>CM052806.1:7414970-7446702 GCA_028533885.1 Nasua narica
TCTTCTAGTCCTGTCCATGTTGATACAAAAGTTGGATATTCATCCTTTCTGATGGAGGCATAATATTCCATTGTATAGATGTACCACATCTTCCTTATCCATTCATCTGTTGAAGGGCATTTTGGTTCTTTCCACAGTTTGGCTATTGTGGCCATTGTGGCTATGAACATTGGGGTACATGTGGCCCTTCTTTGTACTGGCACCTGCTCACTTTCTAATAAGGACAAAATGAAAAGATTAGTTCCTCCCCTGTGCACTGTGCCCAGCATATCCTACATGGAGAGGCAGAGTTGGGGCCACTGTCTCTTTCCCCATCCACTACTGACCAAAGAAATCATACCACTTTTCACTGTTGTCATCGATAAGATTCGCTGTTTTTCAAAGAAAAAAGGTGAATGGAAGTGTCAATGTTGAAAAGCAAGACACATTTGGTTTGGGATATCATTAGGATGGGCTTTTTGTTTTGTGCCCTCCCAACAGATATCTATTGCACATCAACCTTTTGATTGTGCATGTATCTCTTCCATAGTTTTTAGGATGCACTGGAAGCCCAAATGCCTAGCCTCTGGCCAAGGGAAATATGAAAACATAAGAGAAAATCAATGAAAAGGTAAGTAAGGCCTTACCATGTACTAGATACATTTTATGTTATAAATATTTATAATAAGTCCACTTTATATATTAGAAATTACTTTGATTGGCTATGGGTAGTATTAGGGAAGGCTTGTAAGAATGGATTATAAAATGTTGAAGTTGACCAGATGTCTTGATCCCACAAGGGAGTCATGCTGCTTCTCTCCTCCCTTTCCAGATAGAGAGGGATGGATGCCTGAAAGTTGGTGGTTGTGTCAAAGGGTCACAAGAAAGTATGACGTATTGCTCTTAGTCTAAACAGTCCTTGCCTTAAACTAAGCCTCACTAGCGGGAGAACCAACCACCCCCTAAATGACATTGTCAGAACACAGGCAAGGGATTTATTTTCCTGTAAGCTTGGGTTTCCTCCTTTATCGAATGAGCAAATTCTCCCAGTTGATCTCTAAAGCCCCTTCTCATTCTAAAACTTGATTATGCTTTTTAATCCAGACTTTCCCTCTCAAATAGCTCACAAGATTTTTTAACACACCATGAGAAATGAAAGACAATTAGTATTTTTTTAAAGATTTTATTTATTTATTTGAGAGAGAGAGACAGAACATGAGAGAGGAGAAGGTCAGAGGGAGAAGCAGACTCCCCATGGAGCTGGGAGCCTGATGCGGGACTCGATCCTAGGACTCTGGGATCATGACCAGAGCCGAAGGCAGTTGCTTAACCAACTGAGCCACCCAGGCGCCCGTGAAAGACAATTATCATTAACCCTCCTTAAGGATGATTAAAGAAAGAGGGAATAATTTTGTACTTTACACATAATAACATAGCATTGGTGAAATAACCAGAAATGGAATACAAATCCACAGATGACTTGACTTCTGTGCCATAGTGTGTGCTATAGTAAAGTGCGTGCTATAAAGGGTGAGAATAGACTTTGGAGTCAAGCAAATAGGAATCTGAATTCTAGCTCCACCTCCACATGACCCCAAGTTACTTTCTTCCTTGTCGGAAGACTGCGCATAGCTCAGAGTGGTTGCAGGATGGAAATGATTAAGCTGTGTGACTAGTGTGATGTTTGATATACAGTAAACCTCAGTAAGTCTTTGTTTCCCTAATCACCACCCTCTATTTTTTTCTATCTTCATTTCATTAGCCTTTCTAGGGCCCTATTCAGTGAAGCCTTTGAACCACAGTTGTATTGTAATAAACTTTGCCCATAATTACACTCTGGTTATGTGTCTGACACTATGCTAAAATTTTACTGGCATTTCCTTATTTAATATTTACAAAAACTCCACGAGGTAGACACTATTCTTACCGCCCACATTTTCTAAATAATAAGGAACTTCTGTGTTTGGAGATGTGCAATTCTTCAAGATCACATAACTAGTGGGCCCTCAGATTTGAACAAAACTTAGTTAAGCACTAAAGTCCATGCAATCAGCCACCACTTTATAATTTCTAATTTACTATCATGGAAGGCATAGAATAAAGGATATCATTGCTTTTCCTAGCATAAAAATATCAAAATAATATTCAATCAACTGAACTGTCAGCTTTGGTTTTATAACCTAAAAGCAAGAAGGTAGAGTTTAGGCAATGGGTCTTCATAAATAACAGATGTCTAGATAATTTTCTGGTTCTTGCCAGGGGCTGCTCTCACTGGCAAAGTGCATGCATTCCAAGGGTTAATTGTTGCTATTTTGCCTCCTGAGATCACATTGACTAGAAGAAATATACATCAGGGAGAGAGATTGCAATATAATAAATTATTATGCAAGATAATAGATCTTTGAAAATTGGATTTATATCAAGTTTACTAAACAGATACATACTTTCCATTATTGCTATTGTGTTGAGTACTGAACTCTTAAATGCAGCAATAAAGATGTACAATACATGTAATCTGAATTTTTTTTCTGAAATGTACATTATTACTTGAAGTCTTTGGAGTAAGTTTCCTTCTTTTTCTCAGGAAAACAAAATTTAAAACTTTTGATTTTGTCTAAAATGACTCTATACTAAATTAATGGATGTATTTTATTTAAATACAAACTTTAATTAGAAAAGGTGTTTCATAAGAACAGTCTTGTCATGATATAACATGATGGCATATGCTTCAACATAAGACAGATCTGTGTTTCAAATATAGCTTTACTCCCTACTAATTGAGTGATCATGAAATTCCATATATAAAATTAGTACCATTATTCTTTGGGTTCTTGAGGAACTAAATGAGCTTTAGGTTAAACGTGAGGGCTCAAACACAGATTATTACCACTACTCTCTCATAAAAATGAAACCAATAGAGTAAAATGCATATACAATCTTTAAGGGAAAACAGAACGGGAAAGAAAAAGATATAAGATGAAGGATAGCAACACAGTTTTTGGAAGATGAAAAGTAGAAGAAAAAATGGCAACTTACCTAACACACGAAGTTAAATCCTATGGGTTTAAAGAAGGGGTGACTAACAAGAAGCAAGCAGACTGTGTTGCAGAACTCCAGAAATATCCAGAAACAGGAGGCATGGTGGGGAATGGATTAGACATGGGAGGGATTTATGAAAAACTTTAATTAGGAATACCTAGACCCATATATCTACTCCTATCCTGACACTGCCAGGTGACTACCTCTCTCCTACTGCAGCATGAGAAAGGACATGTATTTTCTGAAGGAACTGTGGACTGATAGCACAGAACTCAGAGGCAGCAGGTGTAGCAGAAGGTAAATGTGAGGGGCACACTAAAGCAGGAGTATTAAGCAGAAGTCTACTCACTGAATGGTTACTAGTATAATTGATATAAAGACAGAGAGACACATTTAAGTTTCATTAATGGAAAGTGAAAAATTAGAGAGAAAATTACATGAGCAGAAGAAAATATAGCATGAACCCAGATAGACATGAAAGATTCTTGGGTCTCCTAAGTGTTCTATAAAAGATACAGCTGCTGTTATCATTTGCCATCATGTAGTAAGGATTCTGCCAAACTAAAGATGATACCATTTGCTTTCTCCAGCTCCACTTCAGTGTTCTGAAAACTGTGGTAAAGTCCACACAATCACTAGGTAGAAGTCAATACTGCAAAGCAACTCCAATATATTCTTAAGTTTTACTACAAATCTGGATCTACTGAAGGTCAATTGTCCAGTCATAATGAACCTCAGAATCCAAGGTTCTTTCTAAAGCCACCTTCCAAAAAGCTTCAAGTTTCCCTCCAGATTACTCCACTTAGAAACTCACAAAGGACAAGATTTGAGCACATAAAAAGATTGTGATCAATTTTCATGTGTGTCACTCTTACCAATGTATAGTCCAAGAGAAGTAGTCATATGAAAAAATAATTATCTAATTAAAATAGAGACAAAACCCAAACAGAAAAAACAGAAAAAAGAAATTATGACAACAAAAAGATCATGAGAAAATTACATATATATGTGTGTGTTCAAATATGTGTGTGTGTTCTATACAGATATTTAATAAAATATTATAAAACACCAGTAAGGTGTTATATAAAAAAGAAAAATTCCGGGTAATTCAAACAAATTCTTATACTAAATAGAATTAAAATTCTGGGGAAAAAATCTGCCTACTGAACCAAGGAGATGAAAGACTTATACACTGAAAACCACAAAACATTGCTGAAAGAAATTAAAGATATAAATAAATGTAAAGGAGTCTCATGTTCATGGATTGGAAAAGTTAACATTACTAAAATGCCAGTACTACCCAAAGCAATCTATAGATTCAGAGCAATCCCTCTCAAAATCCCAATAACTTTATTTTGCAGAAATAGGAAAATACATCCTAAAATTTATATGGAATCTCAAAGGACCCCGAATAGCAAAAACAATCTTGGAAATGAAGAACAAGTTGGAGGGTTAACACTTCCTGACTTCAAAATTTATTACAAAGCTTCAGTAATCAAAATAGTGTGGTACTGCCATAAAGACCAATGGAATAATAGAGGCTACCCCCCAATAAATCCTCACATATATAGTTTTCTACAAGGGTGCCAAGACCATTCAATGGGAAAAGGCTATCTTTTCACAAAGTGGTGTTGGGAAAACTTGGTATATAGATGCAGAAGAACGAAGTTGGACCTTTACATTATACCACATTCAAAAATGGATCAAAGATCTACAGTAAGAGCTAAAATTATAAGACTCTTAGAAGAACATATAGGAGAAAAGCTTTATGACATTGAATTTGGCAATGGTGTCTTGGATATGACACCAAAAGCACAGGCAACAAAAGGAAAAATAGAAAAATCGGACTTGATCAAAACTAAAACCTTTTATGCATCAAAGGGCACTATCAACAGAGTAAAAAGGCAACGCACAGAATGAAAGTAATATTTACAAGTCACATATATAATAAAAAACTAATACCCAAGATATATTAAAAGATTCAGAAGAAGGATTATCTTATCTAGAGAAGATATACAAATGACCAATAAGCATACGAAAAGATACTCAACATCACTAATCATTAAAGAAATGCAAATGAGAACCACAATGAGATGTAAAGATACCTATTAGGATGGTTATTATTAGAAAGAAAGAAAAAGAAAGAAAGAAAGAAAGAAAAAGAAAAGTGTTGGAAAGATCTGGAGAAATTGAAATTCTTGTGCAATCCTGGTGGGAATGTAAAATGGTGCAGCTGTTGTGGAACACAATATGGAGGTTCTTCAAAAAATTAACAGAAAACTACTATATGATCCAGTAATTCCAATTCCGGATATATACCCAAAAGAATCAAAAGCATGATCTCAAAGAGATATTTGCACACTTATGTTCATAGCAGCATTATTCATAATGATCAAAAGGTGGAAGCAACCCATATATCCATTAATGGATGAATAGATAAGCAAAATGTGTTGTATACATACAATGGAGAATTATTCTGCTTTAAAAAGGAATGAGGAGCACCTAGGTGGCTCAATCATTAAGCATCTGCCTTCGGCTCGGGTCATGATCCCAGAGTCCTGGAATCAAGCCCTGCATTGGGATCCTTGCTCAGTGGGGAGTCTCCTCCCTCTCTCACTCTCCCTGCTTGTGTTCCCTCTCTCTCTTTCTCGCTGTCTCTCTCTCTCTCTCTCTCTCTCTGTCAAATAAATAAAATATTTAAAAAAAAATAAATTAAATAAAAAGGAATGAGATTCTGACACATGCTAACAACATGGATAAACCTTGAAGACATTATGCTAAGTGAAATAAATCACACATAAAAGGACGAATATTGTATGATGCCACTTACATGAAGAATCAAGCATAGTTAAATTCATAGAGATAAAAAGTAGAATGGTGATTACCAGAGGCTGGGGTGGGAGGAGGGAATGGGAACTTATTGTTTAATGGTTACAGAGTTTCAGTTTGGGGTGATAAAACTTCGTGGAAATGAATAGTGGTGATGATTGCACAACAATGTGAACGTTCTTTATGCCACTGAACTTAAAACAGTTAAAATAGTAAATTTTATGTTATATATATATATATATATATATATATATATATATTATCATAATAAAATAAATTTGCTGGAAGTTATCAGAGGCCTGACCAGAGGTGAAGATTACTTGGTTAAGTCTGAGAGAAAGCAACTAAAGGCAAAACTAAAACCAACAAAACACTGAAACCAACCAACCAAACAAACAAACAAAAAAACCAAAAAACCCAAAAGATAATCCTATCACTTTGGACTTTTCTTTTTTTTTGCCCAGGAACAATTGTCAATTCAGAAGATGTAGCTGACAATCTAATTAGCATTTTCACAGCCTTGTGAGGTGTAAGAAAATAAGAGTTCAAGACCATTAAAGATGGGGCCTCTGGTAAATTCAATGTGCTCTAGGTTTGGGTCCTAAAGAATTGGTACCTTAGGAGGAAGGGAAAATTGGAGGTAAACTAGTGCTCATTCACATTGAATCCCAGCTTCAAATCATCTGAGTAACCCAGGACATGTCAAACTCTAAAAATGGAATAACATGAGCCTCTATTTCTAGGACCCCCAGGAATGTGGCAAGAGCCCATGAAATGGTCTTTGGAGGAAAATGACATGTCTCTATGCTTTAAATTATTTCTACAAATTTCAAATACAATTCTTGGAACCCTCCCACCCCACAAAAAGAAAGAGTTAAATCAGAGTAGGAATCAGTACTACATGAAGGAGAACCAGCAGGAACAACACCCCGTGTTTAGAACAGATCTACAGAGCTCAAGACAGTGGAATTATTAGACAGACTTTAAGATAACTCTTCTTAATATGGTCAAGGAACTAAAACACAACATTGAATATTTCTGCATAAGACTAGAAAAAAATACATGTTAAAAATAAAATATTTTTATTTTTAGTATATTAAAAATTGGCACGTGGTTGATTCGCGCCAGCAGAACATACAATTTTTGATCTAGGGGTCATGAGTTTGAGCCAGCATTGGGCTTAGAGATTACTTTAAAAAAAATAACAAAACATAATTATAGAAATAAAAAATATAATAACTAAAGTTAAAAACTCAACGTTAAGGTTAACAGATTAGAAAAATTTGAAGATAAAATTAGTGAAATAGATAAAATATCAGGAGAAAAATATTCAGAAGAAAGCATAAAATAAAAGGATGAAAAACACAGAGGAGGGGCGCCTGGGTGGCTCAGCGGGTTAAAGCCAATGCCTTCAGCTCGGGTCATGATCTCCAGGACCTGGGATCATTTGACCCCCGCATCAGGCTCTTTGCTCAGCGGGGAGCCTGCTTCCCTCTCTCTCTCTCTCTCTCTCTCTCTCTGCCTACTTGTGATCTCTCTCTCTGTCAAATAAATAAATAAAATCTTAAAAAAAGAAAAGAAAAAAAGAAAAGAAAAACACAGAGGAGAGGATAAGAAGCATAGAGGATACAGTTATAATTCCTGACATACATAATGGCTTTTAACTTTATGGACTAATGACAAGCATAGATTCACAGAGCCAAGAATTACAAAAAATACTCAAGCCAGAATATAAAAATAAATTGGCACCTAAAATTATCCAAATAAAATGGAAGTGAGAGGGATATGGAGGAAAAGAGAGAATAATGGCAAAAAAAAAAAAAAAAATCACAAAAGCAGTCAAAGATTACTTTCAAAAGAGAAATGAAGCCTAAAGATAGTGGGATACTATCTTTAATATTCTGAATCCTACTTTGCAGCAAAAATGTCCTTAAAAAATGAAGGTGAATTAAATGTAGTTTCAGCAAACAAAAGCTGAAATAGTTCGGCAGATCTGACCTACAGAGAAAACTTAAAGATACTCTTCAGGCAGAAGAAAACTTTTCCTAAGTAGAAAATTTGAGGTGCAGGAGGAATGAAAATGATGACTACGGAGATTAACTAAAATAAATATTGTCTGACGATTATTATTTTCACAAGGTTTATATTGTAGGCAGAGTTAAAATTGCATGACATGAGGAGAACAAACTGAATTAAAGTGTTCGAATGTCCCTGCATTGCCCAGGAAGAAGGTGAATGTGTAACGTTCAACTCTGATGAGTCAGGATGCTTGCTGTGACCTCAGGAACAGTTGCTAGAAGAATCATAGCATGCATCATGCTTATTTATCTTCCAAACTGCCAACAAGTGGAATCATTTATTTTTAATCTAAAAAAAAGTTAACACAGTAGTGACAAGAAAATATAGAATAAGTAAGAAATATAGGGTTTTATACTAGGGTTATAGAGCTTTATTCAAACGTATAGATATATTCAATATATAAGAATGATAACTCAAAAGACAAAGCTTGTAAGACTGGTAGAAAACTTATATGCAATGTAGGAGAGATACATCTAAAACACAAGAAGGCAGATCAAAAATACATGAATAGAAAAAAAATATTTCTTATAAACACAAACCAAAATAAAATTGAAATGGCAATATTAATATCAAAGTAGATGTCAAGACAAAAAAATTACTAGATAGGAAGAAAGGCACTCAAAAATGATAAAATATTTGATTCGCCTGGAACATGTAACAATTCTAAATATGTATGTATCTAAAAAAAGTCTTATATATAAGAAAAAGGAGGAGGAATATAGATATAAATGGGCAATTAGCAGTGAATGATAAAACAAATGGGCAAAATATCAGTAATGATATAGATTTGAATTACACGATCAGCAAATCAGACCTAAAGGACATATATAGAATACTGCATCCAACAACTGCAGGATAAGCACTATTTTCAATGGAAATGGACCGCTTACAAATATTGATCATATTTTGAATCATAAAGCAAGTCCCTACAAATTACAAATGATTAAGAGCATACAGTACCTTCTCTGATCATAAGGCAATTAGGCTAGAAATCCATTTTAAAATACAGTTAGCAAAACATTTGGAAAATAAGAAAATATTTATAAAGAATCTAAAGCTAAGAAATGTCATAAGTTAAATTAAATTGAATTAAAGAGAAAATATAATGAAAATCAGAAAATCTTTCAAGCTAAACATCAATATTTCATATTGAAACCCAGGGAAAATGTTTTCCATACATGAACTGTCTACTTTACTACCACCTTATGAACTAGGTGCTATTATTATCCTTGTTTTTACAGATGAGCCTGGATTGAAAATATCTTGTGCATATCACACAGCTAGTAAATGACAGAGCCTAGAGTGCACCTTGGGCCATCCTACGCCGGAAGACACACCCCCACTTCACAAATATATTACTCACTTAGTTACCAGAAGAACTCAGACGAGGAACCCAGACTTTCTTGATAATTAATCAAGAGCTTTGATATATATTTTAGTGAAATAAATGAATTGTCAAGATCTCAACAGGCTATTTTTTTTTTTTTGGCCAGAAATTAACACGATGATTCTAATATGATTATAGAAACCTAGATCTAGAACATCCAAAGTCATCTTGAAAAAGAACAAAAGTGGAGGACTTACAGTACCTGATCTCATGAAATTACTATAAAGTTAGTCATCAAGAGAGTATGAATTTGGCACAGCTTAAATTAAAAGTCAGAACAAAAGTCAGGAAATAATTTGTACTAACAGATTCTGGATTTCCCATATTTTCCAAAAGTTCCCCCTTAAGGACGTCTTTATCTCTCAGGGGCATGCTATTCACCGGGAATTTTATGCTGCTAATTTAGATATGTGAATATAAGAGAAAGCAGACCCAAGACAAGCAGAAGTAGGAGCTGAGCCCGCCAGGAGGCCCGCAGAGAAACGCAGCCCCTGGACCATGGAAAGCGACCGTCCAGGAGCAGTGCGAAGTGCGGGGGCGGGGTGGGGGGCGGTGGCTGTGGGGTCACTTTACAAATGTCAGGGAGCTCACTCAGAATTCCATGTGGGGTGACAGTGAGAAAGTAGGGGCTTCAGAAAAATCTCTTGCATTATTCAAGTGATGCTTCAAAAAATTAATGAGTTTGGTATTAATTTCATAATGTTTAAGAGTCCTGGCGACATCCAAGCAAACTGTATTAATAAAGGGGAACAGATACAAAATAAAACAAAGATAAGGAAATAAAGTTCCCTGAGTAGAATCCACCATCGTGGCAGGCTAGCTGGCCCTCATTTTCAGAAATCTATGTCTAAAATAAATATGTCCTTTGAGTAACTTATGCTGAGAATGAAAGGGTTAGAAATATTTTAGAGCCTCAGAACTACAGACTAGACGTTTCTGAAGTCGTTCCCCATGGTACCAATAATTTTAACAGAAGTAGGGGAAGCCAGTGTTGCTGAGAAATTACTTTCCCTTTTCATCCTCCTTTGCCATCAAGGTTGAAGTCACCTGGGAGGGGGTTCCCCAGCAGGCTCTGGTGACCCAGGGTACTCTCCCTCCCCCACTCTATTCCTGGGCAGCTGGAGAAGTTCACGACCCAACTGTGAAATCATACCCAGGACTGGAACTGAAAACTCCTGGACACAATGGACATTTACCACCCTGAGAGGTGATCTGCTCTTTCTTTAATTGCCTAGGAGTAAACAAGGAGGTGATGGTGGCTGAACCTTAGCATGGAGTGGTGAGACGCCCTCTCTTTTTTTTCCTAAAAGAAAAAAAAAAATCTTTTCTAGAAAAATTTTCCAGTAAGTCACAGAGTAGTAGAATGTTCAGGGGCTTGATTAGATAAACTAAAAAAAAAAAAAAAAAAAAAAAGACATTCCAAGTCACTAATGTGAAACTGACTATATTTAAAATGTAGGAAATGGGCACCTGGGTGGCTTAGTTGGTTAAGAATTGGACTCTGGATTTCTGCTCTGGTCATGGTCTTGGGGTCCTGGGATCTAGCCCCATGTAGGGAGGATCTATTTAACCCTCTCCCTCTGTTCCTCTCCCTGCTTGCTTGTGTACTCTCTTTCTCTCAAACAGATGAATAAAATCTTTTAAAAAATAAAAATAAATAAGAGGTAAGAAACTTAAAATAGAACAAAAGGAAAACTGGCATGGATCCAGTTATAATATCTATATTGCCAAACCTACAGAATAGGGGAAATCTAAATATAAAACAGTGGAATATTAATCAGCCATCAAAAAAATGAAATCTTGGCATTTGCAATGATCCGGATGGAACTAGAAGGTATTATGCTAAGTGAAATAACTCAATCAGAGAAAGACAAGTATCATATGATTTACCTCATATATGGAATTTAAGAAACAAGACGGAGGAGCATAGAGGAAGGGAGGGAAAAATAAAACAAGAAATAAAATAAATAAAATAAATCAGAGAGGCAAACCATAAGAGATTCTTAACCATAGGGAACAAACTGAGGGTTGCTGGAGGGGAGGTGGGTAGGGGAAGGGGGTAATGGGCATGAAGGAGGGCACATGATGTAATGACCAGTGGGTGTTATAGAAGACCGATGAATCACTGAACTTTACCTTTGAAACTAATAACATACTATATGTTAATTAATTGAATTAAATTAAAATTAAATTAAATTTAAAAAACCTGAAAGTATTAAGAAAAACTAAACAGTATTGTGTTTATTAAAGGTAGAAGGAGGTTAAAGATAAAGAAATAAGAATGTTTGCTGAGAGACTATTCCACTTTCCTGGTGAATTTTAATTCAGACATAAAAATTAATAATTGTATAAACAGAAGACCCTGATCCAAACCATTCTTAATATTTCCTTATTCCAGAATGTCACCCTGTAGCTTTTCTTTTGAAAGAAGGAGAACAAATTTTTCTTTTGGAAATAGCATGTGTGTCTTTTCTTTTTTTAAGATTTTATTTATTTATCTGACGGAGAGAGATCACAAGTAGGCAGAGAGGCAGGCGGTGAAGGTGGGGGCGGGGCGGGGGGAGGGGAGGGAAGCAGGCTCCCTGCTGAGCAGAGAGCCCATGCAGGGCTCCATCCCAGGGCTTGATCCCAGGTCCCTGAGATCATGACCTGGCCAAAGGCAGAGGCTTTAAGCTGTGAGTCTTTTTAAATAGAAGTCCTCACTTAAATGAGTTGCAATCTGGGCTTACTGCATAAGAATCTCAATGGTGGAGTAGAAGCTTCCTTAAATTCTTCTTATTCCAGAGGCGATTTACAGAATCCTTCCGGTAGCATTATTCCAAGCTTGGCAGAGAACAACCTAATGATGGTATGTGGTGTTCAAATTCTAAAAATCTGTTTTGTTTTTAGACAATTCATCCCCCCACTCCAAATTCTAAAAGGAATCAGATTTTCTTTCTCATATTTCATCTGAATGTTTTCAAAAGCAAAAGAACTCAGAAGCACAGGAGGAACTGAGTCAGGGATAGGTTTAGCGAATAGGTTTTGTGAACCTAGTTAATGTTAAAGTAAATTCTAAGTAAGATTTCAGGGGGAGAAGAAAAACATTCCCTGTCATGCTAAAGTAGACATTTCCACCCAGATCATTGTAAATTCAGGTTGCATCCTTTGATGATTCTTTGAAAAATAACAAAGTAATAAAGAAATAAAGAAGAGGGAAGCCACATTAGTCATGTATCTTGACTCAGCCTGCTGTACAATAAAAGGTAGAACATTGAAGGAAAGCAAACTGAGGCTGGAAACCTATTACTAATTCAGGAGCAAATGCATTAGGAGGGTTTCAGAGCAGCAGCCCGTCAGATACTATTAAAGAGCTGTGCTTGGAGACAGCCTCTTCATAATTCATGCGGCAATCTCACTTTCTTTGGGGGGAGAAGTTTTCCTATCAATAGAAATTTGTCCTTGTGAGTGAATTGTTAAGAATACCAATTATGTGCTTGACTATTTAATTTTAAAGCCACTCAGAGAAGTTGTGAAAGTGTGTACGTAGTTGATTAAAATCAGATTTTAGCATCTTTTTCCAGTCTTGTTTTTCAATAGCTCCTGTCTGGTTAAATATGAGGTGATACAAAATAAAGTTTATTGGGAACTTCTTTGAGATCAAAATAGCTCGAAGACTGGGAAAAAAAAAGGAAGAAAAAAAGCAATTATTGAAGTATCAATGCTCTAGCTAGCCCCATAATAAAATACTTCTAACTTTGATGCAAGTAAAGTAATATTATTTTTTATTCAGTGTTTAATGTTCTTGACTTGCAGTAAAGAAAAATGTCCTGCTAACACTACAGGTGAAAACAAGTGGCTTCGCTTAAAAGCAGTTGCTATGTATTTAAAGATGTTAAAAAGGAAAGGGAGTTGTGGTTTAGATTATGATCTCTTATCCCTATGAAACTGGGATTTCTCATTCATAGGTATATCTTAATGACTCTTTAAAAAAATTCCCATCTGCTACTAAGAGTTACGGTGTTTTAAGAGTGTGTTTGCTGGAATTCAACCCAGTGCCTGCAGCATTTGAGCACATATTCTCACATAGCATTAGTCAAGTTCACGACTATATAGGGCAAAAAAAAAAGTAAAAAATTTAAGTGGAAACAATGAAAAGTATACTTAATATCTGAGATTAGAAAAGCCCTAAATATTAGATCTGATATCAGTTAGGACATAAAGGGACAGTTCTTTTTCTCAATATAGAAATAATCTTAGGAAACCAAAAGGAACTTTGAAAAGAAGGTACTTAGGGAAAAGTACTCTGTCTTCAAAAAAATGTATATTTGGGACTATTTCAACTGAACGTGACCAAAAGCCCTTTGCTTTTTTCCCCCCAAGACTGTATGTTTTGGTATTCTGTTTTTGAAACAGACGTGAAAATCAATGAAGGTAACATAGCCACTGGAATGTTGAGTGATCTATAAGATTTATGTATATGCCGGAAACTCAAAAGTAGGCATGAAAGAGTCCTGGGGACTTTGGACAATGGCTTTTCCCTGGGAGGTCTGAATGGTGTCACCTAGCATAACAATAGATCTATGGATTTACGGTAAAGAAGATCTCCCAAGTGGACTAAAATTATCAGTGCCTCCCTTTCTACCAAAAATGGTAAAGAAATCCAGATTTTGGTGTTCTGCAAGAGGACAGAGATCCACATCTGAAACAGTGGTTTTAGTAAGAGATCTCTAATGGTGGACCTTCAGTTTGGTGTGCCATCCAACTACAGGAGGGTGATTCATCTGACAATGGAACCTTAGTATTAGATTAACCCCTAGGTTGGGATGGTTTGGTGAGAGGAGAGGAGATACAAGACTTAGATTTGGGATATATTCCATTTGAGCACCAGAGACAGGCTTCTCCATTGCTTTTAATTCAACAGGCATTTGATTGTCAGTATAGAAATTTATTTACAAAGTTGGGTTGTTTTCTTAATATTCAGTGGGGAGACTCCACAAGGGGTCATGTTAATCACTGAGTTTTCCTAGGCTTAAAAAACACAACAGCATGTGCATAGTAGTAAATAATTTAACACTGTTCAGCCAGGCAGTGTTTTTTCCCCCTACTCTTGACCACACCCAGGGTCGAACAGCAGTTTCTTCCGGTTTCTTTATCCTCCTCACAGGTCTTGAGCATAGAATTAATTTTTTACTTGAAACAGCTGAAAGGTCATTGACTTGATGTGGTTTTGCATGTTTGAGTTATAATAATATTGGTTCCTCCAAAAGACGTTTTCTGCATTTGACTGAAGATTAGCTCGCGCCTCAGCTAATCTTACCAGACTCTAATAGAACGCCTTTTTAAAATGTGAAGCACTCAAAGGACCATGATGATTTCAAATCATATAAGTCTTAGTTATGGAAATGAAACTCGTTCAAGTCTCTAATACGGTATTTGCACTCATACGGTTACAGCAGTGTATGCAAAGACAAATTCATGATTTGAGGATGAGACCCTGTCTTTTGCTCTATTTTACCTCATATTTCTACTTACTTCTACCTAACCATTTGAAGAAATTACCCTGAAGGGAGTATGGTAGTGGGGCCAAGTGCCCAGAATGAGGTTGGGTCTCTCAGATTAGGAGCTGGGAGCAGGAAAGTGCCACCTAAGAGGAAGGGACAAATCAGAGAATGGAGCAATTGGGTAATCTAGGGCCCGTAAAGGAAATTTCAGGACCAAATGCTTGGAGAAGTGAAGATGGAGTGGGATCAAGGATAAAAGCTGAAATTGAATTTAGGAAGCAAAAGAAGGTGAATGGGAGCTGAGCTACACTCCGGAATACTACTTTCTGGAAGGCTTCGTTGGTTCCTTTAGCTATTGTCTCCAGCATTAAATTTCCCTATTAGGGACTTTTTATGGCACAACTAGCGATGTGCTTTATGATCTATTGGGGGTATATTCACCTTGCTAAATCCTTACGGTCTTTCCTTCTCTACCTAAGTAAAGGTAATGGGGAGATAAGAAAGCTGGCATTTACTGAGCACCTGCTAGGTAGTGTGCGTCAGCTTAAAGCATATTTATACATTATTTAATTGTGCACATTTTTTTAAAAGATTTTACTTATTTATTTGACAGAGAGGGGAGAGATCACAAGTAGGCAGAGAGGCAGGCAGAGAGAGAGGGAGATGCAGGGCTCGATCCCAGGACCCTGAGATCACGACCTGAGCAGAAGGCAGAGGCTTTAACCCACTGAGCCACACAGGTGCCTCTAATTGTGCACGTTTGACAGAGGAGGAAACTGAGGCTCATATTGCTGAACTCATAAACAAGGGAGGGAGGCACGACCCAGTTCACCCCCTTCCCCTACCCCAATGGTTTACTTCTTACGGCATCATCAGCCTGCTGTCCAGGTATGAAAGAGTGAGTCCTGTAGGCAGATCCTCTCTGTTTCTGCTCTGGAAACAGGAGGAAATCCAGGGACCTCAGCTAACTCCTGATTTCTGTGAAGTAGATGCTCCAGTTTGTGCTTTATTCAGGCTTGAATTCTTCCTTTGCCTGTTCTCAGGGTTTTCATCATTTTACTCTCTCTTTTATAGGACTGTTAGCCAGGGAAACTGAGGCACAACCAAGGAGAACTCTAGTGTAGGATTTCACTCTTTGTTGGAAGCCCTGGAGAAATGTTGTAGATAGAAATTATCTGCTTGAGTTAGTTTCATGGGGTAACTTCTGACTTCATAGAAACTTAAAATCTCCTATTTTGAAGGAATCTAAGAAACCACTTGTACATTTCATTCGTCTCCTATTTCTCATTACAGATAAAAGTGACTTGGGAGACACATGCTGGGTTGGAGGCCTGCTATTATGTATTATAAAGAATGTCCTGTGATTACTTTTTAGATATCTGTCTCATTTTAATAAAAGATGGGGGAAAAGCTAAGTATGTAGAGTGCCTTCCCTTTGGGCAGTAGAACCTTGGGAGGTAGATATTTAGGCAAGAAATCTCCTACCCTGGAGACTAATTCCCTCCAATTTGGGTTAAATTTCTGACCCCTCTGTCAAAATCTCTAAAACGCACTGTCTTTGGGAACGTTTATTTCTCCCTGGGTGTATACCTCACACAGTTGTGTTATAAGCCCAAAGGGTTCACAAGATTTCCAGCATCATGTAGAACCCTTCTGAACCTCTCATTCTAAATGATACGTTCTCTTCGTGGCCTCTTCTCCGCTTCTGTTATTACTATTTTACCACAGGCCCTGTCTCCTTTGCAACCATTCAGGCAAGTGAAAAGTGCACTGTTGTCTTTTGAGTGCCGGGAAGCAAAATGAAAAGTAATGAGAAGTCTCTACCAGAGAGATTTCTGTTGCTGCTTTCTTCCTTTTATGCATTTATCAGCTTTTATCATCTTGACGTAAAACCTTAGGTCACAATTAAGAGGTAAAACATAAAGGCCTAGATTTAAATGGTGCCAATCATGCCATCTCCATTTCATTCTTTTCTCTGTTTTGCCAGAAATGAAATCCTTTTGATTTAATTTCCTCATTCCTTATAATGGTGTATAGATCTGCCAGTGGAGAGAATGTACCATTGAGTCTCATATTTAGTTAATACTACCCTTTTCTGCATTAACTCTAATCTTCCAGCTCTATGTTTGTGTCATTACATGTCCAGTTTGCACACAGTCAGTTAGATGCACAATGTGCATCTCATAGTTTATTGAGTTGATTATGGGAAGAATTATGATAAATGACATTCAGTAGCTTTAATTTATTATCCAGAAATTTTCATTTTCCAACATCAGTCAGGGAATTAAGAGTAGCTGTTAAGCTGACCTAATGTGAGTCTTCACTCTTTTGTGTCACTTCACACTCGTTATGGTTCACAGTCCAGAATGATGACACTCATTCATTCAAACAAGGGCCAGATACCAGTTGAGGTACAGCAGACGTTAGTAAGATAACAGGCAACAAAATCCTTATTCTCAGGTGGCTAACAAGCAAGGTGCAAAAAGGACCACAGACCAATAGTCTGTTGATAAGATAGATATCCAGGGGTACAACACTAGGTGGGACAATGGGTTCATGAGGAGAGGGAAGAGAACTGATGTCACAGTGGTGAGAGATGGCCTCTCTAGGAAGTTGACCTGAATGAAGCAGATCACTGCAGTTACTGGGCAGCCTTCCAAACATAGGGAACAGCACATGTCAAGGACCTCAGGATGGAATAGGGTGGCATGTTTGAGGAACAGAAAGAACACAAAATCTGGAGCACAAGGAGCATTGGGGAAGTGGCTGAGAATAGGTAGCTGATGGACAGATTCATGGAAGGCCTTGTGGGCCAAAAAAGCAACTTAAATTTCATTCTGATAAAGCTGGGATGCCGCTGGAGGGTTTTGAGCCAGGAGACATAATTTAACCTTTGTTTTAATAGAATCATTCCAACTGTGATGAGGAGAATGGACTACAGGGGTAAGAGTAGAAGCCAGGAAGAATTTAACCCCATGAACGGTAATGGGAGCTGGACCAGGAAAGGGGAGGGGAGGGGAAGCAGACAGGGCTAGGTTCAAGCTGTGCTCCGAAGGTGAAGCCAACAAGTTTTGCTGAAAGATTAGGAGACAGAAGAACTCCAAGGACTGGAGATGTAGAGCTACATGAATAAAGTTGGTGTTTAATGAAAGAGAGAAACCTGAAGGAAGAGAAACTCAGAGGGACAGAGGAAGAAACTGAGGATTCTCTTTTGGACATATTAACTAGAGAAGGTTGTTAGACATATGGGTGGAGATGAAGTTCAGAGCTGAAGTTAGGTTGAAATGTGAGCCAAGCCTCTCTTGGTGTTTATAGATCTTGCTAACCTTAAGTTTGAGTCTATTTATGTCTGAAGTTTTGTCTCACTTTTTTCTCTCCCATTATTCTCACATCCTTCCCCCCAACACCACCAGGAGTACACCTTCTGAACTCTCCTGCCCCAAACCCACAAACCAGGTATTCCTAGAACACTATGTGGGAACTAGAAAACTTTTGGAAAAAAGCAAATTCTTCCTCTCTAAAGTGTGTCTGGATTACTCTTCATATGCTTCAAATGCAGTATGACTGAGAGCCTTTACATTTTGAGCAATGAGAGAGATTCCTATTGAGAAAAATAATTGCCTATGGAATAAAGGCTGAGTTTGTCAGGCTGACATTTAAGTTTCTGAATAATCTGACTCCATCCAACCTTTTCAAGGCTCCATATGTTCAACTTCAGAGGACACCTCTACAAATCCAAGAGTTGGTCTGATCTTCACTCAATGGGAGGAGGCATTACTCCTGAGAACCCAGGGAGAGCAGGTGGTGGCAACATCAAAGGAAGAAAGACATGGACAGAAGTTTAGTCCTAAGGGGAAAGAACCTTGACTTGGAGAACACAGATAACAGATAGTCTAGTCCCTGAAGAGATGACCTCTGATGCGGGGAAGAGCAACTTTACCACTGCTTACCCTTGGGACCCAGCTTCCATGTTTTTTGGTGAACCTGAAGGATATTGTTTCTGAGAAAAGGAGTGCCTTAAATTGCAGAAGTATTTTTATTACTTGAAATTGGGCTTCCCACCTCACAATAATCGCTAATTAATACACTTCCATTCTTCCTTCAGATTAATCATGTTTGCCACAACAAGCTGTGTTTGAGTGTAGTCTCTGGAGCCTGTCCGCCTGACCTTGGAACCCATACTTGGTCTGTGATGTGGAAGAAGCTACTTAACTTTTTGTAACTCAATTTCTGCACCTGTAAAACCCCCTCCAGAAGGTGGTGGTGAAGACTAAATGTCTTCATATGAACAAAGTGCTTAGAACAATGTTGAGTATGGAGCAAATGCTTACAAGTGAGGGCTGTTGTCGGTCGTTGTCAGTCTTCCAGTCCCGAGATCATCATAACAGATCTCTGGGTTAGGGAGAAAATGCAATCTAAGGAACTGAGAAGCTGCAGGGGAAACCTTGACTTAGAAATGGACTCAGCCAGGTGGTATTCTGGGAGGTTCTGACAGTGAAATGCCACCTCTCCATACCCCTCTCCTCTTAGACTCTAGGATGACCCCATTAGGGTAGACCCATATTCTTTTTTATGTTGCCCTGAAAAAATACTTCTTCATTGGTGTATTAGTTATCAAATTACTAATTATACAAATTTCTCCAAAACTTTGTGGCATAAAACAATAAGCATTTAGTATCTCACAGGGTTCAGAATCTGGGAGAACTTAACTGGAAGGTTCTGGCTCAGGATCCCTCCTGAGGGTGTAGTCAAGATGTTGACCAGTCATCTGAAGGATTGGCTAGGGGGCTCACCTCCAAAGTGCCTCCCTCAGGTAGCTGTTGGTGGGAGGCCTCAGTTCTTTACTCACAGAGGTCTCCACAGGGTTGCCTCATGACATGGCAGCTGGCTTGCCTTCAGGAGAGCAAGGATGAAGCCATCATATCCTTTACAGTTAGTTTCAGAAGTCACCTGCTGTCACGTCTGTCACATTCCATTTGTTAGATAAAAGTCTCTATATCCTACTCATATCCAAGGAGAGAGAAATTGAACTCTACCTTCTGAGGGGAAGATTGACAAAGAATTGTAGACATTGTAAAATGGCTCTCTGGTGACTGAGACTCAAGCCAGTAAGTTATAATATTTAGGACAGTAGAAAGTCTGCCTCTGTCATCTTGAAACCTCACTGGTTTATGGAACCTTGGCCTATCTACCAGGATATTCACCAAAAACTCTGAGAACCCCAAAACAGTGTTTTGTGGTTGGCCTAAATCAGGCCCTGTTGAAAACCCTGACCACATACCAGTCCCTGAAAGCCCACATCACAACAGGACCCTTTGGGGATGGTAAGGAGACCAGTTGTGTCTCTGTGACGGCCTGACTACCTGACAACTGTTGCTCAGTTATAGTTAAGCTCACCTCTTGTAACTCTTAATATTAAAAAAAAAATTTCTATTTCTTTTTGGTCATGAGACTAAACTCTGTTAAGATAAGTTTTGGCATCAGCGGAGAGCTGCCTTCAGGAATTTTAATTCCTTCATCTCCACATGATCTCAAAAGCATGATATGGAAAGTACATTATAAGAAAATGATGGAACACACTTTTCAGTATCATCCACAGAAGCTGTAGAAGGATCTTTACTAACAAGAAAAGATGTTTATAACATTAGAATTGAAACAAGCAATTTATAAAATAATATATAAACCAGATCCCTTGTTAATTTAAAATTTTACTGTAGGGAGTCCTTGGGTGGCTCAGTTGGTTAAGTAAGTGACTGTCTTCGGCTCAGGTCATGATCCAAGGGTCCTGGGATCAAGCCCCACACTGGGCTCCCTGCTCTGCAGGGAAGTCTGCTTCTCCCTCTCCCTCTGCCTGCTGCTCCTCCTGCTTGTGCTCTCTCTTTCTGTCAAATAGATAAAATCTTAAAAAAAAAATTTACTGTGGGTTTATATCTGTGTGTAGATCTATATCAACAGATTTACATTTTGAAGCATACACACCAAAATACTGGTTAACAATGGTTATTTCTGATTGATAGGATTAGAGGGGCTTATGTTTTACTTTTTGCTTATTGCTTTTTTCTAATTTCTCAGTGATAAATACATATTGTTCATTTTAAAAAATAGTTATTTCTAAGGAAGAAAGTCTGGGGACAGTAGAAATAATATACACTGGAAAGTATGGTTACTTAAGTTATTGTGTTAGTATCAAATAACAAAACTAAAACAATTCATAATGAGTTTGATGTTCTTTATTTAAGGAAAGACAACCCATGGATGGGAGAAAGTGGTGTCTCACAGACAGTGGAATACTCTCCCCAAGGAATTTAGGGTGAGAACAAGTTGTACACAATTAGAAGAGGTAATATGGAAACAGTTGCCTAGGAGGGCCTATATTTTAGGATAGAGTAAGCTAGCCAAAGCTAAGTTGGAGGATTTCACTAGTGTAGGTTAGGTTTCCTTGACAATGAGGCATTTCTTATAAGTGCTGCAGCTGACTTAGGCTTAGATTTATAACTGTGTCAGTAGACTGGCATGGCCTCTATTTTGTGGGTACTGATATACAAATTAATTTTATCATTAGAAACTTTAAAATCACTTAAAGACTGGATTCAAAACCTTGTTTGGATCCTGATGTGAGCTGAAAAACCAGCACAATATTGCAATTTATAGAAAGAATTATATATTTGGTTTTCCTCCCCATTTCTGGCATAAGGGTCTTAAAACAGTTGAAATTTCCTAAGTGATGAGAGCAATGCAAACATAATACATCACAAAAGTCCTTTTGTTAAAAGTCTATGTGTTATGTTTGTTTTGTTAAAAGTCTGCTTGTTATGTAAATAAGGCATCTTTGGGGAAGGTCCTATTAAAAAACCCAAGGATGGGATGGTTGCCAGTGAAGCCAACCATGTGATTAGAAGACTGGAACTTTTGGTCCCAATCCAATCTCTGGGGAAGGAAAAGGGGATGCAGATTGAGTTCAAAAACCAATGGCCAATGACTTAATCAATCATGCCTGTAGTAAAGCCTCCATAAAAACCCAAAAGGACAGGGTTCAGAGAGTTTCCAGGTTGGTGAATATCTGGATATTGGGGGAGAATGGAGCACTTGGAGAGGGCACAGAAGCTCTTGTGCTTGCCTTATGCTTCTCTTCCATCTGGCTGTTCCTGAATTGTATCCTTTTATAATAAACCAAAAACCTAGGGAGAAAACTGGGTTCCTGAGTTCTGTGAGCTACTCTAGCAAATTAATTGAGGGGAGTCATTGGAACCTGCAATCTAAAACCAGTTGGTCAGAAGCACAAGTAAAAATCTGGACTTGTAATTGACATCTGAAGTGGACGGCGGCCTTGTGGGACTGAGCCTTTAGCCTTGGAATCTGAGACTATCTCTGGGTCTCTAGTGTCAGAATTGAGTTGGATTGTAAGACATCCAGCTGGTGTTCCAGAATTGCTTAGTGGTATGGAAAAACTCCCATGATAATTGGTGTTAGAATCATTAAGTAGTAAAAAGACATTTTTGAGGCAATCTGGGAAATTTGATTATGGACTAGATATTAGATTGGGTTTTGCAAACTATGGTCTGATGCTTGTTTTCATAAATAAAGTTCAGTAGAACACAGCCACATTCCTTCATTTATGTACTGTCTAAGGCTGCTTTCTCTCCATAGCAGTAGAGGTTGAGTAATTACAATAAAGAACACAGTGCTCACAAAGTCAAAAAAGTTGCTATCTGGCTCTTTACAGGAAAAAAATTGTTCATCCATGGATGCTATTTGAAAAACATCCACAACTTTTGGAAATGTAAACTGAGTAATCCCTGTGTCCTTTACTACGCATGTCTGCAACTTGTTTTAAAATACTTCAGCAAAGGAAAAAAAAGCAAAACAATTTTGATGAAACAAATCTTATCGATTGTTGAAGCTAAGTGAAGACGATATGAGGAATCATTGTATTATCCTCTCTACATTTGCTTGAATTTTTTTGTACAAAGGAGACAGAACTGTGTTTAATTTGAATCAATTAACATGTGTGAAAGATTGTTTGCCAGAATGGCTGCCATTAGTTTCCTCCTTGTCCCCCTGCTGAGGAATGGATGAACAACTGCTGTACATCCGTACAATGGCATGGTATTCCGATACACTCAGCAACACAAAGGAATCTCCAGTGCGTATTGTTAAGTGAGCGAAGCCTAGATTCCAAAGACTACATATTGTGTGATTCCATGTATATGGGCTTTCTGGAAAAGGTGAACTAGAGGTATAAGGAAACCATCAGTGGCTTTCAGGGGTTAAGGATTGGGGGAGAGGTTGACTGAAAAGGAGATATTTTGAGGCATATGGAGACATTGCAATATCTTCACTGTGGTGCATCATGATTTTATACCTAGTCTCACATGGTTCTGGTTATTGTCCTTTACTGTATTCCTTTTGTTGTGGTCTCCCGCCCCCATAAAAACTGTCCATACAAGATTTCCTCTGATAGCCCCCTCTCATCCGAATGCTTACTTCCCTTTGCGTTTGCCTGATAACCCATTGTCCTGGGAATATAGAGCTTTGTATTCAGAATCTTACGTTGTCACTTAGGTGTCTTTGCACCAGCAGCTAAGGGATTTGGATCTAGTTCTTAAGGAAAAGGTGATTGAAATAAGCTGAACAAGTCAAATGAAGGAACTATGCCCCAGAGGGTAATGCCAGACAACTAAAGTCCTGCCCTGCTTTATAGTCTAACAACAACAACAACAAAAACAAGTATGTTTACCCTGTGAAGCAAACTTTGGAGTGTAAGAGAGCCTAGTCCCACAGAAAGAGGAGTTCTAACAAGTGAACAAGCCAGATGATGTGGATGGTGACTGAAGTGAGACCACCAGGGAAACTTCTGGGTACAGCAGCCATGACAAGTGGGACCATGGGGGTGTCTATGGAGCACAGAGGGGTCACAAGAGCACAAAAGGGTGACCCTGTTGATGTCATGGAGGAATGTAAGCTGCTCTAAGATCTTGCTGTAAGGAAAAATGAGATAGAGAGCTGAGAGGCATTCAGGTAAAGGATTCTGTGATGATGAAAATCACTTCTTAATTGTATCCTATACTACAGAACCAGGAAATGTGGTTTTGTGACCAGCATTTTCATAGATGCATATTAAATGATGGACACTCATAGACATCATCCCACACAGGATCATTCTTGCCCCTGGTATCTAATCAGGAGAGGTGAGGCTCCTTACTACCATAGACCACCTCAAATGCCAGCCCCACAGGGAATAAAGCCTTATAACCTTTCCTGAGAGATGTATATTCCATCTCCACTTGCTCAGAATCCCACCCGCCTTTGGCCATCAGTGGCCCACAATGCAAACCTCTCTTATCACCTAATTTCAGTTCACTATGCTGAGTCTCCTTCCATAATTCTTCCTAATTATGACCTTCATTTGACCCATCATCTTCCAAATCCTTCATTCCATCCCAATAAACTTTCCTTCATCTCCATCTTCCTCAAAGAATATTCTCTCCGTGTCCGTGCCTGCTGGGTACATTGTCCCATCTCTGCATTCTGACTTCCTCTTCCTCCAGGGGCTTAACCTTCTCCACCTTTGAGGTTTTGTCACTGAACCCCATCTTCCTGCACAGACTCCTGGTCACTCTCCCTCATTCCCTGAGGACTGAGGCCCTGAATCTTCCAGCTCAAGGGCTGTTATCACTGGAAAACTTCAGCATTCATTTGTCTCTGAACTCTGTGTTGTCTTCATTACCATTTCTCATTAGCCACCATTCCTGTGACCATACCCTGCATTGGGGATGGCAACTAAGTGGGACTATTGCCAAAATTCCCACAGCCCGAGATCTTTGAGATGTCATATCAGTCTTTCCCCTGACCTGGATAGGGTACAAGAACTCTTCCCATATCTGGAATCTGAGGAGAATTTTAGCCATATTCCTCTACTGGATGAATCCCCAGAACTGCACAATGCCTGAGATCTTAAGTTCCAGTAAACTGTTCTTGCTCTTCTGCCACCTACTCTTCCAATTCATTGAGAATGTCATTACTTTATCTACCTCTTCCTAGTAGCCTTGTTCTTCTAGCAGCTATCCCAGTATACCAAACCCAGGACCAAAAAAAACCATCTCTGGTTTATGTTCCCATCTGTCTTTGCTCAGTAAATCACAACTGGGAGCGAATTCACAATCTTGCTAAAACAAAAGCGTGGTCTCATAAAGGATCAAGTGGTTCTTCATTGCCATTTTGAAACTTTTTATGTGCCATATTTTCTGCCCGGCACATTTTAAATGCCTTTCTAGTAGTTGGAGAATTTAAAAATTTACATCCTCCTTTTCCTGGCCTTCGTTTACAACTGAACCACAGACCTATGATCTAGATTCCTCCAGTTTAGCTCATCCATGTGTGACCTTAACTTGAAAGTCAACAATGAAAAAAAATGGGCTCCTGGGAGGTATCGGTTTGATGGTGAGGGCAGCAGCAAAAAACATCCAGATGTTGAAGTTGGCAGTGGCTACAAGATTGAGGGGACAGAAGATCCTTCCACTGTGGGCCAAGATAGACACATCAGGGGAATGGGAAGACATTTCCCATATTGCAATGCAGTAAGTTCCTTGTTTGTCCATAATCTACCTTTATAACCTCCATTATTATGTACTTGGCTCACAGTAGGTGCTTAATAAATTTTTAATATTGATGACTTGCCCAAATCTCTCAAGGTAGTGAAACCAAGACCAAATTCATTCTTTTAATTCTAAAGCCACTAATCTTTCCCAGACATAGCTGGAAGAGCTATTTTCTGTATCTGTCTCCCACCATTAGGCTTTGAATAAACAATGATGGGTGCTTACAATGAAGTACTCACATCCTCTGGCCTTCCTGTGCTTCTGGCTCAGCAGTAGACATGGTAGGATAGTTGCAGACGGCACAGTGCATTCTATATTTGCTAAGGGGGGATGACTCACTGTACCTTCTAAAAGAAATAGCTGAATTTGTGTCCTGTGAGACACAATCTTGGGGAAAAGGGGGAATAACACTGTGGGAAGTCTGACTGTTGAGAAATGACCAATGGCTTGGAGGCCTTCCCAGTGCCAGACAGAGTTGCAAGGCAAACATTGAGGGTAAAAGGAAAACAGTTGTCTTCCATCTCTAAAGGAAAGAATTGTAACAATTTGAAATTCATGCAACTGAATCTTCAGTTGCTTCAGAAGTATTTTTGCTGAAACCACACTTCCCAGGCAGTATTTCTGTCTTCCACAAGAGGTCCACGTACTGCTGCTGGTGCCACTGCCCTGTCTCTGGTGATCTTGAGAAGCTCCAGGGCATTGGTGAGCATTCAGCACCAACACCAATGGGTGGTGGAAAACAGCCTTTGCCATCATTGCAGT
The DNA here is from genome assembly GCA_028533885.1 of Nasua narica. Taxonomy (NCBI): domain Eukaryota; kingdom Metazoa; phylum Chordata; class Mammalia; order Carnivora; family Procyonidae; genus Nasua; species Nasua narica. The sequence continues at coordinate 7,441,127 of CM052806.1, forward strand.
TGAGAGTATGAGGTCAGATATGCTCCAGTGTTGTTGAGAAAAGCAGAGGTCAACCTCACCAACACTTTAGGATTGCTCACTGAGAATAAGGTGGAATATATGATCATCATTTTGCAGAATCCATAGTAGTACAAGATCCAAGACTGGTTCTTGAATAGATAGAAAGTGACAGATATTCAAAAGTACAGCTAGGTCAGGTCAATGGTCCAGACAACAAGCTCTGTGAAGACCTGGATTGACAGGAGATTTGGACCCATGAGGACTACACAGCTTCCCAAACTGTATCCCCATGTTGCAGTAAGTTTCTTTCTTTCTTTTTTTTTTTAAGATTGTATTTATTTATTTCAGAAAGAGAGAGAGAAAGCAGGCAGGCAAAGGGAGAGGGAGAAGCAGGCTCCTAGCTGAGCAGGGAGCCCGATGTGGGAATCTATCCCAGAACCCTGGGATCATGACCTGATCTGAAGGTAGACATTTAGCTGACTGAGCCCCCCAGGCCCCCCAGCAGTAAGTTTCTTAACTATCCATAATTTACCTTTACAACCTTGGACTTTGTGTCAAAGGCCAGCACACAAAGATCACAGGCTGCTGTGGCTGCACCACAGGTATGACCAAGAAGAAATAAAACTGTAGGACTTCTCTGTTAATATATAGTTTATACACCTACAAAAGAAATGGGGTCATGTGACTTCTAGTCAACAGAATGCAGATGAAAGTGATGTAACCACCTTCTCTGCCTCCAAAAACCTATGAGATCCTCCAATTTCCCTCTGCCCATGGCTGGAAGTGGAGATTTTGGAATCTGGAGACCACACAGCAGAAGGATCCAGAATGTCTGGTTTAACTACTTGGAGAAGAGGCTCTTAAGGAATCACCCTTGAGACCTGACTAACTAAACTCTTTGTTAGGCTGTGATGTGCATGAGATATAACTGTTTCACCGAGATACGAGAAACATTATGGATTGATTCAGTGACTGGCATTAATCATCCTGACTAACATAGACCATGACCAAGATGCTCATCTACTGTTTAAAAAAAACAGTGGATGGTACCTTTTAAAATAAAGTTTACATAAGGGCAATTTAGATTGGAAATATTTATTAAGTGTTTACACTGTAAATTCCTTTTTACCTTGGGAAACTCCTATCTCCTCTCTGCATGGAATTTTCTCCTCCTCCTCCTCCTTCTTCTTCTTTTTCTTCTTCTTCTTCTTCTTCTTCAAGATTTTATTTATTTATTTGACAGATAGAGATCACAAGTAGGCAGAGAGGCAGGCAGAGCCAGAGGAAGAATCAGGCTCTCCACTGAGCAGGGAGCCCAATGTAGGGCTCGATCCCAGGACCCTGAGATCATGACTTGAGCCAAAGGCAGAAGCTTAACCCACTGAGCCACCCAGGTGCCCCTGGAATTTTCTTCTGCTCATGGCCCACCTCTCAGACACCTTTCAACTCAGTTTACCCCCCATGCCCACAGAGAAGCTTTTTCCAAAAGCAGGCTCCCTCACCATTTTACTCATAACACCCTTTTGGTTTCCTTACACAACACTAATTATAATTTCCTTTTTTTAAAAGATTTATTTATTTATTTATTTATTTATTTATTTATTTATTTTAGAGAGAGAGAGCACACAGCAGAGGGAGAGGGAGAGGATCTCAAGCAGACTCCTCACTGGTGTGAAGCCCAACATGGGGCTTGATTTCATGACCCTGTGATCATGACCTGAGCCAAAATCAAGAGTTGGCTGCTTAACCAACTGAGTCACCCAGGTGCCACTACAATTTCTAATATACATATTTTCCTCTATGTGTGTTTATTCTCCATTAAAGAGTAAGCTCTGTGAGGCTGAAGCTCATCACTGCAGAGTCCTTACTCATGGAATGCAGCACATGGTTGGAGAGTGTTGTATGAATGAATAAATGAATGAATATATACATACTTTAGTCATTAGCACTGCAGAGAACAAAGATGAATACAATGAATTAATGATTAAGAGTGAGGCTTAGTCAAGTACATAGATAGGACAAGATAAAATACAACATGGTATTTTTCAAAAGTTATAGAAAGAGGAAGAGGAGCAAGATGGTAGAGAAGTAGGAGGTTGAGATAGAGTTGGATCCCAGAAGTTCATCTGGATAGAGATTAAATCATTCTAAAATCCAGCATACTCAACAGGAGAGAGAAGAGAGGAAGAAGAGCAATTCTAGGAGCAGAAAATCGACCACTTTCCGAAAGGTAGGACATTTGGAAAAGTGATTCCAAAGCGACAGGAAGAGAGACCCCGGGGGGAGGGGCCAGCTCCCTGCAGCTGTAGAGCAGCGGAGCACAAAACTGGAACTTTTAGAGATTGCTCCGCTGAGGGACATCCCCCCAGAGGCTAAGCCAGAGGTTTAGCCCTCATGGGAACAGAGTGGTTTTAGGACCCATGAGATCACAGAGACCAGGGGTGTCTGGGTGCGGCAGAGCTCCCAGATGTTGGGGCAGAGAAGACGGCGGCAGTAAAAGAGCCGCGCAGTGCACTTTCAGCTGGAGCTTACCCTAGACCGTGGCCCCGACCCTTCGATCGGGGACCACATAAGGCATTCTGGAGAGAACCCCTCCTTCCTCCTCAGGGAGGAGCGGTGCGGCAGCGCTCAGCAGGTATCAGCTGGGTTTGGAGACTCCAGACTGGGGCGGTGCGCTAGAGATAAAAACGCGCCGCCACCGGTGGCTGAGCTTGGAGCTTATGCGGGGACCCAGGAGACAGGAGTGATTGACTGCTTTCCTCTGAGGGCACGCTGAGGAGCAGAGACTCCAGCACTCAGCTCCTCCAACCAGAGACTAGGAGCCACCATTTGTATTCCCAGCCTCCTTGGCAGTATGGAAAGCGCTAAGGGAACAAAGACTCCCGTGAGCGAACTTGAGCAAATTGCTTGGCCCCTCCCTGGGCAAGGGTGGGGCAATTCTACCTCAGGTAAAGACATCTGAGAACGAAGTTCAAAAGGCCCCTCCCCCAGAAGATCAGTGAGAATATCCACCAAGGCCAAGTTCATCAGTCAGTGAGAACTGTGGAACTCCAGAGTACTTTTCTTTCTCACTCATCTATTCTTAGCTCAATAAAATGACAAGGCGGAAAAACTCACCACAAAAAAAAGAACAAGAGACAGTACTGATGTCTAGAGACCTAGTTAATACAGACATCAGTAATATGTCAGAAATAGAGTTCAAAATGACAGTTATCAAGGTGCTAGCTGGGATAGAAAAAAGCATGGAAGAGATCAAAGAGTCCCTTTCGGAAGAAATAAAATCCCTTTTGGGAGAGATAAAAGAAATAAAATCAAACCAAGATGAAATCAAAAAAGGTATTAATGAGGTTCAAACAAAAATGCTTAATGCTAGAATAAATGAGATAGAAGAAAGAATTAGCGACATAGAAGACCAAATGACAAAGAATAAAGAAGCTGAGAAAAAGAGAGACAAACAACTATTGGACCACGAGGGAAGACTTCGAGATAAGTGATACCATAAGACACAACAATATTAGAATAATTGGGATTCCAGAAGAAGAAGAAAGAGAGAAAGGGGTGGAAGGTATATTGGAACAAATTATTGTAGAGAATTTCCCTAATCTGCTGAGGGGAACAAACATCAAAATCCAGGAGGCACAGAGAACCCCCCTCAAAATCAATAAAAATAGGTCTACACCCCGTCATCTAATAGTAAAACTTACAAGTCTTAGTGACAAATAGAAAATCCTGAAAGCAGCTTGAGACAAGAAATCGGTAACATACAGAGGCAGCAATGTTAGATTGGCAGCAGACCTATCCACAGAGACCTGGCAGGCCAGAAAGGACTCTTATGATATATTCAGAGCCCTAAATGAGAAAAATATGCAGCCAAGAATACTATACTCAGGTAGGCTGACCCTGAAAATAGGTGGAGAGATAAAAAGCTTCATGGACAAACAAAAACTGAAGGAATTTGCAAACACCAAACCAGCCCTACAGGAAATATTGAAAGGGGTCCTCTAAGCAAAGAGAGAGCCTAAAGGGAACATAGACCAGAAAAGAGGAGAGACAATATACAGTTAACAGTCACCATACTGGCAATACAATGGCACTAAATTCATATCTGTCAATAGTTACCCTGAATGTAAATGGGCTAAATGCCCCAATCAAAAGGCACAGAGTATCAGAATGGATAAAGAACAAGATCCATCAATATGCTCTCTATAAGAAACTCATCTTAGATCCAAAGACACCTCCAGCTTTAAAGTGAGGGGGTGGAAAACAATTTACCATGTTAACTGACATCAAAAGAAAGCTGGGGTGGCGATCCTTATATCAGATAAATAGAATTTAAGCCAAAGAATATACTAGGAGATGAAGGAGGACACTATATCATACTTAAAGGGACTGTCCAACAAGAAAATCTAACAATTGTAAACATCTTTGCCCCTAACGTGGAAGCAGCCAATTATATAAACCAATTAATAACAAAGTCAAAGAAACACATCAACAATAATACAATAATAGTAGGGGACTTTAATGCCCCCCTCACTGAAATAGACAGATCATCTAAGCAAAAGATCAACAAAGAAATAAAGGCTCTAAATGACACACTGGACTAGATGGACATCACAGACATATTCAGAACATTCCATCCGAAAGCAACAGAATACACCTTCTTCTCTAGTGCACATGGAACATTCTACAGAATAGATCACATCCTGGGACACAAATCAGGTCTCAACTGGTACCAAAAGATTGGGGTCATTCCCTGCATATTTTCAGACCACAATGCCATGAAACTAGAACTCAATCACAAGGGGAAAGTTGGAAAAAACTCAAATACATGGAGGCTAAAGAGCATCCTACTAAAGAATGAATGGGTTAACCAGGAAATTAAAGAAGAATTAAAAAAATTCATGGAAACAAATGAAAATGAAACACAACTGTTCAGAATCTCTGGGACACAGCAAAGGTGGTCCTGAGAGGAAAATATATAGCAATACAAGCCTTTCTCAAGAAACAAGAAAGATCTCAAATACATACCTAACCGTACACCTCAAGGACCTGGAGAAAGAACAACAGACAAAACCTAAACCCAGCAGAAGAGAAATAATAAAAATCAGAGCAGAAATCAAAGAAATAGAAACCAAAAGAACAGTAGAAAAATGAACGAAACTAGGAGCTGGTTCTTTGAAAGAATTAATAAAGAAAAGAGAAAGGACCCAAATTAATAAAATCATGAATGAAAAAGGAGAAATCACAACCAACACCAAAGAGATACAAAAAATTATAAGATCATATTATGAGCAGTTATACGCCAGCAAACTAGACAATCTGGAAGAAATGGATGCATTTCTAGAGACACACAAACTACCAAAACCGAACCAGGAAGAAATAGAAAACCTGAATAGACCCATAACCAGTAAGGAGATTGAAACAGTCATCAAAAATCTCCCAAGAAACAAGAGCCCAGGGCCAGATGGCTTCCCAGGGGAATTCTACCAAACATTTAAAGAAGAATTAATACCTATACTGCTGAAATTGTTCCAAAAAATAGAAATGGAAGGGAAACTTCCAAACTCATTTTATGA
>CM052806.1:7456946-7493654 GCA_028533885.1 Nasua narica
AACATGGAACGTTTTTCCATTTCTTTGTGTCTTCCTCAATTTCTTTCATGAGCACTTTGTAGTTTTCTGAGTACAGATTCTTCACCTCTTTGGTTAGGCTTATTCCTAGGTATCTTATGGTTTTGGGTGCAATTGTAAATGGAAGGGACTCTTTAATTTCAAAAGAAGGTTAATTTTATAAATGAGTAAATACGTTGCTTCTTTTAACCCACTGAGCCACCCAGGCGCTCCAATAAGTTGCTTCAAGAAAAAGAAAACATAATAAAACAGAAACACGTCTATGAAATATACTCAGGGTTGGTCATGTTAACAATGAGATGGTTTTACATATAAGCCTGGGGAATTGTAAGTTAACCATTCATTTAATTGATATTGTCTTATATATATAAAATAAGAGAAATGGGTACAAGATGTTTTTGCCTCAACAGTTTTACACTAAGAACATTTTGAAGATACCTGATAGTGTTCAGAGTAAACTCCATTAGGTCCACTTAATTCCTTAATCAATTCGTATCCAGCAGCATTGACCAATAGAACTTTGTAGGTGATGGAAGTATTCCACATCTGCTACTATGGTAGCCTCTAGCCATGCACAGCTACTGAGGACTTGGAAGGTGGCTATAGCAACTGAGAAAGTGAACTGTTAATTTAATTTTATTTTTAGTCATTATTTATTTACACGTAAATAGACACTTGTGACTCATTGCTACCAATGGATAGCCAGTTACTCGAATACTTATTTTTATTTTACTGAAATAATTTTCACAGAGATGAACTATTTTCCATTAGTATTTTAGAAAAAGTGTTTGATTCATTAGGCTTTATATGTTTGTTTCTATCAAATTTTACACATTATAGCTTCTACCACGGTGTCTGTTGTTTTCATGTTTGCATTCTTTCTCCCAAGTCCACTTTTCTCCAATAAAAATGTTAAGATCTATATTTTATCAAGAAGAGCTAATTCTTCAATTAATTTTTATTCCAAAACAAAGTTTACTTTTGTAGTTTTGTCTGCTTTAGTGATAATCTTCAGACAGTCACTATGAATTGAATACGAGATTACTAGCTTATAATTATTTCTTTTTACATTTCTTTATATATTTCATTGTATATAAATAATGAGATAAATAAAAAGACACAGAATCTGAGAAACAGATGGGCATAGGATGAGGGGTGACAGAGAAAGACATGGTGACACAGAGTGACAGATATAGACACAGAGGAAAGCATGAGCCACATCATTCTAGGCCTCACATCTGCAAACGGGGTAGGAGAGGAAAGAGATCTCCCTTGCAAGATATCCCAAAGAGCTGGCCCTTCTTTCCAGAAGTCTTCTGGAAACCTATCCTTACTCTTCACTGGGTGACATGCAGAATATCTGTAACCAAGAGATAGCCATGATCTGACAGGCATTCCTGAACCAATTTCACATTTCAGGATGAGGAGGTAACCTTCAAGCTCCCAAACTTATCAGAGCTCATCCCTGGCATGGATGTGAACAGAATGGCTGCTCCATCATGGGGTCTGGGTGCGACAGATGTTTGGAAGGTAGGGTGATAGCTAGGGTTGGCCTGGGACAGTTCCCGTGTATGCCCGTTCTCCTAGTATAATGATTTATATATCCCTCCATTTCACTTTTAAAAGCAACTTGGTTTAGAGGACAAATTACATGGCAATCCTACTATCAGGAGAAATCCACAAGGTCTAGTACACTTACTACTCTTTGTATATAAATTGGTACTAACTCTGAGAAAAGTATTGTGACTTCCAGAAGTTACAATGAGAATATGTGATTATCTCAATTTTCAATGAATCTTGGTATTTATAATGTTAAAGAATTAACATTTAAGGGGCGCCTGGGTGGCTCAGTTGGTTAAGTGTCTGCCTTCATTCAGGTCATGATCCCAGGGTCCTGGGATCGAGCCCCACATTGGGCTCCCTGCTCAGCGGGGAGCCTGCTTCTTCCTCTGGTTCTGCCCGATGCTCCCCCTGCTTGTGCACTCACTCTGTTTCTCTCTCTCTCTCTGACAAATAAACAAAATCTTAAAAAAAAAAGAAACAAAAAACCATGAAGAAAGTATGGCTGGCATTACGGCCTGAGCAGATAATCCTAGACCCATCTCTAACATTCACTAGCTTTGTGATCTTGATTAGATCTAGGGTTAAATTTCCTGAGCTCCAAAACGAAGCCACGGGACTACATCATTTCCTTTCAAGTTCCAACAACCTATTCTACTATAAATATCCATATGCCATCTGGGAGGCTGGCCAACATTTTGTTCTATAGAATTAAAAAGTACAGCTTTTAGATTCGCACGTACCAACATCAAGGAGGCAATGAGGCTCATGGGAGAGCCCAAGCTTGCTTGAGCTACAGGCTCCCCTCCAGCAGCTCTGGGCTGGGGGAGAGTTTGTGTCATGTTCGCCATCTGTAAATCCCAAGGCAGCCGACCATCATGAGAAAGCCCCGAGGATTAAGGATTTAGAATCGGTTTAATCTCAAACCTTAGCCTTTTTGCTGGTCTGTCAATGGCAAGGCGTTGTTTGGGTACCGAAGTCTACCTCACAGCATGGCTTAATTTCTTTCTTTCTTTTTTTTTTAAAGATTTTATTTATTTATCTGACTGAGAGGGAGAGAGAAATCACAAGTAGGCAGAGAGGCAGGCAGAGAGAGAGGGGGAAGCAGGATCTCTGCTGAGCAGAGAGCCCGATGCAGGGTCCTGAGGTCATGACCCGAGCCAAAGGCAAAGGCTCAACCACTGAGCCACCCAGGAGCCCCACGCTTAATTTCTATCAGGAGGCTGCATTCCACCAGGTGATAGACACAGCCGCCAGTTCAAGGTGAACACTCACACCACACACATACATGCAACCCGGAGAGTCATCCTTGCTTCCTGTCTGCTAGACCCTGTCAGGACCAGACTCCAGTCCTCCTTCCAGGGGTAGAGTTTGACGGATGCCTGGGTTGGATGGGCAGGATACAGAAAATGTTCTCGGACTCCTGCCCTCCTCTTCTCTGGCTCAGAGCTTTCTCAACGGGTCCCTGGGGCCGAGTAGCCAACCTACTAAATAAATATGTGCCTTCCCCAATCATTTCCCCAGATTTAATCCTTTGCTTTTTCCCTTTAAAGTCAAGATTTTGAAAAAGTCTTTTTTCCCCTTCTCTTTCTGCTTTTCCTTTCTTGAGAAAGTCAATACAATGTTCGGGTTCCCTGAATCAGATAAAGGCCAAAAGATACAGGAAGCATCACAGAAAAAACATTAAATTTTTACAGCAATATATGCTCTAAAATTTTAATTAGTAGTCTATATAGAACATTCAGCACCATGCCTCACGCACTGTACACACTCAGCTGTAATTAGCAGTATCTGCTCTACAATGTTAAAGCATATTTATAACATATGCAAAATGCCTGACATGTTCAATAAACATCACTCATATTGAAGAAAAACGATTTTGAGCTTACTATAAAGACTAAAATTGTTTTTGGATGAGGAAGTTAACTGGAAATAGTAATTCTTTAAAAGCTTTGAGAATTTGTCTTTCCTATTGCTCATTTTTACCTCCTATAAACCACATCCTTATGCTAACTGAAAGTGTACAATTAGATGTCCCTGGCCTTCATGTTCTGGAAAACATGAAGTATCAGCAAAAAGAACCATTAAGCCTCACAAATGACACCTGATTTACACCACCAGCCATTAAATCACCAATATACTGGACTAAATGGAATTATTTGCTTTACCTAAATCTAATGGCAGGAAAATAGGAAAAGCAAAAGTATAGATTAGGCTGTGGCGAGAACAGATTCAGAGACCTAGGCTTCTAGGCATATTCGAGAAAAGTATGAAAATGCACCAGGCTTCTCAGATTTCTTCCAGCTTCTGGGGCTACTTCAATAAACAATATGTGTCTGAGGGAGGTGAAAGCCATTCTGGCTAACGAACAGGACACAATCTCTCTCCACAGTCAATGGTTTGAGTCAAGGGCACTGGGGTGGCCTTTGCAGTGAATTTGTAGGACTAGGTGAGGAAAATCAGAGAACCTTCATTAAGGCTAGGAAAGAAGATTGGAATAAATAAAAGAAAATATCACATTGCTGTGTAGAAAGACTATGTCAAATTCATTAAGTTTTAGGGTTAACATCTAGTGCAAAGTCTCAAAGAATACAGAACTAGACCTCTATCATCTCACCAACAGTCTCCTCTTTCATTGGATAGATCCCTTGAGCATAAACATGTTTGAGCTCTAGGTCTGCAGCACACACATGTGTGTGCAAACACTTGCCTCGTCATGCCCTATCCTCCACTAGCTTTTACCTCACGTCTCTATACTCTCTTGCAGAGGAAAGCTTTTGGAAACAACTATCCAGGAACACTGCTTCCCTCCTCAGTCTACCTATTCTTCAGCCCACTTCAATCTGGCTTCTGCCGCCAACACTCAATGAAATGGGTTTTGCCAGGTCCCAAATGAAATTTGTCATGATCATGGGGCTTCTTTGATCCCATTCCGGCCTCATTTGACAGAATGGGAGCTCCCTCGTCTTGACATGCTCTCCTCTCTTGGGATCTGTGGCTGGACAACAGATTTGTCCTGATTTCCTCCCCAGTTTAGGGTACTCTCCTCTCTCTTGAGTACATGCCCTGGATATTCTCATTCATTTCCATTCTTTAAATATATGGCTTTGGTAGAGAGAGATGAAATGTCTCCTTCCTTGCAGGACCTGGTGGGATGTTATTTATCGGGAGGAGAAGCAATGCAGATCACCTGCTGCCCCCTAGTGAGGCGGCTTGAGATGCCTGGTGAATTGTGGCACTTCCAGGGTTCGGTATCCAGGCTGAAACTGTCAAGCTGGTTCTAAGCTTCAGTAACAGGGTCCAGGAGACCAGATTGTGTTGGCCTCCTAGCTTTCCTCCTGACCTGGCTCCAAACTACATCCCTAACACTCACTAGCAACTTCACAATCATGGAGAAGGAGAAGGCAAAGGAGGTAAATGGGACGGAAGAGGAGCTCGGTGACACAGGGGTATGGCCACTGCAGGAAGTGTTTCCAATACGGTATAAATAGACCCGGGCTCAAGGACGCGCTCTCTGTTGCCCTCTGCTGTAGAGACGAGTAAAGACAGCAGCTGGAAGGGACACCACTGGGCTCAGAGAGGCACAAGCTGAAAGGGAATGCAATATAGGCCACGGGATGGCACCGCTCCTTGTGAGCTGCAGTAAAGTCAGAGCAGCTATTTTTGTGGTTTGCCAGGGAAAGAAACACTCACCATTGGTAGTAGAGGTCCTGACCACAGATTCAGAAATTCTGAGGGACTAACCCTGTCCCTGAAACATAACTACTGCATATGGGAGGGCGGAGGCTGGGCTAGAAGAGTTCTGTAAAAGAAGGGTTAGTGACCCCACACCAGGAACGTCTCCAAGTCCCCTATTTTTGTACTTCATAAAAGAAATATTGAATTTACAAGTCATATCTCCCAAATTATGAAAAAAATGATTCGTATTTTTAATAGATTTATCACAAGTTTTTCAAATGGAGTTCACCTATAGTCCACCTAAATATTTATCAAAACTCAGTTTACCCACAAAAATATATATATATATATATATATATATATATATATATATATATATATATATATATTACATAATGCAAAAGTCCTCATGTATGTATCTGCATGTGTTGTTGGAGTTAAGGTTTTGAATAAAGGAATTTGTGGAAAGGAGAATCATGACTTGCCTTGTTCTGAAATGATTCTGGGTGCTGTGGAGGGGACAGACTACAGACCAGGGTGGCAGCAAGGACAGTAATTAGGGGAGACTTTGCTATTCTAGACAAGATAATGGGGGCTCTGATTGGGGTGGCAGCAGTGCAGATGGTGGTGAGTGGTCAGATTCTAAATATATTCTTAAATATAGAACCAATGGGATTTGCAGATTTGCTCAACTGAATGTGAGAGAGGAAGAGACAGGGAGATAGCAAAGTCAAGGATCACTGGGGTAGGTTTTGGAACTGAGCAACTAGGAGAATGCCATTAGCTGGGATGGAAAGGTCTAGGGAGTAGGGGAAGTAGGACTGAGAGAGAAGGGATTCCGAGTCGGAGATACTAAGTTTAAGGTATTTGCTAGACATTCGACTGGAGATGCCATATGGGCAATGGAACATGAGTCTGGAGTTTAGGGGAGAGGCCCATGGCAGAAACACCAGATTGGAAGGAGTCAACATACAGTGTTATTTAAGGCCATTAAGACTGGATGAGTTCCCCAAGGATGGAGCCTTGGGCACTCTGCAGGCTAGGGAGAAGAGGAGGAACAGTAAGGGTCTGAAGGACACTGAGGTAGGAGAAAGACAGTGAAGCCAAGTGAAGGCACTGAGAGAGGAGTGAAGCCTGCCGAGGTGGGGAGTCAACAAACAGCTCTGGATGGTTGATTCCAACAATCTGAAGGATGGGGTGCTCACTGCACTGGGAGGGGGCAGGCACAAAGACCTGGACAGACTGTGAAGGCAAGGCGTGAGAGGGTTTAATGAGGAGCCTGGTTTTGACCAGGGGAGTGATACAATAACAATGTGCTTTAAACTACCTTGCGGCAGTGACATTTAGAAGCATATATACCAGGTAGTGTGATATAAGGTGGCAGAGAAAGGATTCCTAACTTTGGCTTATATACTTTGCATTGTTTCATTAACTACAACCTTGCGTCCCTTTCATAATTTAAAAGCTACTAAAGAAAATTAATTAGAAATATAAGACTGGAAACTAGTAATTGGAAAGTGCATAGTAACAACAGCGCAGTAGAGAGAGGACGGGATTAGAATGAGGACACTGGCAGGGAGACAGAATGAAGTCAGATGCCAGATTTTCAGAACCTGATGATCTGCTAGGACCTGGTTAAAAGAGGAGACAAGAAGCTGGAGGGGAGTGCTAATACGCTCAGAGGGGACATACACCTTGTCACCAGTCTCTCCCAAACACAACATAACGTGAACCCTCATGGAGATTTATTCTCCAAAAGTGCCTGGTAAAATGTCTCCATGTCTTGAGGGCAGGGGGCAGGCAGGGAGGGGGATCATTTCCAATATTCAGAAAATTAACCTCTCAGTTACATGAGTGACTTAATTCAAAATCATGATGCTTTCTTTTTCCTGAGAGTAAAAACTGGTGGTAGGAACCAGTTATACCAGGTATAAATGAAATACATAATAAATAAAATGTATTTCAAAGATGACTTTAAGGGGACAACCTCTTCAAAAAAAAGGATAATACTTTTTTTATATATATATATATTTTAAGATTCTATTTATTTGAGAGAGAGAGAATGAGAGAGCGCATGTGAAGGGAGAAGTCAGAGGGAGAAGCAGACTCCCCACTGAGAGGGAGCCTGATGCGGGACTTGATGTAGGGATTCCAGGATCGTGAACTGAGCAAAAGGCAGTCACTTAACCAACTGAGCCACCCAGGCACCCCAAAGAATAACACTCTTTTAGGATACTGCTTCCTGACAGAAAGTAGACATCTGGTTTTGCCACCTAATTTGGGGATGTATTTTATGTAACATTTGGCTGTCCAAACAAGAAGTGACCCTGGCCACATATATTCCCTGAGTCTTCCTGCATGAAAAGCATGCTGCTAACTCAAAGGATAAATTGTCAGCCAGGGGCGCGAGATACAACAATCTGCTACACAGGCAGCTGAGACCCTGAGTAGGCAGTGCAAGATTCAGGAGTGTACGAACTTGGCCTCAGATTTCATGACTCACGGATTCTACCTGAAGTATATTTATCTTTTTTTTTTTTAAGATTTTTATTTATTTACTTGAAAGAGAGGAGAGAGATAAGTAGGCGGAGAGGCAGGCAGAGAGAGAAGGGGAAGCAGGCTCCCTGCTGAGCAGAGAGCCCGATGCAGGGCTCGATTCCAGGACCCTGAGATCATGACCTGAGATGAAGGCAGAGGCTTTAACCCGCTGAGCCACCCAGGTGCCCCCGAAGTATATTTATCTTAAGTTTGACACACAGCATTTCCAAAGCTCGTTCAGAGTTTAAGAAATCATTATCTGCAGAGGATTGCCTTTAGTGCAAATACCCAGATAACCAATTCCTCCAGAATCTCAATTTCAGGCTTAGATAGAGCCAAAACTTGAAGGGTTATTTACTGGGATTCCAATACTTTGGAAGTTTTAAAGATTTGTTTTTACAAAATTGTACTTCGGCACAGTATTGGTCTATATTATACCTAATGAAATTGATTTATTTTACTTCTAGGAATACTAACATGGATTACTCCATCACAGAACCATCACTATGAAGTCCCAAGGGAGAAATGGTCCTCAGGTTTTAGTACCAAGATAGTTGTGTATTTCTGGAACATGGGTCTTACCTTGTGAAAATTTATCCACATAGGTTCTTTTGAGGGAAAGAAAACTTGAGTTGAATTCACTGCCTGTTTCCAAAAAGTATTCAGGCTAATGCGGCATGCATTTTATTTAAATCTATCTCTAGGCTTTATATTATTTTACCTACTGATTTTCCACTTAACTGTAATTCCTTTATCTCAGTTTTGTTTTGTTTTTAAGATTTATTTGTTTTAGAGAGACAGTGGGCATGCACAAGTGGGGGGAAGGGCAGAGGGAGAGAATCTTAAGCAGATTCCCCACTGAGCAGGGATCCTGATGCGGGGCTCCACCACAGGACCCTGAGATCGTGACCTGCGCCGAAACCAAGAACCGGAGGCTCAACCCACTGCACCACCCAGATGCCCCTCTCCGTGTGTTTTAATAATTTATCTTACTTTTTTTTTTTTTTTTTTTTGAAGGAGGCAGGAAACACATAAAATAGCAAACTTCAGTATGAGAAGGGCAGGGAGAGGGAAATTTGAAATAAATTATATTAAATTAAAAAGGCCACTGCTACAAAGAGATAAAGATGACAAAATGAAAAATAAACTAAAAGAATATGTACATGTTCTGTATACCAGTGAGTTTACTCACATCTCCTTTTAAAAATCTCTCCCCACACTATAAAATATAAATCTCATGAGCCATCTAATGAATTCTTAAAGTCATTTTGACTTAATGTAAAATGTGAAGAGCTATTTCTAAGTAAATTAACATCACACATCCCATATAAAATGAATTCCACCAAAGGCAATTTGCTAAAACAAAACAAAACAGAACAGAACAAACCTCGTCTTACAGCCATCTTAAAAAAACAATACTCAAAATTCAAATAACCCATTTCCAGGTGTTACCTAAATGAAAGTATCTGTGTATTTTTGTGGAAGAAAAACCACTGGCAAATAAACAAAATCAGAAACAAAACATGTAATTCTTGCTAGGAATTTTAAATCATTTATTTTCCTATACTAGAAATTTTATATTTACTTAAAACCATACAGCATAACAGAAACAGTCATATTAATCCATTGTGCCTCTGTATAAACAAATATTTTCAGTTTACTCCTTGTATTTTCTTCAAATTGCCCACACAAAACTGCTTTGAGAGAACATTTTAAACTAGATTGATGATTTAAAAACAAGTGTAAACTAATGTGAAAACAAAGAATTTTCCTCTTTTTCAGGAAAAATGTTTTATATGAAGTTATCCTCTTCAAACACCTTTGGTCTTAATTCTGGGTAAACCAGGATGGTCGCTTCCTGTCTCGTTCAATGATCCTCTTACCGCGATCTTGTTCAGATGGTACCTCTCCTGTGTACAGCACCACAGTCTCCACGGAAGGAACCTTAAAAGGGCCTCCTTCTTGTTTCCCTATCTGTCTTCTGATTTCTGCAGTCTCCTTGCACACCTTCTCATAGCAATAGCCACAAAGGACGTGTTTCAGTTTCAGGTGACCACATTCAGGACAAACGTCAATATTGTTCTTTAAAAAAACAACAGAAACATATATTAAGAAGAGGCCTAATAATGCACATGTAATCACGGACAGGAATGATGGTTACACTTGAACTTTATTGGACTGTTCATATTGCATAAGGTCATATACCATCTAGTTCAACTTCGTTTTAATTTTTTTTTTAAGTAGGCTCCATGCACATTGCAGAGCCCAACACAGAGCTTGAACTCATGGCCCTGAGATCAAGACCTGAGATGAGATTAAGAATTGGACATGCAACTGAGCCACCTAGGCGCCCCTCAATGTCACTTTAACAGGGGAACTGAGGACAAACAAGTTTAAATTAATAGAAAAAGTGAGACTAGAACTTGGGTCTACCAACTATGAACCTGGTACATTTTTACTTAAATACAGCAGCCATATTACGTAAAATATACTCTATTCCCCCACCTTCAAATACTGAACATCTAATAAGGAGTCCTTCAACACAGTGGGAGGACCCATACAACCATCATCTTATAAGAGATCAAGGGAAAGGGAACTCACTTTTTTTTCAAACCACCCTTGGGGAAAACAAGGTGGCAAACATTACAGTTGGCTTCCCCTAATGTATCAGTGTAACTTAAATTCCAGTATGAAACCTCTGGTGTACTACAGTATATAGTGTAATAGTTGGTATATGGTGTGATTTTTCCTTTTATGAATGAACACTGATTGTTCCTTAATTATAAACTCCCTTGTTACGCTACAATTTGAGAAAGAGTTTTTACACACATCTACCCAACTTCAATAAAACAATTATAACCTCCAAAGAAATCTTTTCAATGTGCTCTAAAGGTAAATTTGAAGTAGAAAAGAAAAATTATAAATAGGAGCATCAAAGAAATTCCAAACATTTCATAAGATTGACATATAAACATTTGTGAGGCAATGACAAAAAGAGTTTCATTTTCTGAAAGGAGTAAAGAACCTTGCAAATGACTTGTCTCACCAACTTCTCATTTTCCTTGCTATACTGGACGCTGGACTGCATGTCTAACTGGAGGTATGAGAACGATGCCCATTGTCAGTGCTCTCTTCCTGATCAAAGCACCAGAACAATATACTGTGTGTAGCCAGAAGCAATTCAGTGAAGAAAATGAAGCCACAGAGTGCTATTCTTTTCCCTCAGAATAAACACAGTGAGGGAATTCATGGAACAGCTTACCCTTATTCCAAAATTATAAATTCTCTCAACCAAACTACATGTATTATTGTTTTAATGACATACTCTTCAGTTCCAGACTTTAAGTCTAGTTCCAAACATGACTCAGTAATACTTTTTGGCTTAAGTTCTAAGGGTGTGGTTTAATAGCCAATGTTAGAAGTTTGTGAAAGTCAATTCTCTGTTCTTAGATTTCATTGGCACTGTGCTGCTGCTGTGGAATGTCATGGAGCAAACAGTAACTCAGATCATAACTGTTAAAACCATAAGTTAACAAATCAAAGGTAATAAACAATGTAATTCTTGTTTACTAGATCAATGAAGAGCATATCCATGGGGGCGGGGAGGGGGGATGGGTGTGGCCATCTGGAATTGTCTGAGGACAGGAACACGCCACAAAGTTTCAAGAGAAGAATGTGAGTTCAAGAATCAGACTGCGTAGGCTCACATTCTGGCTCTACCACTTAATAGTTGTTTGTGACTACAGGCAAATTTGTTTTGCCTCAGTTTCTTCAATCCTAAAAATGAGCAAAGTTATATACACTTTGGAGGGCTACTGTGAGGATTTGGTGAGATAATTCATATAAAGCACTTATATGCATCAGGGGCATTTAATGGATATTAGCTATTTTTATGACCTACGTAAGAATTTTCTTTCATGATATTTTATTTGTCATAGTGAAGGACAGAATAAATATTTAGGGATTAGTGAAACTTGAGATCCAATATACCTACTGCTTCTGACTTTAATTTTAGACTCTGCTAAGATTAAGATGTTTACCCACAGGGCGCCTGGGTGGCTCAGTGGGTTAAAGCCTCTGCCTTCAGCTCAGGTCATGATCTCAGCGTCCTGGGATTGAGCCCCGCATCGGGCTCTGTGCTCAGCGGGGAGCCTGCTTCTCCCTCTCTCTGGCTGCCTCTCTGCCTACTTATGATCTCTCTCCTCTCTGTACAATAAATAAATAAAATCTTAAAAAAAAAAAAAAAAAGATGTTTACACACATATGACTCCAAATCACCAGCTCCTAACAAAAGTCACACAGGTTATTCACAACGAGTCCCCCATCCAGACTCCAAACTCTCTCCTTAACTGTGGTCCTAATACTTAGGTTACAGGACAGTAGACATATAAACATACACAATGAGAAAGCTATATTTTATTTAGGCCAGAGGAGAGTACATGTATAAGCTCTAAGAATGTTTTACCCATAGGGTATTTAAGTACTAAGAGGAGATGCAGTGGTGGATGTGAGAGAAAGCACACCCACAAAAATCAACATATTACCTTAACTTTAATAAGTTTCTGAGGGTTCCTTCTCCTACAGCGGTTAACTTCAATGCTGCGTCTGTTCTTAGGAGCTGCCATCCAAAAGATACTATCTGAAAGGCTGGAAATCTCCTTACTTCCATTGGTATCATTTGCTGGTTCTGTAAATACAGCTGGACCTTGGACTGCTAATGCTGGTCCTACAAAAACAAAACGTGGAAATACAGAATGGATTTCTAGTTTCTAAATGACTCTTTACATATCATTCTCTTAACAATCAACAGTGATATGGCAATAGACATATATAAAATTTAGGATATTACACTCAATAGATATTAAACAGAAGCCTTAGCTATTAAAATACACTAACTATTAAAATACTAAAATACCTTAGCTATTAAAATATACTAAAAAACTCATACATAATGCAATTTTAAACAACGTGAATAGAATTTTTTCTTAGAGGCACCTGCAGAAATGAATCAGTAACATTCTACCAAAAATCTCTCACCTTCTGAAATACAGAACTCAAAAGTTTAGGAGTAAACATGAATAAATCACTCAAACTGTCCACATTCTACTTGGTAAGCAGTTCCTATTTTACAAATAAATCTAAGTTTCAGATTCCCGAAATATATTTCTAACTTGCATTCAAATAACTGCATCTTGGCCCCTTTATATTATATTCCAAGTGAGTTACTTCATTTGTCATATAGCTTAGTAGGTCCTTTAAGTCACTTAGTTATTCGTAGTTTTTGGCTACTGTCTGTTCTTTAAAGAAAAGAACTAGCTCACCATTCTACATGATATTTACTTACATGACTATCAAGGTTTCACTTCTATTTTTCTTTTAAAGATTTTATTTATTTATTTGACAGAGAGAGAGATCACAGGTAGGCAGAAAGGCAGGCAGAGAGGGGGAAGCAGGCTCCCCTCCGAGCAGAGAGCCTGATGTGGGGCTCAATGCCAGGACCCTGAGATCATGACCTGAGCTGAAGGCAGAGGCTTTAACCCACTGAGCCTCCCAGACACCCTTCAGTTCTATTTTTCTAAGTTGCTTATAAAATCAAAGAGATTCCTTTATTCTTTCCCTGCTATTCCTCGGGCTTGGAAGACGTCTTTTGGTTTTAGGAACTCTTAAAAACATACCAAGCTGTCTAACATTTAGCAACTAGTATTCCTATCCAAAAGATCTTAAAGTATTGCGAACCAGAGCTCAGTGGTTAACAGCACAGGCTCTGGCCGGCCTGTGTGACCTTGGGTCCTTCATGAGCCTACTTGTTCCGCTGAAAAGTGGTGATACCTAACGGGATGGTGTGGAGATTTCCCAGAAAGCACATGTAGGCTTTGGCTTCTAGTGGGCTCTCCGTTCAGACTCCCCGGGTAATATGTTCGGAATACCTTAGAAATAAGCGCAGAATGTAAATGACAAAGTAATGACAATTTTAACATCCAAGATACTTCTAACTAAAATAGTTAGTTTCCGGGGAAAACACCGGGACCAGCAGGATTCAACTGCAGAGCTCAAATACCACAAAGAAGGACAAATTGCTTTAGGGGGCTGGACAACTAATATGGAAACAAGATCTAGATTGCGGCGACCCTGACCTAAGCAGACAAGCTTCGATTACACTCCGTGTATGAATGGGACAATCAGACCACTTTTTCTGTTTTTCGGGGTTGGGGGAGGCAAAACTAACTTTTTCTATTTTCTAAGTAAGGAATTATCCCGGACAACGACCCCTACCCGCCGCGGCGGATCAAAACGCTGGAGGAGAGCGAAATATAAGGGGTGTCCCCAAAGTTGCCTGGGATCCCCTCATCCAATCTCTCCTCCACGGCAGTCTTCCTTACGTACCCCACGGAGGACTGGGAAAACCTGGCCCGCTCTGCTGAAGTTTCCGCTGCAGTAGTTCCCAACAGCTCCGGAGAAGTCCCCGGGATGCCGGCCATGGTGGAAAAACAAGAACCAGCATGGTCGACGCCATCTTCCTCGTCCGAAGACCACTCCCACCTGGTTGCTGAGTTCCGCCCCCACTTCGAGCATGCGTACAGACGCAGAGTACAGCAAATCTGGCTGCTGAAACTACACGGCCCGGCAGTCCTTGCAGCGGCTTTGACTCTCCTCCAATCAGAGAGAGAGAAAGGAAGGCGCGGGGAGGGGAAATGAAAAGAAACCGGCTCCAATGCGCATGTGTGCGGATGTGCTTTGGCACTCCAGATAAAGATGGCGGAGCGCGGTTACAGCTTTTCGCTGACTACATTCAGGTATGGAAGGGGCTCCGAAAGTCCTCCGCGGAGCCGAGGTTGTAGGAGTTCCCTCTGCCTGGTTTTTTCCGTCCTAGTCTCTGGCATGATGCTTCCGGGGGGGCGCGGTAGGAAATAGGGATGGGAGTGAGACTTTGCAAAGTCATTTTCTTGGCCCGCCCGCGGCCTGGGAGCTGCGGTGCCGGGAAGCCGCGGGAACGCGGGTTTGGGGATCCAGGGCGACCTTGGGGCTGCGGGAGGCTAAGGTCCTCAACCAGCGATTTATTTTCACTTTGGAGACTGGAGAATAAGGCAGTTTTGGATTAGCTGCCTCCGGGTGTCCCGTTCGGAACTCAGGATTTCCTTCCTGACCCAAGTAGGCCTGATTGGGGAGCTTCTGGACCTTGGAATCTCGGTCCAGTCTTTGGGGTCCCTTTTCTTTCTTCGGAAAACCTCATCGTTACAGTTTGGTCTGAGTTTTATTCTCTATTTGGTACTTTGAAATCTCTTCCCGCTTTCGGTTTCTTCCATGCCCCTGTTAGAAGTTTAAGGACTAAAAATGAAAGCGCTGATCTTTCTATCAGTTAGTGTTTGTGGGCTCCAGACTAGTAGGCTGCATTTCCATTTGGCGATTTTAGGGGGGTTGAGAAGGATATGTTTACTTTACAAACGATTGTAGGCTTTTCTGTTTTAGAACAAGGGATTAATAATAGTATATTTTTCAAAATACAGTTGAGATAAACTATTGTTCCAAATGCCAAGGGATTAATAAATCGACTCGGTAATGATTTAGTTTGGCAATTTTCTTAGGGATCAGTAATCTGCCATATAGTTGAAATGCAGTTCTAACTGACAGCTGAAGGGAAGCGGGATCCAACTTGTTGAGTACTTTCTGTGTGGGTGCAATTTAACCTACTCCATTTCTTTCTACTGTCCTGTGTGATAAATGTTAATTTCAACGTCTTACTGATGAACTAACCACAGGTCAAACAAATTACAACTTGTCCGAGGTCATAGATGAGTAGCTGAGTTCACGTTAAAACTGGGTTCTTTCTAATGACAAAATTAACACAGTTTCTATTACTGTAGGGTGTCTTTTTAAAATACTAAAATACTTTCCTTACCCTTGGCAGTTTTCAATAAATAAATGATTTTTTTAGCCTTTGTAACAATGTACAATAATAGAGAACAATATTTGCTAAATAATCACTGTTCATATTTGTGAACAAAGCAAACTTGGTTCTTTAAGAAAGTATAATCCTTTCTTTAGAATAAGTGGAGCTGAAACTTAAAACATCAGGGACTGGACCCATCTGTAATACCTTATTAAAATAAACTTGTTTTTTAACATAATGGTTCAACTCTGTTTTGGATTCAAAATTTTTGTTTCTAGCCTATTGTAATCAGAATTAAACTATTAATGGTGGAAGTTATGAGGCTATATTATAGGATGAAAAAGTGTTCTTATGGATTGCATTCAGTTGAGAATATTGACCATGAGTAAACAAATTGGTGTCGTCTAATACATTCTGAAAAAAAGTTTTTCTCTTACTCAGAAATTTTATTAAAAGGGAATAAAAAAAGAAACATAACTGTAGATTGGATAGTCAGGAAAAGCCAGTGCGTGGGGGTGAATTGTGAGACCAGAAGGTGAAAAAAGCCAACTATTTGAAGATGTAGAGCTAGAGAGATGGGTGGACAGAGGAAAGAGGGTATGTAAAAGTCCTGAAGTTGGGAAAGAGCTTGAACTACATGAATTGATAATGCCAGTGTGCTAGAGTATAGTGAGCAATGAGTTAGTGTGTGTAGGGCCACTCTTGCAGAGCCCTGTAGGCCAGAATAAGAAGTTTGTATTTTAAGTGAACCAGGAAGTTATTACAGGACTTAAAGTGAGAGGTGATGTGGTATAGTAGTAACTGGCTAGGGGGATTGAAGTAAGGATGGAAAAGAAGAAAACTAGTTAGAAGTCAGTTATCCCAGGTAGAGATGCTGGTACTTTGGAATGGCCAGTGGCATGACTGACTACAAAGATGGTTGATTGCTCATGGAGCTCACAGACTGGGAGCTTTCATATAGCAAGATGCAATGGTAGATGTGTATGCAGGTGATTGTAGGAACAGAGAGAAGGTATATTTAAGTTTACCTGAGCCTTTAAAATGTTCCCCAGGAGTATTTGAGCTAGATACTGAACAATTGAAAGCTGGGTGGACCCAGTGAGTCATGATATGTTTATTGAAATAATGACTAATAAAGTAAAACATGTACAGCCTAATTTTAGAAATTTAAATACCTATTGATGTTATTTCACTCAAGTTACCTAATTCTGTCATTTAAGAGAGTTTAAACTGCCACACCTAGACTTCCTCCATACATAGGTCTAGTTGTGTCTCTGCCAGCCAAATGACTGTGACTGCTGGTACTAGGTTATATGTTAGCATACTGACAGAACAGTTTCTTCACACTTTGTTGAGGAAGACAGACATTGTAGAATAATTTAAGCATGATGAATCTTAGCCAGAGAGGAAGTATGGGACATTATAGACATAAGTGTATGGAATTCAACCTAGTCTGAGTGGTCAGGATAGCTTCTCTAAGAACATGACATTTTTACTAAAGATAGAAGAATGACCAGGAGAGAGTTCACCAGAGGAAGGTGAAATGCATTCCAGACAGAGATGTTAGCTTGTCAAAGGGGTTTTTGAATTCTCAGAGTGGTCTGTGTGTCTGGAACAAAGTTGAGGATTGAGTGACAGTGTATCCATAATTTTATGAAGATGAAATAAAAGACCTTCTGAAACTCAAGGTTATATTTTCATTAGTAGACTGGAGATAGGGACCAAGCTGTGTCATTTCAGACAAATTACTTTTACTCAAAACCTTTTTCTTTATCTGTAAAATTAGGTTAGTCTGCAAATTTGTGATGTTTTAACTCAACAACTGGATTGAAACAAAGTATGCTCTTAAAAGCCAGTTCAGGACTAGTGTTTGGCTATGAAATCCATGGAATCAGATATGTTAAGTATCACCAGCTCATAGCTTCGCAAAATAGCCTTATATAAAATATTTTATTATGGGTGATAACTAGGTTTTACATCTTAGGCCATTCCTACCTTCTAGAATGTGTAACTCTACCCATATGAAATATATGCTTTATTTGGTATTTAACAGACACATAGATGTTTTTAATTACATTACTGTTTGCTATTTACTTACTGCTAATTTTGTGCCTATTTGCTATTTACTTACTGCTAATTTTGTGCCAGGAACAAAAGGCATACTTCATTTAATCTTCACAACAATCTTTTGAAATAGGTATAGTCCTGTTATCCCCACGTTATGGATGTGAAAACTGAGACACAGTGGGGTTAAGTATTTTCCCTGAAGTCATAAGGTTGGGAAGTGGTAAAAGGCAACAGTAATGATGGCTGCTGCTTTAACAGGCAGACAAGAAAGGGTGGGTGGAAAGGAAAAATAAGTGCTTCACTATGAATATGTTCAAGTTGCCTGGTAAACTCAATTTCTATACAGCTTTATAATGTGAAAGCTCGGCTATTCCTTGGTATTGGGTTAATGGATTTGACCTATATATCTGCCCTCTCTCAGAGAAATTTCTATTATATATATTTGAGGATATGTGAATTTAGCAAATATCTTTGTTTCTTTTTAAGCCCATCTGGTAAACTTGTCCAGATTGAATATGCTTTGGCTGCTGTAGCTGGAGGAGCCCCTTCAGTAGGAATTAAAGGTAATTAAATGTTTCATTCATTTCAGATGCTTGTTAATAGTTATCCTAAAGTTCTTTTGGAATTAATTAGTAATTAATACAAATAAATAGCTAGGGCAGCATAATTTTTAACAGTTCTTTCTGTTGATTTACAGTATTTTGAGGTTTAAAAAAACTAATAAGCCAGTAAGTCTAAGAAGATGATTAAAATTTTTTTTCAAAATAAATGTAGCTCATTTATCTCTTAGTTGTAATAACCCACAAATGGTCTTTCCCACTGAGAAAAGTGACTATTCTTTTGTTTTCCCACTAATTATATATAGTTTTTATCCTTTCTGTTATTTAGATAAAGTTAATGATAAAACTTAATCTAAAGATACCCTTTTTTTTAAAGCCTGTATCATTGATTAAATTTCAAATTACAAGAACAGTAGCCAAGTAGGCAGAAGTCCATTATTTTAAAATGTATGGACCCTTAGGTGTCCTGGAATACTTTAAGAAATGTTAGGTAATGCATTTAGCTTTAGGAATTCCTTAGCACAATATAGATGACCAGTGAGGGAAAAATGGATTTACCATTTCTTAGGTGATTTTAATATAGAAAAGGTTTTACAAATAAGAGGGTATAAAGGGGTTTGGGTGAATTGCATCTATAATTAGAAAACTGTTGAAGCAGTTTTTAAGTGATTAAACATTTAGCACTTTTCTTTTTTTTTAAGCTGCAAATGGTGTGGTCTTAGCAACTGAGAAGAAGCAGAAATCCATTCTGTATGATGAGCGAAGTGTACACAAAGTGGAACCGATTACCAAGCATATAGGCCTGGTGTATAGTGGCATGGGCCCAGATTACAGGTACTTTTACACTGTATGTTGTTTTCTTCACCATTTTATAAACTATTTGTAATTTGTACCTTGAGAAAAATCAAGGGATGTTTTTCCTTTAATCTCCCAACCCTTTATTTTTGTACTTTGTTTAGTTAGCATCATTGGAAGCTGAATTTAGCTTGCCCGCATGGACTACAGTAAGGATCTCTTTAAGAATAACTCTGCCACTTCGTTGTAAAAGAGGCGATCCAGTAATTCTCTTAACCTCTGTTTAGTGAGCTTTCCCTTCTGATCACAACCCCTCTTCTATCCAAGGGCTAGGCTGTTTTCTAATGCATTTTAAAAACAAAAGCAGTACAAGCTATAATAAACTGTATTTAGGAAAAGTTATCAGGCAGCAAAAGAAAACATTACCATTCAGAGTTAACCCCATTATATTTGTGTTCTTAGCAAAGGGACAGAATTCTCAAAGGCCACTGAAGAGGAACATCAGGACTTTTGTTATATCAGTATACCAGCAAGTTGAAAGGGATTGGCAGCTTTCTGTTTGTCATTTCACAAGTAAAGGGGGTATTATTACTTCATTCCTGATTTCTGGGAAACAACACAAGTAGAATCAAAGTTTCACCTTAATGAATCAGGAAAAGCAACTGTTGCTAGAATGTGGTCAGGCGTCACTACAGTAGATCCTGTTAGGATGCTGCAGTGTACTGATGGGATACATTGAGAGGACAGGACTGCTGAGGATAAACTGAGTCTTATACAGAAGGGTAACATGCATGGTTCAGATCTGCAGTACAGGAGCAGTTAAAGGTACATCATACAGAATATTAATAATTTTTAATAACTTTAATTTTTTTAAGTTATGAATAGTTTCTTGCTGTTCCTTAATCTCTGAAGGGTACTCTTTAAAGTGCAATCTGTGGAAAGGATTGAAGCAGAGTGAGAAAAATGTGCCCTAAGTTGTGTGTGTGTGTGTGTATGTATGTACACATGTGTACTATCATGTAGGCATTTGTGTGTTTTGGCTTGACTGAGATAAAAAGACAGGATGACTGCCCTCGGGAAAGGGGGCACAATCTTGAAGAAGCCATGAAGGGAGGTAAAGTTCCCACTGAGTACACTTAATCTTACTGCTGAGCTGACTGGTACCCCTTATCCCTAATTTTCCTTCCTTTGTCTTAACCTTGTCCCATCTCCTATGGCCCAGCTCCTCTGTGTTGCTCTGGCGTCTTCTTAGAAGTTAACTGAAATCAGATGTCAGAGAAGACTAACTTTGAGCTGATTGTTACTATTACACAGATACATGTAAGACTTGTGCTGTTGGTATATGCCTACAGGAGAAGAATGTTTAATTGAGGAGTGTTAATTATTTCTTCCTTGTTTGTTAGAGTGCTCGTGCACAGAGCTCGAAAACTAGCTCAGCAATACTATCTCGTTTACCAAGAACCCATTCCCACAGCTCAGCTGGTACAGAGAGTAGCTTCAGTGATGCAAGAATACACTCAGTCAGGGTAAGTTGATTTTATAATTTGAAATGTGTCATAAATAAGAAAAAAGAAACCACTTTAGAAGAGTGAATATATTTAAGGAGAGGATTACTATTCTTGTATTTATTTAATAGATAGAGAAAAGCACTATGATGGGTATTTTTGATTTTAATTGGGTGATCTAAAATATTTTCTAAAGGAAAAAATTAGAGTGGTTTCTTGCTGTTGATATAATTGCAGAAAGCAGCTTCCAGATAATGTCTTTTACCAGTGATTAAAATACTTCTTTATGGGCAGGCAATTATTGCTGCTTCCAAATTAATCTTTCCAACCAGAAATGATTGTAAGCACATGATGAAAGTGATAACTCTTTGACACATCCATATTCTTTTAAGTCTCTGGAATCTGGATGTGCATGTGGATGAGGTAGTATAAAGGTAGTTGCTGATACGTAAAGCTAGTGGAAAAGCTTCATTTTTTTGAAAGTTGTCATTTTGTTAGGACACAAAATATTACTCCATACTTACTTATCCCAATATTTGTGTCTCTATTTACTCAAATGATTTGATTAGCAGTTCCTTAGTACCATAAAGAGAATTTGTTTTGAATTGATTTGTTCAGAAGGGTATGAAATACTTTTTAAGGAACTTACAAGTCTAATTCATTTTACCCGATGATATGCTTTAATAAATCTTACTTTAGGTCGACTTTAACACCATGAAGATGCCAAGTAATTTCATTTTTCTTTTCTTCAGTGGTGTTCGTCCATTTGGAGTTTCCCTACTGATCTGTGGTTGGAATGAGGGGCGACCATATTTATTTCAGTCAGATCCATCTGTAAGTATCATACATATTGCAGGGATTTGTTAAAGTACTCCTTGAACATCTAATGAAAACAATCACAAAAAGTTTAAAATTTAGCAGTTT
The DNA here is from genome assembly GCA_028533885.1 of Nasua narica. Lineage (NCBI taxonomy): Eukaryota > Metazoa > Chordata > Mammalia > Carnivora > Procyonidae > Nasua > Nasua narica. Next base: position 7,478,480 of record CM052806.1, read on the forward strand.
GTCCTTTTTTTTTTCCATTGGGGCTTTAGAACATACGGAGTAGTGTATATTCATTTGCACATTTAAAATGTTGGTAATACAGTCTTCTGACAAAGAGGGTCTGCCCTGTTTTTCTGCCTTCTCTTATTCATTAACTTCACATACTTGAAAGATTTATTGAAATACTTATTACCAAATTTCTTTAAGTCAGTGGAATTTTGTTACTTTGACAAATGTGATGAAAAAATTTGTGTCTAGAGGTCAGTGCTGTACTCCTCGCCATCTATTTAATCCTGGGGCTGAATTGAATGTGACTCTTCCTGCACAAACACAGATGTAACTCTTAAAGCCATTGTTTTGCAAAGTGGGTGAGCTTGTCTCCTGGAAAGCAGAAGATTGGTACCTGAGTTAGAAGGTTTTTGTAGATGCTGCTACTACTCCACAGCCATCTCATTTGCTGTGAGGAAAACCGAAAGAAAAAAAATTCATGATTAGGAACGGATCTTTCCAAGTTTGTGGCTCATTAAATAATTGCAAGTTCACTCCATGTCAATTTTACACTAACCTTGTAATCTAAAAAACCAAAAGAAAAATATTTTGGTTGGTTGTTACTTAAATGAGGAAACTTAAGTATTTTGAGAGGTAACAGTGTCTGTTACCCCATTTCTGAGCTGCTGAAGCTAAATGACAAGCCCTCTTTCCTCCCTTTGACTGGGGTAGCCACCATCATTGGGATCCAGGGTTTTATTTTTTGCTTTTTTTCTCTGTTTTATCTAAAAGGCAGTTGTTTCCTTTAAAGTATGTTTGGTATGTTTCTTTCAGTATTTTTCTAGTGTGTGGGCATATGTTGTCAACATATGAGGCCATATTATACGCAATATATTGGTGCTTTCATTTAATATTAGGTTATGAAATATCAAAACTACGAAACATTTTTAATTTATTCGGCAATAATAATAAAGACTTGCTCACCATTTTTCATACATACATGATAGATATTTAGAGTCCTTCAATCCTAGTCAGCTGAAGTAATACTTTTGCTTATTTGCCTTAAGTTAATTTGTTTCCTTTAACCGACTTCTTCACATAAATTGTATTCTGTAAATTACACATATTCAAAGTGTACAATTTGCTGAGCTTTGGTGGGTGTAAATACCTGAGAAAGCTGTCATCACAATCAAAATACTGAACCTTTCCATAACCTCCAGAAGTGTCTTCATGCCTCTTTGTTACTTACCTTTTGTAAAAATAGCCTATTTTGTGACACATTCTATTGCATTCCAATATTCTGTGAACTTAGAAGTCAGAGACAAATTTATAGAACTAAAAAAGAAATGGCAGGGGATATAATAAGATTTATGATTTAAAATACAGTTTATCCTCTTCTCTTCCTCATTAGGGAGCTTACTTTGCCTGGAAAGCCACAGCAATGGGAAAGAACTATGTGAATGGGAAGACTTTCCTCGAGAAGAGGTAGGCTAACTAGATTTAGCAAGCTTACTTCATTCATTGTTCTATGATCTTTTAACATAAAAGATCAAACATAGTTTGTTTTATTACTTTGTATTCAGATACTCATTTGTGTAGCCTAGTTACAAATAAAAACTTTTCTCCACCCTAGCTTCCTAGTCTTCAATATATTAAGTGGTAATATTATATATTTCTTATGAACTTTTCTTTCTACATTCTTACAGTTGTTTCCTAAATGTTGTTTCTATGTTTTACCTTGTTTCACCTCCTACAATCTAAAAAATATTAAAAACCATTGGAATTGGTATAAGAAATTTGGGAGGAAAGTTTAAGTGAGTTAAGTGATAACAGTTTACATTATGACAATTACAGAAAAATTGTTAAGCTGAATACCTGGTATTAATAGTAGATTAAATATATGATACATGTGCTTGATGAAAAGTGGAGTACTATGTAAAAATCTGTCACTACCCTACCACAACAAGCTTGCTCTTATTTCCAGCCATATTCGGGGCTCAGCATTAGTCCACCAACGTATGTCCTACATTTTGAATGGCAGTAGTTTGTAAATGACTAGAACCAACATATGGACCTTCTCAGTACATTTTTCACATGATGTTAAGATTACTGAAAATCTTAAACCTGGGATTAATTGGTAAACTTAAATAATTTTAAGATTTTTCTTAAAGCACTTTCCTTTTACATATTAATAGTGAGTCTTCAAACATTTCACATGAAATTAAAATTTAGAAGAACAAACAAGAAATTTTAGCAAAGGTCTGATTTCTTTATTTAAAAAATTATAATATTACCACCATATTCCATTTATATTAAAATATTTATACTCCTATTACAGTTACAAGCTTCATGATTTTAGGAATGCATGCCAAGTAATTTTATATGTAGTGAGTGGACTAAAAGAATTAATCTATAGCTTAATATTTTTAGGAGTGTTCTAGATGCTTAAAAATTCTTATGCTGCTGCTATCAGGTTTAAATAATCATAATGTAAATCATGCCATAAATCATTGTTTTTTCAAAAAATTCTTTAGATATAACGAAGACCTGGAACTTGAAGATGCCATTCATACAGCCATATTAACCCTAAAGGTTAGCATAATTTCTAACAATGGGATTTATAATGAGTTTATAATTAAATGCTTGAAAATTTGACCTTTTGCCATCCCTCTTGAATAGGAAAGCTTTGAAGGGCAAATGACAGAAGACAACATAGAGGTTGGAATCTGCAATGAAGCCGGATTCAGGAGGCTCACTCCGACTGAAGTTAAGGATTACTTGGCAGCCATAGCATAATAACTAAGTGACTGAAAAATCTGGAATTTCAGATAATCCCTCTACTTAAACATGTTTAAAGTATGTTTTGTTTTGCAGACTTTTTGCATACTTATTTCTACATGGTTTAATGGACTGATGTTTTTAAAATGACACTTATAAATCATAATAAACTGTTAAATCCAACTTCTAGCTTTTTAGGAGTTAGTAAAATTTTAAAATAGTTATTTCCTGCCTTTTATCTCAGTTGACTTCTGGAAACTACACTGCAAAGCAGAATGGTGAAATCACTCGTTAGCCTTCATGCAATTTTGGTTCAGTCAGATCTTGTTATACACTCTGCTGTCAAATGTTGTCTGTGTGTCAGTAAGGCAAATGCCGATTTTGGTAAACATCACTGCATTTAGAGCTGGGAGAATCTGCAGGCTTTCATGGATTCATGAGATGATAGGAAGCATAGATGTTTTATAGGCACCATTAGGTGTGCATCAGTGAAACCCGAGGACACTGAAGTTGCACTGGGGCTGTGAGGGTTGAAGAGTCTCCTATAGGAAATCTGTGATGCAAGTAAATGAAAAATGGTGGACTGGTTCCTGTTTGTTTCTCCATCACAAGTAGGTAAATGTATTTAAAAGAGTCCCTTAGATTCTCTTAGAATTTTTAAACTCAAGGATGAACATAAGTGCTGGAAATAAAATCCTAATACTTAAACATCAAAGCTATGGCTTAAGGTTCTCCCTCATTCATGTAATCTCAGTGTCATCATAACCTTTGCTATAAATTAAGACTCCTATAAGTAGGCAAATAATGTGAACTCTGTTTTCATTATACAGGAAGACATACTGCTTAATTTTGTTTCTAAGGCATTTTTAGAATAAGAGAAATCATCATTAGTGTGGCCCCACAGAACAGTTCATGAATATCATTTCTTTTTTAAAATTTTATTTATTTAGCTGAGAGAGAGAGCACGAGTGGGGTGAGGGCAGAGGGAGAAGCAGACTCCCCGCCGAGCAGGGAGCCTGACAAGGGGCTCGATCCTGGAACCCTGGGACCATGACCCAAGCCGAAGGCAGACACCCAACTGACTGAGCCACCCAAGCGCCCCTGAGTATCATCATTTCTTAATAACAAACATATAGTGGGCAGTTCCATGATTCAAATGTGGCTCAAAAGATTGTAAGATTTAGCTGAGTGTAGGAGAAAAAAGTCTTACCTGAAGTATTTTGGTCAGGATTCCCAGTTCTGCTCCCCACCATCATGCTAGCTCTGTATCTTAGTGTAGGTGGCAGCAGCTTTATTATGGAAGATGGGAGATGGCAACTTGACCTCTGACGTCAAGATGTTTGTCTTGAAGGCCTTATCTAATCATCTCTCCTGTGGGCTCTTGGTCTATTGAGACTCCAGCAGCACACTAGAAAGAGAACATAGTAGAAAGGAATGGTTTTTGGGTCAGGTCTTACCTCTTCCACTTACTGGCTCAGAGGGTTTTCTGAGAACAAAATTTGATGCAAATGAAATGTCTGCAGAGTTCATGGTCAAGTAGTATGTAAGGTTTAGTTGCTTTTGGATTGGTTCAAGCCCTCTCTAATGTCCAATATTAAAAAACCAGAGGAATACCAAAATTCTACAAACCAAAGAAGGAAAAAGTAAAGGCAGGCATATTAAGGAGAAAAGTTTGTGTAGATTCCTACTGAAGGCTAACAGAGTAAGCCCACAGAATAAAAAGAGGAAAAATTCACAGAAGCAGATCTATGTCCATATTCTATTCTCTGGCTCTTCCCCCATTAAATGCAAATCCTCCCTCAATTGATGCTGCCTAGAACACTTTGACCTTTGTCTTCAGTTCCTTCTTTTCATTGACCTTAAAATTAAGCTATTCCTTTTGGTCCCAGCTCTTGGGGAATTCAGTTCTTTGGTCTTGGGACCCCATCCCTAAATATCTCACAACTCTTCAGTCATTCTAGCTTGTGGAATTGAGCTGCTTTCAACCTCCTTAAGCATCACAGTGCCCCTAATATTCATAGCCCCTCTCTAATCTTGGTTCGTTTTTTATCTTCCCACTCTTAAAAACTTTGCCTCCACTTGTTCTGTCCTTTCTCTTATAGTTCCTCAGTGAACCACAAATTTAAGTTTGTAAAATAATTATTAGTTATGAAACATGGAAAATGTTTAAATTCATATATATATAATTCTTTTTTTTTTTCGAGATTTTATTCATTTGACAGAGAGAGAGAAATTACAAGTAGGCAGAGAGGCAGGCAGAGAGAAAGGAAGAAGCAGACTCCCCGCCGAGTAGAGAGCCCAATGCGGGGCTCCATCGGAGGACCCTGAGATCATGACCGGAGCTGAAGGCAGAGACTTTAACCCACTGAGCCACTCAGGTGCCCCTAAATTCATATATTGATCGTTATAATTGTTCACTGGGCTCTGACTGGGTGATAAGGAGGATCAAAGGAATTTTCATCTGTTTGTTGATGTTCATGGACAAAAACTGCTAGCCTCGTCCTTAAGCTCACCTCTTTATAAGATATCCAGGTGAGTGATAATCAGCCCCATAAGCATGAGCATATTTTAAAAAGTTAGATAATTTTAACACTTCATTTGAGGCCATGTCCCTGAGTTTCAGTACTTTTAATGTTTTAGGTATCCCAGCAGGTACTCTCTTCTATATTTTATTTTATTTTTCTTCTGTATTTTAAATAGTAGGCTTATGCAGTTATCTCTGGATTCCTGAAGGTTAGCCACTATACAGACATTATATTCTGCAAGATGAGAATTTAGAACTCTTACACCATCCTCACTTTCTCTCTGCCTCAGTTTAATTAGATCACAATGTTCAGTTTAAGTTTTTATTATGGCTTTGTAAATATACTATTATTATAGTTCCTAAATAATTTTCCTGGAATACCTTTTACATGCTGTTTCTCTCAGTATATCGTGTCACGTGATCTTCACAGTTTTCTCTCTCTAATCCTCTAGTACCCTTCCTCCCCTCCAAACACTTCCAGAAGTTTCTCTCTTGGAACCCTCTTTCTACTCTGCTCCAGGCTAGTAGCAGGTTTGAAACTATATTCTATTTCAGCTGTCTGGGTTTAAAAATCCTAGATTAGAAATGATCTCCACATTTTACAGGCATTACTCCTAGATTCCAGTGTTGCTCATGAGAAACCTAACACTTGTGTATGTGTACCAAATCCTTTATAACTTTTTTTCCCCTCTGCAGTTAGGACGTTTTATTTGCAACATTCTGAAATTTCACAGTGACGTGTCCTTTTCTGTGGGTTTCTTAACATCGGGCTGAGCATTCAGTAGGCCCTTTTACTGTGGAAACAAATCTTTCAGTTTTGGTAAATTTCCTAGTGTTTGAGAGATTTCCTTTTTGTTTTTGCTGTATTTTTTACTTTATTTGTACATTCTGATAAAGTTTTACCCAACCTTTCCTACTTTTAGTGATATTTTAAAATCGGGAATATCATTTTTAATTTTGAAAAACTTTCTTATACTCTCACCTTCCCTTAAAAAAGTCTAAAGTCCTCATGTTTCATGAATGAAACACCTTTTATCTGAGGATGCTAGTTATAGAATACTTTTAAAAACCATTTTGTTCTACTTTCTGGTTTTCTTAAAATTCTAAACAGAAAAATGTTTGGAAGTGTTGTGTTTGTGAGACCCAAACCTACTTACTGGGGGATGTTGCTGTAAACCATTTCTCTGTGATCTTTCATTTTGCTCAGTATCTCTGTAGAAAAATAGGGCTTGGGGAGAGGAATGTCAGGATTCTGGGAGGAGCAGAGAAGGAACTAATAGTATCTTACATTCCACAGAAAACTCTCTTCATAATGTGTCTGGAACCCCTCTGAGTCCCTGCCTTCAGCATGGTAAACTAGTTTTTTGCCAGGGGAAGGGTAGCTAACTGCCTAGCTGCATTGGACCTGAGAGAGGACTTGGGTGTTTGTTCTTACAGACTTGTAAGCAGTGCCCATTTTCAGTCCTGCTGCACTGCTCCCCTCCCTTTTACCTTCTAGGCACCTGCAGTTCCAAAGCCTTTCTAGGGTTCTGCTTTGTGAGTCACTTGCTGCAGACACTTTTCTCCACTGCACAAACTCCTCAATTTACGGAGAGGCTGCCTGGTTTAAATAACCTCTTTGTGGTGGTCTTAGCTTTAAAATATATCAACCTTTTACTTTGTGAAGAGGATTAAATAAGTAAGTACGTGAAAAGCACTTAGAATAACGCCTGCCATAAAATAAGCATTGTGTTATTATTGCTCTTTGTCTTCCAAAAATGTATTGACATCTCATGTGCAGTCATTTCTTGTTCTTTTTACTTTTGTGGGCTTATTCCTTTTCCTTCCTAAGGCTGTCAAGGTTTGGGAGCAGACATACATAGGATTAATGTTAATTTGAAGTCCTTTTTTAAAATTAACTTTATCAGAAGTCCTAAGCTTGTGGTTGACTTTGGACACTCTTACTAGGCTAATACCAGTTTCTCCCTCTCAGAAGTCAGTCGATTATATATCCTCCAGAAAGGCAACCCATCTCTGATTATCACACTTTCTACGGAGAGCTCAGAATCGCGCAGTACATACTTTGGCTTGGAATCAGGAGTCCCAGCTCTAGCACTTAACATCTGTGAAACCTTTGACAAGCGTTCTGTTTTCTATTAAAATGGGCCGAAAATTTTTCCACTGCCTGCCACTCGGTAGGGGTTTGAGCTTGACAGCAGAAATACGGTCCTTGGGCGCAACCGGGAGATACTCTCCACCAAAATGCAGGACTTGCGCCGTGGGAAAATTCCAAACCTAGCTTAAGGACTGAGGCGCGGGTTCAGCCTGGGAGACCGAGTGGCCAGGGCCCTACTGGGAGTGATGCCTGGCCCCGAAAGCTCCACCTCTGCTTCCCTGGGGCGAAGTAGCCGCGAATTTGCTGTCTCTTCTTGGCAGCGAGAGTGGGAGAAGCCGGGTGCCCTCAATAAACATGGCGGCCGCGTTAGCGTCAGCCACGCTCTGGAGGCCACGCTGCCGCCTGGGACTCGCGGACTCGGCGTCACCCGGCGCGGGACCACGTGACGCAGGAGACTCCCGAGGCGGCGGCGTTCGCGCGGGCTGAGCAGCCGCAGCGGCTAGAGTGGGGTGGGGTCTGGTTCGCGAGCTTTCCCGGCGGGTCCCGGCCTCGCGCGCGCACGTGCCTGCCTGCTTGCGCTCGCGGTCCTGGCGCTGCCGGTGAGGAGCCGGGGAGTTGGAGGGAGGGAGCGGGGCGCCACTTCCGAGGCCGGGAGGTGGCTGGGCCGGCCTGGCCAGGAGGGGGCCGGCTCCGGGCTGCCGCGCGTCCCCGGTCCTGGCCTCCACGCCCAGCGCTGGTCTCGGGAGCTGTTTGAGCCTGAGACTGCGTGGCCGGGCCCAGCTCTGCGGGCGGACCCGGTATGGCTGCAGGGTCTGATGCCAGCCCAAAGGCCCCGCCAACCTCCGGGTCGCCGGGGGCTGTCCTCTTGGGGTCTAGTTTATCTTCGGGTTTTTCCTTACCGCGAGTGGGAGCCGAGTTGGTGGACCCCTTCTCGTCTTTTACTGGGTTGACGTCAAATGCAGGAACGAGGCAGTCTTGATTCCTTGGCAGGTGTACCCTGTGCTCGTGGGATAGCACGAGGCAGTCGAGTAAAGGAGATCCACTCACGAAGGAGGAAAAGGTTAGAAAGGCTTAGAGTGATCATTTTAGGAGACACATTTGAATTGGACCATTTGCTAACCAGCTAGTCTCTGTGGATATTTTTAATTTAATCACGTTCTCTTCACTTTCCGAGCCTTTTATTGAAGTCGTTCTACAACCAAACAGATTTCTTATGTAGTAGCTTGCCGAACTCCTGCATTTTATCCTGACCCGAGACATGTTGAACATGACTTTCAGACTGAAGAATTAAAGGTCTAAAAAAGTGTGTCAGATCCAACATACCAAAAACAGAGTTCGGAAATAGAGGTATCATCCTTTCCTTAGCTGTCGCAGGAGGGAGTCACTCCAAAATCAGCCTTGCAGAAGGAGATTCAGCCTCCATAAGCTTTGTTGCTAGATTGAAGTTGTATAATCCTCAGTGAAGAATTGATTGCCGTCATTTTTGAGGACTGTTTCGATTTGCCTTGTTTCTTTTCATAGGAAAGGAATAATGCTGTCAGCATGTCTGCACACTCCATGCTCTGTGAACGAATCGCCATAGCCAAGGAACTCATCAAGAGAGCAGAATCACTTTCTAGATCAAGAAGAGGTGGCATAGAAGGTGGTGCAAAGCTGTGCAGCAAACTGAAGGCAGAATTAAAATTCTTACAGAAGGTAGAAGCTGGGAAAGTAGCAATTAAGGAATCCCATCTACAGAGCACTAACCTAACACACCTAAGAGCCATTGTGGAATCAGCAGAAAACTTGGAAGAAGTTGTTAGTGTTCTTCATGTCTTTGGTTACATAGATACCTTAGGAGAAAAGCAGACCCTTGTGGTGGATGTGGTTGCAAATGGTGGTCATACGTGGGTGAAAGCCATTGGCCGAAAGGCTGAAGCGCTCCATAACATTTGGCTGGGCAGGGGCCAGTATGGTGACAAAAGTATCGTTGAGCAGGCTGAAGACTTCCTCCAGGCCAGTCACCAGCAGCCTGTGCAGTATAGCAACCCTCACATCATCTTTGCATTTTACAACAGTGTCTCCAGCCCCATGGCAGAAAAGCTCAAAGAAATGGGCATTTCTGTGAGAGGGGACATAGTAGCCGTTAACTCTCTGTTGGATCACCCTGAGGAGCTCCAGACGAGTGAGAGTGAGTCGGACGACGAGGATCTTGAGCTTTTGCAGGTGACCAGAGTGGACCGAGAAAATATTCTAGCAAGTGTTGCCTTTCCAACGGAAATTAAGGTCGATGTGTGCAAAAGAGTGAATCTGGACATTACTACTTTAATCACATATGTATCTGCCCTCAGCTATGGAGGCTGCCACTTCATCTTCAAAGAGAAAGTGCTTACAGAGCAAGCAGAGCAAGAGAGGAAAGAGCAGGTTTTACCACAGCTGGAGGCTTTTATGAAGGACAAGGAGTTGTTTGCTTGTCATTCGGCTGTCAAGGACTTTATGTCTATTCTAGATACCTTAGGAGGACGTGGGGAGAAAGAGAGGGCCACTATGCTGATTAAACAAATTAATGTGGTGCCTGACCAGCCTTCCGAGCGTGCCTTGAGACTAGTGGCCAGTTCAAAAATCAATAGTCGCTCGTTAACCATTTTTGGGACAGGAGACACTCTAAAGGCCATCACAATGACTGCCAATAGTGGTTTTGTCAGAGCTGCCAACAACCAGGGTGTTAAATTTAGTGTGTTTATCCATCAGCCTAGAGCACTTACTGAGAGCAAAGAGGCTCTAGCCAGCCCTTTACTGGAAGACTATACAACTGACAAGGAACACTAAAGATACCCTTTAAGTATTGTCATGGGAATAAGTTATTGATACCAAAGGCTGGATCTTCCCATCTTAAATGGGGAGGAAGAAAAGGTCTATAGTCAAAATAATACTTAGCACTCTTAACCCATAGAGTTGATTGTGTGTCATCAACACATACATAACCCAAAGTAGAAAAAGCACAAGAGACAAGCTTATTTATCAAACTGCCTACATTCCAGCAATTAAGAACAGACATACATCTATATAAAGCTTTTAGCTGTGTGGCAGTACTTTTATTTGATTGAGTAGGGCAACAACCCCCTAGTGGTAATCAGCATTTCATGGGATATGCGTCTCGCATTAAATACCTGGAGAAAACTGAAGCTTGTTTTTCGTTATATTGGTTCATCATGGTTCATGTGGGTTGAGGCTGGGAAGTTTATAATTAGTTTTCAATTATAAAGTTAGGGCCATTATGAATGAAAAGAAACTTCCTTGATTGCTCTATGTCAGGCATACTCTGGTGGGTGTGTTTACAAAAAGTACATTAATATAGAAGAAAATAAAGTGAATACTGGGCTTGTGAAGCCCATGAACCGATGTATATGCCTTTGTGAAAAGACATAGTCCCACTACTATACACCTGAGACATTTTAATGTAAAATATTAATTTCAGTAAATTGTAAAAAGAATCATCAAAAACATTTTAAAAGAATTCAAATTTTACTTTTAAGTACAAATAGTTCCCATATTGCAAGTATTTGACTTATAAATACTTTCCTCTCTCTTTTGCAAGTGGCAAGTGACAACTGCATTACTTCACTCTTGTGAAATGGTGGTAGGAGATCCCATGCCTGTTGCATGACACAAGTTGAATTAAAAATAAATTTTTATGTCCACATGGCCCTAGGTGCTTTATTTGCAACAAAGCAGAATAGGTTAGCAAAAGAGATAGGTATTGACCGTATTTTAAAAATTGGGACATTAAGTCTTAGAGCTTAAGTGTCAAGGCAAGCTAAGTGTAGGAGCCAGTATTAGAACACATTGCCACAGCCTGACCTTGTTCTTTTGTGCCAACGTTACTGTTTTGTGAGAAGGGAACTCAGTTTCCAGCCACAGTGTTTGTTGGGGATGGGTGAGGGGGTTGAACTTGATTATAGGATGTCCATGAACACTGCAGTGAAATGCAAAAGTAAACTTGGGGATGTTTCTCTCGGGAGAGGTTCCATTACTATCCCGGAACCCATTTCCTAGGGGAAAAGGCTGTGATTGGGGTTCTGATTTAGTATAAAGAGGTGAATTTAACTTGTACTGCAACTGAAATTGTATAGTATTAAAAACTGGGATGAGGCCTTTTTGAGCACCCGTTAAGGTACTAAGGTGCTTGGTACTGAGAATTTAATAATTTGGTCTAAAAAAATGAGGAATCGGTCTTTGCTCTAAAGAATTCTTAGTCTGAAATGGAGTTGAGTCACCGAACTGTAATTACTTTATCGAGTATTGTCGTGTACCAGGCACAGTACGAAGGGCTGGGCTTTCAAGGCGTAGCAGGAAGAAGGTAGATTTCTATCCCTTTCCACGATGAATTAATACTGAAGACTTTGAGTCTTTGCCAACCAGAATGTATTACAGCCGCAACACTCTTGGAAGAAACCGATTTCTGAAGTGGCCATAGCTGTGGTTCTCCCATGATCGTTTTCCTTTTCTAGATATTCAGTGATTACAGTTCCTAACGACATAATAATGCAAGCAGTAGATAGGACACATGATGGGGGACTGGAGCCTGGCATATAAAGTAAGAAGTAGTGCCTTCTCTAGGAACACACACACACACACACACACACACACACACCCGACATGTATCCTAGACCTGCCGCAGCTGACCAAAATTATATATATGTGCAAAGGTGAAAAATAAATAATAAAAGCATGAGCAAAGTTAAGAGAATGTTGTTAAATACCAATGAAAAACTGTCAAGTCCAAAGAATCATATGGTTATAAAGCAAAGCGAATGTCCAAAAGATTATGAACGTGAAGCTGTATAATGTAAAATCTATGGTGAAGTGGTGGGTGAAAGAAAAAAGCATATTAAAAAATCCTCATCTTATTTAGAAGGGAGTCAACAGCAACTTTGATTGTTGCCATTAAAAAAATAGCACAGGGGCGCCTGGGTGGCTCAGTCATTAAGCGTGAAGCTAAGCGTCTGCCTTTGGTTTAGGTCATAATTCCAGGGTCCTGGGATCTAGCCCCACATCAGGCTCCCTGCTCGGCAGGAAGCCTGCTTCTCCCTCTCCCACTCCCCTTGCTTGTGTTCCTTCTCTCTCTTTCTCTCTGTTAAAAAAAATAGATAAATAAATAAATAGCACAATATAATTTGAGGTGTCAAACAGGAAGTGTGACTGATGGTAAAAGGTAAACCAAGCTGACTCGCTTTCAAATGAAGGGTGAGTCTGGAGAATAAATGTAGTTTATATAGGGAAAGACAAGTCAAAGTTGTTCCCAAGGAAGCATAAAAACCAGAAAGCATAAAATAAGAGACATATAAAGCCCAAAAGGATAAGCTAGGGAGAAAATAAATTATTACAGGGAAATATAATGTATCTGTATACTGTTTGGATAAATTTGGAAATCTCAATGAAATAGGAATTAGAACTGAAGAAACAAAAAACCTAAATAACCAATAGCCATTGGAAAAAAATGTTAAAGTTATTAAATAATAACTTCCAAAAAATGTCCAGGTCCAGTTAGCTTCATTAGATAAGTTTTTGCTTACTTTTAAATATCAAATAATGCTCTTGCTCTAAAAAGTAATATGGAGCACAACACCATAAGGAGGGTGGACAGTATTTAACAGGGTAGCTGTGGTGTTCTTACCACCCGGACCCTTTCCTAACAGGAGAACTCTGGCTTGTTCCTGCTTGACGACTGAGCCCTGGTGGAGAACTGGAGCCCATTCGTGCCATCTAGGCCAGTCATCAGATCATTACCATATTGGGAATGTTTTCAAATTCATTTTATGGAGTATAAGCATAATTGTGATACCAAAACATGACATAGTGTCCTAAAAAAAGCTGCAGCAAAATTTCAGCTTAAGTCAAATAAATAAATAAAATCTGGGGCACCTGGGTGGCTCAGTGGGTTAAAGCCTCTGCCTTTGGCTCAGGTCATGATCTCAGGGTCCTGGGATCGAGCCCCACATCGGGCTCTCTGCTCAGCGGGGAGCCTGCTTCCCTCTCTCTCTGCCTGCCTCTCTGCCTACTTGTGATCTCTCTTTGTCCATCAAATAAATAAATCTTAAAAAAAGTAAAAATAAAATAGATAGATAAATAAATAAAATATTTGAAAAAAGAATATATGCACAAACACAGGATGCCTGGGTGGCTCGGTTGGTTAAACGATTGCCTTTTGGCTCAGGTCATGATCCTGGAGTCCTGGGATAGAATTGGGCATGGGGGGGGGGGGGTCCCTGCTCAGCAGGGAGTCTGCTTCTCCCTCTGACCCTCCCCTTCTTGTACTGTCTCTCTCATTCTCTTTTAAAAAAAAATATATGTGTATATAATTATATATATGAATATATTAATCAATATGTACATATTGATTACGGGTACTGATGCCTGCCCAGATGGCCCCACTGACCAGGTCGTGCAGGGCTGCACTGTCAGGGTCTGGTTTATCTTTGGGCTTTTCCTTCCTGAGAGTGGGAGCCAAGTTTATCTTTTTAAGAATGTGCTTTTAAGAATGTGCTGCGCCCATTTCCACCTTTAAAAATCTTTCCTTTCCAAAAAAAAAAAAACAAAAACACCTTTCCTTTCCTACAGCTCAGCAGAGCTCCTTCCTATTGCTAGACAGGATGCTTCACAATTCATGAATCATTGAATAAAGCCAATCTGATCTTTAAATTTAGTCAGGTGGATTTCTGTTTTTTAACAATGGTGAGCAGTATCTACCTGCTTACTTACCTCCATTGTACGGTGATTTGAGCAAGAAATAAACACGGATAATCCACTGATGAATATACGCTTTGACTTAATTAATGGTATTTCTTTTGTCTTGGAGATGTTTTGCATTTCATACAATCAAATTAGTCTCCCTTCCTGGTTTCTGCATCAGACTCGAAAACGCTTTCTGAAAGTCCTAGTGTCAGATTGCCAGGTTCCATTTCCATAAATAAAATATGATAGTGCTTAACTCCCTATAGCCTTACCAGAATTAGGCCTCTTTCATTTTTTCAGTTGTTTAAAAAAAAAAATGAAATCCCATTTATTTGATTACCAGTGAGTCTGGGCTTCTTTATATATGTTTAATGGTCGTTCTATTTCTGTCATAAATTTCTTGTTCATATTATTCTCTCTCTCAATTGATTTTATTGATCTTTTCATTGATTTATAAAATCTTTACATAAATTAAGGATAGACCAGTTACCTGTTGTATTCCACAATTTAGTGGCTTAACATAGTCAACATATTATTGTATCTCATGATTTTATGCGTTAGGAATTCAAGCAGTGCTTGCCTCTGTGAGTCTTCTGTTCCAAGTGGCATTGCCTGGGGTCACTCAGAGGTGTGTAGATAGAGGACACACAATGGCTCTGCTCACAAGGCTGTCATCTTGGCGGGGATGACTGGAAGGCCATGCTCAGCAGGTCCCGCTCCCTCTTCATGAGGTCTCTCCATCTGGGTAGTTGGACTTTTTATGTTGCAGCTTAGGGATCTAAGAGAGAGTATTCCACAAGACAGGAAGTGAAAGCCTTTGGTCTCTTAAGGTCCCAGCTAGGCCCAGAAACCCTACTCTAGCTGTTAAAACAGTACTCGTGGCTCACATGAGTGGGAGGGGAAATAGGGCCAGCACTTGATGGAAAGCCTGTTATAATATTTGTGGGCATTTTATTTTATTTTATTTTATTTTCCCCAAATTTGTTTATTTTAATTTTTCAGTGTTACAAGATTGATTGTTCATGCACCACACCCAGTGCTCCATGCAGTACGTGCCCCTCTCGATACCCACCACCAGGCTCACCCCCCCACCCCCT
>CM052806.1:7494154-7512079 GCA_028533885.1 Nasua narica
TAGGTGGAAAATTTCTGTTCTAAGTCACTCATGTGTTCTTTCTGCTTTTATAAAACCCCCTTTAATAATTTCCTGGAGTGCCGGCTTGGTGGTCACAAACTCTTTTAATCCTTGCCGGTCTTGAAAGCTCTTTATCTCTCCATCCATTTTCAATGACAGCCTTGCTGGATAAAGTATTCTTGGCTGCATGTTCTTCTCATTTAGTGCCCTGAATATATCATTCCAGCCCTTTCTGGCTTGCCAGGTTTCTGAGGACAGGTCTGACGTTATTCTGATGGGCTTTCTTCCGTATGTAAGGAATCTCTTTCCCCTAGCTGCCCTCAGGATCTCCTGTCTAAAATTATAACTTGCACATTTTAATATTATGTGCCTTGGTGTTTTTCTTGATTTATTGATCGTTGCAGGGGTCCTTTCAACCTCTAGGACATGAACACTTGTTCCATTCCCCAGATTGGGGAAATTCTCATGTAGAATTTGGTCAGCAATATCTTCTAGGCTTCTGTCCTTCTCTACCCCCTCTGGGATGCCAATGATTCTGACTTTGCAACGTTTCATGGTGTCATTTATTTCCCTAATTCTGTTCTCATGATTCTTGAGCAGTTTGTTCCAGCTCTCCTCTTGCCCTTTCATCTCAACCACTTGATCCTCTAGATCACTAATTCTATAAAATTTGTGGGCATTTTAAATCCAGCATGAGGATTCAAACCTTTCCCCATTAAATACATTGCAGATATCTTTTCTTGATTTTTTTTTTTTTTGTCTTGTAGTGTTTTCAATGTTATGGCTTTTTTTTTTTTTTTTTTTGGTTACAGACATATTACATTTTTATGTAATAAAATATGTTGGTTTTTATTTTTCATTATGGCTTCTGGATTTTGTGTCCTGTTGAGAAAGACCTTCTCCATCCAAAATTATTTTTTTAAATTCCCCTATACAATTTTCTGGTATTCAATTTTATTTTAGTGTGCATATGTTCAATATATATGTAACTTACATGTGAAATCAGAACCTATAAAATTATTTTCCAAAATAAGAAAATGAATATCAATCTTTTAGTTCTTTTTATTCAATTGTATTATTGCTCCGTGAACAAAATTCTATTTTGTGCTTCCATATTATACTAACAAAATAGCATTTTATTTTAAAGATTTTATTTATTTATTTGACAGAGAGATCACAAGTAGGCAGAGAGGCAGGCAGAGAGAGAGGGGAAGCAGGCTCCTTGCTGAGCAGAGAGCCCTCGATCCCAGGACCCTGAGATCATGACCTGAGCTGAAGGCAGAGGCTTTAACCCACAGAGCCACCCAGGTGTCCCCAAAATAGCATTTTAGATGTACCTCAACATCATTTTGATGACCAGCCCAATATAAATGATTATATTTGAAATTTATATTCTGCTAAACTGTTGAAAACTTATTTTTTTGAAAGATTTTATTTATGTGAGCTAGAACGAGAGTGAGAAAGAGAGAGAGCACTAGAGGGGGTGGGGAGGGGCAGAGGGAGAGGGAGAAGCAGACTCTCCACTGAGCAGGGAGCCCAACACTGGGCTCGATCCCAGGATGAGATCCAAAGACAGATACTTGACTGACTGAGCCACCCAGGTGCCCCTAAACTATTGAAAACTATTTTAAGAGCATTTCCACTTGGTCTAACGGAATTGTGCTTCCATTTTTTCTCCATTACTGAACTCTATGCAGTTTTTAGGGGTATTATCTTCACACTTCATTGTATGTTGAGAGGTTCTTTGGATGTGATCTGTTCTTTTCTCTCTTTCCAGAGTTTTGGCTGATTGTTTGGGTCATCCTAAGAAGAAAGCAATTGCAGGTATCACTCTAAAAGATTTCCCAACTTGGATGTTAGGATTAGCCCAGGAGGCGAACCCTTTTACCACAAAACATTTCATTTTAGGAAATAAGTTTTTTTGCACCTCCAACTAAAGGTACGTAAACAGAAGAGTCATCCAAAATGACTATAGATCCAAACTAAAATTAATTTCAGATTGAACATTTCTGCATTTCAGTCCTTTTTTGTTGTTGTTGTTGTTGGACAGCTGCACATTCCACAAAACACTCACAACACAGACACAGGCAGTTGTGTCCATACACACGTGTGTATATATTTTGCCTAGTTTTCTCCCTTTAAATAAAAAAAAAAAAACAAAATGAAATTTTTTTCCTACAAAGGTATCTTCAAGAAATCTCTGCTAAAGAAAATAGCTGTCCGTAATTTATGAATTAAGGGTGGAATTGTTTTGGAGTAGTGTGTGTGTGTGTGTGTGTGTGTGTGTGTGTGTGCAGAGGGAGTGGTCAGGGAGGGCAGAGAGTTGTGATTCCTAAATCTCGGGGTCAGAAAACAAAGCACAGAGCTTCCCACGCTTCTTCCTAGGACATTTTGCAGTGGAGAGAGAAAGAATTCTCAGCCAGTAGGACTCCCTTAGAAGACGAAGGTGGAGCTAATAGCTACAATATTACTAACAACAGCAGTATCAATGAAAACAAAAATGTCCTCTTCCATGCCTAACTCAGTCACAGAGTGAACTAAATAATTTTTAATTTCAATTCTAGCTCCATTATTTTCAGTTTTTCTTTTTCCGAAGAAGAAGAAGAAGAAGAAGAAGAAGAAGAAGAAATAAAAGTGACCACGTAGGTGGTTTAAGGTTTAATGATCTTACATTAATCTCTGAGGATATACTAGTCATTCGGGAGCCCCTCTGGGGCGAAAGACACTATTCTTCATGCCAGGAATGCAAAGGTGAATGAGATCGTCTTGGTTCTGGCCCTCATGGAGCTTTATGTATATCCCAATAATTACAATCTCAGGACTAACATGCAAGACACACTGATTAGCCTTAATATGGGATTTATAAATCCAAGCTGAATGAATTGCCATCAGTTTGGTCACAAAGTCAGGATACTTCACAATCAATTTGCTACATGAACATGTTTTCCTATCTCTGGTGCAAGTAATAATGTTGGAAATAAAAAGGACTTTGGGGATCATGTTTGCCTAACCCATCTCTGAGGTGAAAACGGAGTTCTGGAGAAAGGAAGAGTAAGGAAAGAGCCAGAATTCTGGTTTGCCAATTACCAGTTCCTCCCACTGGGGGGCAGCACCACGCAACAGTCAGACCTTGGGAGTCACACAGGCCCGATTTCATTCCAAAGTTTGCATCTTGAGTAAGCCCTGGACAAAGGAATTAACCTCACCAAGTTTTAGTTTCCTTATCTGCAAAATCAGAAGAGTATTTATTTTATAGGATTGTTATGAGGATCAAACGAAGCAAGATACTGTATGTACTGCATTCCGTACAGAATTTGGGGCCTAGGAATCATTAGTTCTTATGATCACACTTCCTATACCTTTTATATATAACTGCCCTTAATTTTTGTGCCACTTCAGGTGGTCGGTGCCCCTAGCCCGAGCAATGTTCAATGGACAACTGTACTCCCCTTTCCTTAATTCCTGGTCGTGATTCTGGTTATAATTCAGTGGCCAGGGGAAGACCTTGTGAGGCTTGAGATTGGCACTCCATGGCCCCACGGCTCCCCAAACGGGGTCCTAACAGGGTTTTTTTTTTTTTTTTTTTTTAAGATTTTATTTATTTATTTGACAGACAGAGACAGTGAGAGAGGGAACACAAGCAAGGGGAGTGGGTGAGGGAGAAGCAGGCTTCCCGCTGAGCAGGGAGCCTGATGTGGGGCCTGATCCCAGGACCCTGGGATCATAACCGGAGCTGAAGGCAGACATTTAACAACTGAGCCACTCAGGTGCCCCCTAACAAGTTTTAATGAGGGCTATTGTCCTTTTCTGTGAGGAAGAGCACATTAGCCTGTGATCTTTTCTGTACCTCTCTGTGTCTTTGGGGGTACAGGGGAATGGAGTGGAGGGGGGGATGGGGCCTTTGTGGGCAGGTAAACTGTATGTAGGGGGCAGTTTCAATGCTGGTGGCAAACAATTCAAAGACTCCAAGTTATACAGATCGATAATGTTCCCCAGATTCAAGACCGTTCATTTCCACATGCGCTGTTTCCTAGCTGTTCAACCAGTTCTGGGTGTTTCCTCTACCCACCATGGTAGGCAGGCAAGCCCTCTGGTAGGCCTGGTGGGAAAGAGGATGCAGCCCCTTCTCAGCTGTGCTCCTATCGCCACCTAGGGGAAGCATGACAAACTACCTTGGCATCCAGTTAACAGCTTCTGTTCTGGTTCTAGTTAAAGTTCTTGTCTTTGTTTATCATTCATCCTTCTCAACTTATAAACCACCTAACATCCCTTTTTTTAATCAAAGTGATGATATAAGTAAAATAAGCTCCTACTAAATGTTCAGTGATTTTAAGACTCCATCAATTTATTATTCAAAGGTACGTATGATGAAAAGAGTGAATCACAGTATAGTCAGAAGAGCATTTTTAGACGTGATGTGTGATTTTATGTTCCATATTTTACCACGAACAGTACAAAGGAAAATATTTGGCAAGTAGGCCAATTTGGGATGGAGGGAGCCACCTCACCATATTTATATTCTTGGTGTCATTTTCTGAGTTTGTCATTAGTTCTCTTTGCTCCATTATTAATACCACCATCTGGTGAGATTCTAGGCCCCTTGGCCTTTCTTCTGTTGAAGATGCTTGTGATCTTCGTCTATAAAGCAAAACAAATGGGTAACATGTGAGGAGGGACCAGAAAGTAAATTCAGTTCTGCCTGCTTAAGAGGGTGCATTCTCTTCTGTGCCTCTTTCTCTTTCAATTTTGGACAATGTGTATTGAACTAAGGGAACTTACTCTTCCTGCATCATTCCTAGAATAAAGGACATTGGTTCAAAAGAAAAAAAATATGACAGTAGGACAAGCTTACGATCCTGAAGAAAATCCTGCTGGAAGAAAATCAAATGGGAGATGCTAATAGATCCTATTCTTTTTTGAATTTCTGAGAACTGAGGCAGGCTATGGCTTGACTACCACAGAGGGGTTGTTCTTACTGCCACGTTTATCCAGGGTGATAGAATGGGAGTCAAACAGAGTGGGGGATCATAAAAGGTACCTGAGTGAAGAGGGAAAACCAACAGAAATAGGCTAATCGAAACGAAAGAAAATTCGAACTTGAAAGTCAACCAAGTGTCTCTCTGTCAAGTGAGGGAGGAGAATATTCTTATGGGCAATGGAATTCCCAAGTGGGTCTGTGGTTGATGTTTCCTCAGTGGACTCTGACAGCTGTCACCCAACTCAGTGACATGGCTGGCACCTGGTGCCTGGATTGGCGCTTGACTGGGCTCCTCAGTAGAGATGACACAGGGTCCCTCTGTGTTTGCTTTGTTTTCCACTGGCTCTGTAACCACTGCCTAGTCATCCATTGAGCCTTGACTAGGTGGAGTAGTTATTTCTTCTGTAAGCAGTGGACTTACGGTCTCAGGTGGCAAATTTTAACATAAGCAAAAAACAACGGCGATGACAACAACCATAAGGCCAATGAATGAAATGCGGCTCTATCTTCGATTGTTTTCCCCATTCTGCTGAGTTTATCCTATTTTTAAATCAAGGCAATTAGATAATAGAAAGGGGACAATGACAAAATATTTCAGGAAAAATTTGCTTTCACTTCATTATGCCTGCGTCGTAATTGGTCCAGTTAACATAAGCTCTTCTCCGCTCTCTTTCATAAGGATTGTTCTTGGCCTCTAACTTTTGGTACAAGTGATCAGATCACCAGGTCTGGAAAGTAATGAATTTACCAGATTTGTACTTTGTAAGGCATTTTATATGATAAATAAAGGCATTGTCTGTCCATAAAATCAGCACTTGTATTGGAATGTGTCCTAGGAAGGGAACTACTCTTTTCTATATCTAGAAATCAATAGAAACACACAACAACCAACCCAACATAGTTAATTCCAAAAATAATTTTCCCCACCACCCTTGCTTTTCCTGGTTCAAATTCGTTCAGACAGTGCTTTAGATGACTGGAGTGTTCTATGTTTAGGCGTTGGAGGGGCTGTTGTAAGCCAGCAACATGGAGAAGGGACTTTTCATTCCGAAAGAAACAAAGTCCAATCGAATATAGTTGCTTATTAACGAACTCCTAAACTGGAAACTATAGAACAACAGAGTTTCCAACTTCAGAATTGACATAGCAAAATACAAGCCAGTAAAGAGAAATAAAGGTTATATCCACCTCGCCTCTTCTACTGATCCCATTCAAATCAGAATTGTTGAGCTCAAAAAGCTCAAAGATGCTTCAGCATCTTTGGGCCGGTTTTTGATAGTGCGAGTAGTAGGAGGAACCTGAGGTCCACGGCCGCTAGTTGAGTCAGATTGGTCATCTTGAGCGGAACTCCTGTCCTTTGATATTTTGAAATGTTGCTGCACACGTGCTACAGTTTGTAAGTAAAAGGGCACCTCCAATCCCGTCACCACTGAAAAATCTAGAAGTCTCAGTGTGTTTGCAAACGGAAGGGCCCAAGCCAGAGATGGGGTGTTTAAGAGAGGAGAGCAGGCACGATCTGCAGTTACAGAAGAGGCCAGCAGGTGGGGCTGGGCAGCGGGCAGGGCATCCTCGCGGGGTCCTGCTGTCGGATGCTGAGCACCAGTCCCACGCTGCATCCAGGGAGGCGGAGCTTCTGGAAAGTAAGCACCTCCTGCTGAGAAACGGACCTGTCTCTGCATTTCAGCGAGCTGGGTGGTCTCTACCTGGTTGTCGAACGTTAATACAGACGCGAACAATTTAAAACTACCTGTAATTCTAAAATGCGCACGCGCAGTTTATTGCACTGCCAATGGGGGTGGGGGATAGGTTTGCAAAGCAAACTAGGAAAGCTAAGGGGGAGAAAGCGAACAGGACATGCTGGGCGCAGTGCCAGAGGCGCTTCTGTCTCATTTACTCCTGACAAAAGCTCTGTGAATTGTTACCTATTTTTCACCGATGACAAACCTGAGGCTCAGAGAGGCAACTCACTTGCCCAGTGGGTCCTGAAGCCCAGGCTCTCTAAGTACAAGGTCCCTAGTATTTTAAGAATTAAGGGCAGCCACCTGTTTTCAGTCACTCTAACAGCGGTCTCTACTTGATCACGCACGAGGTGCCCTTCCTGGGTCCTTGTTGGACTTGTCGCCTCTGTAACCTGAGTGGCCCAGGCTCAGAGACACATCGCACTTTAGGAACAGGGGGCAGAAGCCGTGAGCGAGGACATTGAGGGGGTTCAGCGTTTCAACCTTGGAAGCACTTGGAATTTGTCTTTAGGACCCTTCCCGTTTTACCACAACCCCCAAAGGGTAGACTCATTCATTTTCCAGGCACCATCTTCATCCTCCTCTTCCACCGTTTCTCTGCACCCATCCCCCATTCTTTCTGGGTCCCACCCTCTTTCTCTATGTGCTCCTCCTCTTCTCGCTGCCTTCCCCAGGAACTGGGCTTGTGGGGCAGACCTTCCCCGCTCAGCCGAGGGTTATGTGGTCAAAGCGGGTGCAGTGCGGAGGACACAGAATGGGGACCAGAGGCTGACAAGCACAGGACTCTCTGAGGCAGGCAAGAGTGGGGCAGACTGTGACCGCCCTCCCTCCCCCGGGGGCTAATGAATGCATTAACAAAGGCCTGTTGGCAAAGCAGTTTTGCCCCTTTCCTAGATTGACGCTGCCCTCACCCAGTGGCTGTCCTGCCCTCCTGCTGAGTGAACCGTGCTCAGGGCAGGGTTGGGGAGCAGAGGTATGGAGCGCCCCATCTTGTCCCCTCTGCACCTCCGCACAGGGCCAAGCCTTTTCTAGCATAAATGGTGATCGGGGAGCCTTTCTCTGCTAGTTTCTTTTGTGTGGGCAAATCTGTCCTTTGAAACGAGATTATCAAAATAACTTACTTCCAATACCCATAGCCTAGAGCACCTTTAAGTAAATCCAACTTTTTATTCTGATCACAAAAGCTGAAAAATGGCAGCTTCACAGAAATAGGTAACGTAAGACCTTGAAAGGTCTTTGTCAACCATTTGGTTATACACCCACCCCGATATGTTACCTCGTCGTTATAAATGAGGGGAATACTACAGATATCGCTGAGGAATTTCCTCCCCTCTCAACCCCCAATGAATATGCATATAGTTTGGACATTAATTATGTCAGTTCCAGAAACCTGTCTTTAGCCATCCCACGGCAATGGGCCAATTTTTTCACACACAAAAATGTTTTGCTTTGTTTTGTTTCCATAGAAATGTATCTTTTCTCTTTCTAGATGAGGTTTTTGTATTATGTAAATAGAATAGTTTGTGGAGGAATTCACCATTGTGTGTTGCCAACTAAAGACCCTGTGTATCTCTCTTTGATCTCCAAGATAAAGAGGCTGGAACAAGGGTAAAGCAAGAGCCTTTCTAAAGACAGAGCCAATCACCTCCCCTAGAACCAGTCCTACACATTTCTGGAAGTTTTATTAGTTTTTGTTCCTTGAAATTTCAGGATGCCATTAAGGATTTAGAAACACTGTGGGTGAGTCTTAAAGTAGCAATACATTTCCATGAAATCTACAACATTAATAAATAGACATCAGATAAAAAGATAAAATCCCAGACTCCCTGGTTTGTCACCTACATGCAAAGAAATTCATGAGACTTCTAAATTGAGAAAAGAATGACTGTCCTACCAAAATAATTTCTGGGCTCTTTGCTGAAACTTTTGTTATCTCTTCCGTTCAGTTTCTGTCACAGCCCGTGAGATTGTTCCTGATCATATAGTTTCTGTCAGAGAAACCTCCTCCTCGTGGAGATTATCAAGATGTTTTTAAATAAACAAAAGGAAAGTCAAAAGGACCTGAAGACAAAAGATGTGAGATGGCTCACCAATTAGCCATCTTGGGTCGATGTTCAGGAAATGCAAGTGAGGGGACTTGGTTTATGAGCACTTTATTTTTCCTTTGAGAGATTATTGTTGACTTTTGCAGGCCCTAATATGCCCCTGATCCTTCTGCAAGATCTCAACTGCTGGAGAGTTTGTCTTGCTTCGTAGACATAAGAGTAACCTCTTAACCCTCTGATTGGAGATATCCTCGCTCTGCCCAGCCCAGTGGGTTTCATATTTCTCTTTCTTCTAGGCCCCTCCTGCTCCTGGGAAAATACACACAGCCTACATCCCGGAGCGCCCTACCAACAGCTTTCTTGTCACAATATTTTAGTAAGCTCTCTGAGGAACCAGATGCAGCAGCCCCACATGCTCACCTACTAGTGACCCTGGCCCCCCAGACCCCCTCCTGTCTGAGTCATGGACAGGAGCTGGGCCAGACAGCTAAGCAGCCTCTGTGAGAACTTCACCAGGGAGCCTGCTGGCCCCTGCCCGTCCTTGTTGTCCCCAACACCATGGCCCTGCTCTAGCGTGTCACAGATCTTCATGGGGACTGCTTTGGGAAAGGAGACTTACACATGTTCCTCCAGTGCCTCTTTCCTTTCTCCGTTCTATTGTCTGCCTCCATCCAGTCTCTCGGGCCACAGAACATTGTTACCCTCTGGTGCTCTCCTTTTTCAGGGCTCTGAAGCATCTTCCCAAAGCTCCTGGAGAGTACTGTCTGCTCCCCGGGGGCTGTGCACGTTTCCTGGGACTTGGTTCACTTCCAAGCGAGAGGGACAGAGAAAGACAGCCACACTAGATGTTGGGGACGGCGGCGTTAGCAGGCCTGGGCCCCACACAGCTACGCGCTGAGGTGCTCAGTGCTGTGGAAACCTGTCTTCGTGAGGAAGCAGAGGCTCTGGGCTATTGAGTGACACACCCACAGCAATGGGGTCCTATGACGCTGCTGGGACTGGGTTGGGGGCAGCTCTCCTAATTCCTGCCCACTGCCGTTCCCGCCGTCTACAAAGACAGTTCTGCTGGAAACAGATACAACCAGGCAGGCTGGGAACATGAGTGTTGCAGAGAATTCTGAGTTAAAAACACATTTATGCTTCAGAAATGATGAAAATATTAGATCCAGAAATCCACCCAGAAGGTAACACTTCACCAACTGAGGTGACTTCCTATGACTTTAGATATGTATCTACACGAGGGTTTGTTTTCCTAAGAATGAGCTAGAGTTTGTTTCTACCACAGATAATCCCTGGGAAGATAACTTTTCTGTAGTCTCTTAGTTATAGGCTCCTACCATTCTGACAATTTCTAAATTCCTGTCATATTTTAAAGCATTGTAATAGATAGTCCCATCTTTGAAAATCCAAATTTGGAGCATTGGCTCTAAAAGTCCCCTTGTTTTACTTGTTTTCGCCAGCTTTTGTATTAAAATATAGAATTACACTTATTTTTATTTTTCCAGTTATAAAAGTAGTATGTGTTATAAGAAGAAATCTGGGAGTCATAGAAAGTTGGAAGAATTTTAAAGTATCCCATAATTCCAGTCCCATAGTTAACATTTAAATGCTTTCTTCCAGTCTTTTTGTCTTTTTTGGTGATGTTTAATATTATACACGTGTGAAATCTATATTATATGTATAAATTATATGTAACTTTTTATATGTAAATTTCATACATATGAGGATCACTGTATATATAAGTATATATGGTAATTCATATATTTATATACGTAATTCATATATTTATAATAGCAACATTAATAAAGATTATTCAGATGTTATTATAAAATATAGATAGTGAAGACAGTTGGTTTTTAAAACAAGGAATATGGTTAAAATGATGGAACTTGTCTTCAGATATAAATAATTACACTAAAAATCTAAAACAGCTGTATTTAATATGTGACAGAAAACGGTTTTGCTTAGTATGAAGCATAAATATATGCATACTAGAACTTAAGGTGGAATTAAAATAGTATCTGTTTACAAAGCATTGTGTTCCAAAAGGTCATTTGTAGATTGTGCTGGGAGGTGGGAATTAGGAGGCAGAAAATCCCTCCCCTGTAAGTCCCTTCCATGTTCACTGGCTGAGAGTCCCAGGCTGGACTGGGCAGGCTCTTCTGTGGAGGCACGGAGCAGGCCAGGGGAGGAATAGAATGAGGTTCCTGGGCGGTTTTCTCTGTGGCGCCTTCTCTCTTTCCTTTTGCTTTCCCGCCCCTCCCCCATCTCATCCAGGCCTCTAGGAGGGCAGCCCTGAAACAAAAGGAAGTCAGGGAAGGGAGTTCCTGGGAGTTTTCTTTCCCTTTCTTTCACTGTCTTCTCGCTTTCTTCTTCCTTTTTTCTACCCGATCGGCCTCCAGGGGTCTAGAAGTGCTGGGCTTCAAGACTCGGGATAATGGGCAAAGAGGAAGGTGAGGGAGGCTTGAATCTGTACAAGGATAGCAGGGTGGGCACACAGTGGAGACCCTCTTAGCTTCTGAGAGAGTAAAGCTATAGGCAGGTTGGCAAACAGCCACTCATGTGGAAGGGGCTCATGATTTGTGGCCGACAAGCCAACTGAATCACTTTGATGAAAATTCTGGTCACATCACCCAGATCTGGGTGGTAAAAAGGAAAAGCTAACTTCTACAAACTATGGGGAATTGAGATATTCTTTCTTTAGTTAAATTGAAAAGTTAACATATAATATTAGATTAGTTTCAGGTATACAATATAATGATTCAACAATTCTACACATGACTCAGGGCTCATCACGATCGGTGTACTCTTAATCTCCTTCGCTCTTTCACCCATCCCCCCAGCCACCTCCCTTCTGGTAACCACCAATTTGTTCTCTGTATTTAAGAGTCTGTTTTTGTGTTTGTTTCTTTTTTCTTTGCTCATTTGTTTAGTTTATTAACTTCCGCATGTGAGTGAAATCATATGGTATTTGTCCTTTAATGACTGACTTATTTCACTGAGCATTATACCCTCTAGATCCATCTATGTTGTTAGAAAAGGGCAAACCTCATTCTTCTTTATGGCTGAGTAATATTCCATTGTGTATATGTCCTATAGCCTCTTTATCCATTCATCTATTATTGAACACTGAGTGGCTTCCCTATCTTGTCCATTGGAAATAATGCTTCTGTAAACATAAGGGTGCATAGATCTTTTCAAATTAGTGTTTTCATTTTCTTTGGGTAAATTCCAAGTAGCGGAATTACTGGGTCATAGGGTAGTTCTCTTTTTAACTTCTTGAGGAAACTCCACACTGTTTTACAGAGTGGCTGCACCAATTTGCATTCCTACCAACGGTGCAAGAGGATTCCTTTTCTCCACAACCTCACCAACACCTGTTATTTTTTATCTTTTTGAGTCTAGCCATTCTGAGGGGTGTGAGGTGATACCGTGTTGCAGTTTTGATTTGTATTTCCCCGATGATGTGTCATGTTGAGAATCTTTTCATGGGTCTGTTGGTCATCTCTATGTCTTCTTTGGAGAAATGGTTATGTAGGTCTTCTGCCCATTTTAATAGGATTATTTGTTTTTTTGGTGCAGATTTTCAAAGTTTTTTTAAAATATGTTTTGGATACCAACTCCTTATCCATATGTCATTTGCAAATATCTTCTCCCATTTAGTGGGTTGCATTTTTGCTTCATTGGTGGTTTCTTTCACTGTGTAAAAGCTTTTTATTTTGGTGTAGTCTCAGTAGTTTATTTTTATCTTGATTTCCCTTACCTAATGAGATATATCTAGAATAATGTAATAGCTGATGTCAAAGAAATTTTTGTTTGTTTTCTTCTAGGAGTTTTATGGTTTCATGTCTCATGTTTAAATCTTTAATTCACTTTTTAGTTTATTTTTGTGTATGGTGTAAGAAAGTGCTCTAGTTCCATTATTTTTTGTTTGTTTGTTTAAGATTTGTTTATTTGAGAGAGAGACAGAGTGAGTATCAGCAGAGGGGAGGGGCAGAGGGAGAGGGAAAGAGAGAATCTCAAGAAGACTTCCCACTGATTGGGGAGCCCAACACGGGACTCAATTTCATGACCCTGGGATCATGACTTGAGCTGAAACCAACAGTTGGATGCTTAACTGACTGAGCCATCCAGGTTTCCCTAATTCTATTCTTCTACATGTAGCTGTCCAGTTTTGCCAGCACGATTTGCTGAGGAGATTGTCTTTTCCGCATTGTATATTCTTGCCTCTTTTGTCATAATCGGTTGACCATATAGATATGGGTTGATTTCTGGTCTCTCTGTTCTCTTCTATTGGTCTATGGGTCTATTTTTGTGCCAGTAGCATACTATTTTGATTATTATATTTTTGTAGTAATATCTTGAAATCTGGGAATGTGTTATTTCCAGCTTTGTTCTTTTTTTTTTTAAAGATTGCTTTGGCTATTTGTGGTTCCATACAAACCTTAATGTTGTTCTATTTCTTGAAAAATGCTGTTTGGGGAATTGAGATATTCAAACAGTTGAGAACAAATTGAAATGTTCACCAATTTAGAAGAAAGTGACTCAGGTCATACATATTGACTTGGGGAATTTTAACATTGGTTCTTCCTCATTGGTTCGTAGACTTCCAACCCAAATGCCATTTTCTTTTGAGATTCTGGTGTGTGCCATCTCCTTATTCATAGATACTTCCTGTCATGTTTGGCCGGGTGACACCAGGTAATTAAATGTATCCAGACTCACTCTCCAACACCATTGAGGGTTTAGGTGGTCAACCCTTCAGCAGTGTTACCAAGCATCAGAAAACAAATAGTGGTATAATTGGGGGAAGAAAAGTTGTACAAAACATGATGTTATTTCTAGATTATCCTTAGTGTGGAAGGAAGGCAGGGAACAAGCGATGATGTGGCTGAGCAGTGAAAATTCCAGGAAATTCTTTGGGGGGAAGAGGTTCACTTGCAAAGTTGAATTGGGACAGACCCTGAAAATGTGAAAATAATCAACATCAGGCATAAACAGCCAATAACTCTTTATTAAGGGCCTACAAGATGTTTAATATTGTTCCTAAGATATGATATAAAGGGTGAGGAGACTGTCCTAACTGAATCTTTCTGAAGAATTCGGTTGGTTTCACAGTGTTAGGAAGAAAAAAGGCCTGGAGTCTGTACTGACTCTCCATTCTGAGGCAAGCTGATTTTGTTCTTGGCCAGAAAACGAGAGTGAGTGAGTCAAATCTTAAACAGTTAGACCTTGAGGAAGCCCTGGCAAGTGCCCTAGAAAATGGGCTGTCCCGGAAGTGAGCAGAGGGAGCCCCACCCCAGGGAGCTGTTGCCACAGCAAACCACTGGATCTGAGTCTCAACTTCTCACGTCTGTGAATTTTGTCTCTTCCGTGTCAGGGGCCAGAGTGTGGGCAGAATGTCCAAAACAAAACCCACAGGGAAATGATGACAGCTAGGCATGCTCATGTGTTAGTTAGTTTTTTTTTTTTAAAGATTTTATTATTTATTTGACAGAGAGAGAGAGAGATCACAAGTAGGCAGAGAGGCAGGCAGAGAGAGGGGGGGAAAGCAGGCTCCCCACTGGGCAGAGAGCCCAATGTGGGGCTCGATCCCAGGACCCTGAGATCATGACCTGAGCCAAAGGCAGAGGCTTCAACCCACTGAGCCACCCACGCGCCCCAATCATGTGTTAGTGTTTGTGGAAGACTGACTCTGCAGCCAGCCAGAATGTTCTTACACTTGGTCAGTCACATGGTGTCGGGGAGGTGGCGACACCCACGAGGCCCACCATGTTCCCCTACAAGTGACCCAGGAGCCGGGGCACCCTGGTTAACCCAAGGGAGGCAGGAGGCAATGCTGGTGCCTTGACTTGCTTTCCTACCTCTCATCCCTTTAGTCCATACCATACTGCCTTTTTTCAGATTAACAAGAGTCTGCTTTCTCTTCTGGTCTCTCATCTCTTTCATGTCTTGGCCTGGCTTCTCCAGGCTCCTGCTTGGGAGCTGTTGGTCTTTTCAAAAGTGCAGATGACCCTTTTGAATAGGTCAGTGTTACTTTACTAGTGAACTCTCAGATCAGGGCTGGGCATGCCGAGGGTTCTGACGATAGGGAGCGGGGTCACAGAGAGCCTGTCCTCTGCAAGGATGGGGAGGCGGACTGAGAAGACTTAGGTCTGCTGCTTCAGAGTCTGGCGCCCTTCACCCCCCACGATGCAATTGCTTGGTTGGTCTGAGAAGGCCAGAGTGGAAGCCAGTGGGCTGCTCTTTGTTGGGTGTGAAGAAAGAGCTTTCTGCTGGGGAAAGTTGAGGAAAGCTCTGGGAAAATGGAGGACAAGGTCTAGTACACTAGTTTCTTGCTGGAGACTCCGTGGGAAGAAGTGAACAAGCAGGGATCACTGACAGGTGTGCAAACCACATTCGGGGAATCCACCTACCATGAGGTAGCTGAGCAGCAGGGGTTCCTCAAGGCACAGCTGCAGGTGGATGTTTCCATAGATGGGGGCCCCCGAGACTAGGGGAGCCGTAAAGAAGAAGAGTTGCTGGTTGATGAGAAATCATATAGTAATATACTCTATTATCTTGCTAAAACAGCCCACACGATCCCAAACCTCAAATCTTGCAGTCAGATGTATTTTGGATTTTAGAGTATTTTGGGTTTTAGGAAAAGGCATTATAGCATGTATTATGTACCCCCAGTAGCATCGGGGACAGCACTCTGTTAAAAAACCACATTAATATTTCAGTAGTGAAATATACATGTATATAAATAGTCACATGAAATGGGATATGTAAAGAATAAATTGTTTCTCCTCAGTCCAGTCCAGGTTTTGTGTCCACCTGGGACTGTTTTTATGTGCTCTAAGGGCTTTATGGGTCTCAGAATTTCAAATGAGGGCCTGTGGACCATTTACGGCTTATGTACCATTTGGACATATTTCCTATCAATAATGAGCTACAAAATTAATTTTTTCAAACATTGGCCTGAAAAAATCCCACAGTCTTTAATTCCAGTGTGTTTCTCTTTTTCTCATCCTATAACATTGGTTCCTGAAGTATATGGCTCATGAGCATCATCTCAGGAGTTGACTAACCATGTTTATTCTTTGACTTCATATACCCAGGCATTGGCCATTAAAAATATGTCAGATGCTGCTGCTAAAGGTTGCATTGGACCTAGAAAGAGGCATCTCTGCTATTTGTTGCTCCGAGGTGCAATCTGGAAGCCTGGAGCAAAGGGCCATGATGCAGAGGTCACCCCATTTCAGTGACAGTGGACGTCATCTGTACATATTGAAACCCACCCACTTCTGGGACGTAGGCCGTAACTGCAGGAGTTCCTCCCGAGCCTCCCTGGGTGGGTTAACCAGGCAGGAACCAGGAGCCTGGAGCATGAGGTAGGGACCTGGTCTCAGAAGAGGAGACAAAGGGACCAACCCTAGACTCCTACCATGGGCCAGACACTTTTCAGAGGCCCAGTCCCCGAACACCCTCAACAGCGATGCCCAGGCCCATGTCTCCACTCTTGCTGGAGAGACAAGATCAGAGAGCTTGAGTGAAATGCCATTTCACAGAGGTGGGATTCAAGCATTTTGATGTCTAATCCCCCTACCCTTGTTTCCCTCCACCCTCTGTTCCCTTCCTCCCAACTGCACATACGGAGTCTTGTGTTAACCATATTCTTTAATTCAGTCCCATCCTTGGTCCATGTGGGGCCCTTTTCTGCTTTTATTTCAGTTGATTAATTAATATCTTCTTTTTCCCCATCCTCCATTTCCCCCATCAACTTTCTGGGAGATTTTGATGCAGTGGATAGTTTGAGAACCAATGTTACAGGGTATGAAGGAGAGAAACAGACTAGAATCATGAGCTTTGGGTTTTTTTTTTATGCAAAGGTTTGAAAATATTAATGTTGCAGCTCCTTATTCGTAACAAATATATCCTTCTTGTGCACCTACTTTAATGGTCCTATGTATCCTTGTGAACTTTTGTGTGCTCTGGTGTGGTTATGAATTTCTAGGAAATATGAATAGAACTATGCTAAAAAGGTCTCGTTTTGGTTCCTATTATTTCCACTCAGTACTCTTTTGATCAACTATTCATGCTGCTTTATTCACATTTAGGTTATTACTTCTAATTGCACCTGTTATCTGTCATATTTATTTATCAGTTCTCCTACAGTTCTCCGCTGCCTCCAACTTCCATGACTACAGAGAACTCTGGGATGAGAATCCTGGTGTGCAGGAGAGCTCTCTGGGGTGCATCCCAGGGAGTGGGATTTCTGGGTCCTGGGAAAGGAGCAGACTTAAACTCCAGAGTGACTGTTACTCTTTTACACTCCCTAGTTACACCTACCTATGTTCTCAACAAACACATTTTCTCTCCACTGTACCCTGCAATCTTCGGAAATAATGCGGAAATCCCCTTTCTGGAATGGAGCTCAAGTTGTCTTTTGGCTGACAGTGTGGAAATACCAGTTTAATCCTTTCAGATCAGGGTCAGGACTAGACTCTGTAGGTGGGGCCTCAGCTGAAGGAAGCTATGTGCTTGGTACAGTTTTCTAGAACCCCTGAAAGACACTCTACACCTCCCCCATCCCTGCTCTGCAAAAGAGCTTGGGAACCACTAAACTGGGTCAAAGTTTGAAAGAACAGAAATAGTTAACCTAATGGGTGGGACATTAAGCCATTAACTTTAATTTATCATCATCATGGTCACTGGCAACATCAGCACCGTGGTAAGAGTACAAGGACAGAAATGTTTCTGAGCTGTCTGTACTACGGACCTGTTTAATTCCCGTGAGAGGCCTATATCTGAGGATCCCTCCCACAGTGGAGATGCAGACCGCTGCCCACGGAGCCAAAGGTCTCAAACAGACCACTAATACACCAGGCTCCTGGGACCCCAGAACCTGACTCTTACTCCCTCGGGGCTGTCTTTAATGAGCTCCTTCTGAGATGGAGGTTTGTGTGCCTAAGGAGG
Organism: Nasua narica; assembly: GCA_028533885.1. Taxonomy (NCBI): domain Eukaryota; kingdom Metazoa; phylum Chordata; class Mammalia; order Carnivora; family Procyonidae; genus Nasua; species Nasua narica. The sequence goes on from CM052806.1 coordinate 7,511,878, forward strand.
TCTGTCGGGGTCATGACTCCTCCACTGTGAGGAGTAAAGGAGTTAAGATTGGGCAAGGGCATCAGTTAAAAATTGCCAAGCCACAAAGGAGGCACAGGGAGCCAGGAGCAGGGGCAGCCCCCAACGTTCCCGCCCAGGAACACACAGCAGAGCGGACCCCCAAGACCAGGCCTTCCTCACCCCAGGCTGGCTCTTCCCACAG
>CM052806.1:7512579-7544623 GCA_028533885.1 Nasua narica
TTCCTCTCTTTTCCTTTCTTCCTCTGCTCCAAAGCTGGAGAGGCCACAATTGAGGTTAGTAGTTGGGGGGAGAATACATAACATGGTGTGCAAAATGTACAGCAGGAAAGAATGAGTGTTTCATTGAGAGCACTAGCTTTCTTGTCTTCAGGACTTCATCTGCAATTGTCCTGAGCTTGTGGAAAGAGGGAAGATTTAATTTAACTCTAAAGTAAGATCACTTCTGTTTCATGGAGCTGGAAAATTTAAATTACTAAGATAAGACTTTTTTTTTAATTGAAAGATACTGATGACTCAGTTGGTTGGATGCCAGACTCTTGATTTCTGCTCAAGTTGTGATCTTGGGGTCATGAGATGGAGCCCCATGTCAAGCTTCATGGTGAGCCCTATGTCAGGTTTTGCACTCAGCATGGTCTATTTGTCCCTCTCCCTCTGCTCCTCCCCCTGCTCATGCATACTCTCTCTCTCTCTGTTAATGAATAAATAAGATATTTTTAAAAATAAATAAAATATAAAATTGAAAGTTACCTGAACATTCATCCAAGTGAAGAACTAGATCAGAAAAAAATTAAAGGTATCGTGGAAAATAATAAAATTGCCTTATCTATATATCCCGTAGTATACTTGCCTAGCTAAATTTTTAGACTCTTTAGAGTTGTTTCTAACAACTAAGCTGTTGTTTTTATTATTTATTTATTTATTTAGATAAATTCAACTCAAGGTCTTTCTGAATCCTCAAAGAAAAATTACATGCTATTTTATATAATTAATTGGAATAGACTTTCATGTTTTTTTAGAGAAGCTAAGTTTCACTTTTATTCTCTGATTTTTCTGAATGTGCCATAACATTGAATGTTAGCTCATGTTGGAAGCAGGACAATTCTAGGCCAGAAATTTCCTCAATGTTACAGAAAAGAAAAAGGATGTTGGAAAAAATCTGCCTTGGGACTGGAAATGTCACTAAGCATTCAGGACCATAAGCTGTCATGGTTTTATCTTTCCTGGAAAACACTTATAACCTGGCAATATCACTAACTTACAATCTACTATCACTTGTTTCCATATTTGAGGGTTCAATTTAAATTATATCTCGTCTCTGAAGCCCAGATATGTTAAGCATGCTCTGATTTTTTTCTTCTATTGAATAGTCCCTTGATGTAGTACTTATATGACCCTTAACACAGATGGAGTCACACATCAAGTTAAGATTTTAAGTTAAACCTTATTTTTATCAAAGTATACATGTATATAGTTTAAAGAGTCAAACAATAGTATAGTGTTAATAATAAAAACATTCTTTTGCTCCATCTTTCCCAAACTTTCCTATCCCCAAATACCTCTCCCCAGAGGTAAACAATTTCAATTCTTTTTTTTTTAAATATTTTATTTATTTATTTGACAGGGAGCGGAACACAGAGCAGGGGGAGAGGGAGAAGCAGACTCCATGCTGAGCAGGGAGCCTGATGAGGGACTCCATACAGGACTCCACGCAGGACTCCACGCAGGACTCCATGCAGGACTCTATGCAGGATTCCACAGGGGACTCTATGTGGGACTCAATCCCAGGACCCAGGACCCGAGCCAAAGTTAGACACTTAACGGACTAAACCACCCAGATGCCCCAACAATTTCAGTTCTTTTAAATGTTTTCTCTTGTGGTTATTTTCATATTTGTATATGATATATATATATTGTTATTTCTGAACTTTTTCAATGTTAGACTATAATTTGACTTCCTACTGTGGAATATGGGGATTTAGCTTTCATAATAATCCCACACTTCACCTCTAATTTCAGACATCCCCCATCCTACCTCTATAGCATGCATATAATAATTTCTACTAAATAAATATTCAGTGTTTACTTAATATGACCTTGTAAGTATTGTTTGTAGCTATAGCTGTAAAGTATTGGTCAGGAGAGTTTTTTAGTAGAAAAAATTTAATCTAGAAAGATAAAGAAATAAAAAAAACATTGGAAATGCATGTATTATTGAAATTCCCCTACCAATTAGCTTCTTGAACTTCCAAAGTTGATGATTCTTAAAGAACACCTTTCCAGAAGTTGCTGCTGCTGCTGCTAACAATTGTAGACATGTATACACCTAATAGTTCCAGAATACACAAGGCAGAAATTGACAGAGTTAATAGGAGAAATAGACAATTATACAATCATAGTTGGAAATTAAAACATCCCTTTCTTAACAATTGAAGACATTAAGCAATCATTCAACAAAGACAGAAGATCTGAACAACTATCAACTGTCTTGATTTAGTCGATATTTATAGGATACTACACTAACAATGGCAGAAAACACTTTTTTTTATCATTAGACAGATCAAATAAGAACTAGAGAAAACAGAAATTATCAGTATCAGCAGTGGAAGAGGGGACATCATTACAAAACTTACAGATATTGAAATAATAAAAAGGAAATATCTGCAACTTCATGCCAGTAAATCTAACAACCTAGAAGAAAAGGATATGTTCATTAAAAAATGTAAATTATTTTAAAAGCATTAGAAATAAGAAGCATGAATTACCAAAATAGGAGTAGCCCTCTCTCTATATTACAGAATATATATATTTGAATATACGTATATTCAAAACTTGAATAACTCAATTAAAGAAACAGAATTTATAATTTAAAATTTCCCACGTAGGAAACTCCAGTCCTAAATACCTCCTATCAAATATTTAAAAGAAGAAAATAAATCTACTCTTATAAAAGTTTTTCAGAAAATAGAGGAGTAAAAAGTTCTCTTCAATTTATTTTATGAAACCAGTATTACCCTGTTACAGAAAGCAGATAAAAATGTCATAAAAGAGAAAACTACAGAGAAGTATTCCTAATGAACATAAACACAAGAGTCCTTCACAAAATTAGTAAATTGATTTTATATTAGTACTTTCATCCTAGGAACGCAAGATTGCTTTAATATTTGAAAATCAATTAATACAATTCACCATCTTAACAGAAAAAAAGGAGAAGAAAACATGCAATCACTTCAAAAATGAAGAAAAATATTTGATAGAGTGTGACACTCGTGATTTAAAGAAATTTCAACAAATGATGACTAGAAGGAAAACTTCTCAACCTGATTAAGACTATCTTCAAAAAAAACCCTACCGCAAACTTCATAAGCAATGATGAAAAGTTCGGTGTTTTCTACCTAAGATTAAGCATAGGCAAACAATTCTCTTTCAATACTTCTGTTTATCACCAATTCCTATCATGTAAAATATATTCAGTGGTGATTCATTTAGCTTTTCATCATTCACCAGCATGTATTTATGGAGCACAAACTCTGTGTCAGGCACTAGGTCAGACATGGATGAGACAAATGTGAGTAAGACATGAGCTTGGACATCACAAGCTCATGTCTTGCACAGTCCTGCAGTTTGTATGTGGCACATTTCTAGGCACTGATCGTATCAATGTCTAGGCAAAGGGCAATCACACACAGACCATTATGTAAACATGAAATCACTATGCAGTGGGATAAAAACAAACATGAAGTTGTATACATGTTTCCATAGTGGCACAAGGGAGGAGTGGCTAGCTTGGTGTGAGTAGAGTGTTGGGTTTATGGAGGGCTTGATTTTGAACCATGTTCCAGGTGGTCTGGCAGAAGAAGACATGTCCAACATAGGAGTTGGCATGTCTCAAAGCATGGAGCTGTACCAGCAGCCTAGTTTGTTCTATACTGGTGATACCTAGTATGGCTGGAGTAAGGTAGAGGTAGTCATTGGCATGATATGAAACCAGAGCATCAGAAAGAGAGTACTACTTTAAAAAAGATTAAATATACATTTCAAGGTAATAAAGATATTAAAGTAGGAAAATGACAAGGTCAGATTTGTGTTTTATTAAGACGATTTGGGATATGGTGTTGAAGATGGATTGTAGAGGGAGAGATATTGGAACTTTCTTCAGGGGCCCCAGGGTGATGAAAAGGAGCATATTTGGAAGTGTGGGGAAGGAGAGGCGAAGATACGTTGATTTGGCAGGAACTTAGGAAACATGAAATTTAGCAAGTGAGGGAGAAAAAGCATTAAATGTTGGCTCTTAGACTTCTGACCTGGGTCACCAGATGGATAATGGACCCATTAACCAAAATTGGGTATATAGGAGAACATCTGGTTAGATGAGTGACAAAGACACCGAGTTAAGTTTTGGAAATATTGAATTTGAGTTGCCCGTGGGGCATCCAGAGAGAAATGCCAATAAAAATACTGCCCCCTAACACAAGAACAGAAACATGACTGGGGATATCTTTTTAAAAAGTCATCGTCATATCTGTAGTACTTAATATTACTGGATCAGATGAATTGGCCCAGTGTGAGCATGAGGAGTGAAAGGCTCAGTGCATAGAAACAGAATTGTGAGTAGTAACATGCAGAATGGATACAGAGCTTCTGTGCACAGTCCTGCAGTTTGTATGTGGCACATTTCTAGGCACTGATCGTATCAATGTCTAGGCGAAGGGCAAACTCCAGAGTTGTGCAGTACACAGCCAATATGGCTGTAAACGGCTACTGGTTGAGGAGAACACCATGTAAGGCTACGCAAGTATTAAAGACTGGAGTAGAATGAGGAAAGACTGTGACACAGAAACCACAGGAGCAGAAAATTTCTCTAGGAGGAGGGAAAAAGAAACTGTGTCTGAAAGCTCTGAAGAAATCTAGTAGTTTCATCTTATGGGTTGTCTTGTTAGGAGCTCTTTGGTGACTGTGGGGAGAGAAGTTTCCATGCACTGGTGGGGATGAAAGTTCTGAGTCCATGGGTGGCCATGTGGTTGAGGGTGAGACCATAGAGACTAGGGTGAAGACCAGTTAATGGTGTCGAGTCTGAGGAAGAGCGGGGAGAGAACCCAGCACCAAGGAAGGCTTTGTTCTGTCTTGGTTGTAATTTGGCATGTACGACAAGAGGATCCAAAGTCAGGCGACTGGTTGGCAAGAAAGGAAGAAGGTACTTTGGCAGAAAAAGTGAGAAGGATGGAGGAGGATTGAGGTGCAAACAAAAACTAATGGAAACACCGTCACCACCATAACCCCAAATAAGATCTTTTCCCTCTAGCCCTGGGAAGTTGGGGAAGGCTGCTTAATTTCAATGGTGTATGTAGAGTTTATGTGTTTGTGTAGCCCCTTATGGTGTGGACACAGGGGGTGGGGCAGATGACCTTAGCAACTTGACAAACAACTGTCCCAGGAGAACATGGCCAACCACATGTGAGAGGCAGGCCCCCCAACAAGCAAATGAGTGGTCTGCAGGGCTCCCCTGCCTCTAGGACTTCATCATCTCCTAGTTCCATATAAGCTCCCACCTGCCCTGTCCCCTCCCGCCACCATGCCCTCCTTGCTTGTATGAGGGGGCCCTACTGCTCACTGGCTAGAATTCCACATTTTGTCAAAAATTTCTGAAGTGCCCATTTTAAGGCATGGCTCTAGGCACTGGGGTTACCTCCAGAATACAGGAGACCATGTTCCTTCTCATATTCTAGAGAGGGTTGGCTGTTGGTAACACCAGTATAAACTATGGCAGGTAGTGATAAGAGCTATGAACAAAATACAATAAAAGGAGGTGGGAGGGATAGAGGAAAGTGGGGGTAGAGGGTGGGATTCTCTGACTGGTCACATCTGAACAGTGAACCAGTGAGGAAATGGGCCCACACCGAGGACACACGAAGTGCAAAGGCCATGGGGTGCACATCTGTTTGGACTTGAGGGAATGGCCAGCAGCTCGTCAGTGACTGGTCATGGTGTTGGGGGCTGGAGTGAGAAGTATGGATTTGACCCAGATGGTTGGGAAGCCATTAGAGGGGGTTTTCTTTAATGGCTTTCTGTGCTGTGGAAGTGTTCTGACCAGTTACCATTGACAGCAAGCAAAAGGTCATTATTTAATTCCCTCGTTCTAGCCCTCCTGCTTTGACTCAGCACTTTATTAATGTAAGATTTTAAATTTATTTTTACATTTTTTCCTCTCTGTGGATTGTCCCAGTCGAGAGGTACTGAAGTCATCTGGCAGTATCCAAAAGTGCTTCATGGGGAAGATTAGAACCCAGAACTCTGCTGGAAGAAAGCAGTAGGGAATATGACACCAGGTTATAACATGAAGATTAAAATCTTGCTTCCAACGGGGTGATGAGTGGAAAGAGCAAAGCCAAAAATAATTTAAATACTAACAAAGCTTAATACTCCCTAAGACTAGCTGACTAAAATTTAGTCTGCTTCTCTGGGTAAAATTGCCTGATTTAATGTATAAAAATACAGGATTTCAACTATTGCATGTCATAAAATACATATGTTAAAAAATTCATTGTTTATCTCAAATTCAAATGCAACTGGGAATCCTCTTATCTCTGGAGATAAAGTTGAAACTGGTGACTTTATCTCTAGACGTAGGGACCCCAAGGGGGATAGTAATCTCTAGGGGGGAGGGGAGAATATTATTTTAGACAAAACTCTCTTTTGCATTGGAGGTTGGTGTAATGCTTTCAGAGGAAAGAAGAGCTAAATTTTGGTAATGTTTCCTTAGACCTGCCTGGAAAGATATTTGTTGCTTCAAAATCTCACATTTCTGACCAAATGAGGCTAGGTCAACACCGTCTCTTTTTAGTTGGGTGCCCTTGAACACGTCACTTTTCTCAGCTCCAACTGCTTTCAGGCCTGAATTGTGATTTATATGGGAAAGTACTTCATAAAATTGTGAAATGTTCTACAGATATAAATTATTATTTCTTTATCAATTTTTCTTTTTTATTTCCTCTTCTTCCAGAATGATAAAACATCTTATATTTTTAATCTATTATAACCTTCCAGATTTTTCAGAAAAATGTTGTATTCTTTCACAAGGAAGGATGTCCCACTGGGCACCACTTACCATGTGTTCCAAATTTACTTGCCTCCAGGAAGTGCTATCTCCCATCCCCCGGAAAATCACAGACATTTGGGCTTCAGATAAACACAGAAAATGCTGCCAAAACATTCTTACTCCTCTGACCCAAGTGCTAAACTGCATGAATTTTCCAAGCACCACATTTCCTATTGACCTCACAATCCAGAAGGCCACCTGGCTATCCAACATGGCTTCATCAACACTTTGTGGGGGGCAAACAGTCAGCAGATTCAGGGGTCCCTGTAAATCTTCTCTTTAAGCTGTCAGCCAGTGGACTATGGTCAACCCCAAGCTCACCAAGTTCTTCCATCACCCCTTTCAAACAAAACCTGAAGAACATTGTGGGTTAAATGTAGAAGATGTTCAAAATGCAAAAAAAAAAAAAAAAAAGTATGATTAAGGGTTTAAAAGTATCCTCAAGCTCACTACTCAAAGAAAACCACTGGTGGCATGTTGATACAGATATAAAAATTTTTAGAGAGTTGGGATAATACACTACAGAGTAGAGTTCTGAGTCATGCTTTTCCCCCATACCATCTTAATGATTTTCTAGGCTGTTCCATAGTCTTCAAAATGTGGAGATGAAATGAAATAAATGAAATTATCTTCAAACTGCTCCATCATATGGATGCACTATGACTTGGTCAAGAATTTTCTGTATTTTAAGGCATTTTGAATCATAGTAAATCCATTAAATAGGTACTATTCTGGGGATATAATCCTAGAGCATTTGTGTGTGTGTGTCCCAAGTCTTTCCCCATCCTATGGCAGGACCTATGACTTCTCTGTTATCTCCTAGGTGATAGAAGGTCCTCAGACTTTCCATTTGAAATTACTAAGCGCATCCTGGTAGATATTTCAATACCATTACGTTGGACTTAGAGTTAAATCTCTTTTACCAGCTGGTTGCCAGCAAAAAGCCACAGTGTGGAAAGTGAGGGTGGCATCTCCTTGTCATGCATTTTGAGCCTGGCTATTGTTGAAAGCTGATGATTTTCCTCAGGAGCACTTCCTGGTCTTATCAGAGGGTCGGTCCCTGCTCTGCAGGGTCTTTCTGAGTTTGTCCTGCAATTTGAATCTGTCCCCTGCCATGCTCCCTTCCACTTGGACTCTCTTCATTCCCTCATCCTGTGACAAGTGTCCTCTTGGACATAATCTTGTTAAAAATGACCCCAGGTCCATGTTTCTTCTCAGGATGCCACATCTGGTCTCTGGGCCTCCAGCAGCTTGGATGAGACATCACTCCCTGTTCAAGTCTTTGCATTGTGTGCACTCAGCTATCTCTGGTGTAAATATTTAGCAAGGGAAACCTGGGTCATTCAATTTTACATTCCCACCAGATGGGGAGGAGAGTTATAGTTAATCTGTCTACCCGCCAACACTTGCTGTGGTGTCTTTTTAATTGTAATCATTTTAATAGATGTGTAGTAGTATCACACTGTGATTTCAATTTTCATTTCTCTAATGAATAATGATGTGGCAATTTTTTGTTACAGCGATAGGGTGGAAGGTTAGGGTTGCAGAAGCTATGTGCAAGAAGGGCACAGAAGTTCTGATGGAACTTCATCATATTTTATTTTTCCCTCCCTTCCCCTGTGATATATATATCTATATATATCACATCTATCATATATACATATATATGATAGAATATTACTCAGCCATCAAAAAATGAAATCTTGCTATTTGCAATGATGTGGATGGAACTAGAAGGTATTATGCTTAGTGAAATAAGTCAGTCAGAGAAAGACAATTATATGATTTCACTCATATGTGGAATTTAAGAAACAAAACAGAAGATCATAGGGGAACGGAGGGAAAAATAAAACAAGATGAAATCAGAGAAGGAGATAAACTGTAAGAGACTCTTAACTATAGGAACCAAACTGAGGATTGCTGGAGGGGAGTTGCATTGGCAGATGGGGTAACTGGGTGATGGGCATTGAGGAGGGCATGTGATGTAATGAACATTGGGTGTTTTATGCAACTGATGAATCACTAAATTCGAATCCTGGAAACTAATAATAATACACTGTATGTTAAGTAAATTGAACTTAAGTGAACAGTTTTGTTTTTTTTTTAAGTGAACAATTTTTAAACATCATTAAGAATTTCAAAATGGCGACAGCAGAGTGTTAAACATGGGCTGTTCTGAGTTTGGGAACCTGTGTGACTGCGCAGGTTGGAGACTATAGAGCAGACCCCTAATGTGTACACAGTGTTGCAAACTGAGTGCTTCTTCAACTTGTAGCATCAGAATAAATTGGAGAGGTTGCTAACGCATAGACTGCTGAGCCCCGCCTTTAGAGTTTCTGATTCAACAGGTCTGGGGCAGAGCCCTAAATTCTGCATTTCTAACAAGACTCCAAGTGATGCTGATGCTCTAGGAACTACACTCAGAGAACTGTTGGCCCAACAGATTAAGTCCTTACATGGCCTGCATTGTCTTTACCATCTGACCTCTTCCCCCTCCAGATGATGGAGCCGTAAGGCAAGTCATGTGGAGCTCCTCACCACTGCTTAGATATCTCAGGCTTTTGTAGGCCTCCATGCAAGAGCTCTAGTGCTTGTGTCTGCAGGAAAATTTCTGATTCTCCTTTCAAGATTCTTTTTTCCAGTCCCTCTCCCCCTGTTTTCAAGCAGAGAGGCTCTGATGCTCTGCTGTATGTCAGCAATCATTCTGCTGACGGGCCACTTGGCTGCGTCTTGGAGAGCAGATGACTGTCTTTCATCTGTGTCTTCTCAGGGCCTAGCACACTGTGACCATCCAACATTGAGAGAATACATTCATTATTCATTCTGAATAAACACATGATTGTTCATCATGATTACTATTATCTGGATAGAGTTTCAGAATGAGTGAAGGAGGTTTTCTTCCAACCCCTACAAGATGACTTAAAAATGCATGCTGTTGGTCCCTCAGAGAACCAGGCTAGAGACAGAGATAAATCATTGTAGATCAGTGCCTGCAGCTGGAAAAACACCTCAAAACATTCTCTCCTGAGTCAGCATTTTGGTTTTTGCCTTTAGTGAACTGCTCTCTCGGGGACATCTTCCACTCTGAAGCTACTACCATCATATTTTCTGAGGAATGAAAGAGCGTTTTGCAAACAGCAATGGTAGCTTAAGGAAAAGGTCCATCGGTATTTGCTATTTTGTTTTTCCACCTGACTGCATGTGATAAAACACTGAATGGGTTGGAAAATGATGTGAAAATAAGAATATAAACATATATACATAGTTGAACAAATATCCAAAGTTTTTGGCCCTTTTTTGGTCCACAGAGACCTGCTTTGGAGTGTGTGTGTGTTGTGTGTGTGTGTGTGCACTGTGTTGTGGGGCTGTGTGTGGGATATGGTGCGTGTATGTGGGGGTGGGGGACGGTATGTGGGGGTGTGGAGCTGTGTGTAAGGCTGTGTGTAGTGGGTGTGGGTGGGGGAGGAGGTGGTGAGCAGAATACAGGTTCTTTGAGGTTTCTCCCCTGAGGGATCATGCACACCCACATAAAATCCAAATATAATAAATTTTGGAATGCAAGCACAGATTATCCATCTAGCTGCAGAGGTGGAAGGCTGCCGTCAGACATGGAAAATGACAGATAATTATCCAGTCTTTTGACAGCATGTCTGCTACCTAATAATTCAAACTACTGGTATGAAGAAGAAAGCCAAGAATCTTGACTAAGTTGGAAGAGAAGCCTAACAATCAGCTTCCACCTCCTGCCCTGGAGTCTATTCTCCTATATTCAGCTGCAGCAGGGGTATGAGGTGACCAGAGTGGTAGAGAAAAGCAAGTGACTCAAGGGAGCTTGGCTTTATCTTTTGGTTCATGTGCAATCCCTTTTTTCTGCAAGTGGTAAGACAAGGTGCAATTCCAGAAAAAACAACAACAACAACAACAACAACTGAATAACAACCCCTTATATTTGCAGAGTGCTTCCAAAGTTAAAAGAGATCTCATTTATTTCTTAGAACAATCCTGTAGGAGGGGTGGGATGGGTATCATTGTTCTGTCTTTATAGGTGAGGACCTACAAGGTGTGGCTAGTGCAATCCACATCTCTGGTTTCTTGTCCATGTATTCCATTTTTAGATTAAAATGAAGTGCTACTTTTATATTCATGGGGTTGGATTTTTAATAAGGGGCCCTTAAAACAGTGCCCAAACAATTTTATCTGGAATTTAACTTGATCAGTGTAGATTGATTTCACCAATTCCCTTTCATCAAAAGGAATATTTAAAGAGAGAATTATGTGGATAGTTGTCTCAAAACTTCACTTGATTTTGCTTCCATTTACTCACACATTCTTTATTATCTTACTTTTCTACATATGAATTGCTTTAACAAAGCTTGAGTGATACATAAGTCCCTGCAATTCCTCCAGGGGCCACGACTGCATCCAGAAAGAAATTTATCATGAGACTGTAGGATAAACATTGTTCAAATGTATTTTCTCTAATTGTTAAAGATCTTTTTCTCTCACACATGCAGACACACACACACACATTCCTTAGTTACTTAAGGCGTAATCAGCAGGTACCTGTAACAGAGGTTTCACAATACAGAAAAACTTTACAAAACGTTTTCCTGGGTCCCAAGTGAACCTAATTGAAGGGTGATATGTAATTAATTAAACTCATGCCTTCTATTTTCTCTAACAGGAAAACCAAGTAATTATTTAAGAAATCAGGAAGGATTTATTATAATTACTTAGAAACTATTTTCATTTTCATCTTTTCTATTGAAATAGTGTGAGCACTTTCTACCACATTTTTGGTGAAAATGAATATAATAATAATGCCCAAGTGGATTTCTCTTTTTTCATACTTGATGACACTGGCATCACTGTCTCTGGGGCAGATGGAAAGAAAGTACTTGGCTGAATTCTTCTCCACATTGTTCCCTTCAAGCCGGATTTGAATTAGCTCACCCGGGTGTTCTGGAGCTGTGAGAAACAGCAGACACTTTTGGTAAAGCCATTAGGCATCCTGCTGGGGTTGCGGCTGTATCTTGGGAATCCCAGTCAGCCTCTCTGGGACCATCATTCTTTGGAGGTAAAACCAGTGTAGAAAGAGCGTTCCCTTTTATCCCTCCTTTCCCAGGACATGGAGGATAGCGAGCTCTCAGCAACTCTGTGCACTCAGACAGTTCTAAGACCGCCCCACCAGTGCCAAGTAGCATAGTGATCCGAGAGAAAAATGAGGGTTTCAGGAGGGCAAAGCTAGCAGGATCATGTACCCACAACTGGATATATGATCATCATGGTCAAAATGGGCTTGGCTCTTTCTCTCCTTCATGCTTTTTTGCTCATCTGTCTGAAATTCTATTCTTTACATTCTTCCTTTGAGAGCCAGCTTGTGATATTCCCTTCACAGGTGTTGATGACTAACCGTTATCTTCACTTGCGCATCTAGGAAACGGTTTTCCCAGGGACCACAATAGCTTATTCTGGTTGGAACCACGGCAAAGGCCAATCTGCTGTAACCATCATTTAAGGAGACAAAATGAGGCCTACAGGGGCACCAACTTTTCTTAATCCCAAATTCCATTTGGAAGTGCAATCCAGTTAATCCTGCAGACCCCAAATCCTGCCAGACTTGGCCTCTGCCTTGAAGACTCACTGGTCATTTAGCTTCTCCTAATGCTCTAGACCCCCTTTCAAATCCTGAAGGAGCAGAGCAGGGCTGGCTCCTTTTGCTTACACCCGCCTTCTTGTGTGTGGTCCATGAAGGACCTGCCTCTGGGAGGGTCAGAGTGTGGCTCAGCCCTCCCTTGAGCTAATTGGCCCAGACCGCCTGTGGGTTGGGTTTGGGGTAGCCAATAGGAACGCAGAACCCCTGACTGGGAAAGAATATAAACCCCGCCTTCTGCCCGCCAAACTTGCAAGCCAATTCTGGCCAGGGTGATAGGCTAGTTCAAACAGTTACTAAGCAACTTTCTGTGTGTTACAATCTCATTGGCCACTGGCCCTCTAAAACTGTTGCGCTTTATGAAACTCGCTCTCTTTCTCTACACCACGCCGCTGCGTCGGTGAGTGGGAGACTGAGCTCAAGCTAGCTTGAATAAAGGGCTCTTTTGCTTTTGCATCAGACTCGGCTCCCTGGTGGTATTTGGGGATCTCTAAATCTGGGCATAACAATCCCACCTCTCATTCTCTCCTTGCTTCCAAACTCTCCCTGGTGCCCTCTAGCTACCCTCATTCCAATAGAATCAAGTGCCCTTGATATCTGCTGAGTCTTCATAGGACACCAACCCTTATCCTCATTGCAATCTTGCTCTCCCTGAGGACATTTGTAGGAGGGATCACCTTCCTACACCTAGTACAGTAAAGGTCAGGAGAGAGATGTTATGGACCATCTTCTGCTCTTGAGGCTGTAATGCATCCCTGTACGTTCCTCTTCTCTCTTAACTAATGCCTTGGCATCCACTCTCCATCCCAAACTCTGCCCCCAGGGCAACTCCAATTGGGTAACCTCAGCAACCACCTAGTCTCAGAGTGCCTTGATCAAGGTGTCTGCATTGAACTTTGCCTCCATTTTGGCCACCCATAACTATGGCCTTGTCCTGGGTCTTGGGCAACATATAAATCTGTCATATTAAGAACCCACACTTTGGACACAGTGTCTTAAAAACTCTCCCTGCTGCCTTATTCCCATCATACTCCTTGGACAACTTAATGAGCAATTCCATGTTAATCCTGCTTTTCTCAAACATTAAGGAACCTGATAATCACTTGAAGGGTGTGAAAAATGTAGGCTCCTAAAGCCTTTACTGAGAGATTCCAGTTGTCTACATATGAGGGCAGTGCCTGGAAATCTGCCTTTCACAAATATCCTAGGTGATTCTAGGGCATGTTCTACAGACAACTCTGAGAAAATCTTGAGTTTTTTGATCCCTTTGTTGTTTCCCTCAGGGTATCAGGCTTCTCCTGCTGTATAGGCTTTTATCTATAATACAAATCACTCTCTTTCTACCACCATTGTAATAGTTAATTTAATTTATCAGCTTGGGTAGGCCAAGTATCAGATATTTGGTCCAAAAACAGGCAAGATGTTGCTGTGAAGGTATTTTTTTAGATGGGATTAACATTTAAATCGGTCATGGACTTTGAGTAAAGCACATTACCCTCCATAACATGGGTGGGCCTCACTCAGTCAGTTGAAGGTCATAAGAGGAAAAAGACTGAGGTCCCCAGAGGAAGAGGGAATTCTGCCGCCACCTTGCCTTCAGACTCAAGCTACAACATTAACTCTTCCCTGGGTCTCTAGTCTGCTGGCTCATCCTACAGAATTTGGACTCTACATAAACACATACACACATGTACACACTATTGGCTCTGTTTCTCTGGAGAACCTTCAGTAGCATAACCGTATAGTTCTAGGTCTATTTGAATAAACACATCCTTTAGGGTTCTAGGCTTCTGTCTCTGAGCTGCTGAACCACACCTCAGGGACTAAGAACACCACAGCATCGCATTATTCAGTTCTACAGGGATCTCCATATTCCCTGGCCATCCTTCTATGTGTCTGTACATTCTGCAGTACTGAGTTCTCACAGCTGCTTTTTCAAACTTCACCACTGTCCTCAAAGCTCTATTCCTACTCATTTCAGCTATAGATATTGACTAATGACTGGTCTCCTGCTTTACAGAGAAAATAGAAGTCAAGTTAGGAACTTTCTCTATTTCTTACCCACCATAGAGTTTTTCACTGTACATTTATCATTTGGTCTGTTTTTTTTTTGTGGACAAGGTAAGTCCAAGATGGATGGCTTCCACTTGGGATTCTATCCTTTTGCTCTCCCTCCAAGGCATTTTCTACTCTATGAATTGCCCATACTTCTCAACTGGCACCATTTCTACTGCTCATTTCTTCAGCAAACTCAGTCCACATGACCTTCAACAAATTATAAAACTTCCCTCCTTGTTCCATGCTCTTTTCAGCTACTACCATTTTTCCTCCATTTATCACCGCCTCCTCTTTTCTACTCACAATCACATAACAGCTCCTAAAATTTGACTACTACTCCCACCATTTCACTGAAAATGTTCTTGTCAAAGTCATCTTCCAGCTGCTAAATTCAGAGAAATATTTCCAGTCCTTATCTGGCTCACTATCTCTGCACTGTTTTGCACTGTTGGTCAATTTCTTCATGAAACTCTCTCCTTTCTCTGGATTTCCCCTCAAGATGTCAGACTGTATTGATTTTCTCCTACCTAGCTGGTCTTTCCTTCTCTCTTAGTTTAGTTTTTCCCTCCAAGACTCGGACTGGTAAATTTTGGTGGTGGTGGGAGGGGGTGGGGATAGAGAATACAGGTAATTTATTTGGAAAGTGATCCAGGAAGCACAAAGAAATGGGAAGAGTGAAATAAGGATGGGAAAAAATGTGATAAAGGGTGTATTAAAGGTGAGGTGAGTGTGGTAGGCACCCTGGGAACTCTGATGAACCCTGTACAACACACCTCAGAATTGATGGGGAGCTGTATTATTGCTCTGCCTGAATTCATTAAATTCTCAGTACCTGTGGGATGCCCTTTTGGTTGCTGAATGGGTTCCCTGGCACCAGAGAAAGTCCTCAGACAGCAAAGCATAGAGGAGAGAAGTTGTCAGCTTTCCAGGAAAGTCTCCAGCACAGTTGCAGATGAACCCAGTGTGGGCCAGGTCAGGGGAAGAGGTGGCATCTATAGTCTCAGATTTGTGAGCCATTCTCTCTTCCTTTCCTTTAAATGCTGATTTCTCAGTGTTTTGTCCTCACTGCATTTTCCTCTCTGTCTACATATACTTCCCAGAAGTGCTTACCTGCATTCATGTCTTCAATTACCTTTTGATTATGAAGTATATATTTTCTACCCAGATCTGCCTCTCGAGTTCTAAGCACATATATCCAGTTGGTTGCAGCACTCTCCTCCTTTGTGTCCTATGGGCATCTCAACCCTATACTTAAGTTGAATCCACATGTCCATGAGTCGCTCCCTCTCTATCCGTAGACTCCCAATTCACTCCTGCTCCATGATTCTCTCTTGGAGAGTGGTGCAGCCAGGTACCCAGTGACCACAATGGGAAAACCCAGAGAGACATTACCCATGAAGCTATGCTCTCTGTTAGCACCATATCAGTTGCTGAATTTGCATCAAGGTTGACTGTCTTTAGCCTGATGACTCCTCATCTCTTCCATTAGTTTAGGTTTTCATCAATAATGCCTCCTCCCCAAAAGTCTCCCTCCTGCAGTCTTACTCACCCCTTACATAAATAAGTATGACTTATTTCCCAGGCAGGGTATAATGTGCTTCATAGTAGAGACCCGGTACTAACTGACACTTCACCTATATGGGACATTTTGCAAGTGAAAAATATTTTTAATTCCTTTTTCCTCTTCCCCTCCTCCATGCTGCCAATGATCAGGTCCAGAGTTATTTAGCAAAGACTGCATTAGTGAAGTTGTACTCAGAACCTAGATTCCATCGTCCTATTACAATTCCAGGTGATCTGGCCCCAAATATGGAAAGAGCACATTTACTAAACCCTCAAACAGTTTAAAGATTGTTTACTCTTGCCTTGATTTCAAAAAAGGGTTTGAGGACAATTATGGAATTATTATTTTTGTGTGTGTGGAGCAATAAATAGCAAATGTTAAAAGATAAGATGCAGAGTCTTGTGACTGATCTCCCAAGATTAAATGAAAAAATAACATGAGCATTGTTGGTTATGGACAGAGCATGACTCTGCCCCCACTCTATACATTATCAATATGTGTTTCCTATCTTAATAACTAGCTTAACATTTATAAAGTGAAATGGAAAACAGATTAAGTCCATAAATCCAGGTGAGCCAAATGAATTCCTAGGAGGGAGTGTATTCCACTTGTAAATAATTCTCATTTAAATCTTGTAACTTGGAAAGGCTGAAGCCCACAATCATTAAAATGACATTTCCTGTATTTTTATCATTTTAGTAGGAATGTCAGTAATCACCATATTAAAGGTCTCTAGGGAAGAGGATTAGTAGGAGGATTGACAGATCCTAAAATATTCGGGAAGCATAAATCCAAAATGCAGCTTTATATCCTCGGATTTGCTAAGGAGAATACTTTTTGGAACCCTCAAAGTTTCACGTTCAGTTATTTTGAGAAATTTGACAAGCCTCTCACTACATATATAAAATTTAACCAATGTTAAAACAAATAAATAAACCTGAGGTCATTGTTAGAGCAGGGCATCTAATTTCTCTCTCTAAAAAAAAAATTCAAAGGTTTTCATTGATCATTAGGCACAGTTTTGCATTCAGTAAACAGTAACTGCCTTAACATTCTTCCTATCAGATATGAGGTAGTCAGTAAATGTCTGCTCACTGAATACAGTTTTTCCACACTAAAATTTCCAAAGCCCTTCCCTGATTATATTGGTTCCTTTCTCAGAAATCTTTCATGGCTCCCTTTTGTTTGGAGCTGTGCCATCCAATTTGGTAGCCAAAAGCCACATGTGGTTACGAGAACCTGAAATGTGGCTGGTCCAAATTGAAGTGTGTTGTAAACGTCAAATGTACACTGGAATTTGAAGACTTAGTCTAAGAAAAGGAATGTAAAATAGTTTAGTATCTGTTCTATCATCAATTGAAATATTTTGGATATATTGAATTAAATAACATACTTCATTTATCTGTTTCACTTTACTTTTTGTTTTAAATATGCCTACTAGATTACTTAAAACTACTTTCATGGCTTGAATTTGTGGCTTACCATCAATTTCCATTTGGCAGTGCTGGTATAGAGACCAGATTCTGTGTTTTTTTTTTTTTTTTTTTCCTCTATACTTAACTTCCAAACCTTATTTCCTGTTATATTTTCTTGGTGTCTTTTCTCTTGCTGCTCCCTCCTCTTAGAGTGCTATTCCTTGTAAAGAATTAACACTCTTTAGGACCTAGCCTAAATCCTCCTTTCTCTAGGAAGACTATCTTGTTCTCTGAGCCAGAAGTACTTTTTCCTCTTCTAAACTCCTCAAGCCTGTTATTTATAGCTTTTTTATAGCCCCATTTGATATCTGTATTATAGCTGTTTGTAAATATGTAGTATTTCCTCACTAAGCTGTGAGTCTTTGAAGGAAAGGAGCGTTTTTAGTGCTGTTTCAAATCCCTCAAACTGGGCAAAGATATTGGTGTGTCAGTCAGAAACTGCCCTAGTTGTTTTAGCAGAAATTGTTTAACATGGGGAACTGGTTAAACAGGGATGGGAGGCTGGAGATGTGAAAAAAGGAATACCAAGGTAACATAGAACCAGCTCCCGCCCATAGGGCAGCAGGATCCCAGAGAAATGGTTCAATGATCAGGCGCGGGGGGCTGGGAGATGGTTCTGGAGGAGATGGAACTCTCTGAAGAGGCTGCTCTCAGGCTGGTGCATGTGGGAGGAACCTCATGGAGCTGCATGCCAGACTTTAATGAGAACATGCTGCCTGCTGGTGTTGCTGCCTCTGAGGAGGTATGATGAGACTGGCTCTGGGAGTGTGGAAATTTCTGGAGACTGTAACTAACTGCTACTCATTCCAACCTCTACTTCCAGATGAAGAGCCATTGCAGGAGTGACACTAATAAGAATAGTGGGAAATACAGGGTGGCAGTTTCTCTCCCTCTTTCTGCCTTCTGACTTCCTCTAGGGCCTTATATTGATGGACCTTAACAGGAACCAAATGAAAATCAATAAGTATAGATTCCCACCAGCCTGGTTTTCCTCCCCTTGAGTGTGGGTCAGACCTAGTGACTTGCTAGAGTATGGTAAAAGTTAAAAGATCTCATTTCTGTGTGATTTCCATCTTGCGGATATACTCCATCTATTGTCTTGGTGTTCATGCATCGATAAAAGTAAATCACCATTGGGAGAAATCCAGATGTCAAGTAATTGTGGGTGGTTTCCAGCCAAGAGCAGGTGAGGACCTGAGATTTGTAGTTCAATAGCCTCTGAGGAACAGAATCTTGTCAAATGCCAGTGACTGAACTTGGAAGTGGATCCTTTCCCAGTTGAGCCTTAAGATGAGACCACAGACCCTGAGTTGAACACAGTGATTTAGTTCTGTGAGAGACTGTGATACAAGGGGTATAGCTAAGCTATGCCTGGATTTTTGGTCCACAAAAATTGGGAGATAATGGATGTATGTTGTTTAACGTGTCTAAATCTTGCAAGTGATTTGTTACATGACAATAGCTAATTAATACATAGCTTTAAAATCATAGACCAAGATATAGGAAAATGGATTTAAAAATAAGAGGTAGTGGGGCACCTGGGTGGCTCAGTTGGTTAGGCGACTGCCTTCGGCTCAGGTCATGATCCCGGAGTCCCGGGATCGAGTCCCGTATCGGACTCCCGGCTCTGCGGGAAGTCTGCTTCTCCCTCTGACCTTCTCCCCTCTCATTCTCAATCTCTCTCTCTCTCTAATAAATAAATAAAATCTTTTTTAAAAAAAATAAGAGGTAGTAGCTTAATCGGTAAATCTAGTATCTAGAATGTATACCTATCAAGATATTTGTATCTATATATCCATCTGTCAATCAATCATCTGTCTTTCCTATGAATTAATTAGTAGTAAGTACCAAAAACCCAATAGAAAAATAAACAAAAGATTGAACAAACTCTTAACAAAAGAGGAAACATTTGGCCAATAAATATATGGCAAGAAACCCCATGTCATTAATAATCAGACAAGTGAAAATTAAAAGCCATAGACCAAAATCAGAGGAATGGATAAATTGTACTCTTTTCAGATAATGGAATAAATATGACACCAAAAATGAATGAACTACAACTATCCATATAAATATATAAAAATCTCAGAAATATAAGACTGAGCAAAAGAAGCAAGCCACAAATGAATTCATCAGTATAATTCTTTGTACATAATATCCAAATCAGGCAAACCTAAACAACTGTTTTGGGATGCTTCCATATACCGTAACAGTACTAAGTAAACTAAGGAAATGATTATTGTGTAAATAATTGAGGGGAAGTGAAGGTGATCTGGGAAGACCCATGGAGAGTTTTTAATTTCCTAACTTGGGTGATATCACATGGACATCCACATAAGTCTAATTCTTTTAAATATAAGATTAATTTTATACATTTCATTTTCAAAATTTCTCTGAGGCTCAGCAATTCCTTTAGTATCATTTTAGCTCTGTTTTCTGTTAAATTTGAGGAAATTAAATAAAATATCACATACACATGAAAATAGCCTATGATCTGATCATCATTCCTCCTTCCATTCATCCATTTATCTTTGACGGGTACTAGAAGGATGCTCACCAACATTTTTTATTAGCATATAATTATTTTAGTACAATTAAAAACATTTTTATATTACTATATTGATCAAGGGTAACAATAAGCCAAAAGTTAATAATTAGATGTTATGACTGCAAGTTGTAGTCATAGAGTATTTAATATTTGCAGTTGAAGGGGATAGAAAATGTTGAGAAAATTTGACCTCACACAAAATGGTGAAAGAAATTATACTACTTTTCGACCACTCACCCTCAGTGTCAGTGTTTATTCAACTAGATAGTGATAGCAGAAGTAACTTCATTCCTTAGTCTTTGAAAAATCAGGTTAATTTATGTACATGGGAACAGGTAGGTAAATCTCCAAGATTCATTTTTTAAATGGCAGTTCTAAAAAAAATTGAAAAATGTTTGAAAAGTGAATTTGAATCAAATATTTGTGCAAGTACTTCAGTAGAAATCCAGGCTTGACATGGGGCACTTTTTTTTTATAGGTATTGTGTCAGATTTTCCTCTCTCTACTTTATGTAAGATAGCAATTTAAAATCTCTTTGTGAAGGTTATCAATATGGAACGGCCAATTTAGATGAAAGCAAATGCATTGTGTTTTTCTCTGGGCAATTAATTTAGTAATTAATAATTTAAATTGGTGAGTGAAAACTTTAAACTGTTAATATAGGCATAGAATATTCACCAAATTTTAACATACATTATTTTTATATGATAGCAATTTGGGTGATTTGTTGCTTTACTTTTCAAGTTTTCTACATTGCTTGAGATGCATGGAATAAGCATGCATAATTTTATGCAAATAATAACATACTTAGTAAAAACAAAGAAAAAAAGTGTTTTCCTTCATCGCCTCAGTGCTGCCTCAGGATAACCATGTGAAAATGGCACTAGATAAGCTAACTTGCCCAAGGTCATGCCTTTAGACACTAACAGAATGAGAGGGCAGATCTGGAATTTCTTTGGTCAGATACCTGAGCTCTACCCAGTGCTGACATTATGTAGTTTGATGTCCTGCCCGTGATCCTTACTCACGAAAAGCTCAATACCCTTCCATCCCCCAAAGCCCCTGATATAAGGCAGCCATTCTGTTATGTGACTACAGTCATTTGCTTCCTACCTTGACGTCTACGGAACACTCCATAAACATTTAAGGCTACGACCAAGCACACGTGCACCAATTACTTCTCTGTCTGATCATTTCTTCCATTCCATCATGGCAGTGACGGGGCTTTGTGAATCCCACCGCTCAGCCTTCTTAATGAATGATGTAATGGAAGCAGTGCTCACCAACCGTCTCATTTCACTTGAATAAAGCCCTCTCCTCCCTCCAACCCTCACAGGTGTCTCAGCTCTCACAAGTGAGATCAGATTTTCCATGTTTGGACCAAATTGCTCAAGTTTCCTACTGGCAGGGAGTAAAACTCTAATTAGTTCACGTGTGCCAGCTAATTAGGTAAGAAATTATTTTGCTAAGAATCTCCTGCAAGCCTTAACTGGGGTCAGCCCAACTGTATTTGAATGAGAGGCTGTGTATTCACATCCTTGCTCTACAGACGAAGTGACGAGATGATAATTTAGAAAGAAGAGACAAATGGATAATATGATTTTCTCTATGATTCAAAGCATGCTCAGGCAAAACTCTGCCAAGGCCAAGTTTTTTCCCCAGGTCACTCCAGTATACACTCCATGTGCTCCCCTGTGAACTTTTCTCTGACCTGGGAGGTTCTCTCTTGATTTTTTTCTTTCCAAAATTTCTCTCAGCAAATGACTGACTGTCTTATTCATTCTCATGGGGATATCTTTACTTCATAATAGCATGAATTCTTGAGCCAAATGGATCTTTTTCTAATGACGATTTCAGATTTGAGCCACATTTATAAGATGAAATTAATTTCTAGGTAATCATTTGTGAATTTCATGTGTTTCCATATTATCCATTCCTATATAAAAGACAATAAGAACATCCCACTCACTTTCTTACACAGGAAACACTTAGACAAATGTTTTTACAGCAACTCTGATGGCTTAATTGACCACAGACTCAGTTAATTTTGTCTCTGTCCTTATTAAGAACTAATTAATCACATGTGCACACAGTTGTCTAAACAACCACAGACCATTAGCTCCAGAGGTGTTATTCATGGCTCTACCTCCTTATCTGAGAAAGAAAGAAACTGATGTCCAGAAAAGCAAACTGACAAGCCAGTATGCAGCTGGCTAGTGGCCCAACAGCGACAAGAACTCAGCTCAGCCGGTCAACAGCTAAAAGATGGAGATGGACACACAGCCTCCCCTTACGCACAGAGAGGGGGTCTTCATGTATACCCTGTCTGAGCCCTTTAGTAATGAGCCAAAGGAGAGAAGCCCCATTCCAGGGGGGATTCAATGATTCAAAAGATTATTTTGTATCCTTTGTAGAAGTCTGACCCTGATACCGAGCATCTAATACTAAAAAATGAAGTGACGCATATATTTAAATCTTGCCGTGACCCTGGGCGGCAGCCAAAATTGAAAGGAGCCGTATTGCTGTTTATTCTGTCCAAATGGGCATGCATCAGAGACGACTGCTGTTTTTCTCTAGTGCAAATAGAAGTAAATCATTGGCCACACAAAGCTGATCTCAGATTCCTATGTTTTAACAGAAATACAAGAAAGATTTCCAGAAAAACAGTAATTTTCCCTCTCTGCAAGAGATATTAGTCCTTTTCCAGGCTTCACATTTTGGTGGCTACTGAAAGAACAGAGAAGGGTAAACTTCTTTCACATAACTTTTATTTAAATAGGTCTTTTTACTGTTTGGGAAGTATTATCACACACTATCTTGTTTGGAATATAAAAGGAAGTTGTGCACAATAAAACTAGTGAGATGAGCTCTTTATTCCAAAATGGCATGTAGATTTGAGACATCTACCTTTTCATAAAATCTCCTGCAGGAATAAACTTGTAGCAGGCTGATAGAGTTCCGGCTTATTTCTCTGATCCGTGGCCATTTCCTATATTATTTAGGATAATACTTTCTGTGATCGTGAGCTGGCTGTAAGTGGTGATGCATATAAGCCTTGTTTTCCTATTTCCTGGACTTTTGAGGTACACACTTGGTCATCTTTATGAGGAAGCCTATTTCTGTGAGTTTCAGAACTTCTGCTACTAAAAAAAAAGCTGCAATGTCTCCGTCTAACATATGTCAAATGCATTAATAACCATTTTAGGAAGGCATAAACATTTTAAAAGTTAATATTAAAATTGGAACAGTGGGAGCTCACACTGATGTGTTAGTCAATGCCCCATGCAAGACTGCGCTTGAGATTTAAACTCTTGGCATTGGAATGCAGTGAGAGTCTTTGCCTGGTCAGAGTTAATGACATGGGTCAAGATGCCAGGCATCCTGGCAGTTCCTCATACTGAGGGTGAGAATTGTTATTAGCAAAAGTCTTCTGCAGAAAGTTCTCTCCTCCACTACAAGAACAGAGAGAGCGGATGTGGGTGGGGAGTGGGTCACAGGGACTGAGTTCTGGAATTCATTCTCCTTAGAAATAGGTCAATTCTGTTTTTCCTATGAAGTCCCCTGGGCAAAGACCCCATCTCCTGCACTCTTTCGAATATAAATTGACCCTGACAGTGAAACAACCTCCAACTTTTGCAACTCCCTTTGGGGAAGAGCTTTAAATACAAGTTCAGAAATGACCTTGGGGCTCTGGGGAGCTTGGGCTCAAGGTTGTAACCTCCCTTTGGCCCTGGGGCTTAGAAATCCAGAGGCCAAAAGACCCAAGAAAGTAGGCTCACTGGCTTGCATTTCCTTTACTAAAAGGGTTGAAAGTGAACACTGACTTGCATCCTGCAGAGTCTTTTCCTTCCCTGGGCCTACTGTTTCACATACCTGATGATATCCAGACCGTACTAACGTCTGGACTCCATGAGAAGCCTTTAAGCTAATCATTCCACCCTTAATAGTCAAAGCTGTCCAGAAGATGCAGATTGAACTGATGTGACTAACTTTGGTTTGGGTTTCTTTGAAGACTTTTTTTTTGTTCCTTTGAGGAAAATTGAGCTTTCCTAAATAGATTTTCCTTTATTGTTGAGAATGATGGGGATGGGGAAGAGAAAGAAATAATTCATCCTTATGTTGATGAAGGAACATGCTCAGAATCTCAGGAACAAGAATGTACTGTTGGAAAATATTACTTAATAAATGCAAATTGCCTTCTTATAACAGAAACTTGCCTCACTCCACACTTCACAGTTGTGGTTAAAAGACACACTATGTTCAAATTTGATTATTTACAGAATCAAAGGACACGTGTCAAATTCAGATTGGGCAAAGGCCCTGCTGTTTGTGTTTTTAAACCAGATCAAAGGGGCCCTTTATTTAAAACAATGACTGTAATGCTCAGCTTGCCACCAGACACCAGTGATCCAACCTCTTGGGAAGGGAGAAAGAAATGGTCTCTAAACACTCTGGTCTGCTTTGCAGGCTTTTTTCCAGATAAAAGGAAACTCATTTGCATGGTTCTGAGTGAGGTTAGCACAGCCTAGTGAGGTTAGGGCTATTCTCCAGGGCTGATTCAGAAGGGATTTTGGGTGGGTGAGAGCATGTCTTCTGAGCCCACCCCGTTTCTTTGGCTGGCCTGGGTCTATATATAGAGAGAGGAGAATGTGCATACATATAAAAGCCCAGAAAAACTGCTAAAATGCTTATTTCAAAAAATTAACATGGGGCTGCTGGGTGGCTCAGTGGGTTAAAGCTTCTGCCTTCGGCTCAGGTCATGATCTCAGGTCCTGGGATTGAGCCCCGCATTGGGCTCTCTGCTCAGCAGGAAACCTGCTTCTCCCTCTCTCTCTGCCTGCCTCTCTGCCTACTTGTGATTTCTCTCTCTGTCAAATAAATAAATAAATAAATAAAATCTTTAAAAAAATTACTGTCACTACTATCCAACGGATTGTATTAAGGCCCTCTCTCTACTAATCAAGTTGAAAGCCATAATCCTTGCCTTAAACAAACATCTTAACATACAACATTGGCAGAGCCAAAAACATAGCTAAAAAAAAAGAGAGAGAAAATATACAGAGACCTACAAAGTGAGTTTAGTAATGGGATGATCATGGATGAATTTTAGCAAAAGTCTTGGTAAAGGCCAAACTAATATATCTAACTTAGACAATCTTGGATTTAAGGGAAGGAGATGCATTTACCTCTTCCACATTTTCCAGCAGAAATGTTGAAAAGGATTCTGGGATTCACTCTTAGGCCCTTTGGGTCCCAAAATTCATTCACTTATTTGATTTGACAATATTGATTGAGCACTTGTTATACGCCAGGCGCTCTACTAAGTTCTTGTGAACCACAGACTTAATTTCCTGTTCTCATGGAGCTTATATTCCAGTGAATATGGTAGGACAGATAATAAAATAAATACGTAAGTTCTGTAGTATGTTGGAAGAGGATAAGCACTGTGAAGAAAATCGAGTGGGGAAATGGGAATGTGGAGTGCAAGACGGGGGTGAGGGGTAGAAAGTGCCAGGGGCAACCCTCACCGAGAGGGTAACAACTGAGCAAAGACTTGAAGGAAGAGGAGAAATTAGCCATGCAGATATCCAGGCATTTTAGGAGGAAGGAACAGCCAGTGCAAGGGCCCTAAAGTGGGGAGTGGAGAGGTAAGAAGAGGGTAAAGTTGGAGACATAATAAAGGTAAGTAGATGTGAAGGGCTTTGGAAGCCAAGGTGAGAATGTTGACCCTGAAGGACAGTCACTCTGAGTGAAATGGGAAAAGACAAAATTTGACTCATATTTAACCTACTTACTCAGGTTTTGAGACTAGATTATGATGGGGCAAGGAGGAAGCAAAAAAACCAGTAAGCAATCTGTTGTTATCCTCAAGACTAGCTATAGTGGAGGATGGGACCATTATGGAAGCAGTAGAGGTGGTAGTAAGTAGTTACATTTGCGATATTTTAAAGGCAGAGAGAAGAGAATTTCCTAGGCAGGTGGATATGCAATATCAACAGGGTTGGATCTAGGATTTAAAAGGCCAGAGTTTATATAATTTGAGGGCAGAGACTGGCGAGATGTTTATTCATCACTCCCTCCTTGAGTACACAGAAAGACTTTATCTCCCACCTTTTCCTGCAGTTCTGTTGGACAGTGTGGCTGAGGTGGGCCAATGAGATATGAGCTGAAGTGAGGTGCTGTTTCTGGTCTCAGGTCATTAAGAGCACGTGTGTATTCTCCACCCTCTTTCTCACCTGTGGGGCTGCAAGTGAAGGATGTTAAGATGGTCGAATAATAAAATGGAAACAGTCTAAGCGGCTGAAATGCCACTTGGGGATAAGCAGGGTAGAAAGCTACCAGGGCAGCAACACACTGTGGTGTGAACAAGAAACAAACTTTCGTCATTAAGCCCTTGAGATTTAGGGATTTATCAGTTATTGTAGAATGGTGTAATGCTACCCTTACTGATATAGTCTAAATCTGAAAAGATGTTACACAATCTAATAAGGAGGAAATGCATATGCCTAATATGCATATCTTTATGACCTGAGTAGTTCATGACCAACATGGAGGGATATTTCTGATACTAACAACCTGGCATCCCACAGATATTTCCTAATTGGGTCCCTGGAGGTAGTGAGAAAGTAAATATTGAAGCCAAGAGAACAAAGATATTTTATAATTGCCTAAAGTTGATATAATTAAGGTTGTCCTAAAATGCTCAAATTGTTGGAAGTAAGATTTTTTCTTAGTCTGGAAATTGTAAAATGTAGGTATAGGGTCAATAACAAGAGAGAATGGAACATAGGGCTCGAGTGCAGGCAGGGAGAGAGGGAATAGTAACCTCTGAGCGAGCATATCAGCCACTCCAAGAGATGGAGGGATCTGAATCTTTTGGAATCTCGGTTCTGCCACACACATAGTCACCTGTGTGAAATGGTGGCCACAGATGAGTCCAGAAGCATCCACCACCATATAGGTTCCGTAGGACTCCGTAGCTCAAATGGGCACAGGCAACTGGTTCATGGAAGGATCACATAATCAAACAGTGAGCATGACCTTTGGAAATTGATCACCAGGTTAATTATCTTTCCAGCTCTATGTCTCAGCTTCAGTTTCTCTAAAAGGAGGTTAATACTTAGCACATTGGCTGGCCCATGGTACATGGTCCATACTTATAGCTACTATTGTTATCATCGTCTTCTTATCATTATTGTCATTTTTTGTATACTGAGAGCTGGAAGTACTGATGTGAGAGGTCTACCCCATGGAATGTTGGAGAGCATGTTGTCATGTGCTAGAGAACCAACATAGGAGTACTGATCAAGCAACTGTGCTAAACATCCTGCAGTTGAGGTTACAGCATAATTGGATGTTGGGTGGACTTTGAGTTGGGAACTCTACTTCAGTATTTCTGAGGTCCAGCTGCACGGCTATGGTGTAGTCCTTCAGGGCTAGCTAAGGTGTCCATCTTTCTCATTTCCAGATATCACTCTACGGTATCTTCTCCCGCTATGATTTGACTCTGAGAAGATCTCTGAACTGAGCTGTTCTGCCAGAGCTCTTTGGCTATGAAGAATTCCCGTTACTGCTCTGGAGTAGTTTCCTCATCTATAAAGTTAGAGCATTGTTCTGGACCTATTCCACTGGCACACGACAAAACCTTTTAAGTTCAGTGGGATTCTGGTTTCTATGTCAACGCATTGGTACACATGATGGGCACAATCATTGCTGACGATGTAGCTGAGAAGACACCTGATGGCATTTATTGGCCTAGTCACGGTCACATAGTCACACAGAGAGTCCAACTTATAACTGGAATGAAGTTAGTCTTTCTGTGATCCTCAGAATGGCCAACATGGAGAGATGATTTCTAGAACTTGCTTGCAAAGAAATCTAACTTGTCGCATTGGTAGAAGCATGGGGAGTAGGATATCTTCTTAACATTTTAGCCTGTGATCTGTCATAGGGATCACAATTTCACCCTGAGAAAACCATGCCTTTTGGGGCACCTGTGTGGCTCAGTTGGTTAAGCATCTGTCTTTGGCCTAGGTCATGATGTCAGGCTTCCTGCTTAGTGGGGAGTACATTTCTCCCTCTCCTTCTGTTCCTCCTTCCTGTTCATAATCTCTCTCTCTCTCAAATAAATTAAAAATCTTAAAGCAATGAACCACGAGAGACTGTGGACTCTGAGCAAAAAACCGAGGGGTTTGGAGGGGAGGGGGTTGGGGGTTGGGTGAGCCTGGTGGTGGGTATTGAGAAGGGCACGTATTGCATGGAGCATTGGGTGTGGTGCGTGAACAATCAATCTAGTAACACTGAAAAAATAAAGTAAACATATTTGGGAAAAAATAGTTCTCTTAGGCTATTAAAACACTATTTTGGCATAGGTGGCAAAGCTCATAAGCACTCGATAGCACCATACCTTGTGCATAGTTACAAACACAATTCAATAAATATGAACTGCAAAATCAAAAAAAATCTTAAAGACAAGAAAACCATTCTTTTATTTTGAAGCCTTTCCAGCCTTTAAGAGATTCTTTACATAAACTCAGCAGAGCAAAGTAAAATGATTACAAGAATGGCATTGGAGTAACAGGAAAGGGAAGACACTTATGAGAGTTAGATTGTTTAAAACATTCATTTTTGTTACTACGTGAGGAGAAACTGCCTCTGGATAATACTCTGTTCACTGCGAAGTCCCTCCTTTTGACCATGGAGAGTCATGATGCTAAGGTTGCAGTAAATCACCGACTGATGAGAAACACCTGCTCAGTCCCTTTCCTTTCCTGATGGTACCATATGATACCTGCCTGATCTAGGTTCTCTGTCCCAGATCTTTTGGACTGTGTGATTTCCATAGCTCTTGATTTGCATTATTTCCTCTCCGTGCCTCTCCTCCCGTGGGAGATCTCTTCAGTAGGGCTCTGAGGGTTGATCTTTGATAAAAAATTATTCATTCAAGTCCTCTATTTTAATTTCCCCTCTCTGACTCAGAGTAGATGGCTCTTCAAATTTAGAAAATTGTGGTCTCTTTTTGAGAGTGATTACAACAAAGGTAATTGGCTACCAGCCACTGGCTACCAGCAGTCCAGGGTAAAGCAGGGTAAAGTAAATGGAATATAATCTGTATGGCTTTCAATGGGTCAGTGGAGACATTTTTTAAAAATGATACAATAGGGGTGCCTAGGTGGCTCAGTTGGTTAAGCATCTGCCTTTGGTTTAGGTCATGATCCATGGGTCATGATTCAGGGGTCCTGGGATTGAGCGTCAGTCTCCCTGCTCGATGGAGAGCCTGCTTCTTCCTCTCCCTGCTGTTCCCCCCAATTATACTGTCAAATAAATAAATAAAATCTTAAAAAAATAAAAAATAAAAATGATACAATAAGTGTAAATGAACTAGAAATATAAAAATGAAAAGTAATAGAATAATAAAATACTCTAGTGTGGGATTTGGAAGCAAGCTCATATAAAATGTTATGTGGTACAATAAAAGAATAAAATAAAATAAAGTATTAATTTCTTCCGATAGGGGTCTTATCTTGGTATTTAGGGTCATCCTTCAGTGTTTAGGAAAGGTATCTTTCAGTTCTTAGAATCGCACTTACTATTTACATCACAGTCAATAAACTTTTATTATGTTGCCCCTGCCTCTCTACTTCTGGCTTTCAGTTAATTATATATATATCTCTACTTTGTCAACACGTGTAATGTTTTACATAAAATTTTTCCACTCTTTTTCTCCATCTTTGTTTTATTCTAAGCTCCACTAAATATATTGTGCTCTTAGCACTAGACTCTTTGACAGTTTCTCCAGTTATCTTTCAGTTGGAAGAAACTTATCTGTTAGTAGGTTTGTCAGGAAGGGACTACGGGCACTGTATTCTCTGAGTTCTTGCAGATTAAAACCGTTTTTCTGTACCATCAATGCTGGAAGGAAAGCTTGCGTAGATATAAGATCATGCCACGTGTGCTTTCTCACCGTGAATTTTCAAAAATGTTGCTGCAATGTTTCTTACGTACGCATACTGTCAAGAATTCTGAGACCCCCTGATCTTCTTTCCTTTGTAAGTGATGGGACCTTTTCTGCCTGAAGTTTTTTTAATAAAAATTAAATAGAGTTTAAAGTCTTAAATATTTTGCAAAAATATGCTTGTAGTTGAAAATAGTATATACATTGCAGGCATTTTTTTTTTTTGATATTTAGATTTCTTTCCTTCTTTCTTTCTTTCCCTTCCTTCCTTCCTTCCTTCCTTTCCTTCTTCCTTCCTTCCTTCCTTTCTTTCTTTCTTTCTTTCTTTCTTTCTTTCTTTCTTTCTTTCTTTCTTTCTTTCTTTCTTTCTTTCTTTCTTTCTTTCTTTCTTTCTTTCTTTCACATATAATGTATTATTTGCCCCGGGTACATGTCTGTGAATCATCAGGCTTACACATTTCACAGCATTTGCATAGCACATACCCTCCCCAATGTCCATAACCCTAACCCCCTCCACCTCCCAGCAACCCTCAGTTTGTTTCATGAGTCTAGGAGTCTCTTATGGTTTGTTTCCTTCCCCAGCCCATCTTGTTTCATTTCTCTTCCCCACATAACCTCCTGCCCTGCCTCTCAAATTCTTGATATCAGAGCGATCATGTGATAATTATGTTTCTCTGACTGACTTATTTTGCTTAGCATAATACCCTCTAGTTCCATCGACGTCATTGCAAATGGCAAGATTTTGTTTCCCTTGATGGCTGCATAGTATTCCATTGTATATACATACCACAACTTCTTTATCCATTCATCTGTTGATGGACATCTAGGTTCTTTCGAGAGTTTGGCTATTGTAGACATTGCTGCTATAAACATTCGGGTGCATGTGACCCTTCGGATCACTACATTTGTATCTTGAGGGTAAATACCCAATAGCGCGATTGCTGGGTCATAGGGTAGCTCTATTTTCAACACTTTGAGGAAGCTCCATACAGTTTTACAGAGTGGTTGTAACAGCTTGCATTCCCACCAACAGTGTAGGAGGGTTTCTCCTTTCTTGGCATCCTCGCCAACATCTGTCATTCCCTGACTTGCTGATTTTAGCCATTCTGACTGGTGTGAGGTGGTATCTCACGGTGGTTTTGATTTGTATTTCTCTGTTGCTGAGTGAAGTTGAGCATTTTTTTCATGTGTCTGTTGGCCATTTGGATGTCCTCTCTATTGAAATGTCTGTTCATATCTTCTGCCCATTTCTTGATTGGATTATTTGTTCTTTGAGTGTTGAG
Organism: Nasua narica; assembly: GCA_028533885.1. NCBI lineage: Eukaryota > Metazoa > Chordata > Mammalia > Carnivora > Procyonidae > Nasua > Nasua narica. The sequence goes on from CM052806.1 coordinate 7,543,990, forward strand.
TTTGAGAAGTTCTTTATAGATTTTGGATACTAACCCTTTATCTGATGTGTCATTTGCAAGTATCTTCTGCCATTCTGTCAGTAGTCTTTTGGTTTGGTTGACAATTTCCTTTGCTGTGCAATAGCTTTTGATCTTGATGAAGTCCCAGTGGTTCATTTTTGCCCTTGCTTCCTTTGGCTTTGGAGATGTTTGTAGGAAGAAGTTGCTGCGGCTGAGGTCGAAAAGGTTGCTGCCTGTGTTCTCCTCCAGGATTTTGATGGAGTCTTATCTCACATTGAGGTCTTTGATCCATTTTGATTCTATTTTTGTGTGTGGTGTAAGGAAATGGTCGAGTTTTATTCTTTTGCCTGTGGCTGTCCAGTTTTCCCAACACCATTTGTTGAAGAGGTTGTCTTTTTTCCATTGAATATTCTTTCTTGCTTTATCAAATATTAGTTGGCCATAGAGTTGAGGGTCCATTTCTGGGCTCTCTATTCTGTTCCATTGATCTATGTGTCTGTTTTTGTGCCAGTACCACACTGTCTTGATGATTACAGCTTTGTCATAGAGCTTGAAGTCAGGAATTGTGATGCCGCCGACTTTGGTTTTCTTTTTCAACATTCCTCTGGCTATTCATGGTCTTTTCTGTTTCCAT
>CM052806.1:7545123-7570072 GCA_028533885.1 Nasua narica
CCCCCCCCCCACCCCGCGTCTCTCTTCCCGTAGCTTTAGAATCACTTTTCCAAACGTCCTACCTTTCGGAAACCGGTCGATTTTCTGCTCCTAGAATTGCTCTTCTTCTTCTCTTCTCTCTCCTGTTGAGTATGCTGGATTTTAGAATGATTTAATAACTATCTAGATGAACTTCTGGGATCCAACTCTATCTCAACCTCCTACTTCTCCGCCATCTTGCTCCTTCGAGAGATCATATTGCAGGCATTTTCAATACATAGAGTCGTCTTTTATATTTAGAAAGCAGTTTTGGATGTGATTTCGAGTATGTTCAAATATGTTGGATCTTTGTAATTTTCTCTCAATTTTAATTTTATCTCTTTATGCAGTTTCTTAGCCATTCCTCTCTTCAATGTCTCTGACTACATTTTCATCCAGATGTCTTTTCCTTTGGGAAACTTATAATTTAGTGTTCATTTCTGAGATGAATTCTTTTTTTAAAAAATTCAATTGCTTTATGAAGTTCAATCAAACGGTTTCATATCTTTTTATTGTTGTTCATTTCTTCACTGAGTTTCGAATCTCTACTTGAGATAGTCCTTCTTTAAACGTACTATTAAAAATCATTGCATAACATTTAATTCATGTTGGGATGTAATGTTAAATATTTTGTATTTTCCTGCTCAACAATTACACATGTTTGTAGTAGGCAGAGGAGCAGGAATTGGGTAGTTGACTAAATTTCTTAGTCTAAAAGCCTGTTCATCAGTAAGGTGATATGATGGGGTGGGATATTTGGTGTGTGTCTTTGTTTTTATTTTAATTTTTCTTTCCCAGCAATAGCTCCTTCTTATCTTTCACCACTATGCCCCCAAGGGCTACTTCTCCTGTCCAGATCTCCCTCACTCCCAGAATCTGTTCCTTTGCACAACCATCCTCTCTGGTCATGCACTCCTGTAAGTGGCTTCCTTTCAGATTTTTTTAAATTTAATTTAATTTTTTCAGTGTTCCAAGGTTCATTGTTCATGCACCACACCCAGTGCTCCATGCAATATGTGCTCTCCTCAAGACCCACCACCAGGCTCAACCAATCCCCCATCCCCACCAGGCCAGTCTCTCATGGTTCATCTCCCCATCCGATTTCCCCCAATTCCTTTCCTTCTGACAATGTCCTCCATATTTTTCCTTATGCTCCACACGTAAGTGAAACCGTATGATAACTGACTCTGCTTGACTTATTTCACTCAGCATAATCTCTTCTAATCCCATCCATGTTAATACGAAAGTTAAGTGTTCATCCTTTCTGATGGAGGCATAATATTCCATTGTATATATGGGCCATATATTCTTTGTCCATTCATTTGTTGAAGGGCATCTCAGCTCTTTCCACAGTTTGGCGATTGTGGCCATTGCTGCTGTGAACATTGGGGCACATGTGCCCCTTTGCACTATAGCCACATTTTGGCTTCACCACCAGTGATCCATCTGTTTTCACTATTTTTCTACTCAAGGTGGGCTCTTTTGGGGTGATTGTGTCTATATGCCCTTTTTTTTTCTGTTATGGACTGAATGTTTGTGTCCTCCCCAAATTCATATCTTGAAGTCCTCACCTCCAATATATTTAGAAGTAGGGCTCCTGGAAGGTGATTAGGTACTTACGGTGGAGCCTTCATGAATGGAATTTGTGTCCTTTTGGAAGAGATATCTGAGAGCTCCCTTGACCCTTCCTCATTGTGAGAACACAGTCATCTGTGAACTGGGAGCAGACAGCTATCTGCAAACCAGAAAGCAGGCCCCACCAGATGCCGAATCTGTTGGTGCCTTGATCTTGGACTTCCCAGCCTCCAGAACTGTGGAAAATAAATTTCTATTGTTTATAAGCCAGCCAGTCTATGGTATTTTGTTACAAAAGTCCTCCACATGGACTCAGATACTCCCTGTCCTCCTTTTTGCAGGAGTCCCAGTCAGTCCTTGCCTGCCTCTCCATTCCTGTGTGGGATTTAGAAGAAAGCTCATATAGTCCAGAGTATCTATTTCTCCATTGTCATGTAAGTAAAATCTATAGTAGCCTTCATCTCCAGGCATGGCAGAGCAGTGAGGCTAGGTAACTTGACTTGGGGAGTAACTCTTTTTGACCTCAGTGATTTTGTAGTGCCCCAAGAATTGGCTCTAGAGGGGTGCCTGGATGGCTCAGTGTGTTAAAGCCTCTGCCTTCAGCTCAGGTCATGATCTTGGGGTCCTGGGATCGAGCCCTGCATTGAACTCTCTGCTTAACAGGGAGCCTGCTTCCCCACCTCTCTCTCTACCTCTCTGCCTACTTGTAATCTCTCTCTGTCAAATAAATAAATAAATAAATAAATAAATAAATAAATAAATAAATAAATAAAATCTTAAAAAAAAAAAAAAGAATTGGCGTTAGAGAGCCTCCATTATCCTTTGGGAACTTGGCTTCCCGAGGATGGCCTTGGCTCTAGAGGTCTTTATTAAATTGGGAAATGGCAGAGAGTAATGGATACCTGTATTTAGCACCTAGTATGTCTAAATTAGATATCATTTAATCCCATATTTCCAAATGTCTTGAATACAATTTGGTCCATGCTGGGTATTTATTAAATACTGATGAATTAAAGTGCAATAGACAGTTTATGTATGTGTTCTATCTGATCCCACATGGTGGGTACTAGTATCACCAGTGGATAGAGGAGGAAGCAGAGCTAACAAAAGGTGAATGATCTCTTTTTGGTTATACAGCCAGTGAGTAGCAGAGCAAGTCTGAGACCCAGTCCACCTGCAACCACACTACACATTTTTTCATTCTTACTAGGCTGCCCTGGACTCCTTAGGAAAGAAGTGCTGGATGAAAATGAGGAAGAGAGGCCTAGGAGCACAGAGAAAGGAGCAGATGAAAAGGAGCAAGAGTCGTCAAGAGAGCAACACAGATAAAATTAATCAGGAGGTAATTTACCTTTTCTTCATCTTCTTCTTAATTATGCCAGGAAAGGGGACTCTGCAGAAAGAGTGGAGTTATTACATTATGTGTTGATGTGGCCAAATACTAAGTCAATCTCATTGAAGTCTGTAAACTCCTAGATTGCATCATCATATAGTATTAAAGGAACAATCATTCTTCTTGAAACCATATTGAAGGAAGAGCAAGAACAGAAGGAGGGGAATGAAGACTGCAGATGCAGAAGTGATCAGACTTGAACCTGAAGTTGTAATTGTAGTATCTTGTCTTCGCTACATGCTTTACAGTGTACAAAACACCTTCCAATAAATTGTTGCTATCAATCAGTTTCTCAAGGATGTGGAACCAAAGTTATTAGCATGATTTCAAATACAAGGAGACTAAAGCTTAGAGAAGTGAGATGAGACTTACCTGAAAGTTGCAAAGTAGAAAGCAATACTGGGGCTAGAATTTAGATATTCTGATCCCTTGAACAAGGCTTCTTCAATAGAGATATATTCAAATACAGAGTGACATAGGCAATGAAGGATCTATCATCACTTTAGTAACAAACTTGATTTTTTTCAAAAATTTGGTGGGTCTATTTGACCCTCTCCTTTGGCTGAACAATCATCCCTCTTGCTTGAGAGATACTTGATCCCCCTTTGTATTTTGTAAGATTAATTGGTTCCTGAAATAAGACAAAAGTACTTTCTACAAGAATGACAGTAAGTAGATTAACCTTATTTTTACTCTCGAAGCTGATGAATGTCAATATGATTTGATTTGTTCATTTTATTATGAACACTGTGATCTCCAGGATAATGAAGAGAGCAAATCTAAACATGTAAAAAGTTGATTCATGAAGATCTAGGTGGTATCTGGCTATTTGCCTCTAATATAGAGATCAACCATTATTCCAGAACAAAAGACTCTATGGGCTAAATAGGGGTCATAATAATAGCACCAGGTGGTATATTTCTGTGGCTTTCACCTAATATGCTATTGTAGGACTTTACTATGCCCTTGTAAGTAAGTCCACACTCAGTATTCCTTATAGTTTTGAGACTATCTTGGATTTACCCACAAATGTATTACCTAGAAGACATCACTTTCTTCCTGCTTTTCTGAGTTCTATACTTAAGGCTCTGAGCCCTGTGAAGCAGCCAGTGTCCACCAGGGGCGCTAGACTTTGGGTATTAGACGAAAGTGTCTCTGCTCTCTGTCATACTCAATGGGTATCTGTGTTTGGTGACTGATACTTGCTGTCCAGGGCACTGGTGCCCAACCTGGTTGCCCAGAGCTCACTTTGGAGCTCTTTAGCACAGCAAGTCCATGGTGGCTGAGTCTCTCTTTCTCTGACCTTTGTGCTACAAGATTCCAAAGGAGAACTTCCTGATGCTCCCAAAGTCTTCTAGACACTCAGGTGACATAGTTGTTTCTGTTATCACTCCTGAAGGGCCCAGAAATGAGTCCTTCGGGAGTGGGCCAGACACATAGCCATGAGTGCCTTAATTGCTCCTCCTCACCCCTGGGGAGACACTGCTCTCATCCACATCGTCTCTGCTCTCCACCAGGAAGCTTCTCAGGTCCTCATGGAAATATCCTCCGAGAGCCCCACTTCCTTAGCCTGGCTCTATGCCTCTCCTCTTTGAGCCTTTGAATCGGAATATTTTAAAAAGTCAAATTTATACCAATGTCTGCTCCTTTTCAGTCACTTTCTATTAACCACTATCAAGTTATCAGCATTGTCATTATTTATCCCCCTCAGTTGTTAAAAAAATTAAGTTTTTACTACCCCTGAAATTGCAGCCTAGGGAGTTCAGTGGTTAGTGTAGGACTAAACCGGGGGAACAAAAGGCTCCTTTCCAATTAAAGTTAATAGTGGGATAACTTCAGACACACAAAAGGAGAAAAAGGCACTTATGAGTCATGGTGAGTTCAAAAGGAAAGCGTTAAGGTGGAATCACAGAGCATCATGGGAAGGGCTATTCAAGCCACCATGTCAAAAAGGCTGATTAACAGCCATTCCCAGTTGGCCTGATCACCAGGGAGTCTTACTGATAAAATTATTTCCCCTCTGGAGAGAATCTCCCTGAACCGATTAGACGTTTCACTTCTGAATAGGATTCATGAAAAGGCAGGGGGATGGTGGTGGCAGGAATAAAGAAGCACATTCACAGAGCGATTTGCAATGTGTAACCAGATCTTGTTTATCAGTCTTCACCCCCTCAATGAAGTCGAAATCTATACTTTATTTTAAGTCATTAGAGCACCACGTTTCAAATGACTTTTTGCGGCAACACAGTTAATAACGCTCAAATATAAGGAAAGGTCATTCCAGATTATTTAAAAATATTATTTGATTGTCTCATAACTTTCAAGTCAATTTTTTTAAATTTAATTTTATTTTTTCAGTGTTCCAAGATTAATTTTTTATGTTCCACACCCAGTGCTCCATGCAATACGTGCCTCCCTTATTAGCCACCACCAGGTTCATGTAACATTCCACCTCCCTCCCCTCTAAAACTCTGTTTGTTTCTCAGAGTCCATAATCTCTCATGGTTTGCCTCTTCCTTCGATTTCCCCCAAATCACTTTTCCTTTCCTTCCCCTAATGTCCTCCATGTTATTCCTTGTGCTCCACAAGTAAGTGAAAACATATGATAATTGACTTTCTCTGCTTGACATATTTCACTCAGCATAATCTCCTCCAGTCCTGTCCATGTTGATACAAAAGTTGGGTGTTCATCCTTTCTGATGGAGGCATAATATTCCATTGTGTATATGGACCATATCTTCTTTATCCATTCATCTGTTGAAGGACTTCTTGGCTCTTTCCACAGTTTGGCAATCATGACCATTGCTGCTATGAACACTGGGGTACATATGGCCCTTCTTTTCACTGCATCTGTATCTTTGGGGTATTTTTAATAACACATTAATGAATCCTGCTAAGTATGAGGGTTTCAACGGCTGAATGTTTGTAGTAATTTAAAATGTTTCAAAATTCTTATTGTAAATATTCTTTCTTCCTTGGATTCACTTATTTTAAGATATCTATATTGCCTTATTTCTTTTAAATATGCTTTCATTTCTTTTTTCTGTAAGAAACAAGCAAACAACATGCAACATATATAGGAAATGATGCAAAACCATAAGGAAAAACTGTACAGGGAGGAAAAGGGTTATTTGTGTGCCACATAAAAGCACATTATAAAGGGGCAGTGTGCTGTTCCCAAGTCCTATAAATATGTCATCACTGTAATGAAATGATCATGAAGTATTTGTGACCACATATTTGTTACCTAGGCAACAAACCATGACATCATAAGCTCACATGACAGAATTGTAGGCAGCAGCTGGACAATGAAGGAAAGAATCTCATATATATCTATTTCTGACCACAACAGCTGAAATAACACTTCCTAAAATTAAATTCAATAAAATGATATAGTAGAAAATATGATAGGCAATGGCTACAGGTAAAGCAAAAGACCTTCACAAATCTTTGCTGAATGTGGAATTCCTTTCTGAAGAAGTCCCATCTTACATAAACAGAGTTTTTGCCAAGAAGTCCAATTAAAAACCTCCAAATGATCTGGGGGGACACCTATATTTAGGGACTGTCCAGTGAAAGAATTGGGGAATTGGGCAGGAGCCTGGAAGGTAGCTGTGAGAGAGATCAGAGGCTATGGCTCTCAGCCAGCAAGGCGAGGAGTGCTGTAGATGTCCGGGGATGGCCAGTGTGGCTCCGTCCTGCTCAGAGCAGTCATTATAGAAAGACAGTAGAACCTGGCTAGAGGGAGAGTATGCTGCAGAAGGGCAGCTGGAGTAGAGAAAAAAGAGCACAGAACAAGAGGGTGGAGAGGACGTGGATATAGACCTCAGCTAAGAGTTCATTTTGAACACTGATATTTGAATTTTCTAGATTGTTACTCTTCTTCCTTAGTGCAAATTCTTTCTGCCTCTCCTCAAAATCTTCACCAGGTATTTCTCTGAGCTGCAGAGAGGAGTGTCACCTGGGCTCAGAAATAAATGAGTTCACGTTCTTGAAGCTCTGGATTGCTTGCGGCATTTGCTATCTGCAAACTGTTGGGCGGAAGTATGCAGACAGCAAATCTGGCCATGATCGGGGCTCCTGCCAGCATACACACTCGCCATGGGGCACATGGGCTTGCCACTCGTGTTTCCCACCATGCATGGCAGAGCTATGGAGTTGGGAGGAAAATGGCCCCACCTCCACTCAGGAACTCAGTCTCTCAAGAAAACTGATCTCCATCTTATCAAGGTGTTCAATATAGTACAAAGTCTGCACAGACACTAGGCCACCTTACATTACCCTTCTTTCTTCTACCTCTCTGGTACCACATACAGACTTCTTCCCATGTTGTCTAGGGAAAAAAACATCCATCGCATGTATTGTCTGTGTGTAAGAACCCAGGCCGGGGTGGGGGTGGGGCGGGCAGAGGGTAGTGGGGGGCTGGCCCCTGAACCCATAAACTCAAGCTCCGTTTAAGTGCAGCTCTCTCCCTGACCGCTTCTGTGTTTCAAGCTTCATCATCAAAGCAGCTGATTCCTTCCCTAGTTCAAATCCTCATGTGAAATTTGCCATTAGTTCTCTCAAATTCTATCCCCAGTCTGCATCCCAAAGTCACTGTTCATCCCTGGAAAGCACCACATTTTTCTCGCTTGGTCCTAGAGTAAGTAATGCAGCCACGTGGACTGTGGGTCCCCTGTTTTCCCTCATGGTGTCTCTGGATAGCTTAGGAAATCATTTACTTCTAGTTTGGAAGGCAAAATAACTCTCTACCCCAAACCCAATGCTCTCATATATTTCTTCATTCTATCTCTGAGCTCCCAGCTTTCTAAGGATCGCTCAGCTTACCTCCTCATTTTTAAAAACCACTTAATTTGACCTTCATGTTAGACATGTATGTTGGGCTTCTAACTAAGATAAACTCCCCTCTCCCACCAGGGGAGGCCTACATTCCAGTTCCCATGCCCTATTATCTGTTTTAAAGTCTTTGTGATGGGGGAGATAAAAAGGGGGCAATTTGTCTGACACATCACAGTTGACCTCTTATCCTCCATTGGGTACCTTCAAATGGGTATTATGTTTGAAAGGCTTTGCCCTTTTCTCAAGTTTTCCTAGACAAAGAATTTTTTATATTTATTTCATAGATTCACTTAAAGTCATAGAATCCTTTGAGAATTATGAATTATCTCTTCAGAAGAACACACGCATTCTCATATTCTTATAATTGCATTTGATTTGACAAACCCCTGAAGCCCCATATTTGGGATATATATTAATCATCTCGGAACTGGATTTGAAGTTTATATTTATTTATTTATTTAAAAATTTTAGTTTATTTTTTCAGTGTTCCAAGATTCATTGTTTATGTATCACACCTAGTGCTCCATGCAATATGTGCCCCCCTTATTACTCACCACCAGGCTCACGTAACCCCCCACCTCCCTCCCCTCCAAAACTCTCAGTTTGTTTCTCAGAGTCCACAATCTCTCATGGTTCATCTCCCCTTCTGATTTCCCCCAATTCACTTTTCCTTTCCTTCCCCTAATGTCCTCCGTGTTATTCCTCATGCTCCACAAGTAAGTGAAACCATATGATAATTGACTTTCTCTGATTGACTTATTTCACTCAGCATAATCTCCTCCAGTCCTGTCCATGTTGATACAAAAGTTGGGTATTCATCCTTTCTGATAGGGGCATAATATTCCATTGTATATATGGACCATATCTTCTTTATCGATTCATCTGTTGAAGGACGTCTTGGCTCTTTAAAAAGCTTCTGCACGGCAAAGGGAACAGTCAACAAAACAAAGAGTCAACCCATGGTATGGGGGAAGATATTTGCTAATAACACTACAGACAAAGGGGTGATATCTAAGATCTGTAAAGAACTCCTCAAACTCAACACTCAAAAAAAAAGATAATCACATCAAAAAATGGGCAGAACACATGAACAGACACTTTTCCAAAGAAGACATACAAATGGCTAACAGACACATGAAAAAATGTTCATCATCATTAGCTATCAGGGAGATTCAAATCAAAACCACATTGAGATACCATGTGACACCAGTTAGAATGTCCAAAATTAACAAGACAGTAAACAACAAGTGTTGGAGAGGATGTGGGAAAAGGGGAACCCTTTTACACTGTTGTTGGGAATGCAAGTTGGTGCAGCCACTTTGGAAAACAGTGTGGAGATTCCTTAAGAAATTAAAAATAAAGCTACCCTATGACCCTGCAATTGCACTACTGGGTATTTAACCCAAAGATACAGATGTAGTGAAAAGAAGGGTCATAAGTAATCCAGTGTTCATAGTAGCAATGGCCACAATCGCCAAACTGGATTTGGAGTTTATTTTTTTTTTAAAGATTTTATTTATTTATTTGACAGAGAGCGAGCGAGATCACAAGCAGGCAGAGAAGCAGGCAGAGAGAGAGGGGTTAGCAGGCTCCCTGCTGAGCAGAGAGCCCAATGTGGGGCTCGATCTCGGGACCCTGAGATCATGACCTGAGCTGAAGGCAGAGGCTTTAACCCACTGAGCCACCCAGGGGCCCCTGGATTTGGAGTTTAAATTAGCTTGCTGATCAAAATCACTGCTTCCCCAAGAACAGTGGTGAGTGCTGGGTTAGACCCTCCTTTATATCCATTAGGTAAAGTAAATACCACTAGAGTAAGTATCTGTGAAAAGAAAGAAAAATTAGTAAGTTGATGTATTTGATTGTCTTAATGATGCCATTGTAGCAGATAATAACTTATTTTGCATAACAGACCTTGCCTTGGGTAAACCTTTCAGTGATAATGAGTAAATAGAAATGGGGCTAAATTTCTGGAAGTTTAAATTTCAAACACGTGGCCAAAGTGGGAACAAGGTTCAAATAGCATTTTCACATGCTGATTATTTAGCAAGGTCTTAGGCTCAGTACAAACACTAGAGTGACTGTGGAGTTATAATTTATGAATTTGCTAGTTCTCCTTCCTTGCTGGGACACTTGGGTATCTTTTCTCATTCAGGACTTGGACCCAACTCATGGTCTTGTTGCAGAGCCAGTGACATGTATATTCAATGACGTCAGATCCTTATATGTCCTGAATCTCCAACCATGAACCCCACTGGGCTTGGCTTGTGAATTCACTGGGCCAAAGCAGTAAAGTGTGCTCGACTAAAGTGGATAGAAGAAAAGTGCAGTGGCATTGTCTTCCTTTCTGAGTCATTTCTGGGAGCAAAGTCTAAAAATTGATTTAATGTCTGTATCCCAGATAACAATTCAAAAAGCATCTTTTAGCCCAAAGTAATGACCTTTGTTAGTTTGGGGAAGAAGCCTACTCCTATGTAGGTTTAAAATTCCCTTAGAAATGCATATAGTATAGGGGCGCCTGGGTGGCTCAGTCATTAGGCATCTGCCTTCGGCTCAGGTCCTGGGATCGAGCCCCGCATAGGGCTCCCTGCTCAGCAGCGAGCCTGCTTCCCCCTCTTCCACTCCCCCTGCTTGTGTTCCTTCTCTTGCTGTATCTCTGTCAAATAAATAATAAATAAAATATTAAAAAAAAGAAATGCATATAGTATAGGAAGACTACTGTTCTCTCTCAGGGTCCCCACAGATTAAAAAGGCGATGGCCCAGCCATCGACTTCATCCTCCCCAGAGGCCTCAACTGAGGGCCGGCTTCTAGCTTGAGACTTTGGGGTGGAAATTTCAGGAATTTCTTACTCTTTGCCCTGCTCCCTGCATCTAGTAGACTGGGTCTCTGAGAAGCTCAGAGTTTTGAGTGGATTCTTTGACATTGTTGTCCAACTCTCTTTTTATAGCTGAGAAAACAGGCTCAGTGCTTTGTTCTGACTGCATCTCTACCTTCTTAGCTTCTTTTCTGTTCCTCTTCTCTGGCTGTACTCATCACTCACCCCAACCCCCAATCTGCACACACAAACAAGTTAAAACCTACTTTCCTTTGAATACTTTCTCCCCCGCCTCCACCTCCCCCACCTAGAATAGAGTATTTATAACAGAAGAATTTACTCCCTGTGTGCAAAGCAAAGATATTCTCCGGTAATCTAAATTTATAATTTATCTGAAATTTTGGTTGTTACTTTTCTGTTTGTGCAAGTGTGGGAATCAAAGGAATGGTCACTTTAAGGAGCCAAGTCAAGAATACTTCAAAAACAAATAAAAAATTAAAAAAAAAATCCAGTTTTTCAGCCATCGACATTGTTTAAAAAAAATCCATATGCAGAGTCTTGTGAATAATTACATTATGTCTTCAAGGTTAACTAAGTGTTAGATGACCAAAGTCACCAAAAAAACGCTTTCACTGGCTGCCAAAGTCAGCAGGGGCACCAGCGGGCATGTGTGGCTCTCTTCTTTGGAAAATATGTTTCAGACAGTGATGAAAACGTAAACCACATAAACCACTTGGTTTCTAAGAGAACAAGTTTTGGGAAATCATGTTTTGGAATAAAGCCTCAATTTTCCATTTCACAACAAAACTCTCCAAAGAAATGTTTTCAAATTATAAGGGACACTGAGGAGAGCATGCCTAAAGAAGCCTTAAATAAAAGAAAATACAAGCCTTGGTTAATCACAAAAGGCTTGATTGCCCACCCAACAGAACTGGTATTATAAAGTCCTTCTCTCCTATCGCACAAAATCCCAACAGTCAGCCATAACTTTCAGCCCAAAGCTTCTCAAAATTTCATTTTTAGAGAGGAAGAATTTTATTAAAAGTTGAAATCCTGATGGAAGAGGAAACACTGGGCTGTATGCTAATACGTGCTGAGTTTTAAGCAGAGCTGTTGCTAAGAAATTAGTGTGGGAGGTGAGGACACTTACAAGAGTCAAAGGGATAAGTTACAGAACCCAGAGTTTGGAGGCCTGGAAACATTTCGCCCATTTGACCAGGGCGTGTGAAGTTGCTGAAGTCACCCCACCTCCACTCTTGCTACTACACTGAGCAGCCCTGGGCAAAGCACTTAGCTTCTCTGAGCCTCAGTTTCTTTCTATGTTTAAGTGAAGTTATAACTGTCTTCAACCTAAAAGCATTATTAGGAGTCACATGTGGTAACAAATGGAAGCATGCTCTTAGTAAATTATTAAGTGCTATTCAGTCTTAAGGATAAGCTTACAATTTCATTCTTCGTACTTTGTAAATAGAATTTATATTTTTGAAAGATTAAAAAAGAACAGAACAAACTGTAAATGGTCTGGATGTACTCCATTTCAGCAGTTAAATGCTTTTTTTTTTGTTGTTATTTTAAATAGGCAGGGAATCACTAAAAAGGATTGAAACTCAGTGTCTCTCCAATTTTAATATATAAAAGCGATGTAGAGGAAAATCTGAAGGTTCACCCCGAAACGTGAAAATGAAAGAAGAGGTCATTACTTTAAAAGTGTTACAATGAAGTGTAGTTATAGTGCTCTGTGTGCGTGTGTTCACATTAACTTGATTACCATCAAATTTGAAAACAAATCACTCAAGCATACAACAGACCCATTTCATAGCATTTGTTCAAGCTTGCACGAACTTTTTTCCCAGTAAATGTCAAATATACAGAAAAAGACCTGCTTAGCTTATTATGGGACATACACTAAGCTGTCCTCTGTACGGATTTGGTAACCTCCCTAAATCTTGCAGTGTATGTTCCTCTAAATAGTGTGGGAATGGTTAACAGAGGCAAAAGGCAAATTTCGTCATGCTCTCTGTCCAGGCCAACACTTCTGTAGGCAGATAGAGAGGATTTGGGGGACATGCATGTATGTGAATGACAAAGAAGGGATCTGGTTGTTTAGTAGCATATATCCCCAGAGCAAAGCCAAAGGACTATGAACAGCAGTAGCTGATTCTGTCTCATATCTGTGCTTCTCCCCATCCCCCTGCCAGTTCTGATTTCCCGGGGGTGAACTTTTATCTTCAGCCAGAGTCATTTGCAAACTCAGAGTCTGTCTGAGCATGTTCAAATCCACCTCAAGGATTCCCAGGAAATTTTGTGAGTCACAAGTTTTCCTAAGGTCAAGCACTCATTCCCAAGGTCAAGAACATTTGCAGTCTGGTGCACTTGATCAATTTTTCCAAATTCCCTGTGGTTGATTAAGGTCTGCTTTAGTCAGTTCTCAGTTTTCCCTGGTTAGTGTCCCAGGTCAATTGCAGGCAGCATTCATTATAATTGCAGCCCTCCATTAAATAATTCGTTTTTGTTTCCTGAGATTTTTTATAAGCGAACTGTGTGTTGACATTTAAAATTTGAGTTGGGGAAAAGTGGATATTTGTAGCTGCCCCCTGCTTTGGTGTGGATTTCTTTTATGAAATGTTTAAGGAAAGGCACGACCGTCACCAGGGTGCATGTCCCGAAAACCCATGGAAAGCAGTGTGTCTGAAATGGAGGAATTTTAGAGTTTATTTGGTCCAGCTTCTCAGATTAGAAATGGAGCTCAGACAAGTGTTTGACTCAAGAATTCAATGCTGTGTGGCAGATAAAGGGCATGAACCCAGATTTCCAGTTCTTGGTCCTATAATTCCATTATACCACTCCTAACGGAAGAGGGGGAGAGATGATGAATAGAGAGCATCTATTGCTTCATATTGACTCTGAAATATTAAATTGTTTCTTTGTGTAAGATGTGCTGTTGGCACCTCACCCATATTTCTTCAGCAATCATGTTTCACAGGCTTGCTGGGCTGTCACTTCCTCCTAGAAGCTGCTGCTGCTGCTGCTTCTCCTTCTTCTTCTTTTTCTTTAAGAGAGAGAGAAAAAACAAGCAGTCAGGGAGAGGTAGAGGGACAGGGAGAGACAGAATCTTTTTTTTTTAATCTTTTTTATTTTTTATTAACATATAATGTATTATTTACCCCAGGGTACATGTCTGTGAATCACACATTTCACAGCATTTGCCATAGCACATACACTCCCCCATGTCCATATCCCTACCTCCCCCACCTCCCGACAACCCTTAGTTTGTTTCGTGAGTTTAGGAGTCTCTTATGGTTTGTCTCCTTCCCCATCCCATCTTGTTTCATTTCGGGAGAGACAGAATCTTAAGCAGGCTCCATGCTCAGTGTGGAGCCCAACTCGAGGCTCAATCTCATGACCCTGAGATTGTGACCTGAGTCAAAATCAAGAGTCAGATACTTCACCAACTGAGTCATCCAGCGCCCCCCCCCCCATCCTGGAATCTTCTAGGATTCTTGGCCTGAGGGCTTCCAGGAAATGCCCTCAGGAGTAGTCCCTCAGCCAATGGTGGACTGAAGTTGTCCTTCAGAGTAGGACAATTCTGAGGGGAGTTCTAAACCATCTCCCAGATGACCCCAGTGGGGTGGAGCCCCAGTGACCTGGTCATTAATGCACTCTGTAGGCTTCCTTCTGCTGTCTCACTTCCATGCTACCTGTGGTAGGTAGAATAATGGCCCCCAAAGAAACTCATCCCCTACTCCCCAGAACCTGTGAGTGCGTTACTTTACAGGGCAGATGAGATTAAGGTTTTGGGACTTGAGACAGGGAGAAAATGCCAGATTATTTAGGTAGGCTTAATCTGATGGTGTGAGCCTTCGAAAGCTGAAAACATTTCCCAACTGTAGTGAGAGAGAAAGATGATGGAGGGTGGGTTAGAGACATGGGATATTCTGGCTTTGAAGATGAGGGTCACCATCTCCAATGGAAGAAGGGGGCCATGAACCAGGGAACACAAGTGGCCTCTAGAAACTGTAAAAGGTAAGGCCTGCTGACACCTTGATTTTAGCCTAGTGAGATCTGTGCCAGACTTCCGACCTACCGAACGATAAAATAATAAATTTGTGTTCTTCTAAGCCACTGTGTATGTGATAATTTATTATGGCAGTAATGGAAAGCTAATTCATTCCTGTACTCATTCCAGAATTACCTCTGAAATAAATCTCTTGCATTTTAACTCTTGTCTCAGGGTCTCTTTTTGGGGCGATCCCCTCTGCAAGGCACTATATGGAGTCCTCTATTGCTAGCTATTCTTTATATATCTTAGTTCCTCAGTCAGGAATTAGACTTATGTGTTTCTTAATGTGCCTCTTACGATTTAGCGTAATGTCTGGCAGTAAACAAATGTTCCATCAATATGTGTTGGTTCAACTGAAGGAATAAAAACATCCATTAACTAAGCTCACCAGCCATATATGCAGTCACATGCTGGACTAGAAGCAGATTCTCAGGGCAATTCCATCTCAAATGCCTTAGCAGTGGTATTTGCATTTCTGGTCTGGTCATGGCAACATTCAGAGTTTCTAGTACTAAGTCATAAACTTCTAGTACTAAGTCTAGTACTAAGGACCAACCAAAGAGGCAACTTGTTCTGAATCAGACAGCAAGGACTACTGCAATTAGCTTAAACATGTATCTTGTACATTGAGCTTGAATTTATGACTTCATTTGAAATAATAAGTACTCAGTAATTTTTCTTTTAGTGGAAATATGCTATTAAATAGTCTTGATTCCATTTGAAACCACAACTCCTGCAGCTTTTAGAATAACATTGGCAGAGCGGATTCCAGCTGTCGCAGAGACCCCGAGTTAGGCATTCTGAGTGCTCGCCAATATCTCGTTCTCCCCTTCTGAACTCACAGAAGGCTACACTTTGCAATCCCTGTGGTTGGACTGCGCTAGGAGGTTAGTTCTGGGTCACTGTCATCCTCTGGTTTGGAGTGCTTAATTGCCAGTAGGATACCCTCTCCTCACTTTCTTTTTTTAATGATAATCAAGGCGGCTGTGTATTCCAGATGTTGTAGCTTCAGGATATGGAACCACCTTCAATCTGGACCAGGTAGAGAGGGTAATTGCTCTGAAGATTAGGCTGGCTTCGCAGTGGGCTTTATACCAAAAAGAAATAACCATCGCTGTGCTAAACCACTGAGATTTTGCGGTTGTTCCTCAGCATAACCTAGCTTAAAGATGCCTCTCCTTGGGTTACTATAAATATAGGCAATGGCTCTTGGAAAGATCAGAGAAGGAAATGTAGTCTGTGTGAATGATGTCCCGATGACTGTGGACTTCGATGTGTATAAATCAGTAAATGTCACTCAGGTTGGAGAAGTAAAATCTAGGTGAGGGGGTGTATATACATTTTGTCAGCTACCATGTAGTTTACATTAACAAAGATGGTATTAGTCTACCTAAAATTTACTAGGGAGCCCACATATACTTTGCTAAGCTGCAAACACAGTGTCACCATAAAGAGACCAGAACCTCACCCATTAGTGAAGCTGTTGACATAGTTCTCCACTTTTTCACAAAATGCATGTGATGCCCATGTGTCCAGTTAAGGAATAATAACTCAGTGTGTGCATGTGTCAGTCTGAACGAGGACCTTCAGTTGACTGGAAAGTGGAATTTTTAAATATTTACTGTATCAGCTATTCTACTTATCAATTCTGCCCAGTTTCGAGGCAATTCTCTTCTGAGTGAAACCATACTGTGTCACTCATATTGTATACTCAACTGAAGCTAAGTGAGTCTTTGCGGAGCATTTACTCTGGGTTCCAAATGATCCCAGTGCTCTGAGAGGCCCTGAAGCAATGAACTGGCAATGCACTGAAGCACGTAGATCAGGTTTTTCCACTTGGCTCTGTTGGCATTTTGGGCCAGATAATTCTTTGTGGTAGAGGACTGTCCCTTGAATTGTGGGATGCTTCACAGCATCTCTGGTCTCTACCCACTAGATGCCAGTAGCTCCCTTAGTTGTGATAATCAAAACATCTTCAGATACTGCCACAAGTCTCCTGAGGAGGCAAAATCACCCCAGGTGAGGATTACTGGCTTAGTGAGAGAACATGCAGGGACAAGGAATTACTTGATGGCAGTACGGACTATATCATAAACGAGATATACATTGAAGTTAAATTCAAATCAAATAGCACCAATAATTGTAATGAAGTGACAGGAAAGGTAACTGGAGAGTTTCATGAAGGGGAAAGGGAAGGAACTCTGCTCTACAGTAAACAGTACTGAGAGGGCTTCATTTAGTCTTTGTAGAGCTCTTATTGCTAAAATATTTTTTAGAATCAACTCTTATGTTTGCATAAACATACATTGATATCATTGTCACCTCTGGAGGTAAATTGGGAATAAAGGATAGCGGTTCCTTATTTCTCTTTCGGTTATATATTTCACTTTCCCTAATTCTCATGTTCTTCCTAATCTTTCACTCCCTCTTCTCTCTTGACCCTTTTGCCTTCCTCTTGTACCTCCTACTATCTCCTCCCACTCATTAGGACATGATGGGAAGGGCAGTGGTGACAACAGTGGATTTTTGTTGGCTATTCATCCGTCATTCATTTTCTTCTTTCCCCTTCCTAATGGCACCCAGATTTTCCTTTGGTTGTTTAGCAGTCATAAGTTTGGGTAGGATTTACTCCAGTGGTCAGCTCCCTGGGTGAGCTTGGACCACTCCTAGCCAAACAAATTTCACTGCAATAGCTCCAGTTACCAGTTCAGGGATTGGTGTATAACCCCTAATAAGCCAGTCAGTGATCAACTTTCTCCAGGTCAAAGTGATATACTCAGAAGTAGGCTAGTGAATGGAGGAGAACCAAATACAATGAAGGCCAGGAACTTTGACTGTTGGTTGGAAGTAGATGAGGTCTATGTTCTGGAGAATGTGGCATGAGGTGGTATAATTTCTGTAGTTCTCTCTGCTAATATGCCAGGGCCTGTGGATGGCCCTCACATATGGAAGTAAAAAAGAACTGAGAGAATGGGCAAGCAATGGGATGCCTTGCCTTGCTCCCTCTCCCTCAACTCTATTGACCAGTTGACTGAGGAAGAAAAATCATAGCCCTGGTTTATAAATGATTCCGGATAGTATGTTGGTGCTGGCTACATCCTATGCCAAATAGGAGTATCTATAGGCATTGGGGAAGGGAAATACTCTCTGAGGGCAGAACTGTGAACAATACATCAGGTTGTTAGCTTTGTCTAGATGACTAGATGGCCAGAAGGGTACACATATCTACACAGCTTATGGTCGACTGTAAAATGCATGCTGGCTTGTCTGAATAGTCAAGGTCTTGGAGAAAAAAAAGAGTGGACAATGGTGACAAGGAATTGCTTCGAAGGGACACATGGATGGACGTCTCAAAATAAGCAGAGTGCAAGAGGACATTTGTGCCATGTGAATGATTCAATAGAAAGTGCTCACTGAACATGAGGCTCTCTGGAATCACATAAACAATACACCCCAGGACTAGGATTGTGCTGGCTATTGTCACATGGCTCTGCAGTGGTGGTGGCCAGATAAACCTTGATTGGGAAAGCCGTTGTTCTCAACCCCTTCATAACCTCTATGTTTGGATGGCAGCTTCGAGGTTACTGCTCTTCACTCCTGACACCAGCAGTGGGAATCTTCCGGCTAGAGAAAACTGCCATTGTTTGAGTACCTGCAAGATATCGTTTATTTAACTCTCCCATCATTTCTATAAGGTCAATGTTTTTACAGTTCTTAGATAAGGGAACCAAAAATTTGAGAGGCAAGTTACTCACGACCACAAGGCTGATGAACAGAAGAACCAGTATCTCAGCCCAGATCTCTCTGACTCCATGGCCCGCGTTCTTTTCATGGTGATCTCTCAGGTATCTCACATGGGATAAGTGACTCACGAGGGAGTTTGGGTCCACTTGGAGGCTTCTGTACCCCAGCTGGGACTGCCCCTTTGGAGCTGATCTGTATTGCATATCTGGGACATTCATTCCAGTATAACTGGACTGTGCTGCTATAGCCTTCTCCAAGCCTTACTTTTATCCATAGCACGTATCACCTACTACCATATTCATTTACATAATTGTTCACTGGCTCTCCACACCCTCTACCCCTTTCTTCCCCACTGGACAAGTTTCATGAAAGTAGGATGTTAAAAAAAATTAATAGAGTTTATGTTTTAGGGGCACCTGGGTGGCTCAGTGGGTTAAGGCCGCTGCCTTTGGCTCAGGTCATCATCCCGTGACCCTGGGATCGAGCCCCGCATCGGGCTCTCTGCTTGGCAGGGAGCCTGCTTCCCCCTCTCTCTCTGCCTGCTTCTCTGCCTACTTATGATCTCTCTCCTCTCTGTCAAATAAATAAATAAAATATTTAAAAAAACAGAATTTATGTTTTAGAGTAGTTTTAGGTTTATAAAAATAATAGATAGCAAGTGCAGAGTTCCCATATTCTCCATCACCCTCTTACTCTCTCCATCCTTCCCTTCCTGCCTCCTCTCTAATCCAACCCCTGGCAGCCACTGATCTTTTTATTGTCTATAGTATTGCCTTTTATAGAATCTCATATTGTTGGAATCATTATAATAGGTAGCTTTTTTTCAGATTGGCTTCTTTCACTTAACAATAGCATTTACATTTCCTTTATGTCTTTTCATGGCTTGTTAGTTCATTTATTTTTATTGCAAAATAATATTCCATTGCAGGGATATATTATGGTTTGTCATTCATCTATTGAAGGACATTTTGTTGCTTCCAAGTTTTGACAATTATGAATAATGAAGGTTTTTTTTTTACAGGTTTTTCTATGGACTTATGTTTCAACTCATTTGGGTAAATATCAAGTGGTACAATTGTTGGATCTTATGGTAAGAATATGTGTGGTTTTAGAAGAAACACAAACTGTATTCCAAAATTGCTATACCATTTGGTGTTCCCATCAGTAATGAATGGTAGTTTCTACGGCTCCACATCCTCACCAGCATTTGTTGTCAGTACTTTGGATTTTGTACATTCTCATAGGTGTGTAGGGGTATCTTACTGGGGTTTTACTTTGCATTTCCCTGATGATGTATGATGTGCAGTATCTTCTCATGTGCTCATTTGCCATCCATGTATCTTCTTTGGTGAGGTGCTTACTCAGATCTTTTGTCTATTTTGTTTAGTTAGGTTATTTGTTTCCTTATAGTTGAGTTTTAAGAGTTCTTTGTATATTTTTAATCACCAACTTTTAAAGGTATGTGTTTTGCAAAATTTTCTGCCAGTCTGTGGCTTATTTTTTCATTCTCTTAACAATGTCTTTTACAGAGCAGAAGTTTTCATTTATAATGAAGTCCAATCTCACTCAGTTTTTTTCTTTCATGAATTGCACTTTTGGTATGAGAATAGAGTTTTTTCACCTGTTTTTTTCATTGCTTTATCCTTAGCTCATAAAACATTTCTTGGCATGTAGTAAGGACCCAATAAATATTTGTTGAATGACCAAGTGCTGTTACCTTGGGGAATGATTCTTTCTTTCATCTTTCTTTCTTTCTTTCTTTCTTTCTTTCTTTCTTTCTTTCTTATTCTTCTTTCTTTCTTTATTTCCCTCTCTCTCTCCCTCCCTTCCTCCTTCCTTCCTTCCTTCCTTCCTTCCTTCCTTCCTTCCTTCCTTCCTTCCTCCTCTCCCTCCCTCTTTCCCTCCCTCCCTCCTTCCTTCCTTCCCTTCCTTTCCTTCCTTCACTTTCTTCCCTTTCTTCTTTCTCCTGAAGGAAGTATTCTTTTACCGCATTACCCTTGAGAAGCAACGCTGGCCCAAAGTCCATCTAGTCAACCAAAGGCTCCATAATGCTGATGCGAACATTATTTACCTGAATGTTGTGAACAGCTGTGGTTTAGAGTGTGTAATTTTTCCTTAGGATGATAGGATGTTGGGTCTCCTTATTTTCTAAGCACCTTTGGTTAATGTAGGTTTTCACTCTCAGGTTAGAATAAAAATGAAATAATAAGTCTAGAGTTTATGATGACACATAATATACTAAATACATAAAACTAAATCATGGATTTGTTTTTATGAAAGAGAAAGCTGGTCTTTGTTGGCCAGAATGAGCATGCTTTTGATTTCCTTAAAGAAGTATGTTAGTGAAGCATAATTGCTGAGTAGACTCAAGAGAAGGTGTCCAACCAAGAATTGAGCCCCTCAACTACCAAAAACAAGAGAATAGCCTGTCGGTCTTCCTTCCTTCCTTCCTTCCTTCCTTCCTTCCTTCCTTCCTTCCTTCCTTCCTTCTTTCCTTCCTTCCTTCCTTCCTTCCTTCCTTCCTTCCTTCCTTCCTTCCTTCCTTCCTTCCTTCCTTCCTTCCTTCCTTTTTCCTTTTTCTTTGGAGAAAAGAAATCAATAAACTTTGATTATATATTCTGGAGATAAATGGGAAAAAATGACCTATAAAAATATGTAGATGGGGGAAAGTGTCTGTGATACAAGTGGAGAGTGATAGGAATGAGAAAATATTCCTGAATTTGTTATTCTTGACCAAGATGTGAAGGAGGAAAAATGCTATGTAATCTTTTAGAAAGAGAGACAGGTCATGAGAAGCTGCCCGATAAAATTTCATCATCATTCTCCATCAGAGGATTCTGAAAACTTTAAGGGTATTGCACTGCACTGGTGCTGGAGTTTTAACAGGAGTTTCAGGATTCCTTTAAGGAAAAAATTCCTTTGCCCTAAATATGAAAAGTCTTTGGCTTTTCGCTATCTTCCCAAATCATCAATGAACAGATGCACTGGGAGTCCTAGGAGGTACTAGGATAAGACACTGGAAAGTAAATATCCTTCCATGAACACTTAAAATTTTTTTTTTTTTTGTTATAAAGAGACAAAGCTGAAGCTAAAAGCAGTCCAGGGCACTAGCCTGCACTAGCACGCACCCTAGAGTGTGGCCTCCCAGGTGTTGCCCCTGGGTGCCTGTCTACGGAGCTTCTAAGGGAGTACCTGTGTTTATGGCAGCTCTGGGAGTTATAGGCTGCAGGCCCCTCAGGAAAAACCTTGCTGTTCAGCTGCAAGGTAGGTAACACCCTCCAGCTGCTGGCACCTTTGGGACCAGCTGCCGTTTCCTGCCAGGACCATTCTTCCTAGGTAACCCCTTGAGAGGCTATGTCCCAGAGCTCCCATTGGATTGGTCATAGTGTTATCAGATCTGCATTGCGGTCTGAAGCACCTTGCCTAATCCTGCTTCCTCCTCCCTCCCTAGCCCTGGGAAGAGATCTGCCTGGTTGTCTGAACTCTTGCTGCCGAGTTCCAGTCTATTCCTCTCTTACGTTATACTAGCCTCACCTGCAGCAGACCGCTTGCCCTCCTGATGTCTCCATGTCTGCTTCTCAGAGGATCTCGCTGGCCCATGTCGCTTCTCAGAGGATCTTCTTCATTTCTAAACATCTGAAAAATAAAAAGTAAAAGCAAAAACAAAAAAACCTGTTCATATAAATCAAGTTTATTGTAAAAAGTAGTCCAGGAGTATATAGTATAGAAATCGACACTGTATAGAGCTATTCACATCTAATGAGCAATGAGTAAATCCTCTTCTCCAATTCTATCCAATTCAATTCTACTCCTCATAGAAGCAGTATATTTGGTGTACATCTTTGTCCACATTCTTCTAGGCATATACACATACTGATAATTTTGTATTACACAAGTAACTCCATAATGCATGCATTGTTTTGCATCTGGATTACCTTTTTTTTTCTTTTTTGGTAATATGTCTTAGGAATTTTTCCACACCAGGACAGTAAATCTGCCTCCATCTTTGAGATAGTTGTGTAATATTCTATTGTGTGGAAATTCATGAATGTTTCTTTTTCTTTCTGTTCTTCTATTTCTTTGTTATTCATTCCTTTTTTTTCTCTGAATGAAAAAAACATAGACATTGCTCAGAGTAACAAAAATTCAAACTATGTGCCATAAAAAGTAAATGTTATCCTTCTGCATCTCTGCAGGTGAACCTCATTTCCAAGAGATCACACTTCTGACACTGATTTGTCTTGTTTTGATGGTTTCCATGAAAACTTTTAGTGTTCTACTTCTATTTCTTTTTTAAGTTTCTATCAAAATAATAGTTACCATAGCTAAAAAAGGAAAACAGCAAGAAAGACTTGCGTTGAGTAATATCATTTAAATGGGCTCACAGAATGAAGGCATGGGCATGTACTCAGTTCACCATATTGAACCCAAAGTCTGATCACATGGGAGACATCATGGTTAATACAGTTTTAATCTTGCTCCATCACTTCCTGGCTGTGTAGCCTTGGGCCTTATATGCCTCATTTTCCTTATCTCTAAAATTAGAATACAATAGTACCTAGTTTGTAGGTCTTCCAAGAGTTGGAAAGAATGGCCTGTATTGTATATATCAGGATGTGGGTTGCACCTGTGGCACATACTAACCACATGATGACCATGTCATCCTGGACCTCTTCTCAGATATCAGTAAAAATGGGACTGGTCAGAGTTACCTCCCAAAGTTACATGAGGACTCAATTAATGAAATAGGAATGTAAAAGTATGTAGCATACCATAGGCACTCTATAAATGCTAGTTTCTCTCTTTCAGTCCTGTTAGGAATGGATGATTGCCCTAGACCTGAGAATCTTACATAGTTTTCCATGGTATCACCGACAGTTCCTAAGGTTCTCAATTGCTCAAGGAATGTCTGTAGGGTCTACAATTCTTTACATGAACCTAAAAACTTCAGTGTTTAATAAAGAAGAAAAAAAGATTTCTGATTCTAACACTGACAGAGAAATGCAGGAGAACACAAATTTTGTCTGTTTCAAACTAATGTCTGCTTATTCATAATATGTCAAGGCTCTGCACATTTTTATTGATTATTGGAAAGAAAAGTGTTGTTTTATTTAATTTTCATGAACATTATTATTTTCTTTGTGATTTGTTGTTCCCAGTACTAAAATTAATTATAGTTGACTTTCTTCAGGTCATATATATTTATGATTTTGATTAATTTGAAAAGCATTCTAAATATGAAGAAACGTGAAGATTTAGTATAATGTTTGCTTAATTACCAATCTTCCTCATGTATTCATTGGGATTAATACTAAACTTAAAAAATTTCCAATTATACTTGTGCAATAAGATTATCTGTTACAGCTTCTAACATTTTTGATGTAGTGCAAGAAGACAGTCTAAATTTCTAGTTTATTGTCCAAAGTAAATAGGTTGGTTGATCCTGGGTGCATTGCCCATTTCATGGAAGAATTACAGCTAAAGGGAAATATCAGCCGCAATATCATAGAACATTAACAAGTCTGTGTATTTAGAAAAGTAATCATAGTGTGGAAAGAAAAATCTTGAAGACAAAGACATATTTGATGTTGGTACTGTTTGAATTATTTTCTGTCTTTCATTTCTCCAGCTGGCTGAATTTGAATGAGAGTTGGCATACCAAGTATCTTAGTCTGGGTTTCCCAGAAGTCAATCCTAAGTCAAGGATGCCAGTATAGCCAATTTATTAAGAACATGGTCCCAAGGAAAACTAGTAAGGAAGTGAAAGAAGCAGGACAGAGGGTGGGAGAGTGTCAAGCCAGGGGACACTTTTAGTCTGGTTCTTAGTGTGCTTCCACAGTGGAACTTCCTAACTTGCACTCCAGAAAGAGTCTTGCTCTGAGTGCTTTCATATTTCCTTTTCTGTCAGCCACTGGATCTGAAAATGCCCAGACACTTCCAACTACAGAGACCAGCAAATCTGGTGGTTTGTAGACAGTTCCCTCCAGAATGTCACAAGTGTAAGCAATTGGCATCAAAGCACACAGCACCTAGGGGAGAGTGCACAGAGCTGGTACCAGGAACCAGGGAATCTGGACCGGGGATAGTGTCTATATTGAGCAAGATTCTTTAAATTCGAACTTGAATTCAAGTCAATATATGCCAATCAATGGTATTAGGGAAGAAAACTAAAGATGTTTCTGGTAATACATATAGAGCAGGAAAAAAAAAAACAGCTTGGAGATTTATGCAGATTCATTGTGAAAATTTTATCTATTTAAATTTTAAAGTTCAGAATTCAATAGCATTTGATATTTCCTGGAGTGCTGGCTTGGTGGTCACAAACTCTTTTAATCCTTGCCGGTCTTGGAAGCTCTTTATCTCTCCATCCATTTTGAATGACAGCCTTGCTGGATAAAGTATTCTTGGCTGCATGTTCTTCTCATTTAGTGCCCTGAATATATCATGCCAGCCCTTTCTGGCTTGCCAGGTTTCTGAGGACAGGTCTGACGTTATTCTGATGGGCT
>CM052806.1:7570572-7611976 GCA_028533885.1 Nasua narica
TATCCTCTATCTCCACAACTCTAGCTGTTAGACTATTTAGATTGGATTGTATCTCATTAATAGCACTTCTTACCTCTGCTATACTGGACCTCATTTCTGCCCTTAGCAATTCTATAATGTTTTGCTCCATCCTAGCCATTGCCCAGATAATTGTCACCCTGAATTCCCTTTCTGACATACTGTTGATGTCCATGTCCAATAGTTCTGAAGGAGAGGGTGTAGTCTCCATGTTTTTCTTCTGTTGGGTGTTCCTCCTCCTAGTCATTTTGATGAGAAATCGATGAGAGGATGTATAGCTGGATATATTGCCCCTGATCCAGGCAGGGTGTACTCCGGAGGGTTTTGGAGCAATTGGGATTTACCACCGAAAAGAAAGAATAAGGATAAGAAAAAGATAGGGAGAAGGAGAAAAAGAGGAAATCCCAGCCAGAATGGGCCCCAAAACTAAGGTTTATAAGGTATACAAACAAGCATGAACAAACATGTAGACCAACAAGAATAAATGACAAGAAGTAAAAGAACCTAGCAGAATGAACCCCAAGAATAAGATTTATATAATACCAGAACAAAAGCAGATACACGGAAACACTGACAGAGGGATAAGATGGGAGGGTGGTTATAACTCCTCGCAGGCGAGGAAGGTTATTTCAGGTCCTCCTGGGTTTATAGTTGTATTAAACCTCTCGTTGTAATGTTAAGTAGTTAAAAAAAAGATAAAAGAAAAAAGAAATGTGAAAGCAAATGAATACTAAAATAAAATAAAAAAGAGAGAATAAGAAAGAGAAAACAAAAACAAAAACAAAGTTGTATCTATGAAAGATACAGGTTTGAGGGTATTACCAGGAGCTTAATATATTGATTTCCCCTGGCGTTGGGGGTTTAAAATTTTATGGGGACCCTGTGGTTATAGTCCTTTTGTTTTTTGGTTGGTCTTCTGGGGGAGTGGCCTGCCACTTGTTTTCCAGTCAGTCTTGCTTGGGTTGAGTCACCCTGCCCCCCAGTCAAGGGGCTGAGCTTTGTGGAAAGGTTTCTCAGTCTTTCACTCTCTGAAGGTTTTTGGCCTTTTGTTGCCTTTTCACCTTTTCAGGGAGTCCAAGCAATGAATCTGCCCAGAAGCACTCAGACCTCTGAGTTGCAGGAAGCCCAAGTCTCTGCTCCCCTCTGTGTGGTTCAGAGCACACACTCCCCTCCGCGAAATTTCTGCTCACAGCGCAGATTGTTTGAGGTGGCGTGTGACCACAGCCGCCTTTCTGTGGCTCCCAAGTGCTGAGAAGGCCTGTGGTGGACTGGGAAAGTCGCGACCCCTGCTGCCTTTCTCAGGCTCCGAGAAGGGCGGCCAGGAGGTTAGGCCGCTTCCCCGCGTTCTCTCCGCAGCCAGTGGGGATCGCTCAGGCTCTGCAGCGCGCCGCGAATGTCGCGGTGGCAGGCGCACACAGGGAAAAGCTGTGGCTCGTGGACCACCACAGACTCTCTAAAGGCACTTGCAGGTGCGCGCCTGGCCCACAGGATGTTGCAGAGAGTGGAAAGCTGCAGGTTCAGGAATCGCAGACTGGATCCCCCCACCCATCTCACTTTGGGGCGCTCCTTCCTGGGAGAGTGGGTCCAAGTGCTGGTGCCCGCAACCACCCCCTTCCACTAGTTACTCCTCAGAACTTTTTGCCCTTTTTAAGTGTTTTTAACGGACTCTACGTTAATGCTGGTCCCCCACCACTGGGTACTTTCCTTTGGGGGATTACTGTCCTTGGTTAGCTTCTGGTGGCTCCCTCCCCCTTTTGTTTATCCTCCGATATCGGTTCCAGTGTTCCCACTTTGCTTTTACCACTCCACTGCTGTCTTCTGCTCTCGGAGAGATCCCGGAGTGAGAAATCTTTCTCCTCAGGGTGATTTCGTGGGTGTTCAGCGTGTTCTGGTAGATTTCCAGCTCACTTTTGGGGACCGTTTGCTGCAGGATCTCTTACTTCTCCGCCATCTTGCCCTCCACCCCCATATCTTGGCTTTTGTGTCCAACTACTTCAAGTTCAGGCAAAAAGAGTCTTCAAATCCTACCCAGGATCCAACTCTTATCACAAAGGTAGGAGAGTAGAGTGGGATTGAGGCCAAGGATTAGTTTTATATTATAAAACGGTGTGTGTGTGGGGAGGTATGTTAGTTAGCTAAAGATACTATTTAGACATCTAGGATGATGGAATGAACCAAAGAATCCTCATGAAAAACCATTGTGACAAATAAGATACATGGATCTCTATATGAGTGTAGTTTCCTGCCATGGAGCCATGGCACTACCCTGCACTGTGAAAATAGAGTCTCCTCTTACAGACACATCATGGAAGCATTTTCCACTTCACTACTATGTAAAATTCAAACTTCTGGCATTAGCTTGATTTTCTGGCAGGTCAGCTAGGTTCCCGTTTTTCATTTTATAGGAGCTGAACTTTTATTCTGTATGGGTTGAATGTGGAGTTGGTGAATATTCTGGAGGAGAGTTCTAAGATAAGGAAATTTGGTCAGGGTTATCATCTAAGACAAGAGAGTCATTGAAACCATGGGGCTTGTTTCAACTTGAGACTAAAATTACAGAAGGATATACCTGTAAAATCATAGCATCAGTCCCAACCTCAAAGAACATTCAGTGGATGTTTGAATATTATTTAGGATGTCAACTCACCTTGACAACATATCACCTAAAAGTCTGAGCTCACTGGAGATATCCTGATGTAGTTATTACAATTTTATTTTTTGGAATCTTTTTGATTCTTACTTGTATTATTTGCAATTGTTTTTTAGAGTAACATTCCACTGAAGTATTAAGTACTACTTAAATTCTAGAGTCTTATATCATGGAATCATGACTTGAAAATTTTTGGTCCCATTTTCCTAATGTTGATGATCCCAATGACCTTTTCCTGATTTTTGAAAGGCAAGAAGGCCACTTTCTTCCTACCTCTTCATCAACGTATTTCTAGATGCAGGTCAGATCTAAATTTCTAGTATTTGTTCCTTAAGTAGTTTCTGTTGTCAGGAGATGATTTTTCCTTTTAATTTTTCAGTTAAACTTATTTTAGAGTTGCTATGATTTCTTTGGAGATTTGTTTTGTTTGGTTATCCATACTGAAACTCTGGGGAGTCTCGAGTGGCAATGAGAATCATTCTTTGGATGTGGTGATAAATGAATATTAATTCCAAATTAAACAATTACCTCTATATCTTTCAAAGAGGAGAGAAGCTTACCAGATTTTCTTCAGGAATTTTACAATGGAGGATTTGAGCACCCAAGTATTGATTATATTGTCACCAAAGTTTTTGCAAGACAACATACAGATGTCTACACCAGGAAACATATGCCTATTTTAATTCATGAACTTTATATAAGGGGTAGAATTATATGCCACCTAGATCCAGGTAAAAGCTGGTTTTAAATTGTACCTGTTCTCAAAATTGGCAGCTTTAATAGGTGCACCATAAGCTGTTGGGAATGGTGAGGACTTTCAAAATATTTGTGGGTGAGGGGCGCCTGAGTGGCTTAATGGGTTAAAGCCTCACGTCATGATCTCAGGGTCTTGGGATTGGGCTTTCTGCTCAGCAGGTAGCCTGCTTCCCCCTCTCTCTCTGCCTGCCTCTCTGCCTACTTGGGATCTCTCTGTCTGTCAAATAAATAAATAAAATCTTTAAAAAAAATTGTGGGTGAAAAAATGCAGAATGTTACTCTAAGTTTTGCAAAAAATTATAGATCTGGTTGGAACTTTTACACTAAAATAGTAATTTGAGAAGATAATTTTCCTCCTTCAGCCAATTAGGCAGCTGGAGTGTCACTCTGCCTTTTCCAGAATTGTGTAATTTATTATGGATTTAGGAATCAAATGATTTTTAAATTAATGTGCTGATGTAATTTTTTTCAGAGGCTGACCAAATTTAAAATAGAACCCCCAGCCCCGGTGGTCCTCAGGCTTACCTAACTTGTCTGCTTGTGGCAGTCTGTGGCAATGGCCTATGTCCACCGTCATCTCAGAAGCAGTCAAAGAGCAAAACTGCTCTCTCAGGAGATAAACCTGAATCACATTCCTCCAACATTCTCCCCCCAAAACACGCCCTGGGTTCGTTTTGAGAAAGAGAAAGAGAAATCAGACACAGCCTCCCTCACTCCCTATTTGGGTTCTAAAATGCTGAAATGGATGAGGATAAAGGGGCTTCTGACACATCTCTCAGTCACAGGCACTAACCTGTCACACATCTGTCGAAGTCACAATCAACCCAGGGACTTCATATCTTTGAGGTAATAGAGAATTTCTCTTTCAGGTAGACTTAAAGAAATGAATTAAGTCTTGTCAGGGTGATTTTAAACAGACACAACTCCGATTTAAGCCTTCCCCCTGGAAGATAGATGGATATCCCGAATCATAAGTTCAGGAAGGAGTATCTTTGGTTATAAGAGCTGATGAGATAGAAAATAAATGATAAAAGATCTCCAGGGGACATCAACCGACTGGCTTGCTCTTGGAAACTCTCTCCCTCTGCATGATCTGGAGACTTAGGCAAAGTTGGGGCACCTGGTGCCATCCTTGCCTTTCCTGTCTTTCCCTCCTCCAGAGCTACGTGCTTGCTCAGTGGTCCAGAAAAGACTCCCATGCACTTGCAGCTGTTTGGATGTCTGTTCTAATTAAAATTGTATGTTGTTCTGGGTTTCCCCTAGTGGGCAGGAAAGTTCTACATCTGCATCGGCACCATGACAACATTGAACCGTGAGGAGGGAACGACTGCTCTTGAAATACAACCTGCCTCATGCAACCCTTCCTCTGGGTTTTCCTGACCACCTGATCGGGTCAGGCCAGGCAACAAAATCAGGAACCCAGCAGCAGAGAGGAGCCGCGTGGTTGAAGGAGTGATGTCTCACTATCCGGAGGAACGATGTAATCCATGACCTTATGAAAAAGAAAACCCATAAATTAGTCGATGGGAACACACTGTGGAATGAGAATTATGTATGTTTTATAATGAAGAGGCCCATAAATACCTGAACATCAAGGATGATAGAAACAGACTCTCCTCATGAAGATAGATCTAAGAAGGTAGGGGAGCTTTCACTCCTCCAATCCCCACAAAAAAAAGGTTGACTGAGAAAGTTTGGCCAGAGAGGCAAAGCAAAAAAGAGAGTTTGAACAGCAGTTAGGTTTTACAAGGACACAGGTGAAGGACGAGGCCGGTTGGAAAGTGACAATGAAACATAAAAAAAGAACATCTCCTGGGAGATTCTTCCCATGTTAGGTCATCTCTGAAGCCTGGAGTTCCTTCGGGACAGTGAGTGGCCCCTGGCCATCCCACCGATCTGGGGGCCTCTGCTGTCCGGGCACCACCAAGTGGCTCTCTAGGGAGCAATGTCCGGATAGTTCTTGTAAACCAGCAGACACTCTTCACCGGAGCTGCATACCCACTCTCCATGGGCCCCACGGTCCACGCTGACCCTGTGCTCTGAGAACTTACACTCTGTGCAGCCTGGCTGGGACTCCATGGCCCCTCTCCAGCCGCTCATCTACCTTGGTCTGTGGGCTCATCACGAACCTCCATGCCATTTTGGAGTCAACACAAAATCGAGGTCTTTCTCGTGGTTATTTTGCTGATCATGCTTTTTGTTGCTACATCCCTGGCAGGGAGATGGTTTCATGGATTTCTCCTTCACTTAAGTAAGGAGCTAAAATAAAAACAGCGTAAAATGGGCATGGAGGACGATGATGTCTTGAGGGCTTCCATGGCTTGGCATGTTTCACAAGACGGTGGGGTGCATTTCCATGCCCGCCGTCCCCGGGAGAGGGCAGGAAGGTGGGGAGCTTCCCGTAGCATTCCCCAGCTCTGCTGCCTCCCAGTGGTCTGATTCTCACAGGCGAATCCTGTAGGATCGGGGACAGAAGACCAGGACCTTCACCTGTTCCTCACCATTTGCACGAGGCCCTGTGGCGTTTGTCGATGGTGAAGGCGCCCTTTGTGCTAAGCTGCAGAGACAGAAGGTGCATCAAGCATTTGGGTGCAGGTGGTTTATTTCAGAGGTCCCCACCAAACACAGGTGCTTAATCCTACTGGGGAACTCCAGGAAGCCAGTGTAGATGCTGCAGTTCAGAGTGACCCCGCCTGAGGGCCAGAGTTAAGGTGTTTCTATACCCCCTCCTCTCAGTCATTGGCAGAGGGCTGCTGGCTTGGGCAGAACGGGTGCTTCCAGCCTACCTCCAGTGTGGGCAAAGTGGGCTCTGGAAACCAGAGGAAGCTTGGGCAGCCACAGGCTGGCAGTTAGAAGTCAGGCTGGCGTGCATGCATGGTATGGAGGGGAGCAGCTGCTGGAGTCCTCCATGTTTTCCTTCCCTCTTTGTCTCTACCTATCTCAGCCTCCAGGGAGTCCTGCTTCCATAAGCAGCAGCTCTGGACTTGGTCCAGACACCCTAGACCTGGTGGCCTGGGAAGAAGAGGCCCCAAAGAACAGGACTGTGCTGGCCTTGATGGGACACAGCCATGGGAGGCGTTTGCCATGTTGGCCACTTGTGGAACCCAGGCCAATTCAGCTCGGCGGAGGTGGTTATTATAGGCTAAGTGATGATTTTACCAGGCCACACGGGGAGTGTCCTGTGACTAAACCCGTATTCCCGACACCCCAAATCTGCCTCTGCTCTTTCCTCTTCACAGCTCCTGGTATTTTTGGCATTTTCTTGCTATTCCTGGGAACCTCTGTGACCAGTCCTCACTGATAAACCTGGGCGTGTCTGCTCATTAGCCTACATTTCTGGCGTGGGGCTCTGAACTTTGTTCAGCAGAGTCTCGACATGTGGAGCTTATGCACATTGGCAGAGAAGGAAGACACAGAGATGAGTCTATACCCGCAAGAGGGTCAGAATGAGGTGCATGGTTCCCAGTCCCCAGTGCCCAGTGGGCTTCCTTTGGTCTTGAGCGAGGGGGCCCTTTGGAAGGGCTGTCACACAAAGACAGCACCTGAAGTCTTAGACCCTGAGGTTATGGCCTCCAGGAAATCAGGAAAACCATGCTCCCTTTATTTCAGCCTCTGAAGCCTCAAGACAAAGAATTTTGTACTTAATCGATCCATCAGTCAAGTAACAAATGTTAATTAGGCAACCACTGTTGGCCAACCAAAGTGACAGAGGCTGAAGGAAACTCCCGGATGTCAGAAAGGGGTCTCGCCTTTGGCAAGTTTACAACCTAGATGAAGAGACCGAATTTTATAACATGTGACTCTAAGGTAGCATGACTTAATTTTTAGAACAAACATGCCAGAATTTTCACATGGCTAATTCCCCCTCATGCATTCCTCTATTACAGTATTAATGTTTCCAATTATGTAATGCTCATTATTTTCACTATAACATGTTTGTGGTAACTCTGTCGGATAGCAGAATTGTGAAAATGAGATGATTTTTCTCAGCCACCCTCTAACCTGAGGTTATTCTCCTTCATCACGCAACCGTGATGTAACATTTTATTGACTATGCACAGCGCTTGGATATGTGGTTAGAGAAAATGCTGACAGGGCTGAACCAGCAGCAGGGCAGGGAGGCGAATCTGTTTCACCATTGTTTGATGCCGCAATTGGGGCTTGTATAGAACAGGGGATTTGACTTCCAAAAGCCTCGTTTATGGTGATTCTTTATAGGGAGGAGGGCTGATTTCTAGAGACACGAAGTACCAAGCACTTACTGCGAGCCAAGGAATTTATACATATTTTAACCTCACACGCTCCTATTAGGTAAATTGTGTTTTCCTCCACTTGCCAGATGAGGAAACTGGCTCAGAGAGCTTGGAAAAGTCACACACCAACAGGGTCCTAGAGGTCGAGGCAGGTGCAAATGGTTAGCATAATGTAGGTCCTGGGGAGAAGTCTTTCTTAGCAAGGACTGCGATGAATGGAGGGAGGACTTGTCTCTTCATTTCGGTGGAGAGGAGAGTGTTGCCAGAAGCCCTGGTAGGATTTTGTTTCCAGGATAACTTCAGTGGATGCCTGCCAGGGCTGAGCGGGCACCCTAGCTGCAGCGGCCACACGTTTGCTCTCCCATTGTCCAGACACAGAGGAGGCCGGAGTGACGTTGTCTTTGAGACTAACAACCAAATCTGTGCTATCAACGTCGACTCAAACACCCAACTCTGATTCTTGGGGTGAGAGATAGAGAGCAAGGGAAAGGAGGAGAGATGTCCTAATAAAAGAACCAGCACGGTGCAAATTCCATTTCTCAGAAAGAATCTTAAGAAGTTCTTTCTTTTGTCTGCATTGTCATCAACTCTCTGCCCGCTGTGCTTGCTTTCTTTCCACTACCCCTTCCCCTCAATATGCATCGAAACTTCTTTCTCCTCTTTTGTTCAGTTTAGCAGGAAAGATCTTTGGAGCGGAAGGAATGGGCGCCTTTAGCAAGCTCAGATATCAAATAATTTTTTCACCTCCCTGTAATTGAAATCACAGGATCAGGATTTGCTTCCCTTCTGGCCAGCTCCTCTCTTGTTCTCTGGGATCACAGATGGAGGGGGGCAAGGGTGCTATTGACTCCCCACGGCTTGTCATCTGACAGACAGACACCCCAGCCAGGAAGGGGTCTGACTCTTAGATGAATTCTTTTATCCTCAAAGGGGCTTCCTGCAAAGGAAACCATTAGTGTTTTGCTATTGGGTTTCTACTCCCCATGGTGTCTAAGAAACCATTCATTTAATTTTGTGACATTTTGAGTGGATTTGGAGAGCTAAGCCCATTTGAAAAGGCCTGTTCCTGTCTGGGAGGATGGAGGGAATGCAAATAGAATCCAAATGGTCAAACCACCAGCAGGCTGAGTGTGGGCCTGCCTGGCCCTGGGGGCATTTCTGCATCCCTGTTCGGACTTCGAGACACATGTCATGGGCTATGTTCCTCATAGTCGGTGATGCGGCACCCATCCTTTCCCTCATTGTGGCTCGGAACTGACCCAGGACATGAGAAAAGTGGCTTGAAATTCCACGGCCAAGATAGCTTAAGATATCTCATGCATTAAGGAAAATGACACTGTATATGTTTCTTCCTAATCCTGATCTGGTGGATGATGGTGAGGAGGGTATCAAGGTCAAGGGCACATCATCCAGGGTTTGTAAACCTGGATGGGAGGGCTGACTCTGTCCAAGATGGCTCCATTGCCTGGGTAAGGTCACGATAATGCTGTTAAAAAATGTAGGAGTTACCTGCCTATGGGTTGTTCTGAGACCAGAGATGAGATAATTTTTTTACAATATTTATTTATTTATTTCCAATTACTTTTATATTATTTTTTCAGTGTTCCAAGATTCATTGTCCATGCACCACACCCAGTGCCCCATGCAATACGTGCCCCCCGATTACCCACCACCAAGCTCAGCCAATCCCCCACACAGCCCTCCCCTCCAAAACCTTCAGTTTGTTGCTCAGAGTCCACAGTCTCTCATGGTTCATCTCCCCCTCCAATTTCCCCCAATTCACCCTTCCTTTCCTTCTCACAGTGTCCTCCATGTTTTTCCTTATGCTCCACACATAAGTGAAACCATATGATAATCGAGTCTCTCCACTTGACTTATTTCACTAAGCATAATCTCCTTCCGTCCATGTTGATATATAAGTTGGATATTCATCCTTTCTGATGGAGGCATAATATTCCATTGTATATATGGACCATATCTTCTTTGTCCATTCGTCTGTTGAAGGGCATCTTGGCTCTTTCCATAATTTGGCGATTGTGGCCATTGCTGCTATGAACATTGGGGTACATGTGACTCTTCTTTTCACTACATCTGCATCTTTGGGGTAAATACCCAGTAGTGCAGTTTCAGGGTCATAGGATAGCTCTATTTTTCAATTTCTTGAGGCATCTCCACACTGTTTTCCAAAGTGGCTGCACCAAATTGCATTTCCACCAACAGTCGAAGAGGGTTCCTCTTTCTCCACATCCTTTCCAACATTTGTTGTTTACTGTCTTGTTGGTTTTGGCCATTCTAACTGGTGTACAATATTTAGCATGGTACTGGTACCCAGTAAAATCATAGGAAACATTGCCTGTCTCTAATATTGTGTTCAAAATTGCTTTCACTTTTATGCTAGTTATATGTGGTGATTTGTTGTATATCCCTTCTTTTATGAGACCAGCACTGTCCAATAAAAGTATAATGCAAACCACATATGTAATTTTACGTCCTTTAGTAACCACATTAGGAAAGTAAAAAAAAACAGGTAAAATTAATTTTAATCATATATTTAAACTCCTCAAATAAAAAATTATCATTTTAACATGTGATCAATTTAAACATTTTCTTAAAAATTTTGTTTTTTTAAACATTTAATTTGTTTATTGGAGAGAGAGAGAGAGAGAGAGAGATCACAAGCAGAGGGAGGGGCAGAGGGATAAGCAGACTCTTCGCTGAGCAGGGAGCCTGATATGGGACTTGATCCCAGGATCTTGAGATCATGACCTGAGCCGAAGGCAGATGCTTAACCAACTGAGCCACCCAGGGGCCCCTCAATATAAACAATTTTAATAAGATATTTCACATTCTTTAAAAGAAAAATCCCTGGTCTTTGGAATCTGTGTACTTAAATGTACAGATTGTCTCAATTCACATGAACCATATTTTAAGTCCTTGATAGCCACACAGAGCTCATGGTTGCCTCATGGATGGTGCTAGCCCAGGTTCTGCAATTTTTTTTTCAGGTTCTGTAATTTATAGGGAATATGTACTCCTTGGCATTTGGGGAAAAGAATGCAAAAGCACTCAAGGCAATTCTTTGATGATTTCAGTTTTTTAATGTAAGTTTTTGTTTTCTTTTTGAGTCAATGGTGGTAACTTCTGTTTTTCTAGATATTAGTCTATTCTATTAAAATCTTTAAGTGCAAAAATATTTAACACATGATTCTCTTTTGATCTAAAAACTTCCATACTTATGGTTATATCCTATTTTCCATTCCTAATTTCATGAGACAAAGAGATGTTATACCTACTTACTTTAGCAAGGAGTACAGTTACTCTCTTTTTGGGCAATTTTAATGAATTTCCATTTTAACACAGACTGGGAAGTGTCTTTGCAATTAGAGCCAGGAGGTCATGAATGGCCCTGGTTAGAGCCCATCTGGAAGCATAGCTAAAATAGAAGCCATATGCCTGTGGGCTGAGGGGAAAAAAGGACCCAAGAATGTAGAAATGCAGACTATATGAAAAAGAGGGCCAATTAAGAAATGTATGGGCAGCAGGACTGGAGGAGAGATGGGTCTCAAGATTAAGAAATGACCAACTACTAAGCAGTTGGGCCAGCAGGCATCTTTGTCCCATCCACCCAAACCCATGCTCTCAGAGAGTGAACTCTCTACCCTCGGGACCCAGGAGTTGTTCCTTAATATAAGTATAGCTTGTGCTTCTTTTCTAGTTCTTTCACTATTTCTCATGGTGAACTCATTTTGTATTCATTATATATCATCCCTCTCATTCACTAGACCCTGAGCTTCTTGAAGGGGAAGGTCATGACTACCTTGTTTGCCAATAAATTTCTTGTACCAGCCATAGTGGGCAGTAACTACTAGGTTCCCAGGAAATATTTCTTGAGCAAAAAAATGCAATACTGCCTTTTAGCTTTGATTTTGTATTAGAGAGGAGAGAGTGATAGAGTGTGGGGAAATTACCATCAGCTATGAAGAAGTTGAGCTATGAGAGAGAATAATTATAACAATATCCTTTACAAAATGGGATTAAATGAGACCAAGAACAAATACAAAAGGATAATTGTTGAGGAGGAAGAAGAAAAGAGACACCCTTTTTTAAAGATTGAAAGATTGCCATATGGATTTGTATGTGAGATCCAGAAATTTGGAGCCACTATCTCCTGATAATCCTATTTTGATGATGTGAGATGGGAACTGATGTTCTCAGAGGTGCCCAAGGGAAGTCATGAAGGCCAGTTGCTGAAGGGAAGAGGGGACTAGAAACAAAGTGGAAAAGGATAAGTGAGGGACCAACAATGGACATTGGGATTCAATGGGAGATGGACCAAATGGACTGGGTTGTCTCCAGCCCATCAACAGCTCAGTTGGAAGAGAAAGGAAGGTTTCAGCTGAAAGCAACCATGCTGAGGAATTCGTAAGAGGGTTTAGGGGCCTAGTCCTGGGGTGTGGGCTGGACAAGTAAGAAAGTACAACCAAGAGTTGCAAATATGAGAAGCCTCAAGGAGTAGGAGGATGTGGGTAAGAGAAGTGGATATTGGAATTTAAATTTTCTCAGTGATGGCTAGGTCCCTGGAGCGACCAGAGAGTAGGCAGCTGAAGCCAATGGGTGTGAGATGGGGTTTTGTATGGTTATTATCTTTATCATTGGTACCCAAATCTCATGCCATAGGCCATGTGTTTTAGAGAAAGATTCAGGTTTCATGTCTTGATGACCATGGAAGTAGGGAAAGGTAGTCAATAGACAACAGAAGCAACTAAGGGTGTAGCTGGCAAAGAAGGTTAGCCTCAAACCTGGAGGCCCTTATATGAGGGTGAAGAGCAAGCAGGATGGCAGCAGCTTTGACAAACTAGGGAAATGCAGATCCTGGCTCTTAGGCCAATGTATGGAAAGTCATTAAGACTTTTTTCGGTGCCCTCTGAATCACTGTGGTGGTACTCAGTGGTGAGTTTCTGTGGTCCTGACATCCGTACTTTCTCAGATGCTAGAAACCATCCTTCCATCTCTCCCACACCTCAAACAGTCAGGCAGCTATACTGAGATTTATTAGCCCAGAGAGTCTCTATGTTTAAGGACCAAAGATGCTCCAAGCCCAGAAAACTAAGATGTTGAATGGAAACATGGAAAAAAATAGTCAGAACTGACTCCTTGAAGTCGCTGCCAACAACCAATGTGCTAAGGACTTTATAGTCAAAACACCCACATCATTTCTCCATCTGAGGAATATTTGTGTAAATAAAACAGTTTGTTCTCATTAGTGTTCTCATCAGCTTCAGGGAGATCATCCCTCATCTTATATTTTGTGTTAATAACACCAGGCCATTCAGGATTATAAAGCATACCCATGGTACTTAGAAAGCATTCTAAGCATTTCCCCGTATCCCTCCTTCTCCCCAAGAACATTTGTGAGCCAGATCTTGTCCTTTTCTCCACTTGCTGTCTGTTAACTTCCCATCAGTGACCCCAGACCACAAACCTTGTACATGAGGCCTGGGAAGGTGCATGAGGATCTGCAGTGAAATTGATGTCTGTCCTTCAGTTACCTTCTCACTGTTGGGAAAGTAAAAGAACTTTGCAAGCTTAGCAAACTTTCAAACTTACCTGAGGATGATAAAAATCTTAAGGGAAAAACTATTTGGGATGTAGGATAACATATCTTCAGATTAATCAGATATTCACCAGAGGCCTGGACAGCTGTCAGCCAGCGACTGAGAGGTATGAAAGATCCATAGGAGGTTTGGAGAAGAGTTGAGGGACTTGGCAGACAAAATCTGCTCTCTCTGAAGGTGCTGGTTTTAGGACTGCTGACCCATTTCTCCAGGGAGTGTGTGATTCTGCTAACTATTTAATGAATACAAGAGAAAAGAGGGATCTACTGGAATCTGGCATGGGTTATAGTCCTGCCATTACTTGGCAAGTCCCTTCACACTCTGGCCCGAGTTTCCTTATCTGGAAAATGGAGCTGGTGGTCAAGATTAATGCAAGAAGTGTTCTAGTTTGAAAACCTAGGGAGTGTCTCAGCATACCATATGCCTCTTGTTCTCATCTCTTTGGCTTTCAAATTCTTTGATCTCATAGCCCCAGGTTTGATACCTGTCTTTGGTGACTCATTTGAATCCCTATTTTGGTTTTTGGATCTTGTCTCAATACACAGCTCTTACCTAGATTCTTTCTTCCAACTTAAGGATCCCTACCAGTCTCCAGAAATTGGATACCTCTTCATGTTCCAAAGGGAACTTAGACATCTACCATCAGAATATCCACCTCTGAGTCCCTGGAGGGATACCTAGCTGGAACCTGAACATTATATCTACCACACCCAGTCCTCACTTTGTCACTAGTGTGCCCCTGGAACAGACCCTTCCCTGAAGCTGTTGAGGAAAGAATGCACAGTTTTATTAGGAAGGCAGAGCATTGGATATGTGAAGCTGGACTCCACCAATGGCTTAGAGTCGCTACTTTATTGTGACATCGTGGTCTGATTACTGACACCTGGAGTTCAGTGACAGGTGATGTGGGCCATATCCTTTAGATGGCTCAACTTTGACATTATTGATGACCTGGCTTCCCACACTGCTGAGCAGATAATTCATGACATGAGTCAGAGTACCAAAGATACATTCAGAATCCCAAGAAACTTTTGGCTCCCTGAGACTCTGTAACAGTTGATGGCAGGGATTGAGTGAGAGCAGCAGATGAATGTTTCCTTACAACAGCTTTCAACTAAGATCCATACTGGGGCAGAATCCACAGAGAAATGGATATTGAGAACAGAAGTCTCCATCCCCCTGGAGAATAAGCTCTATCCTAGACTGTGGCTATACCTCAGCTCGTCCGTGGAAGCGCTACTTGGCTATGTCAGACATGGCACCTTCCGGTTCTGCTCTTCACATTGTTATAGGAAAGTAGAGATTTTCATCTATTTGTATACTCATTTGTTCTAAGGCCTGGGACACAGTGATAACCAATAAATATTTGTTGAATGAATGTCTGATTATTTGGTAATAGGTCAGCAATGAGTCCTGGACTCTCAAAGAATTTATGCATCTATTTTTGTCTTAGGATACCATTACAATGCACTCTCTTGGGGACCTACCTCTCCCATAACAGAGATAATCCTAATCTGTCCTTGAACACTGGTCATGTATCTGCATCGATTTTAACTTCTCTGTTCATTATAGAGATTGAGTACACAGACAAGCCAGACTCTTGATCTAAAACCATGACCACTACTCCATAATTTTTCTTCTTTCTTTCTCCCTCCTTTCCTCTTATCCTCCCTCTCTCCCTTCCTTTCTTTCTTCCTTCCTCCCTCCTCTTCCTTCCTTCCCTGTCTTTTCTTTACTTTTCTCTTTTTTCTTTCTCCCTCCCTCTTTCTTCCTTCCTTCCTTCTTTTTTTTATTTCTTTCTTTTTCTTTTAGAAAATATTATCCAAAGCTAGCCACCCTTGTACGCACTGGTCCACTTCCCAATGTCATATAGAGTCCATCAACAGGTCCCTTAATATATCTCCAAATAGCACCAGGCCAGCCCTCAGCCACTAAAAACATAGTCTACAGAAGTTTATTTTTACACCTGCAATATGTTGAATAATGGCCCCAAAGATATCTAGGACCTAATTCCTGGAACCAGTGAATGTCACTTTATATGGCCGAAAGGACTTTGCAGATGTGATTAAATTAGGCTCTTGAGATGGGAGATTATCCTTCATAGTTTGGAAGGGCCCAGTGTAATGACAAGTGTCCCCTTACAAGAGAAGCCATAGCAGATTAGATTACAGAAGATTTACAGAAGACAAGGCAATGTGAAGACAGAAGCGGACATTATAGTGATATAGCTACAAACCAAGAAATACCAGCAACCACCAAAAACTGGAAGAGGCATCAGATTCTCCCCTAGTGCCTCCAGAAACAGCCTTGTCAACCCTTTTTTTTTTTAGCTTCTTAAGACTCATTTTAGCATCATAAAACTCATGAGAGTAGCTTTTTGTTGTTCTACACTAAGTTTACAGTAATCTGTTACATGAGCAATGAGAAACTAATATAACCTCACCATATATATATTTGCTCCCTTTTCAGATGAAAACAGGTATAACAAAGCATTTCTGAGCAATGTCATTATCCAATCAGCCATCCAGTTCCTAGAGGACTATAAACTGCTCAAAAGATTTATAAATACCCTCTGGCCTCTCTAATAGGAATGTCATTCATGGTAAGGTCCCAGCCAGAAACCCATGTCTGCAACTCTACCACTCAGGCCAATCTTTGGCCGACCTTTGGCACCAGTTAGGTTTCCAACAGGACTAATCGCTTCTCGGCCTTTTGGCTAAGATCAAGTGTAGGTTTCTAACAGGACTGCCCACCTTCTACCTTACAAGATCATGCGTATCTGTGGGTCGAAAATGAAGGGTTCTCTGCCAAACAAAACCCAGCTTCCTTGCCTTCATCCGAGACCAATTAGTTTCCCTACTGGAGAGCTCGTGTCTTGTGGTTAATCTTTTTCATCTCTGCATCACTTTGAAGCATTTCCCTATTTACTCATGTCTCTCATGTGAGGCAAAGAGAGAAAATAAGATAGGGTCATAAACTTGCAACTAGGAGATGAATAAGTTCTGGAGATCTCATGCATGGCATAATGATTATAGTCAATAATACTGTATTACATACTTCAAAGTTGCTAAGAAACCAGCTCTTAAATGTTCTCACCACAAGAAAAGAAATGATCATTATGTGGATTTAACTAATGCTATAGAGATAATCATATAATATATAAATGTATCCCATCAACATGTACGCCTTAAACTTACACAATGGTCTAGGTCTTCTTTATCTCAATAAAAAATAAATAAAAATATTCTACACGAGTATTTATTTTATGTTAATAGAAAACAATTTATATTAGGGCAGTAACAGAAGGGTCTTAGGATTGTTTCATTGTGTCAGATTCTTTCTCTACTTGGTACATTTTTTTCCAGCATATCCAGGATGACATTCATACTTATTTGGTCTAATATAGTCACCATGTTTGTATTGTGGTTGGAACACAGCTGTGAAAAGAGGATATCATGCACTATATCTAAGTCAGCAGAAAAAAGAAAGAAAGAAAAACATTCAATAGGTTCACTTGTCTGTTAGTAAGCCACTAGGAAGTTTGGTAGGTTGTGGGAAACAAGGCCTCAACTTGACAGCCTTGTCAATTTTGACAATTTTTGTGCTCTATCTGACTCTTATTTCCTTTTTACTTAGTTGAAGTCCTGCTGGAAGAATTATATTTATGTACATGTATATAATTACTATATGTTTATATATAACATATAATTAATAGATATTATATATTTATGTTATATGCATTATATATAAAAAGCATAATATATATAGCATATATATGTGTATATGCATATATACATATAACAATCTTATATATTATAATGTATATAATGTATGCAATATACAATATATACAATATATATAACTATATAAAATAATATGGACACTATATGTGTATATAGCATATATGTGTGTATACATATATACATATATATGTATGTGTGTGTGTGTATATAATTAAGGGAGTACAGCCTATGAACATTTATCAGTAGAAAGAGGGTCTAAACTGTTTTAGCCAGGTGCAACTGACAGACAACTCTGCATCAGGCACTATGCTACTCCTTCTGGGAATGAACAGTGACATATAAGTCCTGCAATAAATTTGTTCATGTTTTTTTTTCCCACCCAAATACTTTTATTTTTTTAGTGTTACAACTTGTTTGGCCAAGGAATCCTGTGTATATATTATCTACCAACATCCCTCAAAACCTAAGTCACCAGCACTTTCCTTAGGAAAGGCTGG
Organism: Nasua narica; assembly: GCA_028533885.1. Classification (NCBI taxonomy): domain Eukaryota; kingdom Metazoa; phylum Chordata; class Mammalia; order Carnivora; family Procyonidae; genus Nasua; species Nasua narica. The sequence continues at coordinate 7,588,105 of CM052806.1, forward strand.
GAAATGAGCAACTCAGAGAATACAACCTAGCACCAGAAGTCTGATGGTCCCAAAGCCACTGCATGATGATCTTGGCTGGGTCTAAGACACACCAAATCTTGGCAGTTGCACAGGTGATTTGATCACAAACTCAACCTTCCTTTATCACCCTGAGCCCTATCAGTGTGCATTACATGGGTGTGCTGTCCACACAGATTGTATTAACCAGATGACTGCCAAATATGTCCCTCCATAGAACTATAATGGGGGAAATGAAATAAGTCCTTTGATTGGGGCTACCTAAACTTCACCATCTATAAAATGGGACCTAAACTTGTGTTTCACAGAGGTAGAGTGAAGATGAGGTGAAAGGTTCTCTGAAATCTCCAGAATGTGGGGCATTATCTTAGTGCTGAGTACAACTCTTAGAGATAATGACTGCTATTATCTCTGCAAAGGAGGTGAAGCCCATTTAATGCAAAGGAAAGTGATGCTATTTTGAACAAAGTTCACACAAGGGTGCATGTTATATGCATTTAGCTTGAAGATAGAGTGACAAGGATGGAGGAAGTAATATGATCCTACTAGTGGGCTGAAATGCTCTGTGTCTGTGCTCATGTTTTATATGAAAATTCGGTGATAGTAAGAATTTCATTCATGAGAAATCATAATGCTTCTACATTTTCAGTATTGAATATTTAGGAAAATAAATGAATATCGGTGACTTGGTTTCATTATCCCCCTTCATCTCAACCCAAATAAGTCCTTTTCTCTTTTGGGAGAGTAGTATGCATTTAGTCCACTTTTTTGTACACTTTGTACATTTATTGATTTTTATATTCTACTGTACAATGGGAATTTACATACAGAGATGCCCAAGATCTTTAATCTATCAAAAATATATCTCCAGGGTACCCATGGGAAACATAGACAAGTACTTATTTGCCCATTTTACTTAATTATATCCTGCCTCATGCCCCAAACAATTTCTAGGAGTTTATAATGAGACACATAACGAGAAATACTTAAAATAAATTTAAATTCAGGTAAAAAGAGGAGCACCTGGGTGGCTCAGTGGGTTAAAGCCTCTGCCTTCAGCTCAGGTCATGACCTCAGGGTCCTGGGATCCAGCCCCGCATAGAGCTCTCTGCTCAGCAGGGAACCTGCTTCCCCCTCTCCCTCTGCCTGCCTCTCTGCTACTTGTGATCTCTCTCTCTCTGTCAAATAAATAAAAAAATATTTTTAAAAAATTCAGGAAAAAGGAAAATAGGGTTGAAAAATAAGACCAGGCCATAAATTATGTTAGTAGAAGCAATTTCAATGTAATTCACTACAGTTTTATTTAAAACCTGAAGAAGATTTCATGGAATTGACAAGCTGAGTCTAAAAGGCATATAGAATAGTAAAGTCACATGTAAATCTAAAAGACACATTGAAATGAAAGGAAGTTTGGCTTCAAATAGCCAAAGCAACATTTTCGAAGCAGAACATCATGAGGGAAAGTATCCCCTTCTGGATAGAAGGTCATAGGAAGCTGGACTACTTTGAGCAGTATAGTATTGTGCATGATCGAGAAGCACACTCTAGAGTCAACTAACTGGCGTGCATGGAAACCTAGACCGTGATAAAGCTAGCTTGACAAAACAGGAAAGATGAACTATTGAGTAAATGGCATGGGCAGAACTGGCTATCCATTTGTAAAAGATAAAGTAGATTCAGCCTTCTCTGTCATACAATGCCACCAAATCAATTCCGGGTGGAACATTGACCTAAGGGTAGACTGAGGCACTGGATAAAGCTTAGCAAAAAAGATAGGACAATATCCCCAAGCTGTTAGGCTAGGATAGGACACCTCAGACAAAGACAGAAAAAAGTCAAAAAGGGAAAAAAATATAGATGTAATTGCATTAAAATGACACATTTTGTATAAAAAAGAAGAAAAGGAAGGGAGGAAGGAAAGGAGGAAGAGAAAACTATAGACTAGACTCAAAACTTAAAAGACTTAAAACTTAGAGACTTAAAACCTACCCAATACAGATTAGTATCATTAACATATAATGAATCATATATATTGAATATACATGTAACATATATGCATTATATATAACAAACATATGAATGTATATGTTATGAACAGTATATAATTAATTAGAAAAATAAGCTTCAATAGAAAAATGAAATGGAGAAAGGATGAACCAGAGATTTTTGGTAGAGGAATCCAAACATCTGAAAAAAAATGTCTAAACTGACTAATATGGTAATAGGAATACATATGAAAAGTACAGGGGTGCCTGGGTGGCTCAGCTGGTTAAGCATCTGGCTCATTTAGGCTATAGTCATGATCTCAGAGTCATGGGATTGAGCCCTAGGCTGAACTCTGCACTCAGGAGGGAATCTACTTCTCTCCCTCTGCCCCTCCCTCTGCTTGCATATTTGCCACACACAGACACTCTCTCTCTCAAGTCAATCAATCAATCTTAAAAAAAAAAGAAATGCAACAAATTTTGGAGAGGATGTGGAGAAAGGGGAACCCTCTTACACTTTTGGTGGGAATGCAGCCACTTTGGAAAAGAGTGTGGAGATTCCTCAAGAAATTAAAAATAGAGCTACCCTATGACCCTGCAATTGCACTACCGGGTATTTACCCCAAAGATACTGATGTAGTGCAAAGAAGGGAAACATGTACCCCAATGTTCATAGCAGCAATGGTCACAATCGCCAAATTATGGAAAGAGCCAAGATGCCCTTCAACAGACGAATGGATAAAGAAGATATGGTCCATATATACAATGGAATATTATGCCTCCATCAGAAAGGATGAATATCCAACTTATATATCAACATAGACAGAAGGAGATTATGCTTAGTGAAATAAGTCAAGCGGAGAGAGTCAATTATCATATGATTTCACTTACATGTGGAGCATAAGGAAAAATATGGAGGACATTGGGAGAAGGAAAGGAAGAATGAATTGGGAGAAAACAGAGGGAGAGATGAACCATGAGAGACTGTGGACTCTGAGCAACAAACTGAAGGTTTTGGAGGGGAGGGGATGAGGGGTTGGGCGAGCCTGGTGGTGGGTATTGAGGAGGGCACATATTGCATGGAGCACTGGGTGTGGTACATGAACAACGAAGCTTGGAACACTGAAAAAAAAATTAAAAAAATGCATATGAAAAGTGCAGTGATATACTATGTCACTCACATCAGATGGGGGAAAGTCTAATAAATATGTCAATTGTTAGAAAAACTGTGGAGAAATGGGACTCATCATACAATCAGTACAATTACTTTGGTGATGACTGCTAAATGGGCAGATGGGGTTACCCCATGACTCAGCAATTCCACTTTTAGGAATATACTCTACAGAATCTTTTGCACATGTGCACATGGAGGGCCATATAAATAAATTGGTGAGACTTAAAAGTTCCTTAATGGGACTATGCATGCATACATCCTGGTATTCTTAAGGGATGAAATATACTACATGACAATTAAGACAAAAGGAGTGCTTCAACTATCAAAGTGGATACATCTCATGAATAATGTTGAGCAAAAAAAATAAGTTTTTACAAAGATTGATAAATAAGATAACATTTATCTAAGGTTCAAAAAATGACAAAATTGTAGTTTGTATATTTTATAGAAATATGGTAAATCAATCAAAATTTATGAGAAAAATAAACTCTAAGTTAATGGTAATGGTTCCCTTTAAGGAGGGAAAGAGGCAACATCAAGGGGGCCTCAGTTTTATCTGTAATTTGTGTTTTATATAAAAAATTAAAAAAACAATGGACACACGATCCAACAGGTGTGTAAAATGCACAAGCAAGTATTTTATAGGGAACATAGACAATCAACAGACATATGAAGAAACACTCCACTTTATTAGTAACCACAGGAATTAAAGTCAAGACCAGAATGAGACACCATTTTGTACCTATTTTATTGGGAAAAATTAAGAAATTTGAGTTACTAAGTGTTGAAGATTCAAGATCATTTCTGGTGGAAGTAGAACATGTCTTGGCAGTATACAACAGTATATTACAATGAGTCACAATGTATCTTAACACATAACAGTGTATCAGAATGAGTCACAGTCTATCACAATGTGTCATAGTATCCCACGGTATATCACAGTATACACAAGTATATCACAACACAGAGGTAGATGTTATTATAGACTGCCCAAGCAACTCCATGGCTAAGAGCATACTCAAAAGCACCAAAAGATATCCCTGAAAATGTTCACCACTAGTTCTTGTAATAATAAAAAAAACCTGCAAGCCAACCAAAGTCATGTAAAATTGAGGCATGTCCTCAAAATAGAACAAGTCAGCAGTGAGTGGATCAGAGCCACATGGAACAACACACAATAGTAATATACTATTAAGTGCCTGGAACATCTCAGAAAACTTCATGCATCATGATATTCTTTTAATGATGGTCAAAACCAAGTAAAACAATATATCAACTGAAAACAACATACCAACTTCTGTGTGTGTATAATTCATAAATGATTTCTCTACATAGAGATTAACCATACATAGTAACTAGATCAATTCAGCTCAGTTCGCTTAATATTTATTGAGAGCTTATTATGGACAGGTAACTGTGCTAAGTGCTTGGAAACAAAGGTAAATGTGTCCTACAGACAGTTTATGCTCTTGTGCAGTTTCCCGATCACTTAGCATGACTCTTGAGCTTTTTGGTTTGACTCTTGGTTATTTCTTCAATATTTGTAAATAACTTATATGTCAACAGGGTTCCTGGTATCATGTGAAGATGATTATAAGACATTGCACCTTTTTGTACACACAAATGTACCCACTCACTTTCCCTCAATAACATTCCTTCACATTTATGCTAAGTACTAGGCATTGTCCCAGGTAATAGAGTTCATTGCTTTTGGGCCAGAAGGCTAAAGTCCTCGTGTGAACATATTTCACATTACTCTCTTCAGTTAGTTCATCTGGTGACTCATATTGAAAGCTCAAGGAAACAGCCCGTGGACCTACATTTTTATTTCTTTTTTTCTAACTATACTCAGCACAGCTGTGGGTGAGCTCTATGTTAGCTCTGATTTTGGGGCTGCTCAGAGTAGAAACATTCAAGCAATGGGGTTCCATTTCAGGATAGAGGGGACACCAAGGGAAACGGACCCTTGGGGGATGAGTAGGAGAGTATCTGAGTCAGGGCATGTAGAGAAGTGGTTTATATGGTCCTTGTGGTGTTCAAGTGACTGAAGGGACTTTGGTCCCTTTCTACCTTCTCATTGCTTTCTGTGATGACTGCCACTCTACATCATGAGTCATCTCTCTCACCATGAGGAACTACTCAAGAAGGATTAATACTTTCTTCATGGGCCCATTGCTAACATTGAATAGGCCCATGGATAAAAAATTCATTAAAATGGAACCTGGCATTTTGCGACACTGTGATATTCCTGTGAATATCACAGGATAACCTTTTATCTTCTGCACAAAGTGTCAAAGAGGCAATCTAACTGGTACTGGTACTAGGTTTGGGTTTTTGTTTTTGTTTTTGTTCCTGTTTTTGTTTTTTGCTAGGCCCCATCAGAGTCTGCTGGCTACCTTGATGATAGGCCTTTGAGACTGCCTCCCCAATTAGGATGGCTGGAACCTTCTGGAATAGTGGATGGCACCCAGCTTGTGGAGGAACCGAGTGCTTCCTCCTTAGTATAGACTGTGGCCTTGGCAGTTCCTCAGAAGGGACCATGGCAGGCCCGGGAGGGCAGGCACCGAAGCTAACCTGTTTTGCACATGCATATTTTCCCTTGTACAAATCATCTATCTAAAAAATTAGCTTAGTGGAATCACACTAATCCCCAAAAACAAAATCAGTGATATGGATTTGGAGTCACTGTACCCATCTACCAAGGAAGTTTTATGAGAACATCTGTTTTGGCTCTAGAGTCTTTCTGCACGGATGGAAATCATGCCTCAATCCATTTTAGAATCACGTATAAGTCAGATCAAAATAATCTTTAATAAATTTTGGATTTACCCAGATAAATTTATGTCTAACACCAACCAAAATGAATTGACCTAACACTCGTTTTTCAATGTACATACACTGTAAATATTTACATATATTGTATATATGTAAATTTGTATGTATGTATATAAATGTATGTAAATTTACATACATTGTAAATATCTGAAAGCCAGTGTATTTTGGAAATAGTATGGATCTTGGAGTCAAAGGACTTAAGGTTGAATCCTGACACAGTCACTCAATAGATGGGTGATTTTCTGCAAGTAATTTAACTTCTCTGAGATGAATTCCCTTAGTTTTGGAGTTTTTCAATATTATTACTGCAGCCATGTTCTAGAAACACAAAATAACACATTAAAAAAAGAGAGCTTCCAAGTCGAATCCCAGAAATAGAGTAGGCTAAAATAGATGAAAAATAAAATTGGAAATTCTTTATTACTCATGTTACTGATTTGTTTTTGTTCTTTCTCAGAATATGATATATTCTATGAGGATAAAAGTATAGGAATCTAACCAAAACATATATCAACTGAGCAAAACACAACATAAGGTTTTTCTACCAACCGACTTAATCAATGCAGGTTATATGTTTGGTTTTTTTTTTTTGTAGGCTGAATGACTAACTGTGTACTAAAAGATCTCTATTCCTTTTACATCTACTTTCTCCAATTATATTGATGGGTAAACCGAGGATATGAAAAACACAGGTGCATAAGAATTCCTGATCTGATTGAAGTGTCTTCTAGACCAGAGTTTTAGTTTGCACAAGGGAATAGATGACTCTTTCCCAATTTACAGATCCTTTGGTGGTGGTGTTACTATGTGGTTTTTAAGTTGTATTTTTAAACAGCAGTGTGATTTGGAAGCAAGTGCTCTTTGGAGCAGCTAAAGATACTACCTAGTACATTTGAATGAATTTTTCAGATAGTGAGTATAAGGTACGTCGTGGCACTAAGCCATTCTTCACTGTTGACACAGGTGAGGAGGGGGAGGGGCGGGAGTGTGCTGCAGAACTACCTGGTCTCCTGACCTGGGCCTGGCCCTCCTGAAGGAGGTCATGAAGGAGGGGCCCATTGCCAGCAGCAGCCAATTTATACACAGTGGGAAATCCAGGTGGGATAAGGCAATTTCTGTTTTCCATCAGCACAGCCTCAGAACAGCAATTATGGATGAAACCTGGGTCTGGAAAGCCTCACTGATGGGGATCCGGCAATTGGCCGGGCTGTGATTTTTTCACAACCTGATGTATGGGAATGTCTCTCCTCTCTCCTCCACCTGTGCCTCAATTCCCCTGGCCAGGCCTTTGGGGCCAGGCATCCCCCCTTTGCATCGCCTCTGGGACTTCCATCTTCAACCTGACCAGAAATTATAATAGCTCTATACTGAAAAGTATATATATGTATATAATATGTATTATTATAGGGGGGAGCGCCTGGGTGGCTCAGTGGGTTAAAGCCTCTGCCTTCGGCTCAGGTCATGATCTCAGGGTCCTGGGATACAGCCCCGCATAGGGCTCTCTGCTCAGTGGGGAGTCTGCTTCTTCCTTTCTCTCTGCCTGCCTCTCTGCCTGCTTGTGATCGCTCTCTCTGTCAAATAAATAAATAAAATAAAAAATCTTTTATATATATATTATAGGAATTATAAATAAAAATTATTTAATCCCCACAGCAATCTCACATATAGTTATTATTAAACTTATTTTACGGATGAAAAAAAATATGAGGCTCGGAGATGTTAAATAATTAGTTGGCCAAGGTTGCACGATTAGTTACTAACTTGGGGATCAAACTCAGGCCCTTCTGCTTCCAGAGTCCCGGTCTTGTGATGCTGCTCTGAGCAGTCAGGGGGCAAGTGGGACCCCCATGGAGAGAGGGAGGAGGGCACCTCTGGGGACCAGGGAGTGTGTGTCTGTGTTGGGAGTGAAGATCTCTAGTACCTCTAATCTTGCGCTTGCAAATCTATGTTTATTTTCCTCTTGCTTAAAGTTTGCCTACACTTGGGGTATCAGCAAACTAGAGTGGGCCCTTGGGGTGAATATTTTTTATTACATGGCTAGCCTTTCCAATAACATAGATAACTATGGTAGAAAATGTCATGTCTTTTCTTATTACGGTTGTCAGAAAGTGAAAAACAAACAAAATTTTTCTTGAAACAACCAAGAATCAACACTACTCAGTATTGTTAATTTCAGCAGTTTCCATCTTGGAAACATGTTACCATTTAAAACTCATTTTTAGGTTGGTTGTAATAAATTCAGACCACATTTTCAGAAATGGTATTATAAATGGCAATTTGGTTTCCAGGCTACCTTATAAAAACCTATTTAACCCATAACATAGCTCAAATGTTTTGTGTTCCTAATAAAAATAGTAGAGAATAATGCTATTGCAATGCTGGCCATTAAAATAAATAATATTCACGGGCTAATTAACTTTTACATAATTTGCATGACCTATAGCTTTAGGAAACCCCATTTAGTATAAGAGCCAAGAAAGAGTTTGCCTGGCATTCAGAAAGCCTGGTTCAAATATTAGCTCTGTGGACTAATGACTGTGTGACCATAGGACGAGGTATGACACTCTAGCCTCAGTTTACTTAACTGTAAAATGAGGGTAAAAATTTCCTAAGTTTGATGTGAGGATTCAATGAGGTAATGTGTGTACAGGACAAGCATTATGGGGTTTAACACTTACAAAGCTCCCAGGGAGTCATAGCTATGGTGGATACGATGGATACCTGCTGAGTATCAAGCCCTTCCTGCTGGACAGACACTATGCCAAGGATTTTGCATATAATTTAAACCTAATAGCCCAGAGAGTAAGCAGCTCCACTTTTAATAAAAAGGCATACTTGAGGCTCTCCTAGATTAAGGAGCTTTGTCCAAAGTCACATGAAATGTGTCAGCTTGGGGCACCTGGGTGGCTCCATTGGTAAAGCGGCTGCCTTTGGCTCAGGTCATGATTCCAGGGTCCTGGGATGGAGCCCCACATTGAACTCCCTGCTCAGCAGAAAGCCTGCTTCTCCCTCTGCCTCTGCTTGCCACTCTGCTTACTTGTGCTCTCTATCTCTCTATCAAATAAATAAATAAAATCTCTAAAAAAAAAAAAGAAAGAAAGAAAGAAATGTGTCAGCTTGGGATGCCTGGGTGGCTTGCTCAGTTGGTTAAGCATCTGCTTTCAGCTCAGGTCATGATCCCAGAGTCCCGGGATCAAGCCCCACTCTGCTTTTCCCTCTCCCTCTATCCCTCCCTGCCTTCCTGCCCCCCTGCCCTACTTTTGTGCTCTTTCTTCCTCTCTCTCTCAAGTAAATAAAATCTGAAAGAAAGAAAGAAAAGAAAGAAAGAAAGAAAGAAAGAAAGAAAGAAAGAAAGAAAGAGGAAGGGAGGGAGGGAGGAAGGAAGGAAGGAAGGAAGGAAGAAAGGAAAAAAGAAAGAAAGAAAGAAGGAAATGGGTTAGCTTGAGTGGACCACAGGGTGCCAAGATTGTTGGTCAAACATTATTCTGGGTGTGTCTATGAGGGTGTTTCTGGATGAGATTAACATTTGAACTGGTAGACTGAGTAAAGCAGATGACCTTCCCCAAAGTGGGTGGGCCATATCTAATCTGTTAAAGGTCTCAATAGTACAAAAAGACTGAGTAAGAGAGAATTCTCTCTCTCTTGCCTGAATTTCTTTGAGCTGGGACATTGGTTTTCTTCTGCCTTGAGATTCAGACTCACACCATTGGCTTTTTTGATTCTCAGGCCTTTGGATGAGGACTAGAAGTACGTCTTTGGCTCTCCTGGGTTTCCATCTTCCCAGCCGCATCATATCTTGGAAATTCTCAGCTTCCAAGATCATGTGAGCCAATTCCTTGTAATCAGTCAGTCTGTGTGTGTGTGTGTGTGTCTGTCTGTCTGTCTGTCTATCTCTATCTCTTCCTGTCTTTCTCCTATATTAGAGAATACATATACACATATGGGAGAGAGGGGCACCCCAAGCTGACACATTTCTTTCTTTCTTTTTTTTTTTTAGAGATTTTATTTATTTATTTGACAGAGAGATAGAGAGCACAAGTAAGCAGAGTGGCAAGCAGAGGCAGAGGGAGAAGCAGGCTCTCTGCTGAGCAGGGAGTTCAATGTGGGGCTCCATCCCAGGACCCTGGAATCATGACCTGAGCCAAAGGCAGCTGCTTTACCAACTGAGCCACCCAGGTGCCCCAAGCTGACACATTTTATGTGACTTTGGACAAAGCTCCTTAATCTAGGAGAGCCTCAAGTATGCCATATGTGTATATACATATACATATGTATATGTATGTATATGTATGTATATATGTGTGTGCATATATATATATATGTATATATACATATATATATATCCATATGTCCCTTATTTGTTCTGTTTTTCTGGGGAACACTGACTGATACAGTCGCAAAGATGGAAGCACTAGGTCTAGAACCCAGGTCCGTAAGTTTGAAAGCTGAGACTCCTTGGAGGTCAGGCTGGGACTCCCTTTGGGTCCATGGCTTGGACTGCCCAGTTCTTACCTGGTGCAGGGCTACAATGCCTGGGGCAGGGATGGGAGCCATTGGGGTTATCTGGCCAAGAGCAGGGAGGAGAAACAGTGGGGAAGAACATTCCAAGCTGGGCAACTGTGTGAGCCAAGGCAGAAATGGATCCCCAACTCTTATCACTTGTTGCCTAGTTTAACTTTGGAGTTCTGCCCAGGCTTACTTTGTTTGGTGACTTCTAACTTACTCCACTACTCTGTACTAGGAGCCCAAAGTCCTCCCAAATCCACATGACTGGAGGGCCTCCAATACCACACCTGGTACACAGGTACACATTGAAATGTGTGATGAACCTAGTTAACACTGAGTTTGCTCTTGTCACACATACATCTTTTTTTTTTTTCCTGCTGTTTCCAATGAGTTTAACTTCCTTGGGAGTAGATAATAAAGCCTTTGCTTTCTGGAGGTTCCCTAACCAGCAGAGAGTGTCAATGTTCACCTCCGCACTTCCAAGTGACTCCCTGTGTGAGGGAGCAGAGGAAAGATGTAAATTTGCTAACTACAGATGCCAAGAGAGAAATTAAAAAAATGCACATACTCACACCCTGTACCGAAACCTATAACTTTATGCTTCTCCTGACTGGAAAGAGGCTCTGTCCGACTTGGCTTCAGACTTCTCCATTTCAGGAACTGATCCTTGACAGACAATGTCATTATCTTCAATACGATGATCATCTTTACTTATTTCAATGTCCCTAATGCAGCAACTTGTGAGCTTGATTTTACTTCTCTCTCTTCTGACTCACAGGAAATTATTATTTTTTTTAACATTTTACTTTCATTTACAAATGCTTACCAGTTTAGTGTAAAGGATACAACTTGGGAACAGCTAATTGAAAAGATGCATTGGACAAGGTCTCAGGAAATTCTTTAGAATACAATTAACCTCTGAACAACGTGGGTCTGCATGGGTCCACCTTTGTGCGGATGTTTTTCAATAAATACAGTACTTGTGAATAACTACAGTATTGCAAGTGTATTTTCTCTTTTTTATGACTTTTCTTAGTATTTTCTTTTCTCCATCTTACCTTATTTTAAGAATATAGTATGCAATGCACAGAACATAGAGAATATGTATTAATCGACCACCTATGTTATTTTTCAGGCTTCCATTCAACAGTAAGCTATTGGTTGTTAAGTTTTGGGGAAGTCAAAAGTTATACATGGATTTTCAGCTGCACAAGGATTGGTGTCCCTAATTTCTGCATGGTTCGAGGGTTGACAGTATAATATGCACAATTTAAGCCTAACAGAAAGAACCCCATCACATTGAAACATTGGTAAAGTTAACAAAACGCATACTAATAAATCAAATCCACCTAAAAATTAAATATCTGTGGATTAAGAGAAAGAAAGCCATCCTAGAAAATGTGGGAAACACAAAAAAGTACAAAGCAGATAAAGCTTTTGCACGTATCACTAGCTGGAGACAACCATTTCCCATCCTGGAGAAACCCTCTCTGGGCTTTTTGCTCTGTGTTTCTGTTCAGTGGGTTGGTTAGGCTTTTCTCTTCGGCAACTTTATTACAATAAAATAAAAGTGATTCGGGTTCAAAGCAGAACTGTCCTCTGTGATAGTCCCCTTCCTGCCTTCGTCATGGCCACTGCCTCATCCAGTTCTGCAGATGCTAAGGGGGGACCCATGGCAGAGGGGATGCTGGCTCGGTTTTCCTATCCCGGCCATCACCATACTTCCTGGTCAGGAAAATCCTAGAAAACCCAGGGTGCTGAAAGGCCCAACTCAGGATTTCTCCACTGGAACTCATTAGTTTCATGTTGTTTCCCAGACTTTTCGACTGGCTGAGGTCAGTCTTAAAAAGGTGACAACATTATCTACTCAGGGTCCAGCTGCCGTGTTCTTTTTTCCTTCCACATGCTTTTTCTCTGGACAGAACTTTTGACACTGAAGTAGATATTTGTACATGAAAATGATACACAGAATTCTGAGAGAGCCGGGAATCTCTCCCCTTATCTACCTCCATGTGGCTGATGACAACAGAGATATATAACTTCTGGGGTCCATCCAACACACGAAAGGATGGAACATCCATATATCACCCACTTCTTTCTCTCAAGAATAGTTTCCTAATTTTTGCAATCACTTGGCAGGTCTATATTTCACTGTTTTATCCACTTTCTCCCCATCACTGATTGCTGATATAAATGTGGGTAGCAAAGAATCACTCTTAAGACTTTTTCTTGGGCTTTAGAATCGCTACCAATTGCTTTGACATAAAAACTACAAATGAAAATATGCTCCCCAATGAATGGAGTAAACAGGGAACTTTTAGAACCCAATAAATTGGTGTCTAGAAATAGGTTTTCCATCTGTGTGCAGCCTCTTGGCAAAACATGTGCATTTTCACTAACCTATGTGCTAAATTACTGCATTTTACTGCATTTTAAATTATTTCATATCCAACCCGTAGTTGCAGAGATATGTGGCAATCATCCAATTTTTTTTTTTTTTTTTGGCTTAAGTTTTACTCTTCTGTGGATTAGGACAGAAGCAGACTTAAAGCAGAGCTTTACTGGTCAAAATCTACACTCCACCCAGGCCAACTGCAAATATAATACTTTAGTGTTTGACAGTTGCCTAGTGAAATTGCCAAAAAAAATGTTTAAGACAATTCTTTACCCCCATTAATGAACGACTCCCAAGAGAAGGAAATAATATAAAACTCAACATATGCCAACAGCTGTTGTGAATATGAATAGTCGTTCAGGCTTGATTAAAGTCATCAAATCTTGTTCCCCCGTTCTACCCCACACTCAGAGTGGAGCAGGGTATGAGGTGTGACTAATGGCAAAGACAGTGACTTTAAAACAAAGTAAACATCTAGACAAAAGTCATCTGTCAAAGAAATTGACTTGAACTGCTGTACACACATTCCAATGACCATACCAATTCCTCAGCTTCTCTCGAATTCTTCTTTTGAGTCAGTTGGAGCCATACAGAAAAATCAGGCCTGTTCCATTATGATAATCAAGTCTACTCCCAAGGACAAAGATCCATTGCCATTGATGATGTTCTCAACACTGGATCTATTTGTGGGTTACAAACAGGTCTGCTAAAAACAAACTCATGTAACCATCGACTGCTTTGATTATTACCTGTAGACGTATGTTAATCTACACCACACAGGTCCCCTGTTGAACCCTGAAATTTGAAAATGTCAGGCACTTCTGTAGGAGATGTGAGGAAGGTCTGCCGTGATTCCATTTGCATTGAAACAGATAGCCACCAAGGAAATAAGAGCCTTGGGAAGCCTACCTATTTCAGCCAGTCTAAGGACAAAGCACCACTGATACAAATGACACTTCAAAGTCTTCTGTGGTATCTGTCACCTACGTACATTTCTGGGGAGTAGGGTAGACAAGGCTGCAATTACAATTAAAAGTGCTGCTTCACTAAGTGTTTCAAGTCCTCAGGAGTAGAGTAGGGAGTAGTGACAGATCGAGAAGGACCATTTTCATTGTTACTGTGGATCAGAACCATGTTTACACAGCTCAACAAGCCTAGTTCTTCAATGTTTGAAACAACTGTTCATTGATCCTTCTTTTTTTTAATTAACATATAATGTATTATTTGCCCTAGGGGTCCATGTCTGTGAATCATCAGGCTTACACATTTCACAGCACTTACCATAGCAATACCCTCCCCAATGTCTATAACCCATGTCTATCCCTACCCCCTATCCCCTAACCCCCAGCAACTCTCAGTTTGTTTCATGAGTTTAGGAGTCTCTTCTGGTTTGTCTCCCTCCTGATCCCATCTTGTTTCATTCCCCCCCCACCCGCCACGAACCCCTGCCCTGCCTCTCAAATTCTTCATATCAGAGATATCATATGATAATTATCTTTCTCTGATTGACTTATTTCACTTAGCATTATACCCTCTAGTTCCATCCACGTCATTGCAAATGGCAAGATTTCATTTCTCTTGATGGCTGCATAGTATTCCATTGTATATATATACCACCTCTTCTTTATCCATTCATCTATTGATGGACATCTAGGTTCTTTCCATACTTTGGCTGTTGTAGACATTGCTGCTATAAACATTTGGGTGCATGTGCCCCTTCAGATCACTACATTTGTATCTTTAGGGTAAATACCCAGTAGTGCGATTGCTGGGTCATAGGGTAGCTCTATTTTCAACTTTTTGAGGAACCTCCATCCTATTTTCCAGAGTGGCTGCACAAGCTTGCATTCCCACCAACAGTGTAGGAGGGTTCCCCTTTCTCCACATCCTTGCCAACATCTGTCGTTCCCTGACTTGCTGATTTTAGCCATTCTGACTGGTGTGAGGTGGTATCTCACTGTGGTTTTGATTTGTATTTCTCTGTTGCCGAGTAATGTTGAGCACTTTTTCATGTGTCTGTTAGCCTTTGCAGAAATATCTGTTCATGTCTTTAGCCCATTTCTTGATTAGATTATTTGTTCTTTGGGTGCTGAGTTTGATAAGTTCTTTATAGATTTTGGATACTAGCCCTTTATCTGATATGTCATTTGTGAATATCTTCTCATGGATCCTTCTTATAAATCCTTTCATAATTCTTATCTGGAGAATATTATTATAAGAGGTTTTTTTTTTTAAGGTCTTATTTATTTATTTGACAGAGAGTGAGCGAGAGAGAGACAGCATGAGTGGGGGTGGGGGGAGGTGGAGACTCCCCACTGAGCAAGGAGCCCAATGCAGGGCTCAATCCCAGGACCCTGAGATCGTGACCTGAGCTGAAGGCAGATGTTTAACTGACTGAGCCACCCAGGCAACCCAAGAGGCTTTTTGGTTGTTGTTGTTATTTTATTCATTCATTTTAACAAAAGCATTATGAAGTAGTAGCTAAGAGTACAGACTTTGAAATGAAGCTGGCATAAGTCTGAATCCCAACCCCACCACTCACTAGATAGGTGACCTCGGGTTGGTCACCAGCCCACTCAAAAAGACCCAGTTTTCTAGTCTATACCAGAAAGAATGTTGATTCAATACATAGTACATTATCTGATCACAGATTTCTGAATTACTCAACACAAGTCCTGGGAAATTAAATCGCCTCCACTTTTCTAGTTAATCTGCCAACTACTAAAGAAAGGCTTGTATGGTTCAGATAACTACTGTTAATATCCCTGCAGCTTAAAATTGACCAGGACTTTTTTTCAAAAAATTGACCCTTCAAAGCAGCATCCTGTGTTTCTTCGGTTCTTTGCTGTACCCTGCTGTCCTGTGGCTCCTCTGGGAGCTGCGGTTGTGGTTTGAAGCAGGGATGGTTCTTATTAGACCCAATTTCACTTAACCCTCTAGTGTCTAAATCTCATTCAGAAATTATTCTTTTTCTTCTACAAACTCTATGATCTTTCTCGCTGATTTGTGATTTGTTCTGGACACTGTGTTTAACATTCTACTCCTCTAACCTCTTTCTAACTATCACCAGGCCGAACCATCACCCAAGTTTTGGAAATGCTCTAGACAGACTGAAAAGAGTAGAGTCAACTCTTCATCATTTCGTTCCCAGAAATCTCACCTCTGATCTCCTTGCCTTGTGATCCTTCCAACTAGAGCAGGAATCATTTTTCCAGAGACAAAATTCACAAATTTCTCTTTTCATCCTTTCTCCTTTATATAGCTCAGTTGTTCTCTAGGCCCTTCAAGATGAGGGCTAAACATCTTTTCATGACCTACACGATTGACTCCCGGCAGTCTAGTTCCTGCCCCCTTCTTGATTGGCTTTCCCCATACTGTGGCTTCTGCGTGTCCTTCACCTGGTCATGCTCCATCTTGCTTTGGTGTCTTTGCTCACACCGGTACCCTGGCCTCCAGAATGTTTCCCCTTCTCCGGCTCTTCATCCTTAACCCACCTCACTCCCTGCAGTCCCATCAGGTATCTGTCCTGTATACAGTCTGAAGGACATTATGATGCAGATTAATGGAGATAAAGCATGTGAAAATACACAATACACACTGAGCTTTAAATAAATGTTCATTCTCTTCTGGCGAATGCTACCTAGACTGTTTCTAGGTTGCCTTTTGGAGTTTCTTCAAAAAATTATCCCTTCTTTCTCGAACTTGGTGCTTTCCCATTTCTTGTTGCAAATATACTGAGCATCTTGTCCGCTGTTTGAATTATTATCCAACTGAAATGTATTTTCTGAAACATTCTTATCAGCCCTTTATTCTGGGATAAATGTGGCCTTATCTATCCCCTAAATAGATAGGGTTCTGAAGATCTTTCTAAAGGTCCCTTCCAGCTCTGACATTCTTTGATTGTAAGATTTATTTTTGCAAAACTCCTTAACACAGATGAAGTCGAATTTCTGGAACCCGATTATACAACTTAAAGATTATCTGGGGCCTTGGTTCTTCCTCCTCCTCTTTCTCCCCCTTCTCCCCTCCGCTGCCTGCCCTTTAGCCGTTTTTACTACTCGCAAACTCCTCCAGGCAGGGAGGCAGAAAGGAGAGGCGATGCTAACACAGCAGCTTTAGTAAAATGCATGACGGGAGAGGTTAAAACTGTTGGTTGGAAAGGATTTCTCAGATTCACCCGCCCTCCACCTCTTTAGCCTGGCCAAAGATAAGGTAGCTGGACAATTACTCTGCTTCCTCCAGTTTTTTAAAAAAAAAATCACAGTGTTTGGTCCACATCGTTGCTTAGCTCCCTGCTGTGGTCCTCTTCACCGTAATCAACGCCAATGCCTCCTTGACAATGCTCTCTTCCCTTAACTTGCTTGGGGGTTGACTGTCCTGTTTCTCCCTCCTTCCTTGTCACACGCACATCCCTCTATTTTGATGAAATATGGAACGAAGTCTGTGAGAACCTGAAGGCTTGGAACATTTAGCTGTTTCAACCTGGCATCTTCTATTCCCCTAAGGAAACCTTCCTGAAATTGCCAGTGAATGCTATAAAGAGATCTCCTAGTTGTAACGTCTGAAACTGACCCGGGGATTTCATGTAGAACTCTGCAATGTCAGCAGCTGCTTAGCTCCACATACTCCACACACAACCCCTTTTATAGCTTTGACTTAGAGCCAACTTCTGTTTCCAGCTCCAGTGCCAAGAGCCAATGGCTGCTCAGGTTCAAGACAGCTTATTCTGCCCTAGAACTTTTTCTTTTTTTTTCTTTTTTTTTCCTTCCCCAATTCAGCTGACAGAGGTAGAGCCCTGGGGTCCTTAATTATCCCAGGGAATATCATGACACTGCTTGCAGAATGAAGAGTGGGTTCTGGGACTGTGGCTAAATGCTTCTGTTCTTATGGCTTTGCTGCCCTGGGTCTACAGTTTGTCACAGGAGTCTTGTATAAGCTCTGGGGTCCCCCAAGGCAAATTAGTGAGTCCTCTTCTGGTTTGAGTTTCACCACTACTGACTCTTTTTCTTTCTCCTCTTTATCCATGGCCAAGAATGTTTTGGCAAAGTTGACCAGACTTGAATTGGGGCAGGGGACATATGTATAATCTATGATCAAAACCTTTTCTAAACTGTTTGGCACCTTATGTCACTTCCTAACACAGTAGCTCCCAGGAATTGGTCTTGCTCCCAGTGCATGAACTCTGAGAGAAGTCAAGTAGAGGGCTCGCTGTCATGAGAATTGGGATCTGGGCACATTGTGGAGTGATGTCTTTGATTAAGGTAGCTACCTTCCTTTTGAATGGTGATAGCACAGAATATCTCTTAACTGTGTTCCATATGAGTGCATTACTTCACATAATTGTCACAAATGGTGTGACTCATTTTGTAATAGTCTTATCCCCGTTTTACAAATAAAGGAGAAAAAAAGTGGTTATATGATTTCTCTAGGGTCATAGAGCTGGTAAGAGGCAGGACTGGCCATTGTACCATAAGGATTTGCTTTCAGAGTCAACGTCTCTACCAGCATTTCATACTGTTGCCTCTCCTTTGATTACTTCTCCAAGTTATGGTTTTCCTCTTCAGGTATAAAGCAGTAACTATGCTTTGGATAAGGCCTGGAAGGACATAGCTTCCTTCAGCTGGAGGTGTGGTGGCTGGGTCAGTTCTATCTTTAATTCAGTAAATGTCCACCACGTGTCTTACCAAAACTGGCACTGAGTTAGCTCTCCAGGCCACCATCTTATGGCGGACATGGACTCTGTGCAAGTTCTTATAAACGGGTGCTCTAGAAAGGAGTTGATCAGGTGACACGGTAGGTCACAATGAGATCTCCAGCCTGAGGGTCACCTGGAAACTGAAGGCTGAGTAGGAGTTGGTCTGTGGTGAGCGTGGTGAGGGTGAAGAAGAGTGTGTTCAAAGCCTGGAGGCCAATTACATGCAGTTAGCCAAGGTTCTTTGGTTCTCCAGAAATCATACCAGAGCCGAATCCCCAGTTATGATCCCTAAGCTGCATGTGAGGAGGGTGTGTGAACACCCAACCTGGGATCCCAAGGCAAATCAACTTTGAGTGCCACCCCTGGCCAGATTCCTGCCCAGCCCAATTCTGGGGAGATACAAGGAAACAGAGAGGCCTCTTTCTGAGTTTCGGTGGCTCCAGAGAATCCTGTGAGTGGGTTAGGGCAAAATGAGTCCAAAGCCCTGTGAATCAGCATAGCATCTTCAGCAATGTGAGGTCAGGATGGATTCTAACATGAACACAAAAGAGATTCATCCAGCTCACCAGTTAGGGAAAGAAGCCAAGTCTTCCAATGAGAAGTGGTCATGTGTTGTTAATATTATCGTTTTCCAAATATTTTTCAGAGTTTGTGGTTCACTAATATTTGAAATCTTGGGACAGAGACTATTATAAGAAGGAACAAGTCTGTCCATGAGGAACACATAGGAATGATCCTGATGCGTTTAGTTTCTGGGGATTCAGTGATACCTGAATCACCAACTTCTTAATGTCGCAATTTTCTTTTTGGAGTGCCATCTCAGTGAATAGCCTGGATGCTGGTAACACATTAAGCTCTTCATTGATGAAAGTTCTGTGCAGATGTGTTCTCACGGGAGTTAAGAACTGGGCTAGATGGGTAGAGGGACGAGGGCAAATGTCCTGTGAATCAGGAAAGGAAGGGGAATCACTTATCCCAGCACTCCTCTGACGTTTGAGTGCCTACACGTCCCAGGTACAGTACTGGGCACTTGCGGGAGGCCGTTGGCATACCATAGTTTCTGGAGGAGAAAGTAGAGGGGAAAGGAGAAGAGTTGTAAAAAAAAATAAAAATGAGCTAGGGGAAGACTGAGGACAAAGCTCACCTGCTTTCCAGGTGTATACACCGGGCATACGGGGCCAAGAGCTCAGGCACTGAGGAGGAAGTGCTGACATAAGGAAGATAATAAATGTTCTGAGATTTCATCACCATCGAAGAGTTCTGACACATTACTGCAAGGGTTTAGCTCTCTCCGATTCATATTTCTCCTCTGCTATGGAATCATTTGGTTTTTGAGCGTGTAGAATTACTGACTGATTTCTTTCTGGTCAGATTCTTTTTAGCTATATACAGACCCTTCTTGTAATGAAAACCAGGTTTCCTGCTACAGTTAGCTTTACATTCAGGTACCATGTTGCTGTCTGGAATGAACAAGTGTCGAGTTTGAGTCATATTTTCCACATGGATGCTAAGCCTCCACGCTTCCTATGTCTGGCATTGAAGGGGAGTCTGAAAAAAAAAAAAAAACTGTAATGAGGTCAGAAAATTTATTTTCCACCCGAAGGGTTAATTGGTTTCTCCGAAGACGTGGAGCTATTGAGGCTGCAGAGAGAGAGTGAAAACCTTCTAGGACACCATCAGTGAATGTTCTGTGAGAGGTTGGCCTTACTTGGTCAGTGGACAGTGGGATCCTTCTCTCTGTTGGCCACGGCACTGGAGGGGAGCCTGAAGAAGTCATCTGATGTCCAGTATCTCAGAGAACCTTATTTTGAGCTGCCTTCCAGAGACAGACAAAAGATCTTTAGGTCCTGGATGGGAAGGGTCAAATTGGAAAATAAATGTTACTGGAAACTATTCTTCTCAGGGGCCAAGCGTAAGTAGGAACAAGTGCTTGGTTAAAAAGTCCAATAATTGGCACATGGCAAAGTTTCATGTTAATGTGAAAATTATTTGTGTACACAGTAACCAGACTTTTCTTGTTGTTAGTGAATAGACTGGGTAAACATTAAAAATAGTTATTGGGGGCCCCTGAGTGCTTGGTTGGTTGAGCATCCAACTCTTGGTTTCAGCTCAGGTCATGATCTCAAGGTCATGAGACGGAGCCCTGCATCTGGCTCTGTGCTCAGCGGGTTGTCTGCTTGAGATCCTCTCTCTCCCCCTCCCTGATTTGTGCATGCTCTCGCTCTGAAATAAATATTTAAAAGATAGTTATTGGTACTAATGTTTGAAAGGTAGAATGTACATGCACACATGTGTAAAAGTACACATATATATTTATATACATGTGTAAGAAGGGCAGGATCAGAAGGAAAATTATTTCAAAAGTTTGGCAGTACTTTGAATCTACCTGCTTAGGAAAAAGTCCAAATTACCTTTTAGTGAGGAATACACTTTAAGGTCAAAACAAAACAAAACAAAACAACAACAACAACAAAACAAGGCCACTTGGGCCAAGCGTAGATAGGAAAGAGCATCACAGGAATTTGGTAATCCCAGTAGCCAGAGAAAGCTTGAGAGGGGATCAACCTGGGAGGTAGAGGATATGGTGCTGAATGGTCTACAGGAGGTTTGTATGGAGGTGTCTAGAAGTGGAATTGAAGTTATTTCTTAAGTGGTGCTATAGTTATTCTCAGCTACCCTAAATCTTTACAGTTCAATACTCTGGTATCAGCTCTTTGGAGGATGGAGGAAGAAGGAACTCAGAAGAGCAGGAAGGGTGTCATGAGACCCAGAAGTCAAGATGGAGGGCATGAGCAGGCTGCAAGCCTGGATGGTACAGTGGAAAGGGGAAAAAAGCTCATTTCCCCCAGATGTATCTGCAAATGACCCCAGAAAGTGGGAGTGGGACAGGGAGGGGAGGGGCAGACACTAGGGTCACTCCTGCACTCATGTCTTCTTTGGAATCCCAAGAATATTTCCATTTGTCGCCATGTTGCCGTGTCACCTCCCACATGCTTCCGAAAGGTAAACAAACATCTTCCTAGAGCTTTAGAGTTTGTTGCTCTAAAGTCTATCTGTGTGGTTGCTAAGTGGAGTTTGACCCCTAGGGGGTGATCATACCGTATGGTAAAAGGGCGGGCGCCGGGCGGGCAAAAACAAAGGTAAGAAAACAGTTCTCAATTCCCACTTTCAGTCCCAGCCGCTGGGTGATGACACACAAGCACCCATGTGGGTACAACAGCGTCTGTCTAGTTACAGCCCCTGGACTGAAGGGCGCCTTCTTCCTCGGACCTGGAGTCTGAGGCTTTCATGAGGCAAGAAGCTCAGCAGGAGTGGAGGTTTGGGAATGGGGGTCGGGGGGATGGGAGGCTTATTTCTGCAGCAAGGACCCCAGTCCCCAAGGAGACATTGTGACTACACCCGGACAGACCATACCCTGGATGGGGAAGTGGACCACCCCAGGGTGACACAGCCAGAGAACAGGAATTGGAGGCAATAAAATAACACAAGTTCACGGAGACATGATGGACTCTCAGCTGAGCCAGCTTCCGCTTGGTACAGCCCTCCGGCGCCATTCCTGGCCCAGAGGTGAAAATGGATTGGGAATAGCTCCGTCCAGTCCCCGTGGGACAGTTTCTCCTTTGGCCCCTTCTGCTTGAATGAAACCAGATGATGAAGCTGGCTTTTCTCTTCTGCTTAGCTGCCTGCAGAGCTTATGGGCTGGGAGCTCTCTTCCCAGCCCCGGCAGGCTGCCCCAAGCTCCCAACGCTCCCCAGAGGAGATGATGCGGGCCGGGGTGCCACAGACCCATGGGCTGGAAATGCTTATTAACCAGTCTGTTCGTGAAAACAAAAACAAAAAAGCATTTTATATGTACTTTTCAATGAATTACACACATATAATAACCACCATAGTCAAGGTAGAGAGCAATTCCCTCACCCGAGAAAGCTCCCTAGTGTTCCTTCCCGGTCCACCTCTGCCCTTCACCCCCACCCCAGACAACACCTGATCTGCTCTCTGTCACCCCGGATGGCTTTGCTGCACCACATACATGGCACATGGAATCATCTGCAGGTCCTCCTATGTCACTTCTTGCACTCAGTATGTTCTGAAACTCATGCCTTGTGTTTTCCACTGTATGGATGTGTCCCAGTTTCTCTGCTGGCAGGCCCTGGGCTGATTCTAGCTCCTGATTATTATGAGTAAAGCTTCTATAAACAGTCATGCACAAGACTTTGTATAGACTACTGTTGCCATTTCTCTTGGGTAAATAAGGAGGTATGGGATTGCCATTTGTATGCAAACTGCATGTTCCTCCATTAAAAACCATCAGATGATTCTCCAATTGCTAGTGCCAATTTACATTCTGACCAAAACGTGTGTAGAGTTCCAGTTGCTCCGTGTCTTCTCCAACACTTGGGACTGTTGGTTTTTTTATGGGGCCATTCTAAGTGGCATGAAGTGGTATTGCATTGTGCCTACTGGTGTTGAACATCTTATCGTGTGCTTATTAGTGATTTGAATATCTTCTCCAGTGTAGTGTCTGTTTAAATATTGCCCTTATTTTTTTTTAAGATTTTATTTATTTATTTGACAGGGAGAGATCACAAGTAGGCAGAGAGGGAGGCAGAGAGAGGGGGAAGCAGGGTCCCCGCTGAGCAGAGAGCCTGATGCAGGGCTCGATCCCAGGACCCTGAGATCATGACCTGAGCCGAAGGCAGAGGCTTTAACCCACGGAGCCACCCAGGCGCCCCTATTGCCCTTATTTTTTAAGATGTTGTCATTATTACACTGTAAGAGTTTATTTTATTTATTTATTTTACACTGTAAGAGTTTTTTTTTCTTTTAATTTTTTATTAACATATAGTGTATCATTTGCCCCAGGGTACATGTCTATGAATCATCAGGCTTACACATTTCACAGCATTTGCCATAGCCCATACCCTCCCCAATGTCCATAACCCTACCTCCCCACCTCCCAGCAACCCTTAGTTTGTTTCGTGAGTTTAGGAGGCTCTTATGGTTTGTCTCCTTCCCCATCCCATCTTGTTTCATTTCTCTTCCCCACTCCCCCCATAACCCCCTGCCCTGCCTCTCAAATTCTTGATATCAGAGCGGTCATGTGATAATTGTCTTTCTCTGACTGACTTATTTTGCTTAACATAATACCCTCTAGTTCCATCCACGTCATTGCAAATGGCAAGATTTCGTTTCTCTTGATGGCTACATAGTATTCCATTGTATATACATACCACAACTTCTTTATCCATTCATCTGTTGATGGA
>CM052806.1:7612476-7650237 GCA_028533885.1 Nasua narica
TTTCTTCCTGGTTCAGTTTTGGTAGTTTGTGTGTCTCTAGGAATGCATCCATTTCTTCCAGATTGTCTAGTTTGCTGGTATATAGCTGCTCATAATATGTTCTTATAATTGTTTGTATTTCTTTGGTGTTGGTTGTGATTTCTTCTTTTTCATTCATGATTTTATTAATTTGGGTCCTTTCTCTTTTCCTTTTGATAAGTCTGGCCAAGGGTTTATCAATTTTATTAATTCTTTCAAAGAACCAGCTCCTAGTTTCGTTGATTTGTTCTACTGTTCTTTTGGTTTCTATTTTGTTGATTTCTGCTCTGATCTTTATTATTTCTCTTCTTCTGCTTGGTTTGGGTTTTATCTGTTGTTCTTTCTCCAGCTCCTTTAGGTGTAGGGTTAGGTTATGTATTTGAGATCTTTCTTGTTTCTTGAGAAAGGCTTGATTGCTATATATTTTCCTCTCAGGACCACCTTTGCTGTGTCCCAGAGATTCTGAACAGGTGTGTTTTCATTTTCATTTGTTTCCATGAATTTTTTTAATTCTTTAATTTCCTGGTTAACCCATTCATTCTTTATTAGGATGCTCTTTAGCCTCCATGAATTTGAGTTCTTTCCAACTTTCCCCTTGTGACTGAGTTCTAGTTTCATGGCATTGTGGTCTGAAAATATGCTGGGAATGATCCCAATCTTTTGGTACCTGTTGAGACCTGATTTGTGTCCCAGAATGTGATCTATTCTGGAGAAAGTTCCATGTGCACTAGAGGTGTATTTTGTTGCTTTTGGATGGAATGTTCTGAATATGTCTCTGATGTCCATCTGGTCCAGTGTGTTATTTAGAGCCTTTATTTCTTTGTTGATCTTTTGCTTAGATGATCTGTCCATTTCAGTGAGGGGAGTATTAAAGTCCCCTACTATTACTGTATTATTGTTGATGTGTTTCTATTAATTGGTTTATGTAATTGGCTGCTCCCACGTTAGGGGCATAGATGTTTATAGTTGTTAGATCTTCTTGTTGGACAGTCCCTTTAAGTATGATATGGTGTCCTTCTTCATCTCTTATTATATTCTTTGGCTTAAAATCTAATTTATCTGATATGAGGATTGCCACCCCAGCTTTCTTTTGATGTCTGTTAGCATGGTAAATTGTTTTCCACCCCCTCACTTTAAAGCTGGAGGTGTCTTTGGGTCTAAGATGAATTTCTTGTAGACAGCATATCAATGGGTCTTGTTTTTTTATCCATTCTGATACTCTGTGTCTTTTGATTGGGGCATTTAGCCCATTTATATTCAGGGTAACTCTTGACAGATATGAATTTAGTGCCATTGCATTGCCTGTATGGTGACTGTTAACTGTATATTGTCTCTCCTCTTTTCTGGTCTCTGTTCCTTTTAGGCTCTCTCTTTGCTTAGAGGACCCCTTTTAATACTTCCTGTAGGGCTGTTTGCAAATTCCTTAAGTTTTTGTTTGTCCGGGAAGCTTTTTATCTCTCCATCTATTTTCAGTGACAGCCTAGCTGGGTATGGTATCCTTGGCTGCATATTTTTCTCGTTTAGGGCTCTGAATATATCATGCCAGTCCTTTCTGGCCTGCCAGGTCTCTGTGGATAGGTCTGCTGCCAATCTATCATTCCTGTCTCTGTATGTTACCGATTTCTTGTCTCGAGCTGCTTTCAGGATTTTCTCTTTGTCACTAAGACTTGTAAGTTTTACTATTAGATGACGGGGTGTAGACCTATTTTTATTGATTTTGAGGGGGGGTTCTCTGTGCCTCCTGGATTTTGATGTTTGTTTTCCTCAGCAGATTAGGGAAATTCTCTACAATAATTTGTTCCAATACACCTTCTACCCCTTTCTCTCTTTCTTCTTCTTCTGGAATCCCAATTATTCTAATATGGTTGCGTCTTATGGTATCACTTATCTCTCGAAGTCTTCCCTCATGGTCCAATAGTTGTTTGTCTCTCTTTTTCTCAGCTTCTTTATTCTTTGTCATTTGGTCTTCTATGTCACTAATTCTTTCTTCTGTCTCATTTATTCTAGCATTACGAGCCTCCATTTTTGTTTGAATCTCATTAATAGCTTTTTTGATTTCATCTTGGTTAGATTTTATTTCTTTTATTTCTCCCGGAAGGGATTTTATTTCTCCTGAAAAGGATTCTTTGATCTCTTCCATGTTTTTTTCGAGCCCAGCTAGCATCTTGATAACTGTCATTTTGAACTCTATTTCCGACATATTACTGATGTCTGTATTAACTAGTTCTCCAGCTGTTGGTACCGTCTCTTGTTCTTTTTTTTGTGGTGAGTTTTCCTGCCTTGTCTTTTTATCGCGCTAAGAATATATGAGTGAGAGAGAAAAGTACTCTGGAGTTCCACAGTTTTCACTGATTGATGAACTTGGGCTTGGCTGGATAGTCTCACTGATCTTCTGGGGAGGGTCCTTTTCAACTTGGTTCTCAGATGTCTTTGCCTGAGGCAGAATTGCCCCGCTCTTGCCCAGGGAGGGGCCAAGCAATTCACTCAGGTTTGCTCTCGGGAGTCTTTGTTCCCTTAGTGCTTTCCGTACCATCCTAGAGGCCAGGAATGCAAATGGAGGCTCCCAGTCTCTGGCCAGAGGAGCTGAGCGCTGGAGTCCCTGAGCTCTGGAATCCCTGCTCCTCAGAGTACCCTCAGAGGAAAGCAGTCAATCACTCCCATCTCCTGGGTCCCCGCCCAGGCTCCGAGCCCAGCCACCAGTGGCGGCGCATTTCTATCTCTGGCACGCAACCCTGTCTGGAGTCTCCAAATTCAGTAGATTCCTGCTGCACACTCATGCGCCGCTCCTCCCCGAGGAGGAAGGAGGGAGTCTCTCCGGAATGCCTTATGTGGTCCCCACTTGAAGGGCCGCGGCCACGGTCTACGGTAAGTGCCAGTTGAAAATGCACTGCGAGGCTCCTTCTCTGCTGCCAACTTCTCCGCCCCGATATCTGGGAGCTCTGCCGCACTCAGACACCCCCGGTCTCTTTATGATCTCGCGGGTCCTGAAACCACTCTGTTTCCGTGAGGGCCAAACCTCCGGCCTAGCCTCTGGAGCAATGTCCCTCAGTGGTGCAGACTCTAAAAGTTCCGACTTTGTGCTCTGGTACTCTGCAGCTGCAGGGAGCTGGCGCCTCCCCCCTGCGGTCTCTCTTCCCATCGCTTTGGAATCACTTGTCCAAACGTCCTACCTTTAGGAAAGTGGTCGATTTTCTGCTCCTAGGATTGCTCTTCTTCCTCTCTTCTCTCTCTTGTTGAGTATGCTGGCTTTTAGAATGATTTAATAACTATCTGGATGAACTTCTGGGATCTGACTCTATCTCAACCTCCTACTTTTCTGCCATCTTGCTCCTCTCTTTCACTGTAAGAGTTTTTAAAGCAATATTTTTGACTCATCTTTTCATTTTCGTTTTTTTTTTTAAGATCTTATTTATTCATGGCAGAGAGAAAGAGTGAGAGAAGGAACACAAGCACAGGGGAGCTGGAAAAGGAGAAGCAGGCTTTCTCCCCAGCAGGGAGCCCACATCAGGCTAGATCCCAGGATGCCAGGATCATGACCTGAGTCAAAGGTAGACACTAAATGATTGAGCCACCCAGGCACCCGTCGCCTTTTCATTTTCTTAACAGTGTTTTCAAGAAGCAGAAAATTTAAAATCTAATTTTTCATTATTTAATGGCCAGTGACTTTTGTATCCTAAGAACTATTTGATCATCCTGAGATGATAGTAATTTTCTCCTGTATTTTCTTCTATCATTTATATAGTTTTAGTTAAGTTTATGATCCATTTAGAGTTAAATGTTATGTATGACCTGAAGTAAGGATTGGGATTCTTTTTTATTTTTTATCTATCTATCTATCTATTTAATTTTATTTTTTCAGTGTTCCAAGATTCATTGTTCATGTACCACTCCCAGTGCTCCACGCAATACATGTCCTCCTCAATACCCACCACCAGGCTCACCCAACCCCCCACCCCAAGTTAAACGTTATGTATGACCTGAAGTAAGGATTGGGATTCTTTTTTAGATGAATATACAATTATTCCAACATTATTTGTTGAAAAACTATCATTTTTCTAATGAATTACATGGCATGTTTGTTGAAAACCAGTTCTATGTGTGCACTTATTCCTGGACTCTTGATTTTGTTCCATTGATATAGAATGTCTATTTTTTCACTAACTTTATAGAAAGTCTTGAAATCAGGTAATGTAAGTCCTTCAACTCTGTACTTTGTTTTCCAAATCGTTTTGGTTGTTTCATACATATCCTTTATGTGTAAAAATTTTAAATTTTAAAATTCACTTGTTAATTTCTACAAATAATCTACTATAATTTTGATTGGAATTGCCTTAAATTTATAGATCAAATTTGGCAGAATTTACATCTTCAATAGAAGAAGACTTTGGGCAATATCGAATATTCTCATTCACAAACATGGTATGAGTCTCCATTAGCCTAGGTCTTGTTGAATTTCTCTTGGTAGTGTTTTTGTTTTTGTTGTGTTTTGAAAGATTTTATTTATTTATTTATTTTACAGAGAGAGATACAGTGAGAGAGGGAACACAAGCAGGGGAAGTGGGAGAAGGAGAAGGAGACTCTCTGCTGAGCAGGGAGCCCGATGCAGGACTCAATCCCAGGACCCTGGAATCATGACCCGAGCGGAAGGCAGATGCCTAAAGACTGAGCCACCGAAGCACCCCATTTCTTGGTAATGTTTTAGAAATTTCAGTGCACTCATCTTATACCTACTTTGCTAAATTTATGCCTAAACATTTTGTTTTTCTTTATGTTACCCTAAGTGGCATTTTATTTCAATTTCTACTTGTTTGTTGCTTAGTATGTAGAAATAAAACTTGTTTATATTGACCTTGTATTTGTCTCTTTACTAGACTCACTAATTTATTCTAGTAGCTTTTTTTGTGGATTTCTTAAGAAGGATTTTCTAAAGTCATGTTCATGTGTCTTTACATAAAGTGTTGCTTCTTTTTCTCTAATGTGTGCATCTTTTATGCCTATTTCTTGCTTTATTGCACTAATTAGAAACTCCAGTATGATAGTGAATAGAGCTTGTGAAAGTGGACATCCTTATTTTATTCCTGATACCACTATGATGCTAGCAGTAAGTCTTTTGTGGCTACCCCTTATCATTTTGGGAAAATCCTCCTATTTCTACTGTTTTATCATAAACTGGTATTAAATTTGGTCAAATGTTTTTCCTACATCTATTAAGGTGATCATATCCATGTTCATTTTTAGGGGATGTTTCATGGTTGGTGGTTCCCAAATTTCCTACTGTCTTTCATTAGTGTTCTTCCTGCATTTTATTTTTTAAAATGACTCTCCTTGAGCTCCTGATCTCTCTCTCCTTATTTGTCACACCCCACCAGACTGAGTCACTGCTGAGACCCAGCTCTAAGGGGGGTGGGGGGCAGAGGATTCAAGGCAGCAAGAATGGACTATTTTCCAGATCATTTCTGCCTAATGGAGCTAATTAAGATATTAGTACCTTTATCTCTCCTTCCTCTGTGTACGAAATGGGAATTCTGTCTGCTGCACTCAAACATCATAGACTGAACGAGATGACTTGTTCTGAGAGTTACATATATGAAATATTTGTAACACAGTGGAATCACTACTGATCTCAAAATGATTTTCTTAAGGGAAACTAGAAAGGAGGCAATAAAGCCAGATAGAGAAAAAAAGAAAAATTCTGGAAATATTATTTGCACTGGAAAAGTTCTCATACATTGTTAACCCCCATCTTCTTTCTCCTACCCACTGGCAGCCCATTCATATGTGGGTGTATAGGGAAATTAACATTAGCATGAGAAGCATCAGCTATGTAGGTGGCAAAAGGCGAAAAGTCATGCTACATCCCCAAAGCAAGCAAACAAACAAAACTCTTGCTGCTTACATGATTGCAGATGAATTTTATATACAAATTACTTCAAGAGTCCAGGAAGAAAATCAGAGCTACCGAAAAAGAAAAGCAGATACGTGACTCACTTTTCTTGGGAATCTCTGATAATGGATTTCTTCACCTGCTGGACTCCGCTGACATTTTGCAAACATATTGTAAAGTATGATAAAAATTACTGAATATGTATAAATGTTGTTTGTTTAGTATTGTCTTATTTTGGGTCAGATTACTGTTTAAACCTAAAAGCCTACCAATATGCTAAATACGCAATGATACCATCATGAACAATTACATGGATGCCTACTGGCTTTTCTTGGGACACCTCTGTTCATGCCAAGAGCTGTCACTGTGTGGATGTAGATGAATTATTTTCTGGGAGTAAAAAGTGAAGAAAAAGCAAAGGACATCTTCCTCGTTGCTTTAACCTTGGGGAAACAGGATAAATCTGGTTTTGGCATCTCTCCGAGGAAAAGAATATCTTGACATGTACATAGAGCTCTTGGAGAAAGCCCAGTATCCACTGGCAAGAAAGGGCGAGATTCTGAATACATCTAAATAATGGGCAGAGCATTGAAATGCCTGACTGTGGCAGACTGCTCACCAGGATATAAATCATGCTGTTTGCCATGTGCAACACATCAGACGTGAGTGTGACTCCAGCTCTTGTAATGAAATGGCTTTTTAGGAAGTTTGTGCCGATAAATTAAGCAGTACGGCTAAGAATTATGTTTATCATCCAATTTCGAGCACGAAGCTGAAAAGACACTTGCTTTGCCTATAACAAACCCAAAGAAAGTGTTTCCTTGTTGAAGATGCAGGCAGGCAAGCCCACTGATCAAAGAACTGAGCATGCTGGAATTCCACAGTCTTCTCTGTAAAGTCAGGGGGGACTGGCGTGAATTTTGGCATCCACTCTAAGCACCAAAATTTGTTCTTAGTTTGTTCTTGGACCATAAGGTACAAGACCCTCTTGGGGGCAACGACTGCAAAGATGCTGCCTACCCTAGGGAGGAATTTTGCCTCTGGGATCCTCGTTATCCCCCCCAGGGGGTTGTATTATGTTAAAATATTTCTAATGTTGAAATTAAGATTCCTTTGATATCCCCCCCACCCTGGGACATTTTCTTGAAAAAAATCAGGACAAAAATCAAGCAAAAGGCATCTTACTTTTCTCTTAGTCATGTTATCTGGAGAGTGATTTTCTATGCTTCTCTCCAACTGGTTCCAGCTCAGAACCCCAGAAAAAGGGTCTCTCTCTTCCTAGGAACCTGCTATGGCCAACACAGCTAGGACCTGTGGGATGGGACAGGCTTATGGAAAATCCTCCCAGTTACCTGTCCAGTTGGTTCAGCTGCATTCTCTCTGCTGTGATATTTTTCCTTAGTGGTGTTACTAAAGGGTCAGATTCCTGGTTTCCTTGGTGTAAATAAATCGACTGTGTATAGCTAGTCTGCAATTGAAGGCACATCACCGTATATAGAGTGTAAGAGAGATTTCCCTTTGACGAAGAAAGAAAGTTAAATGTTTATAAGAAATTCTGCAGGTCTGGATACCATTAACTTTAAACAATTAATAAAAGTGACACTAGGACATAATAAATTCTAGTTTTCAGAGAAACAATTTGACTTTATACATTGTTTCTGCCTCACTGGTGTTTGAGATGAAAGGGACAGTAATTGAAATGAAACTCATCAGCATTAAAGAAGGCCTCATGGAGAGAAGCAGAGGGGGGTAGTGGTTAGGAAGACCAGAATCCTCCAAAATGGAGCAGGAGCTTAGGGATCAGAGGGAGAAGGCCACAGGGACACACAGCCACGTTTGAGCCAGACCAGGGCCCAGAGAAAATGTTTTAAATTTTAAAAAGATAAGTGAATAAGCAAGGGATGGATTAAATACATTTTTACATCTTACCTTCCTTTGTTCCAAATCCGTGATTGAAAAAAACTCTCAAGTTCAACAAAAGAGGTTTCTATAAACTGACTCCAGAAGCCAATGGAAAAATAGTACCTTATACAAATAAACAACAACAAATATGTAATCTAAGTGGTCCTAAGTTCCCCCACCTTTCTGGGGTTCCCCTTCTTCTGAAATCTAAATAGTTCTAATAGCTAACATTTGGCATATACTATGTGCTGATGCTTTATCAATCCATCTTCACTGGGACCACATCTAATCTTATCTCGAATATACTGTGCTCTTTCTCATTTTGGGGTGCTGGCCTTTCAGTTAGTCAAGCACTCACACCACCTCCTGCCACAGGACCCTTGCCCACACTGGACCATTTTCCTCGTTCGTTGTGATTAACTCTACATATGTCTCAGATCTCAGCTCAGACGCCAAGTCCTGGAGAAGAATATCCTGACTCAAGTTAGCTGAGGCCCCATATCACAGTATCTCCTAGCACCCTCCTCTCTCTTTTGTGTCCTTATCATAGTTGTAATTGAACACTTGAGGATGAGCTTTGGGTTCCACTAGACTGGAAACTCCATGTGGGCAAGTGTCATCTCTACTTTTGTTTTCCAGAGTTTCTCTCAGCTTCTAGTCAATGCCTGGCAAAGAAAAAGTACTAGATACATATTCACTGAATGAATGGTGGGTGGAGGTTGAATGACATCAAAGACCAACCTGGCTTGCCTTAACTGGGGATTCACATTATCCATGGAACCCAATGGTTTCCATGGGAAGAAGCCATGTGCCACATCAAACGGATTTACTCTAGAGAGGCTACATTTTTATTGTCGTTGTTGGGTTCTATGGGGCTCTAGACCCAACTAATGTAAGCCTTCATTTTCTACTGTTGAAAATGTCTTTCCTGATCCTGTCAGTTCATGAGAGGTCTGGGGTTGCTGACAGCCTGTGTTTCACAGGCGACATTGTACTCAACGTTTATATCTGTCCCAAGCCCTTTCTTCCTCCAAAATATCTCATTGTCCCTCTACTTTAGCAAACTGTCTTTGCTATAATTGCATCCTCCTGTACATTTTTAAAAACCATTTTTTAAAATATTTTATTTATTTATTTGACAGAGAGAAAGAGATCACAAGCAGGCAGAGAGAGAGGGGAAAGCAGGCTCCCCGCTGAGCAGAAAGCCCAATGCGGGGCTCGATCCCAGGACCCTGAGATCATGACCTGAGCTGAAGGCAGAGGCTTTAACCCACTGAGCCACCCAGGCACCCCACTCCCCTACATTTTTATGAAAAATCCCTTTTATCTGATGCTTATGTTTGACCTCAATTACTTTTTTGTCTCCTGGTTACATTCCTCACAGTCCAATAAAATGAAGGTGCTTGAGTCATAGTCTTCCTCTTTAACTCAATTCCTTGTACTCTCTGGGAGGTTCCAGTGTCTGTGGAGCTAAGTCATGCCAAGCACTGTTCTTATAGCCTCCTTCACGCATCTGCAATGGAAGCCACTCCTAGAGTCACTCTTCTCAAGGTAACCCCCACCCACATTCCCTCACATCTCTTCTGTCTCATACTCACTCCTAATGCAACAGTCTTTGGGCCACATGTATGCCCATAGTACCTCCATTTCTAGCAGTCTGCACCTGGAACCCTCTCCCTCTAGAAACTCTGCCTTGAAAATCTCCAACTCTGAAACCATCCCAAAATACACCGTCTCCAACTCCTGTGTCTGAGCTCAACTGTGCAGATCGGTACCATGGCCCATTGGGGGTCTACAATGGAAGCTGAGCCCACAGTTTTGCTCAGAATGTCTTTCTTCTGTCCTCAGAAGCGCCCTGTAGCAGTAAGCAAGGCTTCGCCATGTTCCTGTCTCCCCTTAACCAACCCTCAGTAACATTCCACAAAGATGATAGCATTCCACAAAGATGATGTAGCCTCCACAGGGACCAAGGAAGTGACAGGGAAGGAATAGGAAAGGCTTCATCATACATCGTTCTTCCCCCTTCAAACTTCTGTGCAATCACATGGATCCCTCTCCCTTTGCCATCCACAGAATGAAGTGTCCTCTCTGCTGACGGGATGCTCCCTTCCACCTCTTCTTTTGTTCAGACTTCCTCCCACTCTCCCTCCTCCTTCCTCTTAGCACATTACTAGGCTAAACTAGATGCTGTTCCCTTGGCCTTGGCTTCTCCAGTGAACACGGTAAGCCAGCAGCAATGCCCACAGGGCCTCTCACCCTATAGGGCTCCAGAACTCTCTCAACCTCACCTTCTCTTAGCCTCTGTCTCCAGTACATGGTTTCTTTATCCCCTTCTTCATGGAGGCACTCTGATACTGTTGAACCACTTTCACTTTGCTGTTGCTCTTACCTTATATTGTTTTAGGACACTACTTCTAGAATCCATGCTTTAGTTCGACTTACAGTTTCCTCAGATGCTGGGAATCTGTCTAAAGTGCAGGTATCCTGGGAACTGAGCTTTTGAGGTACAGGCTTTTGAGCTTCCTCCTCAAATTAAAAAGAAAGAATGTTCGATGAGACAAGAACATTGGACAAATGCTCTCTTCTCTTTGAATACTATCCTCTCTTCTCATGCAAATTTTGAGGATATAGTCTATGGATACAATGTACATGTACATTTCATCAATCATGGAGTGAGTTCATTCAATATTAGTATAATGCAATTTGCTTATTGGCAGGGAGGGGGAGGGAGGAATAAACATAAATTAAGGAAGAAATAGATATTTATAAATCAACAATTGGATGCAAGGAGGTGATATGGAGACTATCATTTATTATTTTCATTTTCTAGGTACATAGGTAGAATCAATAACAGAAATTCCAGAACATGAAGATTTGTGCATTATGCCTTGCCAAAGAGGCTGAGATAAAGGAAATATGTTCATAAGTCTACCTTTTGAAAAAAATATAAGCTTGGCAGGTAAAGGAAGTGGTGTGCTTTGAGGAGCCTTGGAGGCAAAGTGTTGTCATACAATGAGTCAGATATCCTGGTTTATTATGGAACCCGTGACTGCTGTAGTTTCTCCTCATAGTGTTTCATCAGTGAAAGAGCACTGGGCTACCACATTTCCAGGATCTCTTCAAGACTTAAATCCACTCTTAGCTCCTTTCATCTTAGAAAGTGCTTGCCTAACTTGGAATTTCAAACGCATTTTAGATTTACATATAATAAAAATTTGATGTCTCTTCAAAGGGCAGATAAATTAAAAGAAAGGGAAAAGTTGTTAGAAAAATAGTTGGTCTGAGGAGCCAATTCCCAATCAGAAATTTCATCCAAGAGCCCTGGCCGGGGGTTGGGATTGTGAACGTAAAAACGTTGGACCTCCTGTGAGAAAAGATCCAGCTGTGGGGCCCTTGGATTCTACCCCAGCACAGCCCGCTTTCCAAAAAAGTAGTTAAAACCTTCTGATCATACTACGGTGTCTTCTTTTCTCTATGCAGCTAAAATTTGAGACTCCTCTCTTGCTCCATAAGGGGAATATGGAAATCTGGAGTGGAGGCTGAAGACACTGCAGTGTGGGCTGACCCCAAGTCTCCAGCTGGCCCCTGTGTTCAATCTTTAGACCCTCCATCTTGGGAGAAGAGATGGGCCCTATCTACAGCCTTTCCCATAGCTCTTCTGCTTCCTAACTTGAGGAAAGCTCTACGTGATCTTTTAACAAGCTCTAGGGGACTGAGTTAATGTTTTTGTTTTGTTTTGTTTCTTTTCTTAATCCTTTAAATATGTTTCTAGAGAATTTGTTCCCAGACATTCCTGAATATTTTTTTTTTTAGAAAATTGAAGACATAGTTTACTCTGGTACAATATTTTTTGAAAAAATTCCTCACCTCAAAACTAGTATCTTGGATTATGATTGCTTCATTTTAAATAGGACGTTATTCCACTGAAGATGTAAAGTGCAAAGATGGTCTCATATCACAGAGCAATCTTTACCACAGGAGATGGGAACCTTACACGGATGTATTTGAAAACACAATATTATCTTTATTTTTCTCATTTTGTCTTAAACCAGTTTCCACTTTGCCACAGATTGGCATCAGCGTGTTTTGGACTTACTCATTCAGATGAGTTAAAAACCTAGATAACAAACTATAGCCCTTTCATACATGTTTTAAGTATTAGTGAACTTCACAGGAAGAAGAGATTACTCTTCCCTTAAAATGTTTGTTTTGCTTATTTTTTTATTTATATTTTTTAAAGATTTTATTTATTTGAGAGAGAGAGATCACAAGTAGGCAGAAAGGCAGGCAGAGAGAAAGAGGGAAGCAGGCTCCCCGCTGAGCAGAGAGCCCAATGTGCGGCTCAATCTCAGGACTCTGAGATCATGACCTGAGCCAAAAGCAGAGGCTTAACCCACTGAGCCACCCAGATGCCCCTGTTTTCCTCATATTTTAACACGGCACACACTACGTTATACTGCATGTCTTTCTCTCATACACATTGGGTTTCTTCTCTTGTGCAAAGAAGCAAGATGGGCTGGGTGTCATTGGGTGCCAGTCTTGTTTGTTGAAGAGGAGCCATTGTCCAAATGTGTGTCTGCAGAAAATGGCTCCTTATTCCCAGTCATTACCCTCAACGGGAACCAGAAAAAAAAATTGATGTAAACATTGTTAAGCATAGAAAATATTTTTCCCAAGTTAAGTGGATAGACTTTTTAGAATAAATCTAAGAACAATAGTTTTGAAATGGAGGCCATCCACATTCTGTTTCTGATTTCTAATGAGAATAGATATATTACAAGATTTATGTAATTTTTTTTAATTCAATGATTTAAAAACTAATGTAGTGGATGGGAGTTGGGATACAGTTTGGTTGGCAGCATGATTGATGGTTGTTGCGTTTGGGCAGGGAAAGAGACCCCAGGCCTTGGTTTGGAGGAGCAGTGAGACAAAGAAAATTAAATTGGCCTGCCCAATAAAACAAGAATTCATAATTTTCATGGCAGCTTAAGAGGGAGGCTATGAGAGGGCTTATGGATGAATTGGGGAGTAGGGAAGGATTGGGTCCAGCTGCATGGAGGGAGGTCAGAGGCAGGGGTCAGCCAGGGAGATGTTTCCTCAGGAGGAAATGGCCAGGACAGCGCCATGGATGGGGGAGGGGTCCCTCTCATATGCACTACTAGGCAGTTTCCAGCCACCTGCTCTATGACTGTGAAAGCTCTTCCCTTACTTCCAACTCCTTAGGCAACTTGATTAAAACCACCATCTTGTGTGAGTGATACCTCAGAAAAATCATGGAAGAGTATCCATCTTTCCACATTTGGTTTGATGCAGAGTGGAGACAGGAAGCAGATGTAAGAGATGAGAATCTAAGTGAAACAGATAATTGAACAGAAGGAAGATATTAGTGCAGGGAGTCACTACAAGAAATGGAAAGTCCCTGAGAGTCCTGAGAAATGCAGGGAGTCAGCTAAATGAGGGATGGGGAATAAACTCACTTTTATTTTGATATTAAAGGAGAGGAGGACGCTCATCACAAGATGGAAGGCTTGAAAACACCCACACAGTTGATTCCTGCGCTGTGCCTATAATTCATCTGATGTTTTTCACAAATGGCAGCTTCTCCTGACTTGTTGCTGACCAGTTGAGCAACGTCTTCAACTTTATGGCGTAAACAGAACCGGGAATCCTGCCTATGACACCCAACATCCTCACATCATGGGAGAAACTTCCTTGCCTTTTTCTCAGCACCCAGAACCTTTCCTAGGAAAATGGTTATAATGGTAAGACTTCTTCAAAAATGAACCCATAAGGCTGCATTAGAATAAAATATTTTTTTCTACAAAAATTATTAGTATTTTTTTTTTCAGAAAGCAAGATCAAAGAGAGATTTCTGAGATCAAGAACAGGAAATGAGTGATTCAGCAGGCTGGATTTCACCCAAGGAGCTGTCTCCACAGCTGTAGAGAATAGCTGAGAAAAGTTCCAGGGGACTTGCCTGGTACTGCTTGAAAGCAGCCAGACTGAGAACCATCGAGAACTCTCCAGAGTGTGATGAAGGACAGTTGGAAAGCCCAGCTTTGTGTCAGAAATACGTCAGCCCAGTGCCTCTGCTCCACTGACTATCCTTTCAGTCTCCTGAACCCACATTTGGAAGTGGTCCGGGAAGACTCGGGATTCAAGAGGGAAGGAGCATCTTCCCAGGAGGGAGCGTCCAGGTGTTTGTTCTTCTCTAAGAGACTGAATAGATGATTTATCCCAGCAGCTGGCACCACTGTGCTGTTTTCCGAGTCTAATATAGGGCTAGTTATGGGGCCAGAACTGCCCTTCGGGCAGGGCTGGGGGAGCTCAGCGAGCAATGATTCATTCGCTTACTCTCTCTATCATCTTAAAGTGCACTTGGCAAACACCCCACTTGGCCTGTTATTATCTAATGAGTCTATGTGCCCAGTTCTGTTGGGTCCATGCAGAACCATTTGGAGGGACTTGCCCAGAGACTGGGCCTTGAGGCCAGCCCTTGAAAAGAGAAGTAGCCCTCAAATGTGCTTTTTTTTTTTCCTATTTTTTTTTAACATATCATGCCCTGATTTTAGTAGGAGAGCAATGCCCATCTATAGCTTGTAGTTGTTTCTGGTACTTCATTAGCCCCCCAACTAGTCTCCCACATCTTTCTCCCCCCACATCCAGCAGCACACCTGTGGCCAGGTTCTTTCCACTGCACGATCAGATTGCTGTGACAGACCTCCTTTCTCTGTCCCCCAGCCTGTCACACTCCTGTTTAGCCCTCGCACCACCCTCAGTCTAATATTTCTTTTTTTTTTTTTTTAAGATTTTACTTATTTATTGGACAGAGAGAGAGAGAGAGAGAGCAAGCAGGCAGAATGGCAGGCAGAGGGAGAGGGAGAAGCAGGCTTCCCGCAGAGCAGGGAACCCAACATGGGGCTCAATCCCAGGACCCTGGGATCATGACCTGAGCCAAAGCCGGACGCTTAACCAACTGAGCCACCCAGGTACTCCCCTCAGTTTAATCTTTCTAAAACATTATTTGCATCACGTCACTCTCCTGTTCACAAAATCACAGATATATCTTTAGTATCTTTATAGTATCAGAAGGATTTTTTTCTGGATCTCACCTGTGTTTTAAGTTGTATTTTATGCATTTCTGAAGCTGCGTACAGCCTTTTCAAAATGAGCTGGGGTCTAAATGCAGGGGCACTTACATGTATCATAACAATAAAATGTTGATTGGAATTTTCCTGTCATTGAATACTTTTGTCAAAAGGCCCTGAGCTGAGGACAAGGTTTGACAAGTACCCCCAAATTTTTACAAGTACCTAGATTGCCTCTAGGGATTAGTGAGAGGTGGCCAAATTGGTTTTCCAAGTGCCTGTCCCAATCCTCAGATGTTTATAAAAAGAGAAGACAAGAAATTTGAGGGGAGTTCGATGTAGTGGGCAAATTCTAGTAGTCTCAGTGCTGCATACAGTCAGCTGATTGGGGAATTGTAGGCATTTTCCTACTCTCAGGCCAGCTGACAGAGACTCTAGGATAGCCATGTGTGAAAACGAGGGGTACCTAAAGGAGGGAAAGCTGGCGTTTACCTCCTCCACGAGACGTTTGCTGTGGTATCTCCAAGCCTTCCCTAGGGCCACCAGCCCCCGAGAGGGAAGTTTGATGGGAGTGTTCTAGGGATACATTTGTGTGTCTCTGAGAGCATGCAGTGCTGGTGAATGTAGGTAGGGATGCTTGTGTCTCACCGGAGAATCCTGAAGGCGGGAGACCGGGTTGAACAGCCTGCAGCTGAAGGCCAAGGAGAGAGATCAGCGGCATGGCAAGGATGCTTGAATTTTTCCAGGTACCCAGGCACTGAAGAGTCTAGACTCAAGACTTCTCAAAGGGGTCTCTATGAAAAGGCCACCTTCTTCACGCCTACTGATGGGTCTCAGGCCAGGTGTAAGAGTCTTGATGGGCTGTGCTCTAGCGGACAGGAGCTGGGGGTGGTCAAGAAGAAAGAGAGGAGAGCTGCAGAGCACAGCACCATCATCAGAGAGCTTCGAGGTGCTAACGTCTCCATAGGGCTTCTAGAGAAACCACGCACACTTTCCAAGAGCAAAGTAGCCTTAGGCTGGCCCACACTGAACAAAAGCATCAGCAAGAACAGTTAAGTGAAACAAACCAACACATCGTTGTTTTGTGTTTTTTTTTTTTTTTTTTTTTGTAACATCCTCAATACTTGGGAGGGACTGTGGCATCTGCCCAGATGTTGATAAGGGAGGGGAGGGCTGTTTTTAGTCTGTCTAAGGCAGTGGATGGACAAAAATAATACTGTTTGCTGTTTTTATTCTAATGACTTTAGAGTATACAATAAATATTTCGCTTGCACACACATGTGCAAAATATACTAAAAGCTTTCTTATTTAAAAAATTTCCAGTTTCTAATAAGCATTTTGTAGACCTGTGACATCTGAGCAGAGAGGCATGTAACTTGTGATACAGGAAGAAATAATGGTTCTTTCCTCAAAGAATGCATATGAGAGAGGCTGTCACAAAAACACATAAGCAGGCATTTAGTTCCTTTCTGTATACAGTTCACGCTGAAGCAGGTTTGAATACGGAGTGATGGGCATGCAGGGAAGGAGCATCTGGGGGGGTGGGAAATCCTAGCTTCCGTGACTTGGCCACATGGAACTCCTCAATTTCATTGGTCACTTCCCCTTCAAAAATTCTACTTCTTTGTTTTTTCCTAGAACAAAACCTGAGCTTCCCTTTCTCTGTTTTCTCATTGACTTATTTCCATCTAAAATGCCCTGCTTTTCATTCTCAGCTTGGAAAACATGATTATCTTTACCTTCCAGCTCAAGTCTTGCCTTCTTTCCTAACCACCCACTGCCCCTAAGTCTAAGACATTTCTATTTCTCCTTAGTGCTTAATCATATTCTAACTTGTTGCATCTCCTGACTGATGTTTAACTTTAAACTTGCAACACTGTTCTTTGCCTATCACTTTAAGGTCAGAAGCGTGATTTTCTAGCTTTCTTCTTCTACTCACTGGTAGGTGACTCAATCCTGCTCCCTGAGGCTTCATGGGAAATCTGCTGGGAGCATCTTACAAGAGAAAATAGTCCCTCTGTGTCTCCCTCCAGACATTATTTTGTCTGTATGTCACGGGACACACTGTCCATGCATTAGGCGGGATGCATCATTCAGGACCCAGGCAGGAGACACTCACTTGACTGGGAAAGTTTAATATAAAGGTTGATTAAGT
The DNA here is from genome assembly GCA_028533885.1 of Nasua narica. Classification (NCBI taxonomy): domain Eukaryota; kingdom Metazoa; phylum Chordata; class Mammalia; order Carnivora; family Procyonidae; genus Nasua; species Nasua narica. Next base: position 7,629,524 of record CM052806.1, read on the forward strand.
CAACAGGGAAATAATTCCTAAAGGGTAAGGAGAACTCTAAGAATACAAGAAGAGTAGATATGAGGAGCAGCCAGTACTTCTGAAACAGAGGCAGAGTATTTAAGGAAGGAACAAATCAGAAAGAGAGCCCAACACCCCCCGGACTGAGTGAAATTCGTACCTCCTCAGAGTGTGGCTGTGCGTGCCCCACTCCCCGGAACAGTGGAGAGATTAGCTGCGCAGTCCCAGGGCAGTGCTGGCAAGCCGGAAACTGCCCATTGGCATGCTGGCAAAACGCTGTAGGAAAGCACCAGATTTGCACGGTAGTGGTATAGGAGTGAACTCTGCAGGTTGCCAGGAAGCTGGCAGAGGTGCTGGCAGAACTCTGGAAAGCTGCCCTCTTGGATGTTGCTGAAACTCACCGGGAATCTGCCAGCTGGGGCCCCGATGACACAGGAAAGCCCGCTGGGCCTTGGGCAGATTCACTGGGAGTGCACCCTCTGGAGTGGGAGTGAGCCCCGCACCATGCCTTGTGCACTGCAAGCCACCACATGCAATGGGTGGCAGGGCGGCATTGCTCGCTGCAACTGGGAAGGGGCACCCCATCCTCCGGCTTGTCCTTGAGCACCCCCTTCGGAGAAAGCTTGCCATTGTGCCTTCTGAGCACAGAGCCCAGGACCAGCATCACAAAGCAGAGCAGAGTGAATTTGAAGCTGGTGGCAGTAAAGTGATCTCTGGCTCAGCAAGCAGAGCAGAAAAACGGGAAGACCATCCATCTGAGTCTCCACCCATCCACTCCCGGACTCCTGTTCATGGGAAACGATATATTGCTTATTTTTTATGCCGCTTTTAGGTGGAAATTCTGTTCCCTGCAGCTGCAAGTATTTTATCTGATACAAAATTTACTTGCTTTGTTTTTATCAAAATGTAAAATATCAAAAATACAATCCTGGCATTGTGAAGGCACATGATTAACAAACCTAAAGAGCACAGACTTTTAATAAAATACAGCAGTCCCATCCTCACTTCTTGCTGCCTCAGAGTTAACCAAGGCAACCAGTTTCTCTCTCTATGGAAAAAATTTTAATTGCAGCAAGATACACTAACAGGAAAGCTACAGTCTCATCCATTTTCAAGTGCATGGTTTAGCCGTGCCAAGTACTCCCACATGCAACCTGTCGAACAACCGATTCGGTGTTTTGATGTTACTTTTGGTGGCCTCCGTATTGCTAAAATATTTGCTTCACAAAATGCTGGTGTTTATTCATCACTGATGAGGACATCTTTTTAGATCCTCCAATAATACACGCAACCAGGCACCTCCTTCTTCAACCCAAAGGGCTATGTAACCATTTCATATGTGACCCTTTTGCTCTCTTCATTGTTTTAGGAACTTAACATGTAAACAGCTATGTCTCTAGATTAGAGGGACCATCTTTCTCACCTTCTCTTTGAAAAATATAATATTTTCTCATTTTCCAAAATTAAAAGGGGAGTTATAAAAACAAGTTTATTTGCCAAACTACCATGTAATGGCTGAGTAAAGTTTTGGATCCGTTCACCAGAAACCCAAGTGATCCAAGATTGTGGGTAAAAGGTCAAATTTCTGTGCTTTATTTCCTGGCTTAACTTTCTCAAGTTTTCTAAATCATGTCAGTCCTTTCCTTTTTTTTTTTTTTTTAAGAGACAGAGCAAGAGCGAGCACCGGCAGGGTGGGGGAGGGGCAGAAGGAGAGGGAGAAGCAGACTCCTCACTGAGCAGAGAGCCCGACAGGGGGGCTGGATCCCAGGACCCCGGGATCATGACCGGAGCAGAAGGCAGCCGCTTAACTGACTGAGTCACCCAGGCGCCCTCAGTGGTGTCACTTTTGTCAGGGAGTTCCAGGCATTAGAAATGTCATATGTGCTGCTGATAGAAATTGATGACTGGGAGATTCTAGTATATTGGGGTCATCCTTTGGGGAAGTTTGGTGGCATTTGCAACTGTGTTCCTATTGCAGAGCTCCCTGTGCAGCTCTTGCCCCGGGGTCAGACTTTTGTGTTGGGTTCCTGGATTTCTTGATTTAATGTTCTCCCCTTTTGGGTTGCTGAATCTTTTATGGTCGTAAGGTACATTCTTTAGTAGCTTTTAAGGCAGAGGTACATTTCTGAATCCTTGCATATCTGAATTGGTTTGATTTTGGATGTTCACTTAATGGATAGTTTGGGTATTTTATTTTTGTTGAATGTAATTCACATAACATAAAATTCATCCTTTGAATTATACAAGTCAGTGGGTTCTAGCATATTCACAAAGTCATGCAATCATTACTATATTATTCCAGAACATTTTTATTATTGAGTTGGTGTTTAATTTTTGTGTATTTCTACATCCAATCTCATACAAAAATTCTTGGGAGCAAGGACTATACATCATACACCTGGTGCTAGGCTAAAGCAGTATTGAGTAAGAGGAAAGGTAAATGAAAATCTAGAGACTTCCATTGCTGCCTTGGTGAAGTCAGTGGTCATGTTGGATAAGCCCATGTGGTAGGAATCTGTGTGCAGCCTTTGGGGTCTGGGGGCAACCTCTAATTGCTGAGCACAACCTCCAACCAACAGCCAGCAAGAAGCCGAAGTCCTCAGTCTTACAACCACAAAGAAACGAATTCTGCCAACGACTTGAGAAAGTAAAGAGGCTTCTTCCCCAGTAAAGCCTCCGGAGAAAAACACAACCCAGGAAATGTCTTGACTGCAACCTTGGGAGATCCTGAGGAGAAGACAGCCAAGCCATGTGTGCTACTCTGACCCACAGATAGTGTTCTATAATAAGTGTGTGCGCTGCTTTAAGCTGCTAAGTCTGGTAGTGCATAACATGGGAATAGAAAACTAAAACATGTGACCTCAGTATCTTCTATTGATCATTCCAGTGAGAGTTCCAGTGTCCCGTGCATGGGGAAGCCAACCTTCTCGCGGTATTGTAGCATCAAGCATAGGACTTTATAAATTGAAGAGAAGTCACCAAGATGTTGGTATAAATTTTAATCCAACTTCTGAAGAAATCATTACCCTTCATATTCTTTTGAAGAACAATAGTCTAAAAGCACATTTGTAAGGTCAAGACATGCTGAATGTCTTCAGGGATTTTTCCTATAGCGTGGAAAAGGCCAAGGGATACAAAATTGATATTAACAATGTCATTACTAAGACTAAAAGTCTGAAGAGAGAAGATATCATCCTTTTTTTTTTTGGATGATCAAAGAGAATGTGGACCCAGAAAAATGATAGGAAAGAGCTTAGTGGGGTGCACAGAGAATCAGATTTGGAATCAGGCAAACTCATATTCAAATCCTACATTTGAAATCCTGATTTCAAAAAAAGCTACTTAATCTCTATGATGAAGCCATGTCATATGAAAAGAATGCAGTCAAAATTCACTCTAAATTTTTCTTGAGATGAGTAAATGGATAACATGTAAAGCATTTAGGATGGATTGGTACATGGTCACATAGTTATACTCAGAGATAACACTATTCAAAGTGTTTTAATTTTTTTAAAGATTTATTTTATCATTTATCTGAGAGAGAGAGAGAGAGAGAGCACAAGCAGGAGGGGCAGAGGAAGAGAGAGAGAATTTCAACCAGACTCTACACTGAGCACAGAGCCCGATGTAGGGCTCAGATCTCACCATCCTGAGATCATGACCTGAGCCCAGACCAAGAGTCAGATGCTTAACCAACTGGGCCACCCAGGCATGCCATAATGTCTTAATTTTTAATTTAATAATTTTAATTTTTAATGTCCAACTTTTAACTTTTATTTTTTTTTTGTAAATTTTAACTTTTCCATCCGAATTACTGCATTGCCTCACCAGGAAGATCCTGGTCCAACCATGACCAAGGCTTTTGTGTGGCATAGCCCACAGCATGTTGACAGAAGGTTGGCAATTCACAAGACTTCGAAGCACAACCTGCTCCCTGAGCTTTGCAGCTAAGCTGGAAACAAATAGTCAAAGGGACAAAATGTTGGGCTCTACCTGTTGGGATTCGCTTTTCCATATTAACTGCTACTACTCTCATTCTCCCAGGAATCTCCCAGGAAACATGACATTTTGCACTTGTCCAAATGCCCATGACTTGTTATGGCCCTCAAACTCATTAAATTGGGTGGAACATGAGGGACAGTGTCCTCACTACCTGAGCTTGACCTTGTTTGAAGGGGCCTTCTGTTACTTCCCAGGGACACCTTATCCTCAATCTTCATCACCAGGGTTTCCAGGCAGAGGGATAGCAGACGAAGCACCGAAGTGGAGAAATATTTGGAGCACTTAAGGAACTAAAAGAAGGCCAGTGTGTTTAGAAAATGATAAATAAATGTTAGAGAGGCAGCAAATGAAACCGTAGAAGTAGAAAGAGACCAAGATAAATAAATCTCTGCAGATTGTGATAAAAAGTTTGATTTTTTTCCTAATTGTAATGAGGCTTTTTTTATTTTTAACAATTTAATTAAAGGAACAACCACGCTTAAGAAACAGAGCATTACCCATCATGCCACATTCTGTCTATTCCCATGGTGGCCCTACTGAGACCCCTTCTCAGGAAGCCCTGAGAAGCCCTTGTTTTTGTTTTGTTTTGTCTTTATATTTTATCTTTGTTTTCTAGATTCATCCACGTGTATGTGTGTCGTTGTTCTACTCATATGTCTAGTATTCCTCGGTGTGGTTCTTCTTCTTCTTTTTTTTTTTTTTTAAAGATTTTATTTATTTATTTGTCAGAGAGAGGGAGAGAGAGCACAAGCAGGCAGAGTGGCAGGCAGAGGCAGAGGAGAGGCAGGCTCCCCGCTGAGCAAGGAGCCCGATGTGGGACTCGATCCCAGGACCCTGGGATCATGACCTGAGCCAAAGGCAGCAGCTTAAGCAACTGAGCCACCAAGGCGTCCTGGTGTGGTTCTTCTGATGGGCATTTTGGTTGTTCCTCATTTTATGGTTTTGTTCCTCTTTTACACTTTTGCTTTTTGTATTTTGTTAACTGAATTTTTCTTACCTTGAAGTAATAAAGATATTCACATTCCTGTCTAAAGTTATAAAGTTTTGCTTTTTAAGTCTTTAAGTCACCTGGAATTAATTTTTCAGGTTGGTGGAGAGTTTTAAGATCTTATTTATTTTTTCTGTAGGGTTAATCCGTTGTCTGAATACCATTAACTAAATAATTCATCCTTTTTCCATTGACTCACTGTGCCTCTTTTGTATATGTTATATATTTATAACAACTGAAGTCTTTCCGGATATTTTTCTATCATCCCCTTTTCTTAGATGTTTGTTTAATAATTACACTATTTCAAGGGCTTGTGGTTTTGTTGTTGTTTTGTTTTGTTTTGCGGGGGTGCTTAGTGTTTTTTAAGAAGAGAGTTTTACCCAGTATTTTTAATTCTTTTCAACCGGAAGTTTAGTCTGAAGAATTGGTCCTCTATACTTGACATCTGTAAGATATCTAGCTTTAAGCCACTTTTACATTTCTCTGTTAAACTCATTTTAGCCACTGCATGTTAACTTTATTATTATTTATTTTTTACCCTGTTAGTTTTGTATTGTCAATTTTTAAAGGATTTTTACACTCATGTTTATGACTGAGATAGGCCTGTGTTTTCTCATTCATACTGTTTTTCTCTAGTTATTGTGCTATAGCCATCCTAGAGTAGAATGAGAGAGTAGTTCCCACCATTTATACTCTGGGGAGAGTTTTGTGAGATTAGAAGGACTCATCATTTGAGAGTTTGGTAGAATTTTTCTATGAAATATTCTGAGACAGATGTTTTCTTTCTGGGAAAATTTTAACATATTGATTCAATTTCTTAATGTTATAGGGTTATTTTGGCATTCTGTTTCTCTTTGAGTCATTTTTGGTAAGTTATATTTTGTAGAAATATGTCCACTTGCCAAGTATTTAAGTATATTGGCTTGAGGCTGATTTTTAAAAGCATTTTTTTTTTTTTTTTTGCTAAAGTTCATTTATACCTTCTTTTCTTTTTGTCCTGAGCAATCTCACTAGAACTTTATTTCATTATTCTTTTCAACCAACTTTATGCTTTGTTTAGCATCTCTAATATATCTTTGATTTTATATCTTTAATATATAATATATTTATTATCTCTTTACTGAAGTTTATTTTGAGATTCTTTTTGCAACTTTTTTATCTGGAAGGTTAGCTGATCAATTTTCATCTTCCTTTCTTCCTTTTGATTTATGTATTCATTTTTATTTTACTTAAAAGATTTTATTTATTCAAGAGAGATAACAGGAGGAGGAGCAGAGGGAAGGACAAGCAGACTCTGTGCTGAGCATGGAGCCCATTCAGGTCTCGATCCCTGGACCATGAGATCGTGACCTGAGGCAAACTCAAGAGTAGGTCACTTAACCGACTGAGCCCGCCAGGTGCCCCATCCTTCCTTATCTCTGATAAAACATTTACAGCTAAAACATTTTCTCTAAGAAATGCTTTGGATTTATTCAACAAGTTTAAAAGTGTTTGTATTAAATTTAAAATTCTAAATGTGTATTTTAAATATCATTCAGTTTGTACTTTACCATATGATCTCTACTTTTACTTTTGCATTATTTGGAAGCACATTTTAAGATTTCCATATGAATAGTTTTTTCTTAGTTTTTTTTTTAATTTGTAAATTAATTGCATTGCTGTCAAGAAACATAATCTGGAAAATAGCAAATTTGTTCACATTTTCTTAAGAGCTTAGTATATAATATTTTAATAAATGCTCTGATATGTATAGAGTATACAGAAAATGTATACTTTAATTATTGAGTACCCAATTTCTATCTATGTATCTATTAATTTATTTACCTCAAGCCTTTAAACTGCGCTGTTCAAATTCTCTTTGTTTTTACTATTTGGGGGGTCAGTTTGACATCAATAATAGATGTCAAGTTTTTCCCACTATGATAGTTAATATGTCTGTTTCTCTTCATATTTTTTTTCACATTTAAACTTTTATATTTGAGATATTAGAGGACAGAAAATCTGGTAATTCGAATTTTTTTTATCACCAGAAAGCAACTCTTTTATTCTCCAATAAATAATCTTATGTAAGCATTGATTTTGTTTGAAATTAATATAACTACACCTACTTTCTTTTGGTTACTTATTTAGCACTTTTTTTTTCTTTCTTTAAATATTATTAACATATAATGTATGATTTGTTACAGGGTTACAGGTCTGTGATTCATCAGTCTTACACAATTCACAGCACTCACCATAGCACATACCCACCCCAATATCCATCACCCAGCCACCCAATCCCTCCCACCCCTCCCCCTCCAGCAACCCTCAGTTTATTTCCTAAGATTAAGAGTCTCTTATGGTTTGTCTCCCTCTCTGGCTTCATCTTGTTTCATTTTTCCCTCCCTTCCCCTATGATCCTCTGTCTTGTTTCTCAAATTCCTCATATCCATGAAATCATATGATAATTGCCTGTCTCTGATCGACTTATTTTGCTTGCCCTAATACCCTCTAGATGGAACTAGAGGAACTAGATGGAACATTACTGCAAATGGCAAAATTTCATTTTTGATAGATGCATAGTATTCGATCATGTGTGTGTGTGTGTGTGTGTATACCACATATTCTTTATCCATTCATCTGTAATGGACATCTAAGCACTTTCCATAGTTTGGCTATTGTAGAAATTGCTGCTATAAACATTCAGGTGCATGTGCCCCTTCAGATCACTACATTTGTATCATTAGGGTAAATACCCAGGAGTGTGATTGCTGGATCATAGGAATCCAAATATGGATTCCTACCTATTTTCAACTTTTTGAGGAACCCCCATCCTGTTTTCCAGAGTGGCTGCACCAGCTTACATTCCCACCAACAGCATTAAGAGGATTCCCCATTCTCCACATCCTCGCCAACACGAGTCATTTCCTGACTGTTAATTTTAGACATTCTGATTGGTATGAGGTGGTATCTCACTGTGGGTTTTTTTTTTTTTTAACATATAATGTATTATTTTCCCCAGTGTACATGTCTGTGAATCATCAGGCTTACACATTTCACAGCACTTAAAATAGCACATACCATCCCCAATGTCCATAACCCAGCCACCCTATTGCTACCCCTCCCCCCCAACTCCCAACCACCCTTAGTTTTTTTCATGAGTTTAGGAGTCTCATATGGTTTGTCTCCTTCCCCATCCCATCTTGTTTCATTTGTCTCCCCTCACAACAACTCCCCGTCCTGCCTCTCAAATTCTTCATATCTGAGAGCTCATGTGATAATTGTCTTTCTCTGACTGACTTATTTCACTTAGCATAATATCCTCTAGTTCCATCCACATCATTGCAAATGGTAAGATTTCGTTTCTCTTGATGGCTGCATAGTATTCCATTGAATATATATACCACTTCTTCTTTATCCATTCATCTGTTGATGGATATCTACGTTCTTTCCATAGTTTGGCTATTGTGGACATTGCTGCTATAAACATTCAGGTGCATATGACCCTTCGGATCACTACATTTGTATCTTGAGGGTAAATACCCAGTAGTGTGATTGCTGGGTCATAGGGTAGCTCTATTTTCAACATTTTGAGGAACCTCCATACTGTTTTCTAGAGTGCCTGTAGCAGCTTGCATTCCCACCAACAGTGTAGGAGGGTTCCCCTTTCTCCTCATCCTCGCCAACATCTGTCATTTCCTGACTTGCTAATTTTAGCCATTCTGACTGGTGCAAGGTGGTATCTTGCTGTGGTTTTGATTTGTATCTCTCTGATGCCAAGTGATGTTGAGCACTTTTTCATGTGTCTATTGACCATTTGGATGTCTTCTTTGCAAAAATGTCTGTTCATGTCTTCTACCTATGTCTTGATTGGATTATTTGTTCTTTGGGTGTTGAGTTCGATAAGTTCTTTCTAGATATTGGATACTAGCCCTTTATCTGATATGTCATTTGCAAATATCTTCTCCCATTCTGTCAGTTGTCTTTTGGTTTTGTTGACTGTTTCCTTTGCTGTGCAAAAGCTTTTGATTTTGAAGTCCCAATAGTTCATTTTTGCCCTTGCTTTCCTTGCCTTTAGTGATGTTTCTAGGAAGAAGTTGCTGCAGCTGAGGTGAAGGGATGTATTATGACTGTAAAGATAGAAATTTAAAAATATTTTTAAAAAGGAATTAAAAAGATAAGAAGATGGTTGAGAAAAGAAAAAAAAAAAAAAAAGAAGAGAATGTGATCAGGCTGGAGACTAGAACAAAGCCATATGCTAGATTAGGGTATACTTTGGTTTGTTAGAAGAAACTGAATCCCAGAATTTTAAAGAAAGAACAACTTATATATATACAAAAAATAAGGTTAAATACAATGAAGGTTTAGAATTTGACTATAAAAATGAAAATTAAAAATTAAAAAAGATTTTTAAACAGGTATTTGTAGGATAAAATATTTAAAATAGGTTAAAATAGGAAAGAGAAAAAATTTAAAAAAAAATAGAACAAGAAAAAAATAATGAAAGTTAAAAAAATTTAACTTTGAAAGACTAAAGAATCATGGGAAAAAAGCCATGAATTCTATGTGCTGAATTCCTGTAGTTCTGAAGCTTTGCAGTTCTCAATGATCAGCAAACTTGGTCTTGGTTGGGTGTTCTTGCTGATCTTCTGGGGGAAGGACCCATTGCAGTGATTCTCAAATGTCAATTCCCGAGGTGGAATTGCACCCGCCCTTGCCAGGGGCCAGGCTAAGTAATCTGCTTCTGTTTGCTCTTGGAGCTTTTGTTCCCTTAATGCTCCATGCAGCTTCGGAGGATGAGAATGAAGATGGTTGCCTCCCTATCTCTGGCCAGAGGAGCCAAGAATTCAGGGCCCACCTCTTCAGTGTGCCCTCAGAGAAAAGCAGTCATTCACTCCTGTCTCCCTGGTCTCTGGCTGCACTCTGAGCTCATCCGGCCTGTGATGGAGCATTTCTATCTCTGGTGCATGGGCCCGTTTGCAGTCTTCAAACCCAGAAGATTCCTGCACTGCACTCCCCTGCTGCTCTTCCCAGGGGAGGAAGGTGAGTATCTTGGATCTGCCACTTGTGGGGTCCGTGCTCAAAGAGCAGTGCCCTGACTGTGCCTTGGATCGCGCTTTATGGCAACCCTGAGCTGGGAACCCACTGCTCGGTTCCATCTTTGCAGCTGGCTTCCCTGTTCTAATACCTGGGAACTCTGCCACATTCAGACATCCCCGGTCTTTCTGTGACTCCGAGGGTCCTGAGACCACACTGACCCAGCGAAGTTTCCACTCCTCATTTATCCCTCACCAGAGCAGACTTCTAAAAGTTCTGATTTTGTGCCCTCCTGCTCTCTCACTTGCCAGAAGCTGGCCCTTCTCCTCATGGTCTATCTTCCTGTATATCACCTCAGATTCACTTCCTCACATGTTCTACCTTCCAGAAAGTGGTTGCTTTTATGTTCTCTTTGATCTCCTATTGAGTTTGTAGGTGTTCAGGATGGTTTAATAACTATCTAGCTGGGGGCGCCTGGGTGGCTCATTGGGTTAAAACCTCTGCCTTCAGCTCAGGTCATGATCTCAGGGTCCTGGGATCGAGCCCCACATCGGGCTCTCTGCTCGGCTGGGAGCTTGCTTCCCCCCCCCTCTCTACCTACTTGTGATCTCTCTCTCTCTTTGTGTCAAATAAATAAATAAAATCTTAAAAAAAAAAAAGAAGCTATCTAGCTGAATTCCCGGGACCAGACGAAATTTAGGTCTCCTACTCCTCTGCCATCTTGCTCCACCCTCCATCACTTTTTTTCTATCCTTTTGCATTTGTTATGTAGTACACTAGGATTTTTTTCCTATGATATTTCAGGTGTCTATTTTCCCTGAAGTCAATTACCTTTGAAAAAAATTTTGTTTGGTTTAATACAATGCATCATTTGCACACATCTCAACTCTTGTAATTAACTAAGTCACCTGTAAAAAGATTAGACACACACTTTCCCCTTTTTAGAGCCCTCTCTCTTAGAAGCCTCAGACCTGCTTCAGAATGTGCTGATTACTCTCCTGGTCCATTCCTGTCATTGGAAGTTTAGGACCTCTTTTCACATCGTCCTGGGAATTTCTTTTGCTTCTTTCTTGAGCTAGAAATTGTGTCTCTTGCATTCAATTTCTGCTTGGCTTTTGATCAGCCTCATTGTTGATTTTGGGAGAAAATTGTAGACAATCGAAGTTAAACCCTACAAATTCACTCTCCATACTTTTCTACTCTACTTTTGCCCTAGGAGGCTGATTTCATGCACTGTATCCACTTCTTGCCCTCTGGTTTCTAAATGGTCTAGGCCAGTGGGAAGCACGAGCAGGTCTCAGAGTAGAATAACATCAGAGCTGACTTCCTTTCTACCTAATCTCCACTGGTTGCCCATGTTCCTTTACTGATTTCCATAAGCTCCTCTCCACAGCCTTTACCAAAGTTAGAACCATTCTTTTGGAGTTCTAGTAACCACTGCCTCCCATGGTCATTTGGGCCAAGAGGTGGTAATTGTTCTGTATCATTTTTAGGACAAGAATGCTTCACCATACCTAGCTGCCTGCCCATGTTAGACATGATTTCACTATTTTTCAGTCTTTCTGCTGACAAACTGACTGATGGTACAGGCTTTACTGGTTTCCTGAGAAAGTGTGCATGGGAAGTAAACATTTTAAATACTGAATGTTTAAAATATTTTTATCCTACCCTTAAAGTATAATAATAGTTTGATTATTTTGACATAATTCTGGGTTTCAGTTTTTCTTCAGAATATCGAAACCTAATTTCACTGTTTTCTTGGTTCCAATACTGCTTTTTGGAAATAAATTCTTAAGATCTCCATCCTCCGTGTATAGAAATTTCATCATGTGAGGTGTTGCTGCCCATCTTCATCCATTTTTTTGGACATTAGATCGTAACTTTCAATTGGAAAATTAGAATTTTAATTCTGAAAATATTAAATTCTCTGTTCACCCTGGATTAACTTCTCTGAGTTTTATTTTTTATCTTTGCTCTGTTATTTTTCATGTTTTCCTTTCACTCAGTTTTCTGGAAGAATGCCTCATTTATCTTATAAGTCTTTCATTTCTGTTATCATGATTTTAATTTCCAAGAGCTCTTTCCAATGTTCTCCAAGAGCTCTTTCCAATTTTGTCACTCTTCTTTTTTATAGCATCCAGTTCTTGTCTCATGGATGCAGTATAGTTTCTTCTCTTTCTGACAATAATATATTTTTTAAAAACATTCATTATCTTGCATTGTGTGTTTTCTCCAAGTTGATTTTATTTCTGTTTTGGGGGGACTCTGTCTTTCCTGCTTGAGACTTTCCTCTGTTGTCTAGTGATCTTGGACATGACAGCTAGTTGCTACTCTTAAGAACAGAAAACTATGTTGTTGACTGGAAGCTCTGATCACATGGTTGGTACTTGTTGACTATGGGGTTTTCCTGAAGCATCAACTAGTCTTGCCATTTTCCTGAAAGTCAGTCTCTTTAGGTTCTTTTGTTAGTAGGTTAAGATTCTACAAAGAATAAGTTTCTAACGTGCTATTTTCTATGTCTTACTCTTTTTTGTGTGTTCACATTTTCCATTTCCTTATCTCTTTATGCTGCATACCAAGTAAATTTACACAGTTCAAACTATAAGTTTACTATTGTTTCAGTTGTTAATCCATTGTTTTTTTTTCCTTTCAATAAAATAATTATATCTATTTCCAAAAGATTTAAAGAAATCTGCCTGATCATTTTCTTAGTTTTGTGTTCCTTACTAATGCTTTACAGTTTGTATTTGTTTTGAAATATTTAATAAATATTGACTTTATATTCTGAATTTTATAATTGTAATATTAGTGGTCCTTGAAGGGCTCTGATTTTTGTCCTTTCTTTGCTTACATTTCTTATAGGGAGCTGTTTCCTTGAATGTATGGAAATATATTACTGAAGGCTCATATCTGGTTAAACATGAACTGTGGAAACACTGGTGATAATTTTCTTCAGAAAACAGGTGAGTTTTATATGAATAATCTGTTAACATTTTAATTACAGTTTGTGAGCTTAGATTTCCAAGAATGCAAGTTGTGTTTCATTTGAATTCTAGATCTGCAGGAGAGCAGACTTATAATTGTAAATTATTAGTGAAAATCATTATTATTTTATCTCATTTGCAGCAGGAGGAAGAAGACATGTTTCTTCGTAGGCAACTCTGTATCAATCAGAACAGACTAATTAATACTGAGTACCAAACAATGCCAACAAACAACTACCAGTGACTTACACCACATTCTCAGTGACTTACACTATAATTTTTTTTAATATAAAGTTTGATATGGATCCAAGGAGCTCTTCTGGGGAATTGTCTTCCAAACAATGCCATAGAACACATACTACTTCAATTCTGTAGTATTTCCAACTTAATATGATGCATTAGAATTAATGCCTTGGAATTTACCACAGCAGAGGAAGTGAGCTTGTGGACTTAAGCACCAAGAGTTTTACATGAAAGTGACATGTGTAACTTTCACTCCTAGACTATTGGCCAAAGCTGTTTTCAACCAGCAGCAAGAGGGCCGGAAACTTGGTCCAGCAAGGGCATGAGAGTTAGAAGTATTTGTGAGTACCAGTAATAACTGCCATACAGTCATTTAACTGGCATTGCATCCTTTTTCATCTCTTTTGATTGTTCTAGCTTAATGCTGAGGGCTGAAGTCTTGGATTTAGCTCCCTGACCTTGTATAGGCCTATAGCTTAATCTCCTGTTTGTGGCATGCAAATGTTAAACCCCTAAATTCTGTGTTGTTCCTATCAGTGTTTGGCCCAGGGCTGCCTTCAGTTTTATATTCATTTATTGCTCACTCCTTTGTGTTTCAACTCACTACTTTTTTTCTTTGGGGATTGGGGATTGAGAAAAATCTTTGGGGAGTTCCTTTATCTTCCTGCTAGCTCCACAATTAATTTAAAAATATGCTCATGGTTATTTATCCAGAATGTATTTGAGTTGTGTCAGGGGCACTTTTGAGAATATCTACTTGATATTACTTCCAGAAGCAGTTCAAAAAAAATATTTCCAACTGAAAAATGACAAAAGCATTTGAGACCAATAGCAGGTTTCTAATTTTGTAAGTTAATGAAGACCCTGACATTGTTCTGTGGTTATACATAATGTGCTGTTGGAGTAATTGGCTTTCACTTATATTGACTTTTGTATCATGTAGTATTATGTTCTATGTTTAGTTTTAATGCAATACATTTTTTATTGAATACAACAATACAGTCATGCTAAAGGACTTACAAGGAACTGGGAAAAACATGTCAGTCTACACATGCAATCATTAGGAAAGGGTTTTGGAACTGCATTGTAAAAAAAAATTGTCAAAGAATCAAAGATCAACTTGTATTGGGGAAATTTAAAATCAAGGAGCCAATATTTACATGTTCAATAAAGCCTTCATTTTGCTAGTACTTCTTCCACTTCTCAGCTGGGACCAAATAGATTCACGGAGGAACCAGATAGAGACCTTTCTGTGGTAGACTCAGGTCACCCACTGGCTGTTCCTTCTTATTCAAAGCAGACCCCATGTTCGCACCCACATCTCTTGACTTGATGGTAATCACTCCTCCTCCATCCTGTGCAGGTTATTGTCCCCTTCTCCCAATCCTGTCCCAGGGCAGAGATGACACATTAACCAAGCACTTCTTTCTGTTTCTGCTCCCAAATGAAGGCACATGTGTCCTTTTTCATATAAATGGATTTGTGGAGAGGGAAGAGATAATAGAAGTAGACATAGAGACAGTCTAAAAACTTTATAATCCAATGTTCTGATTGTTTGGGTCATTGACATCCTTTCTAAGTGGGAAATTGGGTTCTAGAGAGTTCTCTCTGTCCAACTACCAGGGAAGGACTTACCAATGTAGTTCTCCTTTGGACGTGACATAATCCTTCTCTCCAGGAAATTCTCCTCCTTCCTGGCAAAAGTTGCCAGCAAAGCATAGGTGATGTGTTCGTATTTCTGAAGATCAGAAAATTAAATGGAGTCATACCCATTTCACAGAAGCTCTTTACCTTAAAGAGCTTCTTTTTTGGGAGGTGATTGGAAAGCCAAATGGCATAGCACCAAAAAGCAGGACAAGTTACTTCAGGCTCTGAATGGAGCTTAGTAAGGGACCATACATACAAGCAAAAAATAAGGAAAACATCTGGGAAATACTGCAATATGGGGAAATGATATTGGGAGGAAATTAGCAGTCTCTCTATCTTTAATAATTAGTTAACAAATATAAAGACACATTCTCTGCCAGTCTCAGCAGAGAGTTCTTAGGCTGTAAGAACACAAAAGTGAAGAAAAGATATACATGGTCCCTGCTCATGGAGATTATACCTTCACAAGTAAGACAAACATTAAACCAATTTTTTAAGGACATGGTTAATGACAGTAGTTTAAGTAGTAGGAATAAACAGCACTATCTTTTCCTCTCCTGTAACTTTTGTAGTCCTCAGATTTTCATTTGT
Organism: Nasua narica; assembly: GCA_028533885.1. NCBI lineage: Eukaryota > Metazoa > Chordata > Mammalia > Carnivora > Procyonidae > Nasua > Nasua narica. The sequence goes on from CM052806.1 coordinate 7,644,995, forward strand.
TTATTGAAATCTTTTCCAATCTCATGTGGGGGTCTTCCTTCCCTAATGGTGCAATTGTCTTGATAGAATTCAAGGTCATGTTTGGTGCATGTATATGGGTAATAGCCCTGTACCTAGTATTACTCTAATCTTGCCCCATACCAGAGATGTCTGTCCCTTCATCCCTCAGGGAATATATAGCCACAGGAAGGTGATCAACACGTGGAACAAGAAGAAACTTTGTTTTTTAGCTGGGACTTTGGCCCTAAGCCAAAGTGTATAACTTTACAAAGCTGGCCTGAACCACATGTCTTGTCACCCTCCTGGGCATAAAACTATGTGACTTGGGGGATGTCTGGGTATTGATTGCATCACAGTCAAAACGCAATGATTCAAAAAAAAAAAAAAAAAACCTTGAAAAATAATGTAAACCTCTGCTGAAGGTTCTTTAAGACATAGCAAAGGGTTGAATTACCTCAACTCATGCAGTATCCTGAAGTTCTTCTTCACCCTTCTACCTCACTCTCGTTCTTTATAGTGAGTGAGCTGCCCTATTCTTGCTACTCCCTCTTCTTATTTATTTCTAATCTCTCAGAACTATGAAGCCAGACTGCAATGGTTCAAAGTCCTCCCTCCTTGTCTTTCAACCCTCTCTGCCCATCTAGGTGAATTCTTTTGGCCTTCTTAGTATAGATCCATTTAGCAATTTAGCATCTCTCTGTCAGCGTGGCTCAGGTAATATTGGTCTGGTGCCCCTGCCAGGTTTTTCCATAGTCTCTTTGCGAGGTCTGGCTTAGTCTTCCAGCTACTGGCTCTTGCATAAGATCTAGAAGACAAATGAGAAGGATGAGCTGCTATCCTGGAAGAAAAGTGGTAGCTGCAGATAGTTGTACAAGCAGAGACAAGTTCTTGACAACTACACACTTTGACAGGTGAACTCACTGGTGGTCACTTGCCCAGTAATTGCTGAGATTTGCTACAGCTTCTGGGCCAGTCCCAGCAGCCTTGAACCTAACCTTTGCTCTCCCAGCCCCTCTGGTGGAAGTGAAACCTTGGTTCCCTCTATGAAAGCTCTCCTTACTTGAAATTTCTGGAGTGAGGCTGCTGTGACATCTGGTTTATCTGGGACAGTTCCATTTATATCTTTTGTCCTCACTAATAATAATGCCTCTGTTTGCTCTCAGAGTGCTCCGGAGTGAGTAATAAGTTATGTGATGGCTTTGCCCTGCAAGGTTCCTGTTTCTCTGATGGAATCCTGCCCACTGTATAATTCTCTCTTGTCATTGACCTGAGATATGACAAAAGGCCAGTCCTATGGAGGGCAAGTCTGTGAATGCTTCCTTTTGGTCTCTACCACATTTCAAATGAGGTATTCCCCAAGTGGAAACCTGAAGCAGCCTCTGGGTAGAGCGCACTTGTGCTTCTGGTCCTGGGTCTGTCCTGTGTGCAACAGGGGTCACCCCTCAAAGAAATGCCACTGAGCCTTTTTATCAAAGAAAGAGAGCCCACACCAATGTATGCTTGCAAACGGCTGTGCTCCTTCTACTGCTTGAAAACAAGGCTCAGTGACAGGTCTTTGAACTTGACCAAACCAGATCAATTCTCCCCTTCGGAGAAGAAGAATGAGTTAGATGAATAAGATGGTCTTCCTTCAAGTATAGTGTCATGTGGAACTTTTTCCCTCTTTGCTCACAAGGCAATGAACTGGTGGTAGGATACTCCTGTTCGGCACAATAATTTCAGTGTTAAATGATGAGCTCTAGATGCTATGAGCTAGGAAGGTCCTCATTTGTAAGCCAGGAGGAGCAAATTAAGGGACCATCGCCACAGCTACTCCTCATACCCCAGGACCTCTTTGAGCTAGATTTTAAGGAGGGACAAAGAAGGAAGGAAGACACTGCAAAATAGCACCAAGAGAAAATATGGCCTCATTATGAAGCCAGAGCACCATGGCTGGCCCAGCAAGGTTCTCCAGAGAGCCCTTGGCCTCAGGAGTCACAGCTGGTCTGCATGCTAGATGAGAAGAAGAGGGTCTTGGCTCTGTGGCAGAGTGACGTGTGCGAGACAGGTTTCCCCCATGGACCTCCAAATGCTTCATTCATAGTAAATGAGCACTTTGCCATTTTCCTAAGCTTATCCTCCACAATCTTTGCTTCCAAGTCTTTAAACATGGAGATTGAGTAAATATAAGAGTATTAGAGGCTGTGAAGTGTGTCTACTGAAATAGTACTATTTCATTTCCTTAACAACAAGAGAAGAGCATTTAATGGGAAAAACAGAAATGACAAGGAAAATGATGATTGTAAAAGGAAGGAAGCAGAAGGAACATTCTAGGAGGTGCAGTAAAAGAGCTTTCCCTTGTTTGGGGACTCGGTTGAGGAAAGGATTTGTCATATATAGCAACACTGTCACTTTTTTTTTTTTTTTTTTTTGCCTAGAGCTATATGTTCCTGTCACTTTCAGGAACAATAGTACTGAAAGATTCATATTTCCCCACCACAGAAGACAAATAACTTTTGCATATTGCTGTTTTTAATTCTCAGTTAATTCTAGGTCTACTCAGTTCAGATTGAGGGGAAGCTGGGAAGTGAGCTAAATCAGCACCAAAGACTAGTTTGGGTAATTCAAGGTCTCAGTAATGACTGTCTTTCATTAGCTGGGTATTGCATGTAAAACTGCACCATATCCCACAGTTTGGGTATTTCTTACTGTTCTCCTTCCTATTTTATATTCCCTGACTTTCTGGGTCTCTTTCTCTGTCCACATAATTCAGACCTGTGATTAACCACCAGCTTTTCCATGGGGTTATTATTATTACTACTGAAAATATTTATCGTGATGGTTTTGCGTAGTCATACTAAAAATCATTGGCTTATACACTTTGAGTAGGTGGACTGTACAGTATGTGAATATTGAGTTATATCTCAACAAGATTGTGGTAAAAATCAACAGATTTATTGAGTGCCCAATATATGGCCAGCAGGCTTCTGTTCTTCACGTGTCTCACATTTGTGAGGAAAATTTAAATTCCTAACAAAGCTGTGTGATAGTTATCCCCATTTCTCAGATGAGGAAATAGAAGTAAAGTGGGGTTAAGCAAATTCCCCAAAGTCACCCAGGTCGTAAATTGGGAAGCTGAGATTTGAACCCACATCTGGGGCGCCTGGGTGGCTCAGTTGGTTAGGCGACTGCCTTCGGCTCAGGTCATGATCCCGGAGTCCCAGGATCGAGTCCCATATCGGACTCCCGGCTCTGCGGGAAGTCTGCTTCTCCCTCTGACCTTCTCCCCTCTCATTCTCAGTCTCTCTCTCTCTAATAAATAAAAAAATAAATAAATTAAAAAAAAAAGGAACCCACATCTGTTTGAATTGAAAGCTTGTGCCTTTTATCACTCTGAGTTTATGCCCCTCATTAAGGCCATTTATGAAAGTCAATACAAGATTCACATTCAGTGACCAAGTCATTGGATTATTATGTTTGTTTTCTTTTCTTTTCTATTTTCTTTTCTTTTCTATTTTCTTTTCTTTTCTATTTTCTTTTCTTTTCTTTTTTCTTTTCCTTTCCTTTCCTTTCCCTTCCCTCCCCTCCCCTCCCCTCCTCTTCTTTTCTCTTTTCTTTTCTTTTCTTTTCTTACCATCTAGACACAGAGTCAGAAGAAAGGAGTTGCTCTATGCTTGTGATCTTGGACGGGGTTTGCTGGTGCATGCTGTGGCATAGTCACCTTACTTGAAGGAAGTTCTTCCATCTTCAGTGAGAAAACAGACATGAACCCAAATTTGCAGGACAGCCAACTTAGCACTTTTATAAAGGATGACTCACTTAAATTCCCTCTCTCTTTTTTTAATTTTATTTTTTTAGTGTTCCAAGATTCATTGTTCATGTACCACACCCAGTGCTCCATGCAATGTGTGCCTTCCTCAATACCCACCACCAGGCTTGCCCAACCCCCCACCCCATCCCCTCCAAAACCTTCAGTTTGTTACTCAGAGTCCACAGTCTCTCAAGGTTCATCGCCCCCTTTGATTTCCCCCAATTCACCCTTCCTTTCCTTCTCTCAATGTCCTCCATGTTTTCCCTTATGCTCCACACATAAACCATATGATAATTGAGTCTCTCTGCTTGACTTATTTCACTCCACATAATCTCTTCCAGTCCCGTCCATGTTGATACAAAAGTTGGGTATTCATCCTTTCTGATGGAGGAATAATATTCCATTGTATATATGGGCCATATCTTCTTTATCCATTCATCTGTTGAAGGGCATCTTGGCTTTTTCCACAGTTTGGCTATTATGGTCATTGCTGCTATGAACATTGGGGTACATGTTGCCCTTGTTTGTACTGCATCTGCATCTTTGAGGTAAATACCCAGTAGTGCAATTACAGGGTCATAAGGTAGCTCTATTTTTAATTTCTTGAGGAATCTCCACACTGTTTTCCAAAGTGACTGCACCAACTTGCATTCCCACTAACAGCGTAAGAGGGTACCCCTTTCTCCACGTCCTCTGCATCATTCGTTGTTTACTGTCTTGTTGATTTTGGCCATTCTAACTGGTGTAAGGTGGTATCTCAGTGTGGTTTTGATTTGAATCTCCCTGATGGCTAATGATGATGAACATTTTTTCATGTGTCTGTTAGTCATTTGCTAACATTTGTCTTCTTTGGAGAAGTGTCTGTTCATGTGTTCTGCCCATTTTTTGACTTGATTATCTTTTTTTTGAGTGTTGATTTTAAGGAGTTCTTTATAGATCTTAGATATCAGACCTCTGTCTATAGTGTCATTTGTTAATATCTTCTCCCATTCCATGGGTTTCCTGTTTATTTTGTTGACTGTTTCCTTTGCTATGCAGAAGTTTTTATCTTGGTGAAGTCCCAAAAGCTCATTTTCGCTTTTGTTTCCTTTGCTTTTGGAGACATGTCCTGAAAGAAGTTGCTGTGGCTGATGTTGAAACTAATCCAAAAGAAAAGAGAGAGGGGGGCCCCTGGGTGGCGCAGTTGGTTGAGCGACTGCCTTCGGCTCGGGTCGTGATCCCGGAGTCCCGGGATCGAGTCCCGCATCAGGCTCCCAGCTCCATGGGGAGTCCGCTTCTCACTCTGACCTTCTCCCTTCTCATGCTCTCTCTCACTCTCTCTCTTTCCTAATAAATAAATAAATAAAATCTTTAAAAAAAAAAGAAAAGAAAAGAGAGAGGACTCATAATAGCAATATTATGAATGAAAGGGGAGATATCATGACTAATCCAAAGGAAATAGAAACAATCATCA
>CM052806.1:7650737-7708393 GCA_028533885.1 Nasua narica
TGGTGATTACAGCTTTGTAGTAAAGTTCGAAATCAGGCAATGTGATGCCCCCTGCTTTGTTTTTCTTTTTCAACATTTCCTTAGCAATTCGGGGTCTTTTCTGGTTCCATACAAATTTTAGGATTGTTTGTTCCAGCTCTTTGAAAAAAACTGGTGGAACTTTGATCGGGATGGCATTGAAAGTATAGATTGCTCTGGGCAGTATAGACATTTTGACAATGTTTATTCTTCCAATCCATGAGCATGGAATGCTTTTCCACCTTTTTGTGTCTTCTTCAATTTCTTTCATGAGTGTTCTATAGTTCCTCGAGTACAGATCTTTTACCTCTTTGGTTAGGTTTATTCCCAGGATTGATTTGGTAATCTGAGTATAGGTTTTATTTGATGAAAGAGGATTTATCCTTGTGAGATTGTGATGGGATATATGCTTTTTACAAGAGTGACTAACCACTTCTGCCCAGGAGGAAAAAACATAAATGTGTTCAGAAGATCCATATGATCAGGTAGCCTCAAAATGCTCCCTTAAATCTGAGGTTCTATGAATCTAGGCAAAACAATCTAGTGTCAGAACATTAGCATTTAGTTAGCCTTTCCCAGAACTGCTTCCCAAATAGACAGGTTCTAAATAAACCCGCCTACCTAGGTCCTGGAAGACAACTGGAAAGACTGTCATCCTTATCTATTGCCTTGGATTTGAATTCATTTCCACAAGCATTCACAAGTGCTGGCCACAGGGAGGAAGTGGGGTGAGCACTGTGGCTACCAGGAAAACGAGGCCAGATCCCTAGCATGGAAAAGCCCAAGGGTCAGGTCAGAGACAAATCCCTGAGGTACTCCCAGGAAGAGACAGTGAAGCTATGTTGCCTGCTGAACAGTCCACCCCGCAATTAGAGGCGCATGAGAAGCCTGCGCATTGACAATCACAAGAAAGCCATCACCATGAGTCATCTGCAAATATATCCAACTTTATGTCAGCATCTTGCTTCAGCAGGTGGATCATTTATATTTTCCCTGGAAGCCATCTGCTGGTCTGAATGTTGGGTCGATTTGTTTTTCTGTTGAGGGAAGAAGGTGGCTTTCCCAGAAGTTACCAGAATATGCCTGGACTTTGGCAGAGGCCCAGGAACAAGGAAAAGGATAGGGAGCTTTTGAAATCTCTCTTCTACTGGAGGCAAACTTTCTTGAGCAACTAAAAGCCTGCCCATCTTCCAAATATTCCAACCCTGGGAGAAAGGGGCAGCTCATAGTAGGATCACCACACAGGCACTTTTGTTGGCTGTCATCACATTCTGTATTGGCTGGGCAAGCACGAGCGCTGCCCCTCTTGCCCTGACTAGTGCTCTGGCCCACGAGGGCCTTGGGGCAGTAGCTCCCAGATCCTACCATAGTTCATGTCCCTAGATCCCTTCTCTGGTGTCCCCAACCCCACACTCGCCAGTTCTGCTGCTGGCTGGCCATGAAAACTCAGAACACAGCTAAGAAAGGTGGATTCACAATTCGTCTGATCTTTTTGGAACATGATTAATCCCTCTCTCATCTAATGCTTAATTGGAAAACATCTCAATGGTTATCGAAAAGGAAGAGTAAAAACTATTGACTATTGTCATGCATATCTCAGTCTGGGAAAGAGAAATTCTGGTGTGGCAAATCAAAGGAAATACAAATTTGAAAATGTGAATACAAGGTTGGGGAGGCTTAAGGGCAGGTGTCCCTTATCTAATTAAACACAAGTGTTCCAGTGCTATGTCAAAATGGGATTTCTCATGTATTCATTTTCCTTTAGAGTTGGAGTCATATTTTCCTGGAAAGTTCTATGGAATCTGAGCGTCATGAAATAATAATTAATATTACAGTGGACTTTAAAATCATAAAGGAAAATGAACTTTCTGGTTAATGATTGCAACAACTAGATTAGCAATGATGCCATACTATTTTCACAGATGTCAAAATACATATTGAAAGGGAAAAAAGGAACCATCTTGGCAGAGTGATTACCTACCTCAGCTAACATCTCACTCCCAGGTTGCAATTCCAACGCTTGGCAAATTCAAGCTTTCATGATCTGGCGACTGTTTTTACTGAGGCAAGAGGACAAAACAGCTGGCCTTAAATCAAGCTGCACACAATTCTTCATGTCGGAGCCTAACCCAACTGCCTTCTGGAGGTCCCTAAGATGTTTATAAACAGCCACGTTATCTATCCTACACTCTTTCTTCTCCAGCCACAGCTTCCTGAAAAGTTCGCACAGCTCAGCCTTTCCTGGAACATCATTACTGTTAGTTGGCATCCTGCAACGCTAGCTGCCAGCAAAAACCAAGATTCACAAAGTCTTGGGGACTTGAATGAGCAGCAGTGTGTGGAGTAAGGGGACAGGAGATGGGGTAGGAGGAAAGGAGCTCCTCACGGAGCAGCTGCAGAAGACTTGACTGGCCCCTCCCTGGTGACTAGAGAGTTGCTTTTTCTCTGGCCAGCAGTGGGAGGAATGACAATCCCTCTCGGCTGGCCTCAATTTGTAACCAGTCTTTTCTGCCCTTTGCCTCAGTGAAAGTGATTCCCAAGTCGTAAACCTCTGACTTGGGCCTTGTTTTCCGATGATGGCCCACTTTCAAGCATCTGCCCTGCTCTTGGCATGGTTCTAGGAGCCAACTTTTTATTGCTGATCATTCTTTTCTCTTCTGTACTTGCTGGTTAGAGCAGCAGACATGTACAGAAAAGGGATCATCAAATGTGAGTTTATCCAACAGTGAGTAAATCTCTGGTCGCCTGTGAAGTTGGGGGACAAACACTGAAGAGCTTTTCTGTGAGATGAGCCTTTGTTCCCAAGGATCTTGCCCCTGCTTCTTTTTTTTTTTTTTAAGATTTTATTTATTTATTTATTTATTTGAGAGAGAGAGAATGAGAGAGAGGAAGAGGTCAGATGGAGAAGCAGACTCCCCGCTGAGGAGGGAGCCCGATGCGGGACTCGATCCAGGGACTCCAGGATCATGACCTGAGCCGAAGGCAGTTGCTTAACAACTGAGCCACCCAGGCGCCCTTGCCCCTGCTTCTTAACCATTATGGGGATTGGCCATTAAATAAACAATGAAAGCCCTCCATTATTGGACTAAATGTCAGCTCATAAATATCGAACTGGGTTGGACTCTTTTTGTGACTCTAGGTATGAATGCTTCCATTACTCACCAGATATGGCTGCTGAGATTTAGGAAAAAGTCTCTCTTTTCCAGAACTGGAAAAGTTCTAAGTCATGTCCAAATGCCTCTGGTGTCCAGGTAAACTGGGATCCAAGCCACAAAGCCCCTCCATGGATGCCCCGCACTGTCCAGTCAGCATCTGAATGAGTATACTCACAAGTGTCAAGCTGATTATACAATGGAGACTCTTAATGTTGTTTTGTTGTGTCAAAGGAAGCCAAAAACTTGTTGTACCAGTAGGTTTAGTGTGGATATAATTGGTGAGATGGGGTGCATTAGCATAAAAAATGTGAACCTAAGACTCTTAAAGTTTATTCAGGTAAATATGATCTTATTCAAATATAGGTTTTAAGTCACAGTCTAGAAATTATTTAATCCCACTCTTTGGTGGTGGGGAAGTCACAAAAGTCAGATAATCTGTACCAGGGCAGTGGTCTTTGAAGAACTCCTGCAGTATCTTGGTTATATATGAAAAGACCGCAAGGATAAAAACTCTGTCCCACACCCAGTGTGAGCTCAGTTGGGGAAATGGAAGGTGGCCTGGTCTGCAAAGGTGTCAGGGTCAGCACTTCTGCTCTATGGCAAACATGGGGGAGTTCTGGACTCTTTCCTGGTTTGGTGGCTCCTAAATTGCTTTATGATTTCATTCTCATCATATGAGTTTTCTGGACCTCATAGTTGTTCATCATATGCCTTTATGATGAGGGTATTGTGCCAGAGAAACTGCAAAGTAACTTCACAAATTTGAGGGTTTGTTCTACATGGTCCTCAGGCTGACATATGGAAAAAGGATGGCCACAGACATTCCTTTTTTCTTTTCTTTTCTTTTTTCCCCACCAGACACTTCTACTGGCTGTAATGCAGGGGAGGTAGTCTAGGAAACAATGGATCATCTCAGCTTTCTGAAACTCTTCTGTTTAGTCTTCAGAAATAATGGAGCACATTTTTATGGGCCTGCTTCCTCTCGGAATGGGATACCAAAGGAGCCTAGATGCCCTGATGGAGAACCACACCACTGGGTTTACATTAGGGACCATTTACTATGGGCTCTTTTTCAAGCTGGTCTGCATACCTTGCTCAATCGACAGGAGCCTCCTCTTTCCTTATGCCCCATCAACACCAAACTTCTTTCTTCTTAGGAAAAGCTCCTTCTTGTTTTAAAATCTTCACCCCATGGATACATCTGCCAGGAATGCTTCTTCTCACTCCTTTTCACCTGGGAAAGTCCTACTTACCTTCAAGCCTTGCCTTGAAGGACACTTCCTTAGGGATACTTTCCATAGCACTCCATCCTGGCCATAGCCCCAGGCTAGGGACTCTATGACAGACTATTTTCTTTATAGTGCTTATTGCAAACATAATGATATGGTTTTGTGTGTGTATATGTGTGTGTATGATAACTTATTTATTTAAAGTCTGTTTATCCCTGACTATTCCATGACAGAAGGGCTAAATCTTCTTTATCCAGTATTGTTTCCCAGCACTTAGCAAAATGTCTGCCCCAGAGAAGGTACTTAATCAATATTAATTATATGGATTTTTTTCTTTTCCATCAAACTTCTAGACTGGCCACTATCTGATATATATATGATGTAAGCTACAAATATGAGCCACATGTGTAATTTAAAATTCTTTAGTAGTCAAACTAAATAAGGTAAAAAGAATAGGTGGAAGGTCCTTGTTCTGAGTGAGATGAAATAAGTACATCTCACTCTTTCTGCCCAAGTGATTACAACTATAAAACCTGGACAGAATGCATGGGCCAGGGGCGCCTGGGTGGCTCAGTTGGTTAAGCGACTGCCTTTGGCTCAGGTCATGATCCCGGAGTCCCGGGATTGAGTCCCACATCGGGCTCCCAGCTCCACGGGGAGTCTGCTTCTCCCTCTGACCTTCTCCCCTCTCATGCTCTCTCTTGCTAGCTTGCTCTCTCTCTCCAATAAATAAATAAAAATCTTTAAAAAAAAAAAAAAAAGAATGCATGGGCCAGCTATCTAAGGACCCTGAGAAGAAAATATCAGTGAAAAGATTGGCAAAGAGCTTAAATTTGAAGTACCATTGATTTGGCAGTGAGCTTACTGTTTTTCCTCCAGTATATCCTAACCCACGCCCAACACATCCCAAACCCTGGAAGATGATTTCAGGTCACAACCATAAGAGGAGCCCTATGGCTCTGGATCAAGGACCTGGGACATGAACTCCTAGCACATAGAGTGGGGAAAATCCCTCATTTTATTTATTTTTCTTTTCTTTAATCTCTCCTGTCCCAGACCCAAGGAATTCTATTTTAACTTAGAAGGCTGGTAATAGGAAGCTGAAGGAGCCAAAACTTTGAGGAGGTGTAATTTAAATTATTATGGGTATCTCTTTCTTATTTTGTTATGAATGTATGTGTATGGATCAAGAGAACATCTTTCTTTTCTCTCCTATCCTTTTATTATGTAACACAAGATGTATTGACTTTACATCATAGTATTTAAGTATTGTTAAGTTTACATTATAAGATTTAAGTTATAGGATGTCAAGAATAATGACCATCACTCAAGTACTTTGTATCCTGTTCTTGAAAAAGGGCTAGTGTGTTCCCAGTTTTACACAGGACAGTTTTACTGTTAGGTAGGGGCGTGATTTTGTTATTTTATTTGGTTATTAAGTGTGGTTTAAAAAGATATATATAGGTGTCAAGTTGATAAGAGATGGACTTGTGGTGATTAATTTTATTTACAAGGCCACATTACCCAGGTATTGGGTCAAATACCACTCTAGATGTCACCATAATGGTAATTTTTATTATTATTTTTTCCTTGTTTTTTTTTATTTGGAATATATACTGCTCCTTTTTTCCCCAAAATACTTTTATTTTTTCAGTGTTACAAGATGAGATTAATGTGTAAATCATTTGAGTTTGAGTAAAGCAGATTATCCTCCATACTGTGGGTGAGCCTCACCCAATCAGTTGAAGGACTTAAAATAGACTGAGGTCCCTCAGAAAGAGGGATTTTTTTTTTTTTTTTGAGGGAATGTTGTCTTCAGATTTGAGATGTAACATTAACTTCCCTGGCTTTCTAACCTGCTGGCCTGCCTTGCAGATTTTAGACTTGCTAACTCCCACAGTTATGTGAGCCACTTCCTGAAAATAAAACTCTTTCTCTGTTTCTATGTACATGTGTGTGTGTGTGTGTGTGTCTGTGTGTGTGCGTGTGTGTGTGTCTCCCTTTATCCTTCTCTGATTCTCTGGAGGACCCTGACTAATACCAGATAAAAACCTATCTCTCCATTTAGTGGAGCAATAATTCCCATAGCTAGAGGCAAATTCCCATTGCGTTTTCCCTTTCTGTCCTCCCATTGCTTGGCCATCTTTTGGTAGAACCATGGAAGTGTACAGAATAGAGTGATAATTAGAACACCAAATTTCTGGCCAGAGGAGTGAAAACAGGAGGCTTTTGGAAACTGAATTTATGAAAGAGACCATGATGAAGGAGGAGCTCTGGAAAGCTGCCCATAAACTTGTTTATGAACCCCTGAGCTGCACACATATGAATCCAATTCTAATTACCATATCAAATATTTTGAGGACTAAGCTGACAGACCACTGCTCATAACCCAGATTGGCCATTGGGTGGCATTCACTGTGACAGATCTAAAGAACTATACAAAGCCTTCAAAAACTGAACTGACATTGGAACCACAGCAACAAAATGTGGGTTGGAATTTGCAGCCTGAACTTAGCCCTTTCAATTACCATCTATAACTAAAATAACATTTCCCATGAAATTGAAGGAAGATCAAGAGTCTCATAAATTAATATCAAAGTGTCCAGGCTATAAAATTACTCAGCACACAACAAATGATGAAGATTACAACTCACATAGAAAATGACAATCTGCAGAAGCAAACACTGAGATTACACAGAGGTTGGAATATACTTTAAACAGTTATTATAAAAATGTTCAAATTAGCATTTGCAAACACTGCAGGGAAAATGTTAAAATTGACGTTCTCAACAAAGAAATAGAAGATATAAAGGAAGAACCACATGAAAACTTTAGAACTGAACAATATAAATAAGAAACTCAATGATGGGTTCAAAAACCATAAGGATATGACAAAGGAAAGAATCCATAAACATGAAGAAGGCCAACAAAAATGATCCAATCTGAGCAACAAAGTGCAAAAACAGTGAAGACAACTGAAGGGAACTTCCAGAGACAATAATAAAAGGTCTAATATATTTCTCAAAATTTCAGGGTAAGAGGAGAAAGAATATGATGCTGAAAGGATGTATAAATAAATAATGGTTGAAAATCCCAAGTTTGGTGAAAAACCCAAACCTACACTTTTTTAAATTAAAAGAAATGTTTTTTAGTTATATTTAAATATGATTGATAAATAAATATTGTATCTATTTGGGTTGTACAATGAGATTTTTTGAAGGTGTACAATGTGATGATTTAATATACATACACATTGTGAGATTAACACCACAATCAAGTTAATTAATACATCTATCACTTCGTATGGTTACAATTTTTTGAGTGTGGTGAGAGCACTTTAGCAAATTTCATGTATACATTGCAGTGTTATTAACTATAATCACCATCCTATACATCAGATCATCAGAATTTATTCATATTATAACTATAAGTTTGTACTCTTTGGCAAACATCCCCATTTCTCCTACCCCTTGTCCCTGGGCAATCACCTTTTCACTCAGTTATCTGTGAGTTCAACTTTTTTAGATTCCACATATAAGTGAGTTTAGACAGTGTTTGTCTTTCTATCTTTGATTTATTTCATTTAGCATAATGTTCTCCAGGTTCACCCATATCGTCCCAATGGCAGGATTTCCTTCTCTTTGTGGCTGAGTAATATTCCATCATATGTATATACCTCATTTTTTTGATCTGTTTTTTGATCTAAACATAGTTTGTTTCCATGTCTTGACTATTATGAATAATGCTGCAGTGAATGTAAGGGTACAAGTAGCTCTGAGAACCTAATTTTATTTCCTACGGCTATATACCAAGAAGTGGGATTGTTGAATCTTACGGTAGTTCTATTTTTAATTTTTTTGAGGAAGCTCCATATTGCTTTCCATAATGACTGTACCAATTTATATTCCTACCAACAGTGTACAAGCATTCCTCTTTCTCCATATCCTTGCTTACACTTGTTATCTCTTGTCTTTTTTATATTAGCTATCTTAACAGTGCAATGTGATATCTCATTGTCATTTTGATTTATGTTTCCTTGAGGTTTAGTGATGTTGAACATTTTTTCATATACCTGTTGGACATTTGTATGTCTTCTTTGGAAAAAGATTCATTCAGATCCTTTGCCCATTTTTTAATCCAGTTACTTATTGTTCTATTATTGAGTCAAATGAGTTTCTTAATATTGTGGATATTAACTCTTCTCTGATATATAGTTTGCATATATTTTCTCATATTTCATAGGTTTTCTTCTCATTTTGTTGATTATTTGTTTTGCTGTAAAGAAACTTCTTCCTTTGATGTGATCCCACTGGTTTATTTTTGTTTTTATTGCCTGTGTTTTTGGTGTCATATCTAAAAAGTTATTGCCAAGATCTATGTCAAAGAATTTTTTCTTATGTTTTCTTTCAGGACACATATGGTTTCAGTTTTTATGTTTAAGCCTTTAATCCATTTTAAGTTAATTTTTGTGTATGGTGTAAGATAAGGGTCTAATTTCATTCATTTGCATGTGGATGTGTAGCTTTCCCAATATCATTTATTGAAGAGACTATCCTGTCTTTGCTGTGTATTCTTGTCACCCTTATCAAAGATTAGTTAACTGCATATGTGTGGATTTATGTCTGGGTTCTCTATTCTGCTCCATTGGTCTGAGTGTCTATTTTTTGCTGGTGTCATACTGTTTTGATTTCTATAGCTTCATAATATAGTTTGAAATCAGTAAATGTGATGCCTCTAGCTGTGTTCTTCTTTCTCAGGATTGTTTTGGTTCTTCATAGTCTTTATGGTTATGGTTCCATACAAATTTGAGGATTGTTTTATTTTTGTGAAAAATGCCATTGGAATTTTAATAAGGATTTCATTGACTCTATAGATAGTTTTGGGTAGTATAGATGTTTTAACAATATTAATTTCAACCAACCAAGAACATGGGATATTTTTCCACTCATTTGTCTTGTCCAATTTATTGAATGTTTTGTGGTTGTCAAGGTATAGATCTTCTACCTCCTCAGTTAAATTTATTCCTAATTAATGAAAAATTTTTTGATGATGGGTGCCTGGGTGGCTCAGTCAGTTAAATGTCTGCCTTTGACTCAGATCATGATTCCAGGGTTCTGAGATTCAACCCCACATCTGGTTTCCTACTCAGTGGGAAACCCGCTACTCCCTCTTCCACTCCCCACCCCTGCTTATGCTCTCTCTCTAACTCACTCTCCCTCTCAAATAAATAAATAAAATCTTTTAAAAATATTTTTTGATGCTACTGTATATGGGATTGTTTCTTAAGTTCATTTTCAGACAGTTTATTGTTAGCGTATAGATATGCCACTGATTTTTGTATATCGATTTTGTATCCTGAAACTTTACTGAGTTTTTTTATTAGTTCTGAAGTTTTTTGGTAGAGTCTTTAGGATTTTCTGTGTATCAGATCATGTCATTTGCAAACATAGACACTTTTAATTCTTTTCTGATTTGGATACATTTTACTTCTTTTTCTTTTCTGATTGCTCTGGCTAGGACTTCCAATATTATGTTGAATAGAGATGGTAAGAGTGGAAAACCTTGTCTTGCACCTGATCTTAGAGGAAAAGCTTTCAACTTTTCACCTTTGGGTAGGATGTTAGCTGTGGGCTTATCCTATGTAGCCACTGTTATGTTGTGGTACATCTCTTCTATACTTTATTTGTTGAGAGTTCTTATCATGAAAGGATGTTGAATTTTGTCAAATGCTCTTTCATATGGTTATATCACATGGTTTTTAGCCTTAATTTTGTTAATATGGTGAATCACATTTATTGATCTGGATCATCCTTGCATCCCAGGCATAAATCGTGACTGATCATGGTGGATGATCCTTTTAATATACTGCTGAATTTGGTTTTCTAGTGTTTTTTTGGAGTATTTTTTGCGTGAATGTTCATCAGGAATATTAACCTCTAATTTTATTTTCTTGTAAAGGTGTTTTTATGTAACTTAATTGTTACGAGGGTAATTCATGCCTTGTAAAATGAGATTGAGAATATTCCCTCCTTTTCATTTTTTTTTGAAGAGTTTGAGATATATTGGCATTAATTCTTCTTTAAATGTTTGATAGAAAGAACCTGTAAAGCCATCTGCTTCTGGAATTTTCTTTGTTGGGAAGTTTTTTATTATTGTTTTGATATCTTTATTTATTATTGGTCTGTTCAGATTTTCTATGTCTTTTGATTCATTCTTGTTGGGTTTTATGTTTCTATGTATTTAGTCATTTCTATTAGGTTATCCAATTTTTTAGGATATAATTATTGATGGTATTCTCTTATAAATTCTTGTGTTTATCGGTGTCAGTTGTAATGTTTCCTTTCTCATTAGTGATTTTATTTTATTTTATTATTTTTTAAAGATTTTATTTATTTATTTGACAGAGAGAGAGAGATCACAAGTAGGCAGAGAGGCAGGCAGAGAGAGAAGGGGAAGCAGGCTCCCTGCTGAGCAGAGAGCCTGACGTGGGGCTCGATCCCAGGACCCTGAGATCATGACCTGAGCTGAAGGCAGAGGCTTTAACCCACTGAGCCACCCAGGCACTCCTCATTAGTGATTTTATTTATTTGTTTATTTATTTATTGCCTCAAAATACTCTTTGTATCATTTGATTGTTCAGGAGTGTGTTGTATAATTTCTACATATTTATTAATTTTCTAATTTACTCCTGTTTTTGATTTCTACTTTCATATCATTGTGGTTAGAGAAGGTATTTGTATGAAGATTGATATTTCAGTCTTAAATTTGTCAAGACTTATTTTGTGGCCCAACATATTATCTGTTTTGGAAAATGTTCCAAGTGCACTTGAGAGGAATGTGTATTCTGCTGCTGTTGGATATGATCTATAAGTGTCTTTTAGGTCCATTTTATGCAATATTATTCAAGTCAGCCATTTCCTTATTGATTTTTTTTTTTTTGGTCTGGATGATCTATCCGATGATGCAAGTGGAGTGTTGAAGTCCCCTACTACTACTGTATTGCTATCTAGGTTTCCCTTTACTTCTGTTAATATTTGCTTTGTATATTTAAGTGCTCCAATGTTGAGCATATATATATTTACATTTGTTTTATCCTTTTAGTGAACTGATCACCTTATCATTATATACTGATCTTTGTCTCTTCTGACCAGTTTTAACTAATAGTCAGTTTTTTTCTGATATAAATATAGCCATCCCTGTTCTTTTTGGATTACTATTAACATAGAGTATCTTTTTCTATCTCTTTATTTTCAGCCTTATGTGTCCTTGAATTTAAAAAATGAGTTTCTTATAGGCAGCATATCATTGAGTTCTATCTCTCCCTTTCTATTTTTAATCCACTCAGCCATTCTGTTCTTGATTGTGGAATTTAATCCATTTACATTAAAGTAATTATTTCAGGGCACCTGGGTGGTTCAGCTGGTTGAGCAACTGCCTTTGGCTCAGGTCATGATCCTGGAGTCCCAGGATCAAGTCCGCATTGGGCTACCTGTTCAGTGGGGTGTCTGCTTCTGCCTCTGTCCCTCCCCCATCCCTTTCTCTCTCTCTCTTTGAATAAATAAATAAAATCTTTTTTTTAAAGTAATTATTTCATATATAAGGACTTACTATTGTCTTATTGTTAATTGTCCAGTCCCAACTCACTTATTTAGCATTGTCCTAGAAGTGTTAGAGTAATAAGGCAAAAAAAAAAAAAAAAAAAAAAAAGAAATAAAAGAAAGAAAGAAAAGGTAGATGGGAAAAAAAAATCTGGGATTATTCCCAGATAACATGAATATCCTTAGAGACAATCCTAAGGGATAGAAAAAAACCTTCTAGAACAAAAGTGAGTTTAGCAAGGTTGTAGGATATAAGCACAACACACAAAAAATTGTAATGTATTATATAGAAATATATTTCTACACATTAGCAAGGTACATGCAAATAAATTGAAAAGTTATATATATGTATTTACATATAAAACAGGTTCAGAAATAAAATATTTAGAGAAATTTAATAAAACGTATATGGATGTTATAACCTGAAAACTATAAAATGATAATGAAAGAAATCAAGTAAGAACAAAATAATTGGAGAGAACATATCATGTTTATGAATTGGAAGACTCCACATAGTAAAGATGTCAATTCTCCCAAAATTGATTTAATACACGTCCAATTAAAATCTCAACAGGATTTTGTTTTGAGATTTAGACAAACTAATTCTAAAATTTATGTAAAAGCCAAGGAACTTAGAACAGCTAAAACAATTTTAAAAAAGAAGATAAAGTTTGAGAAATTATAGGATTTTCAGGTTTTACTGCAGAGCTACAGGAATCAAGATAGTGTGCTCTTGGCCCTGGGGTGGCCATGATTAATAAGCCTGCTGGTCTGTGAATTGGCATCCTCCTTTTGTTTGAGATGGTCCTCATGAATGAACATTTTGCCACTAAAGCATTTCCTTAGGTGGGTGGTGCATTTTGTCTTTCACAGAATCCAAATCTAAGTTAAGTCTAGAAATTAAAAGTGGAGAAAAATAACCAGTGGTTCAGCTCTGGAATAACAAGTGAGCTCCGAGGTCTTTAGATTCTGGAGCTGGTGAGGTGAGTATTCTAAATCCCAGCACATAGGATATATCCTGCAGCACTCAGGATTTTCCTTAAGAAGGTTGAGCATTATGTGGTGATTCTCAAACTTGAGCATGAATCAAAATCAACTAAAACACTGTGAGTTTCAGTAGGTTGGGGTGGGGTACAAGAATATGACTTTCTAACAAGTGCCCAAGTGACCCTGATGCTGCTGGTCCAGAGACCACACTTAGAGAACCACTGGAGTATGGCATACTAGTAAATTCATAGGTGAAAATGCACAGAATACAAAAATAAAGAACATGAAGCTAATTATCAATAAAATGAGAATGCCTGTAACATTCACTTCAGAGGATTATTATAAGGTCCACAAGCACAGATAATGCATGTGTACATATCTATACAAATTATCGAGTGCCACACAAATAAAAAGTATTTTATATTACCTTCAAAATACAGGATTCTTGGGGAGCCTGGGTGGCTCAGTGGGTTAAAGCCTCTGCCTTTGGCTCAGGTCACAATCTCAGGGTCCTGAGATCGAACCCCACATTGGGCTCTCTGCTCAGCGGGGAGCCTGCTTCCCCCTCTCTCTCTGCCTGCCTATTTGCCTACTTGTATTCTCTCTCTCTCTGTCAAATAAATAAATAAAATCTTTAAAATAAAATACAGGACTCTTTTGCATATTTCTGTACCACAGTCCTTCATTTTAAAGAACGTAGTAATATTTGTCAATGTAAGTCATTCGATTTAAGAAGTACCAGCTAAGCGAGGGGTAGGTGGCATTTAGGATTAATCAAAGGTATATTTCATGGTGGAATAGATGACATACTTGATCTTCTCTCAGTTTCTAGGCTACAGCAGCATCATGAAACCTCCGTGACTGACGTTGAAAGAGTCCCAGGTTTATGATTCAACTGTTCAGTATTGACTGTGTTGAGTTTCACATTCATGTAGAACGGCCATCCCGTATGGAGCACTCTTGCATTTACTTCTATTTCACAGCTGCTATTCTGAAGATGTGGCTATTCCCATACTCTGCTTCTTTACTCAGCATCTCTTTGAAGCTCCCACTGCTGGTTTCAACACCTTTTGGGTAAAGGCCCAGCCAGCGGCTTTTAATTGCTGCCTTGTCAGAAGGAGACTTTGCTGGGACCTCTTACCTGCAACTACTGGAGAATCTGGCTCATCTTCTCATCTCCCCAACCCCCACCCTCCTATTTCTTTCTTAGAAAATAGAAATCATCCTAATTATTTAACAACCACAAAGGTAGCCTCATGTTGTTATTTTTTGAAAACTGTCTGCATGTGAAAGTTACTTCCCCAAATTGCCAACTAGCTAGGCTAACCATTCTGTTCCTTGTAAGTCCTCTTTCTAAAAATCTTAGCTTCTTTCTGTATAAAAGACTTAGTACATACAGTACAGTAATGAGAATTACTTTTTGGGGGGGTAGGAAGCTGTTCATTCCTTAGTCCTTGCATAGGGGGTGGTAGGCACTGTTGAAAGGAGGCTCAGGTCACTGGGGTGGCTCAGTCGGTGAAGCCTCTGCCTTTGGCTGAGGTCATGATCTCTCCTGGTCCTTGCGATGGAGCCCCACGTCAGGCTCCCTGCTCAGCAGGGAGTCTGCTTCTCCCTCTGCCCCTACCCCCCCTCCTTCCCACTTGTGCTCTCACTCTCTCACACTCTCTCTCAAATAAATAAAATCTTTAAAAACTTTCTCCCCCCTTAGAACTACCTGGGACAGATTGATCCTTGGTGATGTCTTCCCTCAGTTCTTTTCAGTCTCAACTCTAGGCTTCAGACAAGAAGAAGGAAGAAGGTTTGACCCACGGTCCCTGTCCAGGAAACCCAACACTCACTGGTCAATGCAGGCATCCAACCCCAGTAGCTCCAGTATGGAGAAAGGTGGGATAATCACACTGCGTTGTCAGCACTCCTTCCCTCCCTTATCCCCACCATCAAGCACACGACATCATCAGGTGAGAACAGTTATTTGCTCTCTCAAATGTTTCAGGAGGCCCCATGAGCACATTTTTCCTCTGTTAAGAATTGTATTGTTGATAAGGCTTTTTCATCAGTGGCATGGGAAAATTATAGATTGATTCATAAATATCCTGAAGGCAACCCTTATTTAATTTCACATCCATTACATTTATTGAAATGTATAGTCTTACACAATGTTAACCCCTTGTGGCCTCATTTCTCAAACACAGAAATTAAGGGGGTAGGCTAGATGAAATTAAAAAAAAATGTTTTTTGGTTCTTCAAAAATTTCCTATGAGAAAAATAATGCATGAATTCGAGCTTCATTTTGCTGATTCTGAACCCAACCTAGCTTTTTTATTTTGTTTTGTTTGTTTTGTTTTGTTTCAATGACTATATGTAGTTTCTTTTCTTTTTCTTAATGACTATATAGTTTCTAATGGGACATTTATCAGATTGATTCATATGAAATTGGGTTTTGTAGGTCAAAAATGGTTGAATATTTGCTATGGTTCAAGCTAATATATTCTAGTAAAGATAATAAAAACCCTCACTTTAAGTGGACTTAAATTTTTTTACTGAATACTATAGAATCAGGTTTTAAATTGGACATGATCCATTAAGATCTAAGAAATTTTTTACTCTCAAATTTAACATCAAAGAAATCTCTTTGTCAGAAAGAAAGTAATATTTCCCTTCCTTTCCCTTCCTTTCCATCCTTCTTCACTTCTGGGAAACTGGCTCCCAGCTCCTCTAGCTTGAGCTGATGGCCTGAAAGATCTAAGACTGGGGATCTCAGACAGTACCTGGCATACAGGTGCATGGAACTTTACATCTTTTGCATGGAAGTTCAACCAATGGAAATATTCATACTTTTCTTTTTTTCAGAAGTCATACCACTTTAGCACAAAAAATCAGGAACTGACCAAAAGTTGTAATAGCATTGGGCTCAGCTTTCCCTTTTGTTAGTCATCTTTCTCCCTCTCCTCATGTCTTCACCAGGATGCACATGCTCTGGGGAGCTGAGGTTCTTGCATGGCAGCCTCCCTCCAGCCAGCTCATGCTTGCTTTGGCCCCTTTGGCTTCCTTCCCCTCTGCCAGAAGGATTTGTTTTGAAGTTTGCCACGATCTACAAAAGGGGAAAGTAGGAGCTATTGTATAGGGTGTGGTGATGAATGCCTGATACACCTACCAGATGATATAGTGTCAAAGCCAAGTGGGGCCCACAGTTTTGGAGACAGGAAAGGATACAATCTGTGTTTCTCGGGGATTCCTCTTGAAGTTATTCCTCAGCTACAGGATTTGAAGGAATGCTTCAGACTGATTTATTAGCATCTCAACTTTATTGGCATTTTAAAAGGAACAGCGTGACATCCTTGGAATATTTCAACCAGAAATCTCAGCTCTTAGGTTGCTCAAGTCTGTTCCGACTGGTGTAAAAAAAAAAATGGAATTTTGAGAGTACTCCCCTATTACTGGTTTCTTTTTGGTTCCTGACACATCCTGTGTACTCTAGTTTCTGGACATGTGCTTGTTGGAAGGGCTGATTTTAACCAAGAATTATTTTCCCTAGCAACTAAAAAGTTAGTTACTTTGGGGAATGAAACCAACTGAAATTAGACACAGCAAAACAGGTGCCCACACAGAGCCAGGTGCTCACAGAAGAAAGGCATGAAAAGATGAGCTATCACCTGCAAGGCAATGCTCAGGTCTTGGAGCCCGAACAACCACTCTGCCTCTTGGCCGGATGCACCCTCAGATGTCCAGCCCTAGGCAGCCTATAGCTCCCTCCTCAGTTAATCTTCTCCAGGGAGCTGTGTTTTTTCTTATTCCACAGCCTACTGCCCTGTACTGACTCCCCTCTCCAAGGGGGAAAAAGCACTGACTTGCCTCCTACAAATGAACACTCCTGTGGATGTTTCATCTTCTTAGTGCTTGTCTATTTGTTGTTGTTTTCCACTTTTGCCAGCTTGGGTTGTCCCTATTCTTATTTTAGATTCCATAGGTTCTATCCTACTCTATCTCTTACAGAGAATGTTTTAACTCACTGGGGTCCTATCCCACTTCTATTCTGCACCTCTTGCCCTTCCCCTGATGTGGAGAATGAATGACCCCAATCTGGCCACATTTTTTCGTGTTAGCGTCCAAAGGTCAACTGTTCTACTTGTCCATCAAGAATGTGGAGCACATGAGCCTCTCTATTTAGAGATGAATACCCACTTCAGGAACAATTCAGGAAATGGACCTCAGAGTGCTCCTTTCAAAAGTATTGCAGAAACTGCTATTATTTAGTAGCAATCACTTAGGACTTGCACACTCCCTCTGTTTTTGCAGGTTCTCTACCCATGGGTGAGTTAAGGTACCAAAAACCAGTGGACCTGCATGGTTCTCTCAAGAAAACTTTCTCAGAGACACATTGTTATAGTTGCATTCAACTGAAGAACTTTGTGAGATCAATATTTGAAGAAGGTGCCTGGGAATCCTGCAAAAGTACAACTAAAGATAGTGCTCATTTTTCCTCTACATGTGTTAGAGAGCAAGTGTGTTGGACAACTTTCTGGCACACACACCCTTTGAGCATGAGGAATGCTGCTGACTCTAGTTTCTTCCTCTTATTTTTACTCATTTATTCTTCACCTACTTCTCACCTAATTATCTTGCTGTAGTATTTTTTTAAAGAATTTTTTATGTACTTGAGAGAGAGAAAGAAAGAGATAAGGGGCAGAGGGAGAGGGAGAGAGAGAATACCAAGCAGTCTCCACACCCAGCAAAGCCCAATGTGGGGCTCGATCTCACAACCCTGAGATCATGACCTGAGCTGAAATCAAGAGTTAGATGCCCAACTAACTGAGCCACCCAGGCGCCTCTACCTTGCTGTGCTTTAAATATAATTGTAAGCCATCTTAAATTCCTTCTGAAAAATAGGGGGTTACTGGTAAGTACCCCTGACTGTCTGTAGCTGAGAACACTAAGAGACAGAAAGGCAAGCCCCCAAATGTCAAATATGCACCCATAGCACTGATCAGAGCTGACGCCTTCCTGACTCAGCACCACTCTTGATGACCTGAGTTTTCTTGCCAATACTCAGCTGTGTGTGTGTCCTATTTTGTCCACAGTTTCCACATGGTGCCCACATCTCCGCAGACTCCTTGCTTATTTTGCCCTCTGTGGTTAACTTCATTTGCAGTTCAGGTGTTTTTCAATATCCCCCTCAACCTGACTTCCAAGCTTTGGTCTATTTGAACCATCTAAATCCGGGGAAGGGCCTCTCCCCAATGCAGAACTTCTCAGATTTCAGTCTGCTGCATTCTTCTGCACACCTGCACCATGATTTTGCTCAGAGTTGTCCTTTCAATGCCCACATTTTTTCCTGTTGGACCTCAAAAGCATGGATCTGAGTTCATCGTAATAGTTGGCTGCTGATAGACTCTCATCATTACCCCACTCAAGGCTTACTTTCCCTCTTTTTGTTAGTTACTTAATTACTTGGAATAGTGTAACAAGTGTCTGTACCCCAACACCCTCAGTGAAAGCCAGCACTTGACAATCACCTAAATCCAGCCATGTGATCCCTTCCGCAAACCATCTTCCTGCATCCTGCCTCCTCCAAATCATCGTGAAGCTTACATTTATCATTCCGTTGCTTCCTCTTTCAAGTAGTCTCATTTCATCAATTCGTATATCTAAAAATGTGCATTTTTACTTCAGGTGTTTTGAACCTTAAGAGAATTTTGAGCTTTCCTTTCTTCACTTTACATTATATTTTATATTATTTAGATTCATCCTTGTTCTGTATGGCTGCAGTTCATTCATTTTGACAATCATGCAATATTCCATTATGCGAATTCATCAGAGTTTTTTCATCCCCTCTCCTACCAACATTGGGTATGGGGGGTGATTTCCATGATTTTGCTATTGCCCAGGGGGCTCCTATGAACTTTTGTTGCATATGGCCTGCTATTCATGTGCAAAAATGTGTCTTGGGCATGGACATACCAGTGGGACAGAGGCCCATGGGAGCAGGCAGATGTTCAATTGTTTTCCAAAGTGGTCACGCCAATGTATACTACCTTCAGTCCCATGTAGGCATCTTACAGACCCACAATCTCCTCAACTCTCGCCATTGTTAGATTTCTGAGTTTAGACCACTGGGATCAGTAAAAGTCTGCCTGAAAAAAAAGAAATTTATTCTACGGAGAAATAGCTGGGAAGTAATCTCATTTGTTATAAATAGAAGGAAACTATGAAAATACATACATACATAACAAAACCATGTTTTAAACTGTCACTTAGAAACTCTCACCTACAGAATGCATTTGGCCGCAGGTCACTGTTCCCTTTATTAAAAGGGAAAGCTAGCAGATTTGGAGAGTATTGGAGCCAATGAGTTAGCAACCATCTGAGACAGTCTGATCGAAAGACCATGGAAAAGGAAGTGACTTTCTGACTCTGTGATTGGCTGGATTGAATTTTGAATACTCATCGTTCTTAAAATCATCCAACCTGCCACCCACACATTTACCCTACTTTGGATCTCTGCAGTTCTTCCTCAAATAACCTCTGTACTTACAGTCAATTCCTGGGTGACCCTCTGAGGTTCCGACGCATATGCATCTATTTCAATAAATCCCTTTTACGTTTCATATCTAGAAAGACTGCATTCCTCAGGAGGAACTAAAGAGGACAGCAAAGTCTATTTGGATCTTACACTTTGCTTCAATATTTAGAGGTTCTCATTGCACGCTAAGTCTCCTGGCTGAATTCTTGTCTGTCTGAACTTATGTCAATCTTGTCTGTCTGAATTGTTTCTGATCTTCTGGTCTTTAAATGTTTTGTGTCATGCGGGTTTTAGCATTGTAAGCTACCTCAAATCTTTTGGAAGTGTATTTTGACAAATTACGCTTTAGGAAAATGAGCTTCCATTGACTGTGAATGACAGAAGGAATAAATGCATGGCGGCCGTGGTCAATACTACTTTGCATTGTTATTAAACTATTGTATGGGGGCCCCTCACGTCTTTCCACCTAGATCACAAGCTTCTAGAAGACAGGAATTACCCCCACATTTCATGTGTATATTTATTGGTCCTTAGCAAAACATTGGATGGTAGGCACTGAGTGAACACTCACAAGGGAGTGTATTTATGTGGGAACACCCTCTAAAGTAAGGGCAGGAGAACTGGAAGTGACAACAATCTCAGTGGGGTTTGCCAACTTCTGCTTCAATCTCAAAACTGAAACTCAAGGCTTTATACAAGTTGAAGGAGACAGCTGTGTCATCAGGGGAACCTAGGTTCTAGTTCAAGTCTGCCAATCATCAGCTGTGCAATCTTGGGTATGTCCCTTAATTTTTCTGTTTTTAGTGGTTACTCTCTAAAATGCAATCCATGATTCCTTCCAGACTTAATTAGGTTTAATAAAGGCAAGGCAAGGGCCATAGAACAGGTGCCTAAATGTTGCAAATTCCCCTCCCCCAACTTCTCCGAAGGTGTTGTTCCCCATGTGGAATTGAACTCACTTAGAGCTCCTGCTCATACATAATTATTAACATTAATTTTAGCTACAGCTAGATTATGTACAATGGATTTGTGTGTTGAGTCTTCATTGCCTTGATATATGACATTAGGGAAGTATTGTCTTATGTCAGCTATCCTTAAATGACATCGGAGTTATCTGTCATTCTCCTGAGATCATTACTGTAAAACAGAATGAGAGAACCTCTCTAAAATCATGTTGTCTTCCCATGCGGTAGACTACTATAATACTGTTTTTCTTTTCTGTAAAACCAGTCTGATGGTTTGATGAGTGATAATTCTGCTTCAGCTCTCAACATTAAATGTTCTCTCACCTCATACATAATCAAAAAGAAAGATATTCCGGGTTTTGTAGACACTAGATCTCTCCCAAAGGATTTTACTGACCCTGAAGAGCGTGTGCTAGAAACAAAGGATAACATTTGTGTTCTGTGTGGGATAGGGCCTTGCGTACTCCAAGACACCCTGATGGGGAGGCTGGAGAATGTTATTCACAAGAGGCCAGCATCAGATTCTGGGCAAATCAACAGGGGTGCTTGTAAGATATGAATCACGTCCATTATCTGGCCCACACTTAAGATTCTGAGTCTGTCAATGAAGTTGGTCAAAATTGGCAAAAACGAATGTTCTGGTCTCCATGAACACTGGAGAGCTATAAAATTGCTCTGAGTGGAAAATTCAACTCTAGCAGAAATTACAAGTCTGCAGCCAACACCACCAAGCAAACTGAAAACCAACCAGAATATTAAAAAAACAAATGACCACAAACCATACAAAATGTTCAGGTCTGTGGTATAAAGAAAAATACTCCAAGGACTCTAAAGGTCTGATTTATTAAAGACCTGAGTTCTTGCAAATGCATAAAATTGCACAATTACTCATAGAAAATCAGTCCTCAATGTATTTTGCACCAGGTAGAAGATATATGAAGAAAAACCCCATTTATATAAGGAGCCCATGATCACTATGATTTATTAGGCAATTTCCCCCCATGCAATTCTGTGTGAGCACCAGGCCCAGCATGGAACCCTAACCAGGAGAAGAAATCAAGATGTGGCCAGAGGGCCCGGAAAACGTCCGGATTAAAGGGCATGTTTGTGTGCAACTTGGCAGTAATGAGACCAAGTAGGGAGGTTGGAAATCTTAAAGAAAGAAAAACATATCCCTTGGGCTCCAGCAACGAAAGAAGGAAGGTTTTCCCTGAGAAGAGTCATTCACTCCCAGCTCACTCTCCTCTCTTCACAGGACAGGAAGGCCTGATCAAGGCAGAGCCTCCACTCTGCTTCCAAGAAGGCAGTGGAGGCCAGATCCATGGTGGACTGGCTCCCACGTCCCCCTTCACTGAGGGCTGCTTCTATTGTGCTAGTCCAGAAGGTTCCATTTTACACTGAGCTGCACAGAATTATTATGCCTTAGGGATGCAAAGGCAGGGAAGAGGATACTGGATGATAATCTCAAAGTTATGTTTGTTGCTGAGAACAAAGTGTATATTTTAGTCTAAAAATGCCTCAGACCGCTCTCTCTGTGATCCTGGCTGGTACATCTAAAACAGATTGTTTGGGATGCTGGAAGTCTTAGGAAAAGTTGATTTAAACAGATGACTAGGAATGAGACTGAATCCCTTCCATGCTTCCAAGTCACGAATTCCCCCAGGTAGTGTCATGGAATATTGCCATGTGGCATATTTCCGTTTTCAGGCACTCACAGAATATTGATATTACAGAGCTGGAACCAACATGAGATTATATTAAAAAGTTTAATTAGAAAATTCATATACATATATCAAATAAGGCCTATGTGGAACATATGTGTGTGTGTGTATGTATACACACACATACATATTTTTAATATAGATACATATTCCACAGATACAGAATTCCAGAAAACTTTGGTCTGGAAAACCCATTCCCTTTCTTTTAAGAAAGCTCAAGGCATATGCAGCCTTCATTCAGGCATTTGGAGTGTGGGGGAATTCAGTCTAATGTGTGCATTTGACCTGCAGAAGCTGGTGGGCCTCCGTGTCTCTTCCTGCACCTCCAGCCCGCCCCTGAGTGTTGGCGCAGGAGCTGCTCTAAGGCCATCTTCTGGGGAATGAATGGCCTTAACCTCAGGCTCTACTCTGTGTTTGATTTTTTAACTGGTGGCTCCAGGCCAGCGTCCAGGCTCCTTCTGGGAGCAGGGATGGGGGAAAGAAAAGAAAACTCAACTGTTGCACTTCGGGTTACACCATCCTCTCTTTTCTCCAAGATACCCCCTTCTGCAGAGGTTTTTACTTGATTTCTTGGGTTCTCTTTTTCCTCGATTTGCTTACTCAGCTATCTGAGTACATTAAGGAAAACAAACCAAGCAAACAGTTAACTTATCAAGGCATCAATTTGCAAAGCAACCTTGTGAATTCAGAGAGATGCAGGTTCCAATCTTAGCTTCACAATTTGCCAACATTTGATCAATCTGTCTGCACCTCTGTTTCCTTCTTTACTAAATGAGGATAATAATGAACCCACCCCAAAATATAAGCTTATAACCTAGGGCCTGATTCTTATAAAGGTGCTTAATAAAAGGTTAAAAATACCATTGTTACTATTAAGAGCCACTTGATGATGTCAATAAATCATTAGCAGTTCAAATTCAGACAGATTTTTTTTTTTCATATACGTGTGCTTGTGTAGATTTATGCCTGAGGTAGCCTTGGGCATCTTCAGAAGTGCATCTGAGATGTTGACATGGAAAATCCACTAAATAAGTCCTTCCCTGCTGAGTCCCTTATTATCCCATGTTCCTTACTTAGCTTCTTGCTTATATATGAAAAGTATACATTATTTCTTACTCTTACACAGCTCTTGGTGTGCCATAACTCTTTGCAACATGATTTTCTAAGTTGCTTCGTGAACAAAATGAAGGTCATGCTCTCTGTAAATGTCATAGATAATGTGGAAGGCAGAGCGTTCATGACATTGAAAGAGCTTCTCTGTACATTCTGCTGTTGTTGAGGATATTCACGTTCCTCCTTCACATAAGCCTATCTCCAGTGAACATTGCCTTCAGAAGCAAACCCTTAGCAAATCGTATGGTTTCAAGGGGGAAACTTACCAAAGGGAAATTTAAGTTACAGATAGTATTCATAAATACCCTCCAAGTAGGTGACCAAAAAGTTAAAGGCAACAAGGTACCTTGTTAACAATACTTTAAAATAGATCAGAGCATCAAAAATTAAGTAAATAAATTCATTCATTCATTAAAATTGATCAAAGCATCTGTTCTGGTGTCAGAATGTGATTGGAATGATGGTGGTAAAACCACCCTTGACCAGTATGTTGACCAGGCTACCAGCATACGAGGGTCACTGGCTCAAGCAGGTTCTTCTATGGGGCCTAAGGAATATGGGGGTTTTATTACCACCCTCAAAGAAAAGATGGCTGCTTTTCAGTTCTCAATGGATGACAACTTACCAGCGATAACTTTAAATGGATCATTTTAGGCATCGTGTTTTTTACCTTGCGTTTTCAGAGCTCAATTGTCAAAAGATAAATTTATAAAGCTCCACAGTTGGATGTGAAAAATATAGCCCAGCTTGAAAATAAAGCTATATTAGGGCACTGTAGTTTCAAGTGTTATATTTTAAAGAGATAAGTAGAATAATTACTGAAGTTAGTTAAAGACCCATGGGTATTAAATGCCTCACTTCCACGCTTCTTGAGTGAGACTCTAAAATACAGATGGTCCTTGGCATTTGCAGGGAGGGGAAAGAGAACTTTATGTTAAAAAATCCCCAAGGGGTACCCCCCAATATATTTACATCCCACTTTGTTTTACCAATGAAACTTGGCATGCCTGAGTGGTGAATTGCAGGATAGAGAGTCTATTCCACTCATTCTATTTTTTCCAGTAAATTAAATGATGGAAAATGAGTATAAAGTATGAACTGCACTTCATGATCAAAAAGAATTGATGAACTTACGGTCTAACATGAGTGGAATCATGGGGAAGTTTTGTGTGTTTTTTTCTCGTTTGGGGGCCCGTTCTGATTCACTACTACTATGTTTTTAAAAATCAAGGAGGAACTTGTCCAAACCTCAGTTCATAGGAATGGAATTAATATTGCTGTAAAAACAAGAGTGGGGGGAATAACTCTGGCACTCTGGCTAATAGGAACCACTGAGCTCAGCAGCCATGTGGACGGTATGACTCACTCTGGGAAGGAGCTCCCCTCTGCTGCTCTCTGAAGGGGACTCCACCACTTCCAGCAGCCTTTAGCTCAGCTCTGGAAATGAAGCTTATTAAAACCTACAGTTGCCTTAAAAAAGGTGTGTGCAATGCATCATCAATGTACTTGAAGACACCGACCAGGATTGCGAGACAGGAGATGTTCCGAATTTTTTTTTTTCTTTTTATAGCCTTTCTTGTAAAGTGAAAAAAAAAAAAAAGCTGGAAAAATAAAGTTTTGTGGAAAAATTTCAGAGTCCCGTTCAAATGAAAAACATTATGGGGAATTACTTATTTATTTTTTTTACCCCAACTGGTCTTGTTTTCAAAAATATGACACATGCCATTTAAAAACTTCAAGATGGGAGAAGCAAAATTCATACGCTTCTAATTAAAGTAGGTTCTTTGAGTCTCCCCAAGAGTATTTAAGTATTCCATGGGAGCCTGAAGAATAAATGCAGTTTTAGGCTTTCTCTGGAAGGGGGAGGCAGCCTTATCTCCCAAACCCCTGCCCCATAGTCTGGCCTTAAGCAAACTTCCCAATTTGCTTAGAAGAGAAAGACTATTTACCACCTGGTTGAAACAAGTTTCTCTTTCACATATTTTATCAGATTATGCTGCAGTGATGCAATTTCCCATCTAAACGGCAAAAGCCACGATGTTCTCTTTCTCAGGGACACCATGTGACTATGTATCGGTGGGGACCCAGCTGCCGAGACTCACGCCAGGTGGAAAAAGAATGCAGGGAGGTCTCATCTTAGCATTTAGGGCTTGGCTCAGAATAGACCCACATCAGATAGGACCAGAACTAGTCCTGTGATGCCGTCCAACAGCAAGGAAGCTGGAGATTCTGTGTGCCAGAAATATTGGATGGGCCACCATGAACACAACCACACATTAATTATTATGGAGCTTGGCCTCCAATTATTCCTTCTTGGCAGGGAGGGTTCTATGAATTACAGACTTGCAACTCATGTAATGTAAATTGTCCTATCTCTGCTCGCCTGGTTTCTTTTGTCAGCCGGTATCAGTTTAGGTGAAACATATTGACTATTTTGAGTACAGTTATCATCAAGCTAGAAGTTGAACATATGTTTACCTTAAATTCCCCCATATTTCCTGAAGCCAGAGAATTCACCAAGTATCACCCAGTTGAGAATTTATGTTCTCTTCTTCATTAGTACGAGACTTGATATTTTCCTATTACAACACGGCAGAGAAATCACTAATTGGAAACTGCCTCCCCTCCAGGAATCCAAAAACTGTGACTCAGCTTTCTGATTAGGAACACGGTAATGTTTTCAAAAATTAATTTTAATGGTTGCCACTCAATGAAGATAGCTTGAGGATTTTGCAACTATTTTGGAGACCCATCAAATATGTTAATAGTAATGGTAAGGTTATGACTAATTCTATTTGCAGTCTAGCATATAGTATGTGAAGACATCTGGCAAATGCTTTGAAATTATATTGTTTTGAATCCCTAATTAAAAGACATTAATCATGAGATTAATTTGAGAAGCTGCTATAATGAGACACTACCCTAGGAAAAATATCCTAAAAAAATAAATAAGGGAGTTAAAGAAACTCTGAGTTGAGAGATCAAGTGCAGTGGTCCTGAAAACTGTTCACTGCTCCAAATAAAACTTTACTCCAGACTTTAAAATACCGAAAGGTAAGAGCAGGTCTGCTTTCTGGACACCAAGCTGCTGCGGGCAGTGGGGGCGGGGTGGGGCGGGGTGGGACGGGGGATTACCGTGAGGCAGACCTGTGGTGGAGGGCTTTCTGCCCTAATGGGCCTTTTCCTCTTTCGCCTCTACTCACGATGGCTTTGGGGCACTTTCAGAAATCTCAGGGGCTCCACGGAGCACAGGGTCTAACTTACCCCAACTACCTACTTCATAGACAAGCCACCCGAGGTACAGAGAGATCAATCATGGACCTAAGGGGCACGGAGAATTGAAAAGCCCAGTGTCTAGAAGTCAAGATTGAGGTTTGGGACTCTATTTTATCGACAGACTCCAAACCTGAAACAAATTCAGGCAGTGCTTGCTAAATCCATGTATAACACTTCAATCAGCATGTGTTTATTACGTCTCTGCTTATTTACTGAGTAGGGCAATATATCCTAGGTGCCGGGGATTAAAAAAAAAAAAAAAAAGTCCCATTTCTCGCCCCCAAGGAACTTAGTGTCTAATTTGAAGCAGCAGATTTTTTAAAATCTATTTTTCTGAACCTAGCATCCATCCATCTCTGCATTCCACGAGCACTCACTCAATAAATATTTAACAAGCATCTTATTTATCAGACCCGCTCGATGTCAGTTTCTACCTGCCTCTGTTACCTCTTCTGTATTTTCTCCCACTTCACAGCCCGTCCCTTTTCCTCTCCTGATTTCTGACTTCTTCCTCCTTTTCTCTCTCCTCAACCACCACCACCACCATCACCACCACCACTGTCTAAAATATCGCTGTAAGCTGGTGAAAGCCTGGAATTTGTTTTAGCGCGGAATATAGCCTTTCATTCCCCATTGGAAGATGAAAGGATTGAATGCAAATGAGGGGTTGAAAGCACAGGTGATACTTGTGTGACTGGATTTCAGTTAAAGTGCAATTAATCAATCCATCA
Organism: Nasua narica; assembly: GCA_028533885.1. NCBI lineage: Eukaryota > Metazoa > Chordata > Mammalia > Carnivora > Procyonidae > Nasua > Nasua narica. The sequence continues at coordinate 7,678,051 of CM052806.1, forward strand.
TCAAGCTTAAGTGACTGATAACAGCGTCTTTCCTGTTTTCATAGGTGCGGCGGGTGGGAGGGGGGAGGGAAGGCAGTCAGTGGCCTTGGGCACCCGCAAGGGAGGGGGGAGGTAGCCGCTAACAGCGAGGGGATCTGGGACTGCCCTGGTAGTTTTGCCCGGGACAGATAGAAGCCTTCCCCTCAAGGATCTGCGAGTACAGCTGCCACACCACAGCAGCTCCGTGTGATTTATGAAAGGGTTCACATGATTTATGAAGACTTAAAAAAACATCAACACACAGCTGACTCTCTATAAAGGAGCTCCTTTCCCCGGGGATTCAGGGAGCTTGGAATTTAATGAGGGAAATGGAATCTACAATGAGAGACGATAAGGAAATGAGACTGTTTCTCACACAGACGTGCCAGCATTTCTGTATCCTGGTACTCTGGCCTTCACAGGCCTTAGCCAAAACCCGCTACTGCTGGTTCCCAAACCCGCTACTGCTGGTTCCCCAGGACGCCTGGTGGAACCCTTCCACTCAGCCCCATCGCCCTGATGCTCTTTCTATTGTGATTACCCCCAGGGATTCTCTCAAAACCTTAGTTTGCTGATGTCTGCCCCCTCTTCTCCCCTGCCCCCACCCAGGGTAAACCTGCCCATCCTTCACCTCCCAATCCGAATGTCAGGTAGGATCTCTCTTACCTCCACACTTTTAGAGCACTCTGCTCTCAACCATAGCATGTAGTCTATTTTACTTCACTATTGGCAAACATATTTTTTTCAGGTGTGTTTTATAAAAAAGATAAAAACACAAAAGTAAAGGCAAAAAGAAAAACAAGGAGATGTGTATGCCTGCAGTAGGATATATATGGCTGACAGAGAACCATGGAATCCCAGTGTCCTGGATTACTTCCAGAGCGGGGGTGGATAGTCTCATCACCTGACGGAGGCCACTGGGAGACAGGGAGGAGTGGGGAGCAGTGGGGGAGGGGTAGCATGGAGAGGCCTGGGCTTGGCCCCTTCCTTTACTCCCATCTGCGCGGCAGATACAAAGATTGGTCTCAGACACTGGCAGGTGTCTCAAGTCCAGCCAAGTAGAATTCTAGCCCAAGATCTCTTCATCGAAAATTAGAATTGAGCTTGGACTTGGGGCTGCTGATGTCTGTCGCCGGTTCAGAGAGAGAATGAAGTCAGATAGATACATGAACATTGAAGAGATGGAGAGGAAGAGGCCAGTTCCAATCCCCAAGCCTATGGTTCCTTAGGTCTTTTGTTTCTGTGTATATCCTATTTTCTTTTTGGTTAGCTCATTTTTTTTTTATAGATTTTATTTATTTATTTGAGAGAGAGAGGGAGAGAGCGGACAAGCAGGGGGGAGGGGCAGAGGCAGAGGGAGAAGCAGACTCCCCACTGAGCATGGAGCCCAACGTGATGCCTGACTTCATCCCAGGCGGGATCATGACTTGAGCTAAAGGTAGACACTTAACAGACTGAGCGACCCAGACACCCCTTGGTTGGCTCATTTAAGTTGGGTTTCTATCACTGGCAACCAAATGTCTTTGCTACATTGATCTCAATTAAAGGAAATGATCTTAAAACCCAAATGGGTAGGGGCACCTGGGTGGCACAGTCATTAAGTGTCTGCCTTTGGCCCAGGTCATGATCCCAGGGTCCTAGGATAGAGCCCTGCAGAGGGCTCTCTGCTCAGCAGGAAGCCTGCTTCTCCCTCTCCCACTTTCTCTGCTTGTGTTCCCTCTCTTGCTGTGTCTCTGTCAAATAAATAAATAAAATCTTTAAGAAAAAAAAAAAAAAAGACCCAAATGGGTAGTGAAATTTTTTAAAATGCCAAAATATCAATTCTAATCACTTAGTGGGTGAATTAATTCTAATAGAACGCCTAGTTTGTTTTAAAAATAGTTTTTATGTCCTGGCCTCAGCACAGATGCCTATTGTCCATGCTTAAAGAGGAAAAACAAGAGAAAGGAAGAGCTCTAGATGCTTGCGAAGATTCAAAAAAGGAAAAAAGGAATTGCCATGGCAGAGATGGCCAGCTACCCCCCAAAGTTGATGTTGCCCTTCCATAGCTTAGAGTTCAGCTGGGGAAAGGCCAGAACAACTTCTCATTTGATAGAGCCTGTGACTGCCTAAGAGGCAGGTGGACCTTCTCCACCTTCTCTTTTCCTTCCAAGACTTTGGCATGACAGGAACATGAGTAATTAAGTCCTAAAACTCCGATCTGGAAGTTATCAGAATCATGAACAACTCTGAGACTCTCACTACATTAATCTCACTAGACTGCGGAGGTCACCTGTTGTAGAAGTGACAAGTACCCAGGACCCAGTATCTGTACCCCGTGTAGAGGCACTTCTCAAACTTGGGCCAGGGAGCAGCCGCTGAATCCCAGAAAACTTAGGTACCAAATCTTGTACGTTAGAAAGGGAGACAAGCACCCAAGACTAAGTTAGGTCAGACTCACCTCAGCATTTGTTGAAGTAACTGCTGAACAAGAACCACAGTGGGACATATTAGCACATCTGGTATACCCGAGTGTAAGCAAGATAATTGACGTGTCTTTCTTGATATCCTTAAACACAAGGTAAATTTATGAACACCTGAGCTAGAGGAGTTTCCCTACATGAATTATTAGACTGAGATTATCTGGAGGATGGCCCTAGGGGTATTTGCTATCCTCAACCCTGTCCTGATCTGTATATATTTTTCGAGAATTTGTAAAAGATGGAAAATGTCATTCTTAGCCACTCTTGTGAAGAAGGGATAGATTGTTCTATGCTCAACAACAGAATTAAAATTTAGACCAGGGTTTGGCAAGCTTTCCTGTAAATGGCCATACAGTAAATATTTTAGGCTTTGCAGGCCAAGAGGTCAAATTAAGGATTATATTTAAGGGGCACCTGGGTGGTTCAGTGGGTTAAGCCTCTGCCTTTGGCTCAGGTCATGATCTCAGGGTCCTAGGATCAAGCCCCGAATCAGGCTCTCTGCTCGGCGGGGAGCCTGCTTCCCCCTCTCTCTCTCTGCCTGACTCTCTGCCTGCTTGTGATCTCTCTCTCTCTGTCAAATAAATAAAATCTTTAAAAAATATTTTGAGGGCACCTGGGTGGCTCAGTTGTTGGGCAACTGCCTTCGGCTCAGGTCACGATCCAGGGACTCAGGTCACAATCCTGGAGTCCCTGGATCGGGTCCCGCATCGGGCTCCCTCCTCAGCGGGGAGTCTGCTTCTCCATCTGACCTCTTCCTCTCTCTCATTCTCTCTCTCTCTCTCTCTCTCTCTAATAAATAACTAAATAAAATCTTTAAAAAAATAATATTTTGAAAAAGGATCATATGTAAATATACTCGATATATTCCTTTCATGTGTCATTAACGTATTTTTGTTCTGATATTTTCTAATGATTTATGAATATGGAAACAATTCTTAGATGGTAGACAGTACCAAAGTAGCTGGTGGGTCAGATTTGATTCAGAAGCTGCCTTTGTCCAACCCCCGATCCAGAATGAAATATTGGAGTGACTATAAACAGACGAAATTATAGATTAAAAACAAGATGGTGACGGCAGACCTAAAGAATCAGCCTTCCACATACAAGATGAGAGACCAGGTTTAGGCTAGAAGACTCTAGACACAGCACATGGAAGGACAGAGGACTTTAGGCTTGGGCTATTAGATGAGCTACTCCCTGGAAAAGGAAACGAAGCCTTAGGGCATAGTGAGTCGCAGGGGTGTTCGTCTTGGGCTCTAAATCTGCCCTATAAGGAGACAGCCTGGGACCTGGGCTCCCAGGGATGGCCGACCGAGAGGACCCTTCTCCCCTTTCCAATCTGGAGAGTTTGATTTTTTTCTCTTACAATCAGGCTTCTTAAAGACATGGGAGGTATCTGTTTCATGATTCTATCTCTTACCATAAATGTTCTATGAATATTTACTAGTGAGTGACCTTACTAGAATTTGCAAATTGCTTTGATATATGAGACAGAGAAAAATAAATTCTCCAAGCAGAGGGAGGTGGGTTGCCTGAGCGTGGGGCCTTGTGGTATGAAATACTTGGGAGTTACTGGACTCAGTGCAAAGTTTGGCTTCAGTTCTTTTTAACCTTGGCCTCGAGGAACAGATAGCAGCCCTGGGGTTTCAGTCCCATTCTTGGACTGCATTACATTTGTGCTTTCAACACCAGAACAAACTCTCATCCGGCTTTCAGGCCAAGCTAATCCCGGATGCCCTCCAGCACCCACCCACACATCGCAGGCAGGAATCTTCCCCAGGAAAGGCTTGAGTTTTCCAGCCTGGTTCATCACCCGACAGTACACAAGTCCTCAGAAACCTATTTAACGAGCATCATCCAGGACTTACCAGCTGGCTGCAAAAAACAGAGAGAGCTCAGCAAAACACCCAGTGGTTGCAGAGCTCCTGGAAACGGAATGCAGGAGCAGGCACTGGGGATCTTTCAGTGAAAGTAATTTCCAGAGCTCACGTTCAGCGCCAGGCACTTAGATAAGCATTTAGAAGGGGTCCTATTACTCCTGCAAATGAAAAGGCAGCTGCCTCACTGTGATTTTGCCCCAAGGGGGCAGGGTCAGCTGAAGGTCAAGCCAGCAAACTCCTGGGACCAGGGGGGACCAGCCTGAGGGCATCACCAGGCATGGGTACCAAGGTAAGCAGGTTATTTCCGGGATGAAAGGGACTCCTTGCTAGCTACATCCCGGCGGGGCCAGACCAGAGGCCTGAACCAGCAGGCCACACACTCCACCTCCTCAAATCTCTGTCAGACTCAAGTTGTGTAAAAGGCTCTTTCTTTCTATGGATCAAGTCTAGCCGTCTTTAAACAGACCCCCGAAAGCTAGTTGTTTTAAGGAGAAGTTTTCGTAAGAGACAAGCCCCACTTGTTCCTTATGCTCCCACAGGGCTGTTCCTTTACTCAACAATTCAGTTCCTTCCCTGGGAAGAGCATCAGGAAGGCAGAGATTCAGCCACACCAGGCCAGCACTGAGGCCCTGGGATAGCCACTCAGCGGGCAGGTAGGAGGGGGCCTGCCGCAGGCAGGACCTCAGAGGCTCTGCATGGCCTCTTTGCTCTGGTCCCTGAAACAGGGATATTCCAGAAGAGTTCCAGTTTCGGGCTCTCTGCCCAGGTTTCTGAAACCCCAAGTAGGGTTAGACATAACTGTAAGCATGAGTGAGATTTGGCAAAGAGCAAAAAATACACTTATTCCTGGGTCACTCCCTGCAGCCCTTAGTGAGTTCCCAAGTTCCCAGTGTCATCACTGCCCCTCCACTAAGGACCAGTAGGCAAAGTAAAGAAGGCTTCATGGACTGACATTCTTTGTGACATGGGTGGGGGGGGGGCACCAGGGCCAAATGGTAGATGAGAGATGAGAGAGAGGATGTTCACAGAATAAGGATCTGAACTCTACTGCCGACTGGCCATCAGAACAGGACACGACCTGTGCCACCTGCCTCCCATCCCCACAAGCACAGGAACTAAGCTTATTCCCCAGCTGGCTCCGTTGGGCAGGTGGCCCTGGGACCAGCACTGCTCCGAGACCACCTCTGCTTGAATCACACCTGTATAAAAAACACTTCAGATTAAAGCAAAGAGTTCTTATGGCAGTGTCGAAGACCCTTCTGGGCCCTCCTCCGTCTCCTGAAGCTCCTACAGATGCATTGTCCGCCTCCCAGTCTCTCCCACTGCTCCGCACCCTGAAGTTGCCTCCCCCTGTTCCCCTGGCCCTCTCCACACCATCTCCCTCCACCTCTAATACACCATGCATGCCTGCATGCCAGCTGGCCATCACCTCCTCACCCTTTACAGTAGGATTAATGTCAGCACCCTTAGGAAGCCCTCCCTGATGCCCCCCAACCCCCCAACCAAAATGTGTTAGACATTTTCCCAAGTCCTCTCTGAAACTTTGTTCTTCCTTTCAGAGTTCAAAGGTCCCACCCTCAAGTCTGTATCACCCATTAGACAGAAGGTCTGTGAAAGTAGGACCATATCTGTTTTGTTTTTCCCAGGCACCAAGCCCAGAGCCCAGAACTTAGTAGAAGCACAATGAAAACTGGTTCATTAAATGAAAGAAAGAAAGAATGAATGGGCTCTCCCATTGCTTCGTTTCATTGGTTGGCCAAGATTACATCATGGCGTCTGTACCTGCTGCCTGCCTACATCCAGGAATTCAAGGGAGGTGAACACTGGCAGTGACACCTGCATGGCCAACCAGTTCCAACACGACACCTGCCCTTATCCCATCCCCTGGGGAGCTCGGACACTGGGTCCTGGTCTCTTCTACTCTACTCCCTTTGGTTACAGTTGACTAGACCTTTCCATGTGGTGCTCGTAGACCCCTCAAGCAGAGCTGGATATGTCGAGAAGCAGCCTGAGAATTTAAGTTGCAGCATATTCTGGGTGATTCTGCCATGGAGCCTCGGGGAAACCAGTGCTCACAGACACATTTCCTCCACCACTTTTCTGAGAAGAGGATACAGCGGCCTATCCTAAGGGACATGTGTTCTGCCAAGCCCATTGAACCAAACCCAATTCATCCCGGAAAACAGACAGATGTAATTTGGGAGAGAAACAAGACAAGTGAGGAAAGACTGGATAAGTCAAGTGGGAGGTAGAAAGGAGAGAGGAAGTGATATGTGAAAGCTCTTTCAAATACTAGAAGCTTGTCATCTAAAAGACAAAGGTGGCCCTAGGAGGTCATGGATGTGCTTTGTTGGGAGGGGGCTGGCCCTTGAACTCCATGAATTAGAAGCAAAACTTGAACTGCATGTACAGTTTTCTTCCTGGAGAGAAAGTCCATAGTTTTATTTTGTTTCTCAAAGAGAGTCCCAAGATATTAAAAACTGAATTAGAATTGAAAACCCAACATTGATTCAAACTGCTGAAAAATATTCTCAAGCAAAGCAGGAGACCAGTGAAAGGCATGAGCAAAATACATCCAGGAGGAGAAGAGGCAAAAGAAAGGATGGGATGAAAAGGAAAACTCCACGTTGGTTATGGTAAGTGTTTATAAAAACACCCTTGAGGTGACTTTTCCAGATGAAGTTTCGCCGAAGCCTGATCACTCCTGCAGTTTGGCTCCATGGTTTCCTTCTGCTGATCTTAATGGTGAGGTTTTCTAGCATCTGATACCTCTATTGTAGTAGAAACTTTAGTATGATTACATGTCTGTTTGTTTTTTTCTAGAATTTCTTTAGTCCTGTGCAGTTGCTAGATAGTGCTAGAGAGAAAAAGCTCCTGAAACAATCTTGACCCAGGATGCTCTCTGCATAGTCCTCCTGAATCTTCAGTCCTCCTCCTTGTGCCTCAAGAAGCAGCTGACACAGGTATGTGATTCCCCAGCAGCAGGGGCAGAAGGCTTTCGTCCACCCTCATGGGGCGGACTCAGAGGAGAGCAGGGCAAGGGTCTCACTCTCACTCTCCAGAGCTCCAAGAGTGGCCCTGCTTCCAGGAGCATGACAGAGTTCAGTATTAATTACTTGCTGAATTTCATGCCGAATAAAACCACATGTGTCTTTCAGCTGTGGTTTGGAAACATTTCCACCCTGGATATTATCTGTGACAATTGGATGGGATTACATCACCTTGCTGCTGGTTTATGTGTGTTCAGATTTCTCGTCAGCAGGGAAGAGAAGGGGCTTCTGTGTGCTGTCCATGGAGGGCCTCACAGAGAGTCCGCTGATGGACTGAGGCAGGGAGAGCTGCGGCTGCCATCTTGGGAGCCTGGAGTGGACTCAACAGGTTTGCTTTAAAAAATGGAGGGATGTGTTCATACTAGCCTGGTGTCAGTGTGGAGTGGTGAGAGTGTGAGGAGAGAAGCAGGGAGAAGAGTTAGGGATCAAGAGCCTGGGAATAGAAGATACAGAAGATGAGAAGCATTCTGAAAAACCCGTAGGGTCAAAAGTGACTGATGATCCACGGCACACTGGGCGGCAAGAGGGGGCGAAATCTCAGATGAATTCCAGGTTCTGGCCTAAGTGACTATTGCATGGTGCAAGCATGCGAGACAAAGTTAGGGATTTCAGGGAACAGGTTTTAGAGGAAAATAATGGGTCAGGCGGGGCCTCTTGAGCTGTGAGATAGGCATGGGACAACTAAGTGTACACATTTCAGGGAACAAGTCGGTATACAAATTTAACGTGTTCATGAAAAGTGAGGGTGACAGTTTGGGGTCACTGTTCCATGGGGGTCAGTGACCAGCAGCACGGGTGGGCTTGTCTGGGGCAGCAGTCAAGGGAGGACCCTCACAAGGTGAGTTGGGAATCGGGGAACACCAATGTTCCCATGAAGGAGATTGAAAAGAAACTTTCAGATTTGGGAAAGATGTTCCAGGTATAGGTGAAGAGAGAGGAAAAAGAGTGAACTTGGAGGGATAAGGAAAACCAGGAGAGAGTGGTTACCAGAATCCAAGCATGCACAGAATTCCAAGAAGTGTAATAGTAAATGTATAAACTTATGCAGAAGATCAAGGAAGTCATAGCAAAACCTAATTTTTCTTGAAATGTCAATAGGGTGATTTTTTCTGGAGCAGTCTCAGGGGAGTAGTGAAGATAGAAGCTACATTCTGAGGCTTTGAGATGAGACTGGGATGTGAAAATTTTACAGGAAAAATGAATTGTGTCCTTTCAGGATCCTAGACTTATAAGAAGAGGGATAGGTCAAGGGTGAAGAGGTATAAAGAACACTCAAAGGGGAAGGCTCATGACAAGAGAGTAGGGAATCACTGGTTGTCTTTCCGCTATAACCAGGCAAGAATTCCGTTCCCTGATCAGGTACCAACCCCATGCCGATGAGATTAGGAGATTATCTCCAGAAGCTGGGGATAAAAAGAAGTATATCCAACCTTGCCCAAGATACTTCAGTGCAACTACTACTACTAATAGTAATACTTTGTTAGAAAATAAAAAAATCCAGGATAAACAGGATTCCAAGATAACGGGCATAAACCAGGCATCTTGAGGCAGATCAGAAAGCATGGTCCCCTGAGGTGGATAGATGAACATGACATCCTCAGGGAAAGGGTTTCAGGTGCAGCTGGTCTGGCTTCTGGCAGCTCTCCTCAAGCCTGTTTCCCACCGGGCGGGCAAGTCTCCTCCCAGAAGCAGCTACCAATGCAGGCGGTGCTGAGCCCGCTGAGGGGGCCGGGCATGGACTGGGTGTCCCCATCACGGCCTCTCCTGGGGTTGACTCTTCACTCTTTTCAGTGGCAGCAGCTCAGAAAGAGTTTTCTGCTGTGAAGATTAGCTTTCATCTTTGAATTGTGGTTTCTGGTTTGGAGGCCACAGGGATAAAACTAAAAAGTCTCCTTCCTGCTGTCAGAGGTCCCCTCACTTAGAAGAAATAAAACCTCCCAGCGCACAGGGTCGGGGGGCTGCTCACTGCCAGCAAACGAGGGTAATGCCCACCTGATGGCAGGTAAAACAGCCACCTCAAATCTCCCCCAGGGTGGCATCCCTGTGGCTGAACTTTGCCCTTACCGTTTCCCTTGTCAAAATGTAGACAGCCTCCGGAAATAGAGCATAATCCCTTCTTTTTCACATTTTACTGTGAATCATTTTATCAGACTCCTTTTCATTACACAGGGAGAAATCTGGATGGAGCATGGGGTAGAGGTGGGGGCTACAGATGGAAAGGGAAAATAGGTGAATGTGGGAGGGGATGAGGGCTGGGAAGAGTCGAACCAGGGATGATTTACTGGCTGCAACACTTTGTTGGGAGCAGATCTAGTGGAGGGAAAATCCAGTTGAGCAGGTATGTTTTGGGTTTTGCTTTTTGAATTTTGGTTTTACAAACAGACTTCAGGGGAACTTACTTGACAGAGTCCATATCTGTTATCCCTGTGTCCGGTCTGGACTTGGTAGCGAATGTAGAAAGAGTGAGGTGTTTGAGAAATGACTTTCATTCCAGCCTCTCTGGAAATATTTAATGTCTAAAATATTTGGATAGTTAGGATTTACAACTCTAAGGGACCTGCAAAGAGGTAACAGCAACTACCCAACTACTGAATCTGATCTTTCCAAGTTTTATTTTCATTTGTTTTATTGTGAAATAAAACAGATGCACAGAAAAAGTATATAAAATACATACATGTCTGATTTAAAAATAATAAAGCAGGGAATGAAAAAATTATGCACATAACAACACGGGTCAATTTCACAAATAAAATATCGGAGAAAATCAACCAGACTAAAAAAGAAAAGAAAAAAAAAAAGAATGTATACTATGTAGTTCCACTTATATAAAGTTCAAAACAGGCAAAATGGATTGATAGTGTTGGAAGCCAGAACAAAGTTACCTTTGAGAGGGGGGTAGTGACTTGCCATTCCTTATTTTGTATACTTTTTTCCCCCATTAGGACAGCTAGTGATTTGGATATAATGGAGTTTGATGATGGCATGCTGGGAATTTTAGCTTCTTTTATTGATCTGTGTTCTTGTTTCTGCACTTTTTTTTTTGTTTCTGCACTTTTGTGTATATATTTTATATCTAAATAGTTTGCTAAAAATAATAATGCAGAAAATACCCAAGAACTCAACACACCCATATAAAAAACTAGAATGTGCCATTTTCTCGAGATACACACTCTGTGCCTCTCTGCTCTCTCTCCACCAAATGTAAGCAGTCTCCTGGCTTCTGGGACTTTTGAATGTATCCACATAACACATTGCTTAGTTTGATTTGTTTCTAAAGCTTTTTCCAAATGGAATCGCACTGCATGTACTTTCCTCTGACTTGATAACTTCACACTTGTTTTGGCGATTCTTCTCTGCAGATGTTCGAAGCTGTGGTTCTTGGATTTTCACTGCTCTGTAGCTGCCCATTGGGTAAACACACTATAAAGTATTTGGCCATTGATGGACTTCTTTTCAACTATATACTACGAAATTTAAATCCAGGATATATTCTTGTCAACTAAAACTAGCATACAGTAGACTCATCCTTTTTTTTTTTTTTCTAGGAGTGCATATCTGCTGGACAGGTGTAAGGTCTGACATCACTGTTCTTCCTGGCCACAGCAGTGGGGCTCCATGGTTTTCTAGTACAACTGTGTTTTTTGGTGCAAATGCATTTACAATTGCTCTGCCTGACTGGTAAGTTGAATCTCTTGTAATTTGAAATTAACTTCTTTCTGGGAAATCTATTTGCCCTAAAATCTATTTTGTAAATTCTTAACACCAGCAGCTTTTGTTATTATTTAATATTAGTAGCATATTTAATATCATTAGTATACTTAATATTATTAGTATATTTAATATTATCAATATTATTAATATTTTCCTGATACATATTTTTCATGCCTTTACTTTTGGTCTTTTGTGTCCTTATTACTCGGAAATGCCCTGAGTTGGCATTTTAAGAATTCAGTCTGACAACCTTAGCATTTTAATTGAATTATTTAGTCTCTTTACATCTACCGTAATGTCTAATATACAGCATTGTTGTATCTATTGTACTACTTTTTGCTTTTTTTTTTTGGTTGTCTCATGTGTGCTGCTTTTTTCACTGTTGGACTTTTGGAGATTTGGGTTTTTTTATCCATCTTTTTCATCTTCTACTTTAGATAGTGAACATTTAGTTTCTGTTCTCTTGCTGTTTACCTAAGAAATTCTGATATGCGCATTTGTCAACATTAAATTTCATTGGTATGTTTATCCTCGTCCCAGAAATATAAGGATCTTAGAACACCTTGGCTCCATTCACCTCCTTCCCAAATTGTATGCTATTTTTATGGTGTATATTATTTCTTCTTATGTCAGAAGAGTTATTATGGGTTTATTCAGTCAATGGTCATTAAATATTATGCAATATTATTATTTTGTTTGCTCTTCGTTTTTCCTAGCATTCCAAATCTTTACCTGGAAATTACCTTCCCTTGAGCCACTTTAGCATATTCTTTGGTGAGTTCTATGTGCAGCAAAACCTATCAATTCTTTGTTTCTCTAAAAATCTCCAATCTCATTTCTGAAAAAAAAAATTTTTTCTTGGGCAAAGGCTCCTAGGTTGAATAGTTTCTAGGTTTAGTTTGTCTGCTTGTGTTTCCTCTTCATACAATGAAAATTCCAGTGCCCTAAATTCAAGTTTCCATGTAGCTTTTGAGAAGTCTTCTGTCAGTCTGACATAATTTTGAAGGCAAATCGCCTCTCATCTCTTGCTTCCTTTACTCTCTCTGCTTTGGCATTCATGTTTTCCAGTATTAAAATGACGTATGATCATATTTCAGGTCTTGAATCTCTTGCTCTGATAATTCTCATAATCTTCTCTTCAAACATTGCCTTTGCCACATTCTTTCTCTCTTCTACTTCTGGGACCACAACTAAGAATAAATTAGATCTTTTTAATCTGTCCTTCATGTTTCTTAACTCTCTTTTATAATTACTGTTTCTTTGTCTATTTGTGCTACATTCTGGATAAATCCTCAGCTCAATCTTCCAATTTACCTTTTGATTTCCATCTTTGATCTGTTTTCAAACACACACACTGGGTTTTTAAATTTTCACCATTATGTTTCCTTTCCAAAGTATTGATTCTTCTTTCAAATGTGCTCTGTTTTTCTTATAATATTTTACTCTCTGTCTATGCAAACTTGTAACGTGTATTCTATTTATTTAAACTTTGCAAACATAGTTGCTTTGTTTCTGTGTCTAAAGTTTCATATAGAGTGTTCAACTCTGCTGTTTCTCACTTGAAGATATCTTGTTTCTTCATCTGTTTAGCCATTTTAACAATGTGAGCTGATAATTTTCCTATGTGATTTGCATGTGTGTATAAATCTTGTAAGAACAGAGACAAAGGTAGATACTTTTGAGAAGTATTATTGCTTTCCTCTGCCAGGTGGCATCCAATCTAGGATTATTTAAACCATTCCATCTGAATTTTTGGGGCCATCCAGATGCTATGAAATTAGGGCAGCCAATCCACATGATAGCCAGCTTGTAAATATAATTTCTCAGTCTTTTCTCCCCTGCTGCTCAGTGCCAAGATTGGAGACAAGCAATTTTCTTTCTCTTTTTTTACTTTTTTTTTTTTAATTTTCCTTTTTACCATTTTCTGGTAGGAATTTCCCCAAAATTCTGGGGTAGAGTTTATTTCTAGTTTATTCTCATACTGAAGATAGCACCTCATGGTGTTCCCACTTTATGGGAGTAAGTTTCCCATTCAAGTCTTACTTAGAAGGGACCTGTGCTCTCCTTTATGGCCTCCATACCACACAGGATCATAAAATGGTCAGCTTCTGCAAATCTTCTCAAGGTACAAATACTGGATGAAATGCTGTGCTTGCCTCTCTAGGTTCTCATATTCACTTAGATTTTGGCCCAAGTGTTCATTATTTCCTTGCTAGTTCACCGAAGCAATCATTGAACACATAGTTATGGAGTGCCTGTGCTAGGCCAGCTCCTTCCCTATGTGCTGGGGATGCATAAGAAACAGCAACAGTTCCCTCCCCTCAAGGCATTTATAGTACAGCCATCAAGTGGCTGTTTTAACAAGATTTTTTTAAAAAAATATTTCATCTAGCTTTTTTGTTTATGTCCAGTGCATTAATCTAGTACCAAGTCTGACTTATATCAAAAACAGACTGTCTTTCTTTCAATCAGGCCTTGTAAAACGTAGGCTAGTGACAGTTTTCTGGATCCTCTGTTTCTCTTTTTTTAGGTGCCTTAGATTTTAGTGCTTTGAAATGAGCACAGGACTGAGAAACGGGAAGATTGACTATTAGTCCCATTTTACAACTTACCAAGTACAAATAGCAGACCTTACTTTTCTTCCTGGGTTAAATGGGTTGGTCATGTCTCCACCACAGGGAGATCAGGAGGCATTAATGGTACAATGTAAGTGAAGGCACACTGTGGAGACTCTTATTCAGGTGCCAGTGTTGTATCGTTCTCGACCTAGAGAAATAGTCCTAAAGGAGTCAAGTATCATGTCCAAAGTCACAATAACGTACGGTTCCAATTCAGATTGGTCTCTTTTGAGCAGAAAAGTAAGGTGAGAGTGGGAGAATGTAGTTCTTTCAGTGAGCAGGGTTCACGCTCTTAATTTTTCCTGCTTTGAGAGAGAAATAACCCTCCTAAATTCCCAGGACCCCAACATGCCTTATCCCTATTAAATGGGGTGTAAGCAACATCAGTGGGGTCACTCTGAAGAGCAATCATAAAAACTACATGCTGTACATTCTTGAGAGCAGGAGGAAAGAGAAAGATGGAGGATGTGTGGGGTGGGGACCCAAACTCTCTTTAAAGTCCTATTTTCTCATATCCGCAGCCCCTTAAAGGGCTATCTCATCTGGGCCTCCTTTATTCGCCTGCCAACAGTGATCCCCCACCTTGGGGAGGCCAAAAGGCAGAGTGACTGTCTCTGGTGTTCTGATAGCTAGCGAAATGCTGACTGAGGAGTGTTTCTCAAGAACTCCAAGCACCTCTGCATGTCGGGAAAATCCAGACCATGTTCCAAGCTTCTGCAGAACAGCTGGATCAGGGCTCCCCAGGATGAGGCGAAAGCCTGCGATGTACTAGCTAATTATGTGTTTCTTTATGTGTGTTCACTGATGGATTCTGGAGAGATTCAGAACAAAGTATGTTCTGTGCCCAGTGCTCAAGTTGCTCTGGAAACCCAAGTCCACGGACTCATGGAATTCACAATCATACCCGGACAAAGTGTTTATTTATAATAAAAAAGAGAATTTTTCTAGTAAAGAGAGGCAGATGTTAGCCATCTTGATTCATTTCAAATGTGCTTGGCCTAATTCAACGAGCTTCACATGGAGGCTCAGAGGGCGAGCCCTGTTTTCCTTCTGTCCTTCAGGGTCACATTAAATCCATGTTGTGCTTCCCGGCAGATTAGAAACAGGCTGCTCAACGTACGCCAACAGTTTTGAGATGCGACTTTACCGTGTCGAGTGTGAAACCCCTCCATTCTGCTTTCGTGGTTATGATGAAGAGTTGTTATTTATGCTACATACCCTTTTATGCAAAATCTCAGATGCTCAGGGAGGCCGCTTAGAAGGTAATCATCTCACAGTCTATGTATTTATCGTTAAACACCAAGTGGTATCAAGGTAAGCAAAATCCAGGGATGCGAAGAGACAGGTTCGTGATTTTCTAACAAAAATATATGTCTTGCTAACAGAAAAGGCAGTGCTCCGTAAATAGGACTCCCCTAATCCGAGGGGTGATGTTTCATTTTGTTTGAGAAGTTTACCTTCACCTTCGGTAAAGTGAAACTGGTAAACATTAAGCCCCTGTGCAGACCGCCTGATTCACAAGTTGCTTTAGTGCAAATGGAGAGGCTCAAATATTTGGACTTTACCATTTTTCACTGAAGTCTTTCACTAAACCTGACCACAGCTGTCCTTGAGGCCAGATGTTCGCTGTAAAATTCAGCGAATTTAATATACCATGCAAGCTCCCTGCCTTTTTAGACCGGCTGAAGCCCCCAGCGTCTGCGTGTATTAGCTTTACATAGCTCTGCTGGCGGGGTCCAGATGCCTGTTATCCTCAGGGGGCTTGGCGGTGGCTCAGCCTGCTGCCCAGCTTGCTCACAACCACTGCATTCAGAACATCCTGCTTCCAATGAGGTGTAGGAACCCCACAAATGCAGGCGATACTGGCTGATCCTGAAAGTACTGGGTCGAAGTCAAATACGTTCCCTTTTTATCACTGTTAAGCTGCCCAAGCGCAGCGAATTGTGGCCTCCCCGAATGTGCTTTTCCTGGGGGGGGGGGTCGCAGGACTGAGGCCCCCCACTCTTCCCCCCCCCCCCCGCCACGCCTTTCGGGAGAGTGAGACGTCTGCAGAGTGCAGAGTGGCCCTGGTTCCCCACTCCCCACCTCCCGCCCCTGCATTTTCTGGTCTGTTAATTAGAAACTCAGGACTGTGCAAATGCCTGTCTGTAACTCCTCAGGGCGAATTCACAAAGCCTGGAGAGCAGTGATGCAATGGAAAGAAAGACCCAGGCTTAAATCAAGCAACACCACTGAATTCCCTGAATGCCCGTTGATTCCTGCCTAAGCCCTACTCCTCCCGACTTAAGGCAGTCATTTTCAAGCCCGGTTCAGGACTGCTCCAGGGTCTGCAAATGTCTGGGTGCCTTTTTAAAAGACATTACAAACTTTTAATAAAACTGTAATTAAAAAGCACACTCAAGTGCATCAGGTAGCAAAAGGGCCCCATTGTTCTTTATCGACTGTCCTTACATATGTGAGTCCTACTTTAATCTACACTGTAGGCTGGAATCCCAGGTAATGTTCCATGAGAGGTCTCCAGCGTTTAAAATATTTGAAAGCCCCTGCTTCACAGCATGATTCCAACCCTTCCAAAGTGGTCCTCCTCTCCTGGGGACTTCGGTGTTGCGCATCACCCACAAAATGCGGCAGTTTTAAGGTCCTTTACTTTTAGATCTCTCTTTCGTCCTTCCTTTAGAGGTCTGAAAAATGACAGGGATGTGGGGAGGATTTGGCGGTGAATCCTCTGTGGCGCATCCTCTGTGCTGGCTCGGGATTAGATGGCATCGAACCTGGGTGCAGGTCCCTCTGCCCCGTGAGCACCCCCTCAGTGGAGGAATCTTGGGGATTCCAGGGTTGTGGGCAGCGGGGCGAGCTTTCCAGCAGAGGGAGCAGTCCTAGAGAACTTGGACACCAGCATCGCATTCAAAAGTTGGAACTTGCTGGGTGTGCCTGGCAGGAACGTGAGGAAGAGAGAGGGATGAGTACATACAGAAGATGAGGCAATGAGCGAATAATGCATGCTTTTGTATGGAAATGTGTGTGGATTTTATCCAGTAAGAACTCAGTAACCCCAGAAGTTTATATCTATATGGTCGGCACACACAGTGTTACATCAGTTTCCCGTGCACAACATAGTGAATTGACAACGCTATGCATTCTGCTATGCTCACAAGTGTGGCTGATTTTCTTTTAAAAGAAAGATATCTGGAAACTTCCACACGTGTCTTTTCCCAATGGTGATGTTACTCTTCCCTTTTTCAGCTCAGATAGTTAAATTATGTAATATTTTTTTCTTCTAGAATCAAATAGATCAACTAGAGCTGTCTAGGTTTTGACTAGCCCTTCTCATCCTAGTGTGACTTTGGCCAAGTCCTTAAACATCTGAACTGAGTTTCTTAGATCTGGAACCATTTTCTTGGAAGCAGATTTGAGCTCATGGTAAGGGAATACCTCGTTTGCACGTGTTCTTTGTTCCCAACATACTCTTTTGACTTTCTTCTGAAACTTTTCTTTATCTTAGCACAGTTGTGCTCTGCCCAGACTGGGCTTTACTCAGATACGCAGACTGGATCAGGTCTCTGAGATACTTTCCAGGAGCACCTTGGACTATAACAGTTGTCATACTTGTAACGATTTGCAATTGTTTACTTTCTCTTTTAAAGAAATTATCTCACATGCCTCTGGGTCCTTATATACAAAAATAAGTCCATCAATTATCTTCATAAAAGCACGAAGTAAATAAAGTCATATGGCTATGGAGAAATCTGAGGTTAGCTTGATTTTTTTCCCCACTTTTCTTAGTACTTGTTTTTTATGCTTGGATGGCTGAGTCACCAATTTTTAGAGTTTTATTGTTTATGATTATAGTGTACAATTTGATAAGTTTCAAAATACGTATTTACCAATCAAGATAGTAATGATATTCACCATCTCCAAATGTATCCTTGTGCCCCTTTGTAATCATTTCATCCTGGTCCCGCTTCCTTTCTCCAAGCAAACGCTGACTGGCTTGCATCACAGCCCATTAGCTAATGTATTCTGGAATTACATATAAATGGAATCATACGCTATGTACCCCCCTTTTTGGCCTGACTTCTTTTACTGAGCATAATTACTTTGCGATTCATCCAAGTTGTTGACTATGTGAACAATTCATTCATATATTTATACAGTTTATTACTGAACAGTTGCATACCACTGTATGAATGCACCAGAATTTATTTATCCATTCACCTGTTGATGGCATTTGCATTATATCCAGGTTTTTGGTATTGCAAATAAAGTTGCTATGAACGTGTATGTGTGTGGGGGGTGTTGATACATTGGAATTTATCAAAATAAGAACTTTGCTCTTTAAGTGACACTGTTTAGTGAATGAAAATATAAACCACGCTGTGGGAGAAAGCATTTACAAACCACATGTCTGAAAAGGTCTTGTAACCAGAATATATGTATTGTGTATTTAGATCTTAAAAGTTCTCATCACAAGAAAAAAGAAATTGTAGCTGTGTGAATTGATAGATGTTAACAAATCATTTTGCAATACATATAATACATGTACATCAAATAATTATATCTCAATTAAACCGGAAAATATATAACGAACTTTTAAAATTCAATAATAGAAAACAATCTATCTGAAAAAAGAAAAAAAAATGGGCAAGAGATTTGGTCAGACATGTCACCAAATGAATTATTTAGGAACATTTAGCACATTGAGAACATTTTGGGTCTTGTGTGCAAGTTCTGTTAGACTGGCCCAGAGCAGCATTTAGTTTAGAGCTAATTCTTTTCCTGTGATGGAGGTATCTGAATCCCTCTGGGAAGCTCTCTCCTCTCTGGCCCTCTCCCTTGCCTAATCCAGGCTCCTGACCTCAAAGGAAGCCCATCTCCATCTCCTCAACTCAGGAAAACCACTGGGTCTGCCTGGGGGCCCTCATCCTACC
This sequence comes from Nasua narica, assembly GCA_028533885.1. Lineage (NCBI taxonomy): Eukaryota > Metazoa > Chordata > Mammalia > Carnivora > Procyonidae > Nasua > Nasua narica. Next base: position 7,696,718 of record CM052806.1, read on the forward strand.
CTGTGGCATAGAAACGCTGTCCAGGAAGAAAAAATGGGCGGTTGTAGAGCACATCTCATTTGTTTCTAGTCTTTCAGAGATCACTGTGGTTTGTTGCCCAGAAGGGGTAGGGTGCGTCTAATGTCTTGAAAACCTCTGTTCCATACAGTTGGTCCAATGGTTTAGTTTAGGAGGAGAGTAGGTCCAGCCTTTGTTACTTCATGTCAACCAGCGTTGAAGTCTGAATGATAGTTCTCAACCTCACAGTTATTGAATACCCTTCCTGAAAGTTCCTGAATCCTCACGAAAACCCTCTGACATACGGACATTTTGGTCCCCCAGAGAGGTAGCCCAGATTGCTAGGGAAAACACAGACAGAAACTAAAAGGATTGTGATCTGAGCTCCGGAAGTCTTATGGCCAGCTCCACATGCTTAAATAACACACTCTCAGGCCTGTTCTTGAAATGTGGTACCTTGATCAGCATTTCTTCCGAGTCCAAGTTCTATGTATATTTTTTTCTGGAACAGAGTATACCTTGTTAAGTGAATTTTTGTCCTTACAATTTGAATACATTTTCAAGAATCCGTTCTTTGAATTTTTTTTTTTTAAACAGGTACATCTGCCATTTGTGTGTTGGATTATCCTTGAAACAAATACTCATCAATGGCAGAATGACTTGATATCATTTTCTTACCAAGCAGTAGCCATCCTGATTAGACGATGCTGTGCTACACTGTATTAGACATCAACAATTTGGAGTTGAAAAGTGATTGAAGACAATTGGACACAATGTAAGAAACTAGGAATGTCTTAACTAATTTATCTTGTTATAAATCTTGATAATGTATCCTTTTCGTATACAGCAGAGCCATACCTAATATAAAACAATCTGTGCCTATGATTAAATGAGTTCCATCAGTAAATATAAAAATGCTAAGAAATAAGACAGCATTGGGTCCTGGTGTTATTGGCAGTGCTTTCTCCCTCTTTGAACAGTACATAAAATAACAATATGTCTTACAGTTAATGGTGGCTTTTATTTAATGAAATATGGTGTCATCTATCTGTTTTATTTTTTTTCCATTTCCCCTCTGCACCAACCCTTATCTAAAGTCTTTATTTCAATAATGAAATTTCAGACATGGTGTCTTCTTTATTGTAATGCCTCATGTATGTGTTTCTAATATTGCTGTTTTGTTCCTCATTTTGTTTCTTTAACTGCAAAATCTCTTTTTTTTCCCCCAATTCATTCTATTGTTTTTACTATTCCTTTCTCTGAGCTCTTTCTTTGAAAATGAGTTTTTATTAAGTTCTATGGTGGTAAGGGAATTTCTTTCATTTCCTTGGACTGAGTTCTTGCCTATGGAATTAATTTCCCAGAAGGACTTTCTCACTTTATTTTTTCTACTTAAGCTTCAGCCAGATTGCCCCCCATCCATCCCTTCCTTCCTCCTGTGGGGCCCTGCCCTGGCCTGCCCCTGTAACTTCAGCCTGTCAGATTCCCACCAATTCTTCAATGTCTGTCTCAACTACTTCTTTAATAATGCTTTTCATGATTTTGTGGAAGTGATAAGACTTCTCTCCTTTTCCACCTCTCATGGCACCCTTGTCATCCCTTGTACATCCTACCAGATTCTCTCTTGGAGTTTCATTATTAGGGTCACTGTGCAATAGGGTTTTTGTTTTGTGTTCAGCATACCTTTCTCTTCTCCAGTCAGAGGAAGGTGACTTGTATAAAATAGATTTTTGACAAATATCGGTTGACTTGAACTAAGTTGATATACCTAAGTTATATGAAAAAACTCCACATATGGCTGTTACTTACTTAACGTGATTTTAAAATCATTGAGGAGTTCTTAATATATCTCAAATTGTGGTTATCTACCTTTGGGACATGTGAGAATCACCTGTGTAAGTAGTTTTTGTTTGTTTTAAACAGTAATCTTTGGTTCCTGCCAAATCTGCTAAAACTGTAATAATTGAAAATGAGGCGCCCAAAAAGTTGTACAGAGAATTTTGCTCACAGAAGTTTAAAATACTGGTTTTAGGATGTCAAGGATTTTCTTCTGACTTGTATGTGCGTTTAGGGAATCCTTCTTAGATCTCCTAATAACTGAGCACGTGTCCTAATTAAGCAAGATGGTACATGGGCCACAATTGCCAAAAATCTATTTTTCCCAGAAAGGAAGGGAAAAAAGGTAGATGCTACTATAAGCCATTTCTTCACAGATTCGACATATATGTTGGTGTAAAAATAATCGAGTTCTGACTTCCATAAAAACGGTGGCACAAAAGAGAGAAACACATAATTACCTCGTGCCCCTGCAATACATAGGCTCCAGTGTAAGAATATATATACTGTTGACTAAGAATAAAGCATTTTTCTTTCTTTCTTTTTTGTTTTTTAATTTTATTTATTTTTTACTTTATTTATTTTTTATTTTTTTATTTTATTTTTTATTTTATTTTTTATTTATTTTTATTTTTGGGTGGTGTCTGCTCTATTTTGTTTAAATAGTTCAGAAACATGGTTTTCAGCACGACTAGCAAAGCATGTATGGACAAGTTAGTAAGTGCATATTTACACACCACCCCAGGTAAGTCATCAATCAGGTAATGTGCACCGTTCTCTACCATATACTGAGTTCCCTTCTGTTAATCGTCCTAGAGCATTGGAGTCCTTATTAAGAATTAATGTGTTGAAGTTAGTATCTGTACAAATTTCAAAGTAGCCTCTAGGGTTCCCATCCTTCAGAAATTTAGAACCTAATGTGGAGGAAAGAATGTGGATATAAGTGAATTTATTTAAGTGACGTGGAATTGCTAGAATAAGTATTTTTTCCTCCCACTGGTTGTAAATAGGTTGTCTTTGTGGATCTGAGGCTACTAATGAATTTGCACAAACCATGCAGCAGACACACGATGAATCTTCTCTAATATAGTATCATGTCATCCAAATAAGCAAGTCTTAATCCAGCATCCTGGAGGACTCTAAAGAAAGATCTGTAGAGAGGGAAATGAAATGACAGAGGAGAAGAAAGGAGTAAGAAGCAGAAATAGAGAAACTGAGTCAGTAGCACACAGACTGTGGGGGTCCTGCTGCATCTCTAAAGCTGCTCCCTGCTTTTACTATCACCACCCCCCCAACATCTACCATTTATTGAGGACTTGCTCTGTGTCAAGGATCATCTAACTAATAAATGGTAGATCCTAGAACTGAATCTAAATATCCCCAAAGCCCATGCATTTGTTATACCCTGAAAAATGGTAAACACAGATCAGTTTCTCATGAGGCATGCATTTGCTAACAATTTTTTAAAACTGATTTTTGCTATCTTTTGTATCTTCTGTACAGTCTTCCAATAAACTCTCACTACATGAGTTTCCCTAAGCTTATGCTGCCCAATCCTTGAGACCTGATAGAGCCAGAACATACAACTTGGCAGCCTCCACGCCTCTGCTCTAGAACTTCTTCATCTGGCCCAGCGGTCCCTCGAGCAGAAAGGTTCCTAGACATCTCTGCCCTGGTATAGTCATTTAATGTGATACATCTCCCTGTAAGCACTGTTTTGGCTGAAGCCCACAAATTTTGATATGTACAAATTTAGGACATATCAAGTTCCTAAGTTCCCTTGAGACTCCTTCTTTAACAAATTGATTATTTAGATGTATGTTAATTTTCAAGAATTTGGATGAAGATTTTCTATTATTTTCTATGACTTTCCAGTTACTGATTTTAATTTAATTCCATTATAGTCAGAAAAGATACTTTTAATGATTTTATATCTTTTAAATCATTGTTTGTGTTATGACCCAGAATATGGTCTATGTGTATGCATTTCTGCCGTGTGCACTTAAAAATAATGCATATTTTGCTGTTGTTGGAAGAACATTCTATAAATGTCAATTAGATACATTTGGCTGTGGGGTTATTTTGCGTTGTCTCCTGTTCTGAATTTGTTTTGACCTGTTCATTGATTACTGAGAGAGACACTTTGAAGTCTCTACCTGTAGTTCTCCCTTTATTTCTGTCACCTTTTTCACTGTACTTCTAAGCTTTGTTGTTATGGGGCACCTGGGTAGCTCAGTCAGTTAAGCATCTGCCTTTAGCTCAGGTTATGATCCTGGAGTCCCGGCATAGAGTCTTGGGATCGTGTCTCTGGCTCAAGCCCAGCACCAGGCTCCCTGTTCAGTGGGGAGTCTCTTTCTCTCTCTGCTCCAACTCCATTCATGCTTGCTCTCTCTCTCTCTCTCAAATAAATAAATAAATAAACAAATGAATAAAATCTTTAAAAAAAAAAAGCTTTGTTGTTAGATATATAAACACTTAGATTGTTATGTTTACTGAGTTTTATCATTATGTAACGTCTCTATTTTAAGCAAATTTCCTTGCTCTGAAATCTACTTTATGTGATATTTATATGGCTGCACTAGTTTTCTTTCCATTATCATTTGCATGAGAAATCTTTTCCATCCTTTACCTTTATATTTCCCATATCATTATTTTAAAGTGAACTGCTTTTACGTAGTATATGGTTGGATCTTCTTTTTATCCATCATGATAATCTCTGTATTTTAATTAATATGCTAAGATTGTTTATATTTCATGTAATTATTTTTTATATTTGGGTGTAGGTCTAGCATTTTGCTTTTTGTATTGTTTCCTCTTTTTCATTCCTTCTTTTGTCCTTTGATGCTTCCTTCTGAATTATTTGAATTTTTGAGCAATTCATTTTAAATTTTCTATGAATTTTGACTATATTTCTTTGAATAATTTCTTAATGGTTGCTGTAAGGATTAAAATATGCAAACCTAACTTTTCATGCTCTACTTGGGATTGATATTTTACTATTTCAAGTGGAATGTTGAAAACTTCCCATCACATAGGTGTCTTAATTTCCCCATTCTTGTAGTTGTCATGTATTACCTCTACAAACTTAAAAACCCATTGTTGTAAACAATGCTATAACATTATCCTTCATCTGCATATTATGTTTTAAGAAACATAAGAGGAGAATAGCACATTTTCTTTATCTATATAATTACCATTTCTTTCATGCTTTTTTTATTCCCGATGTTCTCATTTTCCCTGTGATGCAGAAACCTGAAGAACTCACTTTAGAGTTTATTTTATATAGCAGGTCTACTAACAACAGATTCTTACTTTCCTTCTATCTGAGAATGTCTTTATTTCATCTTTCTTCCTAAAGAATATTTTTGCTAGATAGGCAATTTTCAATTTGTAGTTTTTTACCCTTTTGCACTTTCATAATGTTATTGCCCAACCTTTTCACTTAAAACATGAAGTCATTCCAACTGCTGTTTCCCAATGGGTAATGCATTGTTTTTCCTCTGAATGCTTTCAAATTCTTTCTATTGCATTCATTTATAGTTTTTTAGGTTATTATGCATCCGGGCGTGGATTTCTCTAAGTTTACACTTTTTCAGATTTGCTGTACTTTTTGAATCTGTAAGTTTGTCTTTTGCTCAATTTTAGGGAGTTTTCAGAAATTTTTTTTTTCTCTCAAGAAAGTTTTCTGTGCTATGCTTGCTCTTTTCCTTCGGGGAGTCTGATGACATAAATGTTACACCTTCGACCTTTTCCAAAAGTCTTTTCATTTTCATCTTTTTCTCTCTGCTGTTCAGATGGTATAATTTTTTCTTCAAAGTCATTGACTCTTTCTTCTGTCCTCATTCTTTTATTTGCCCTATTTACTGGATTATTTATCTTGATTTTTGTATTTTTTAGTTCTCAAATTTTTATTTGGTCCTTTAAAAATATTTTTCTAATATCTATGCTGAGATTACCTATCTTACTACTTGTTTAAAAAACGTTTCAGCCTTACTTCTCTGAGCATGGTTGTAATAGCTGCTTTTGATTGCCTTTTCCATTATAAATTGAGATTTACCTGGTTTTTCATTTGCTGAGTAATGTTGAATCATATCCTGGACATGTTGAATATTGTATCATGAGACTGTGGGACTTATTGAAATCTTGGAAATGTTTTTGTTTGTTCCAGCAGGCAATTTCCTTGGTTATTTTTATTTTTATTTTTTAAGTAGGCTCTATGCTCAGCAAGTCCCAATGTTGGGCTTGAACTCATAACTTTGAGACCAACATCTTAGCTGAGATCAGGAGTCAGACGAGTTTTAGTCTATGCTTCTGTTCCACCTTTTTTAGCTGTGAGTTCAATATTCATTTTCCTAGGCCTTTTCAGTGCCACTTAGGTCTGTTCCATATGCACAGCCCTGATGGCCAGTCTGAGACCTAGCTGGTGGTCTGTCCTTTATTGCAGTTTAAAGGTTAGGGTATGCTATTTAAGGTTAGACACACTTATGAACAGCTCTTGGATAAAACTGGGAGTTCATAAGCAACATTATGGAATTGATCTTTTCATCTTCCTCCCTCCACAATCTTGCTAAAGTTTCCATGATCTGCCACCCCTCTCTACCTTTCCCAGTACTTTAGCCAGAAAGCCAAAACTCTACTTTCTCTGATCTGCATCACAATTCTCATGACTACATCTATTTGGGGACCAAGAAGCACAAGAACTGAGGAAAAAATAGCAGTAGGAATTGCCTGACAATTTCCTTACAGTTTTGTGACTATAGCTTCTCTTGTCAGAGTGAATTTTCTTCCCTCAGAGTGGTTCCCTTGGAGCCACTTCTGCCATTACCTTTGCCCCAAACATGCATTCACGGTAGTATCTAGGGACCACAGTGAGAAAGAAGAAGAACAAAGGAGGGATTTCCTCTTCCTCTTTATGACACTTGGAGTCCTTTGTTTCATGCTTTTGGACCTATAAGAGAGGACTCCCATTGGAGTTATTCCCACCTCTACCCACTGTATACCTCTGGGTTTTGACTGTTTTTGAGTCTGGGTAGAATGATTCTGCAGGTAAAGACATGAGAAACTCCTGCCAGTGTCATTTTATATCAAACTGTGGTCTCTTTTCTTAATCCTCCTGCTATCATTTACTTTTCATAGCTACTTTGTGCATTCTGTCTAGAGTTTATAGTTTGCTTAGTTTGCTCAGTGTGAGAGTGTCACAGGGTAGAGTGTGTTCACTCCACCCAGACTGGAGTCAGAAAGTTATAGATAGGGTACTGTTTTATAGTTAAGTTTTTTTTTTTTTTCTGTTGCATAAGGAAGCATCTCAAATTGTATAACCTGATATATCACTTTAGTCTCTTTTGAGAACATTTTATTTCACCACCAGTATAAAGCTATTAGGCTATATGTTTGACCTGATCTGATTAAATTCAATCTAAAGAGTGGTAAATTTCATTAACTGAAATTACAATGTTTCCTCCCCCCATCATAACTGACAGATTCAACATCAAGTCTTTAGAATTCAAAACTGTCTCAGAACATAAAGAACTTACAGAAAATGTAGTTTAAGTAGATGACCATAATTGTATAATCATGTTCAAAAAGAGGTATCAAATTGAAATAAAGTGACAATTCCACTCTTTATAGGACGAGTTTGAGTGAAAAGTAGGAGAGAGAGAGAAAGATTAGTATTCCACAGAAGACATTAATAATATGTGGTCAATATGAGATCCTATATGGGACTCATAGTTTGTCTTACAAAGGACTGATGTAGATCAGAGGAGCCAACAGTAATTTGTAGTTTGTCTTCCAATACCATGAAATACAAGAGTAGATCCTCCATTGAATTAATATTCCCATGGGGTCCCTGAATTATTATGTAAAATTATAACCAATCCATAAGCTTTAGAATCCCTTCTGTTAAACATAATGAATGTTCCATTTTACATCCAAGATTTTGAGCCCTTTCCCAGATTCCAACCAAGTGTCAGGATAATTTTTGCATTTATTTGGCTCAAGAATAAGATTGACTATATTCATAAGCAAGACCTCAGATTTTTCTTATAACAAGGATATTTGAATGCTTGGATTTTCTTGAAACTGTTTACATTACAGTAAACAGATGATCAGTCCTCCATGTTCATTTTTTGCTCCACTCCAGAAATCACTGCATATGGATACAAAATTAAAGCAGAAGTTCAGAAGCCTTTTTCTCACGGCAACCCTGTTTGCAAAAATAAACACACAAACACAGAAAAGGCAGCATAAGATATGCACAGTTGAGAGTAAGTGTGGTAGGCAGAATAACAGTCCACCAAAGATGTTCATGTCCTAATCTTTGGTACTTGTGAATATGTTACCTTACGTGACAAAAGAGACTGCAGGCGTATTTAATTTAAGGATATTGAGATGGGGGAGATTATCCTGCTGTATCCAGGTGGGCCCAAGGTTAATTACAAGTTTTCTATTAAGGAGAGAAGAGGATGGGAGAATCAGAGAAGGAGATGTGCCAATAGAAGCAGAGATTGAGTGACCTAGCCATAAGCTAAGGGACATGGGCCACCCACAGAAGGTGGAAAAAGGGCCTCTAGAAGGAATGTAAGGTTGATTTTAGCATCTTTACATGGTTTGGGGACTTCTGAGTGCCAGAACTATAATATAATTCATGAATTTGTGTTTTTAAGCCACTAAATTTGTGGTAATTTGTTACAGCATAAATAGAAAACTAATATACTAAGTTTCTGGTTACATGAGGGACTCATGATGGCTTATGAAATTGACTACATTCATCACAGTAATTTGCTTGGACAAAAGCTCATCAGAAAACCATGTGGAAGAAAGAGAGAGATGATGGATGAAGGTGGGGAGGGGAAGGAAAAAAGAGGAAAGACAGGGAAAGAAGATCATTTTGTGAAAGTCCTGAGGCCAGCTGGAACTTTAGGTCAGCTTTTCAGATTCCAGCTGGAATGTCAAGGAATATAGTTAGCAGGAAGTAATGTCAGACAGACTCCATTCCTGAGAAGGAGCAGCTGCCTAGGAAGTAATCAGAGAAAATGCTAACAAAACCCTCTAAGGTCTCCCAACTTAGGTAAATAAGATCTAGAGGGAAGTAAAGACCCGGGGGCTTTTGGAGTCTTCTGCCCTTTGCAAGTCGTGGATACACTGGAGCCCAAAGTGGTTGGGTGGCTAGGATGTGAAGGGAAACCAAGGCAAGGGCACCGTCTACTGCCACTGTGTATTTGTGGAGTTCGGGCTTTGCTCAAAAGAAAGTCAATCACCAGTAGACCTTGCACCCACTCTTGTATTTTCTCAAACACAGTGAGGAAATAGCAGTATCCAAGTACTCTGGGATTACCAAGTGGCTGCATAAGTTTGCTAGATCTCTGTAAACTAGTGCAGAAGTACAATAAATGTCATTTTTTCTTTCATTGGCATTCAAAATCTCAGGAAGGTGTTTATTCCATTCTTGGGATGGCTATAACTCATATTTACCTATAAATCAATATGTAAAGATGAGCAAAAAGAGAAAAATGACCAAATCTCTTAAAAAATATTGCATGTCAATGAAAAAAAGTTTTCTAGGACAGCAGAGTAACTTGCTGCCTGAATAAGAGGAAAATTTAGAGAATCTCTCATGTTCAATTCTAAATGATTGAATAGGACATTTTATCTTTGAAACGAATTTGAGCAGTCATGAATAGGGCTCAGGGGAGTCTGCATCAAGAATAAAAATATATGTACTGGCTGGTTGAAGGGTTATAAACAAAGCAAGTCAAGTGCGATAAATCGGCTTTTGTAAAAATCACTTTGGAAAAATAGTAGACATGTATGAGAAATTTAGAAGTTACATGGAAAAGATGAAAAGAGGAAAATAATAAATAAAATTTACCTTTCCGTAGCAATTGCCAATACTACAGTTGGCTGATAAATCTGAAGAGTGCCTTAGCTGTTACTGAGCAAACTCTGTCCCGTTGAGTAATTCAGCAGCTCATTTTGCAATAAATGGAACAGGAGGGATGAATGTACTCCATCCACAGTCAACACTCTGGGCTATCTCCTGAGCAGCCGGACCCTGGTGGCAAAGAAGGTCTGCATGTTTCGGATTAATGTCCTCAGTCAAGGGTGAGAAAGGGTTCACCTGTAGATCATGCACCTAATTTGATGACGATACATCGATACATTTTTTGGGAAAAGTAAATTGGGTTGCAACTCCATTTTTCAATTCATGGTTGGAGAACAACCATGGTTGCTTCAAATGGAAGAGTTTGGCAAAAATCAATGAAAACATTCTGTTCGAATCAATTGACTATACAGGATCTTCAATAAAAAGTATTGTAAACTGTATTTTTTAATCGTGTGTTACAATCCCTTATATCAGTAAAATTTATAAGCCTGTGTGTGTATACACACACATATATGTATAAACGTACATTTTCCAGAGCCAATTGTTAAACACTGACTAGTATGTTACTACTTACAGATAATACTTATTTCCTAAAAATCAATTAGAATTCATTGAAAAAGATAATTATATATAAAACAAATACAAAAATACTATGAAAATATTTTATTTCATAAAATTGATAGCAGTATTTGATTTGCTTATGGACAACAACTTATTAAAGTGGAGAATCATTAAAATCATACAAATATGCCCGAAAATACATGATTTCAACTTAAATTTTTATGACAACTTGCCAATTTGGAGGGTTATAAAACAGGTTATTTCTTTCAGTGTGTGTATACTTACTGAAATTCCCTTTTGTCTTTCTTGCATAAATCATATCTGTTAATACCAAGAATTTGGGGACATCTGTGACCCAATGTATGTAACTTTCCCAGGTCAGACCAGCAGGTAAACTGCAGAGCTGAGATTTGAGTCCAGGCAGTCTGGGCCCAGAACCTGCCTTTGTAAGCACTGCACGGTCCCTGACTCTCCCATGTGGATGCTGGAGAACAGCAGACAGGCCACCAGTGTTCACTGAGCATGGGGCATCAGCCAATATGTCTGACAGAGGCACAAGGGCAAGAGATCTTAGGAAAATCTGTTATATGAGAGTTACTATGGCTTTGTTTTATAACCGCAATAACTAGTTGAAAGGTCTCCTAAAAAAAAATCTCAATTTTAAACTACAGTGAGATACCACTAGGATTGCTAGAATAAAAGAAGCAGATAATAACAAGTGTTGACATGGATGGAGAAATTAGAACCCCCATACAATATGGGTAAAAATGCAAAATAGTGCAGCTGTTGTGGAAGACCGTCTGACAGTTACTCAAAGCGTTAAATATAGAGTTACAGTGTGAACCAGCAATTCCAGTCTGAGGTGTCTACCCAAGAGAAATGAAAACCTATGTTAAGACCTATGTTAAGACCTAACAACTTCCACACAAATGTTCATAGATGCATTTTAAACATAACAGCCCAAAATTGAAAACAACCCATATGCCCAACAACTGTTAAAAAAAATCCCAAGAAAAATATTAAAATACACATGGATAAATATGACACGAAATACGCTTATTTGATGCAAAGAAAGTGTCATGACTTTGATGAGAGACATGAAAGAATATTTTATTTTATTGAAAAATATATTTTTGTAAACATAATTTTGTGCTATGTGGGTGCAGAATGTGTTGGAGAATTCAATATTATCAACAGATTTCTTCTCAAGTTATTTTATTTATAATTTTTTCTCTCCAAATTTGTTTATTTTTTCAGTGTTACAAGATTGATTGTTCATGCACCACACCCAGTGCTCCATGCAGTACGTGCCCCTCTCGTTACCCACCACCAGGCTCACCCACCCCCCCACCCCATCCCCTCCAAAACCCTCAGTTTGTTGCTCAGAGTCCACAGTC
>CM052806.1:7708493-7734898 GCA_028533885.1 Nasua narica
ACCAACTTGCATCCCCACCAACAGTGGAGGAGGGTTCCCCTTTCTCCACATCCTCTCCAGCATTTGTTGTTTACTGTCTTGTTGATTTTGGCCATTCTAACTGGCGTAAGGTGGTATCTCAGTGTGGTTTTGATTTGAATCTCTCTAATGGCTAAAGATGATGAACATTTTTTCATGTGTCTGTTAGCCATTTGTATGTCTTCTTTGGAAAGGTGTCTGTTCATGTCTTCTGCCCATTTTTGGATGTGATTATCTGTTTTGTGAGTGTTGAGTTTGAGGAGTTCTTTATAGATCTTAGATATCAGACCTTTGTCTGTAGTGTCATTTGCAAATATCTTCTCCCATTCTATGGGTTGCCCGTTTGTTTTGTTGACTGTTTCCTTTGCTGTGCAGAAGCTTTTTATCTTGATGAAGTCCCAAACTCAAGTTATTTTAAAATTTTAATTGTTTGATTTTGTTGGAAATCTTATCTTTCCCCCTCTTTGTACTATTAATAGAATTCTAAATTTTACTTGAAATTTAAAATTACTGGGAATCGCCTTGAGATTTAAAAAAATAAGAATAAAGAGAAAAGATTTACTCTACTGCATATAAGGTACTATCAAACTTCGGTACATGTGAAGTATGAAGAAGCAGATATTCTAACTGAAGAAATCAGGAACAAAATTTAACATATAAAATTTGTATACAAAATAATTGAGGAGGGAAACCATTATTGAATAAATTATAACAAAACAATTGGTAAAAGACAAAATTTAATTTCTGTCTCACAAATTACATTGAAATAAATTATACATTGGTTAAAAAATCAACCTACCTGAAATATAAAGCCACAGAAGGCCTAAAATGAAATGATTATTAGGTGATGTCAGTTAACAAAGAGCACTGTAGGAATAAAAGCTAGAAAATAAACCACAAATTAATGTGTTGAAATATACAAAAATATAAATTTTCTGTATATCAAAAGCATTATAACATTTAAGATGAAATGGCAAAGGGGAAAAATTTATGCAACAGATAAATGCTTCCTATCTGTAATGTATAAAGTGCTCTTATAAGTCACTAAGAAAAAGACAATAAAAAACATAAATAACACATACAATTAATTTATTAAAATACCCATTTGTGAAAACATGCTATTATGCACAAATAAAAAATTAAGTTCAAATTCGCACATAATGAGATGGTACCTTTTACATAGGTGGAAACAATGGAAAAGAATGATAATTGATGCTATCAGGAAATGAAGTAAAGGGACATTCCTGAAAATTCTTGTTTTGCTGTAAATTTCTATAACCATTTCGAAGACAAGTTATCCCAAGGGGATAATTAGTGATGTCCAAAGACTACTATATAAGGAATTTCATAGTTGTGTTATTTATTTTTACCAAAAATGACTAAATAAAGCAAACTTACTGGTCCCAAATAGGGTATGTGCCCAACAAATTATGGTAAATCTACATGCTTGCAAATTATAACCACTAACAAGTATGGTTCCAAAGAATTTAATCATATGAGAAAACACGATATGTTGCCAAAAACTTTATGCATACAAGTTCAGTGATGCTCATGTGTACACATAACTGCACACACATGCACCAAACCATTTTTAGAAACTCACTCACATTAATGAAAAAAAGTTTATGATGATTACCTCTAGATAATGGTATCAATAATTTCTTTTTTTAAAAGATTTTATCTATTTATTTGACACAGAGAGAGAGAGATCACAAGTAGGCAAAGAGGCAGGCAGAGAGAGGAGAAAGCAGGCTCCCTGCTGAGCAGAAAGCCCGATGAGGGGCTCCATCCCAAGACCCTGGGATCATGACCTGAGCCGAAGGCAGAGGCTTTAACCCACTGAGCCACCCAGGTGCACCATGGTATCATCAATAATTTCTATATTCTCCTTTAGGTTTAAACAGTCTTCCAAATTTCTGTAATAAACCAATTTATTTTACAAGTAGCAATGAAGTATTAAAATAAAAACACAGAAAATTTTAAATTGAAGGCATTGCATAGAAAATTTCCTGAGCCAGTACCATGCTGTCTTGGTGATCACAGCTTTGTAGTAAAGCTTGAAATCAGGCGATGTGAAACCAAGAGAGACTGTGGACTCTGAGCAACAAACTGAGGGTTTTGGAGGGGAGGGAGGTGGGGGTTGGCTGAGCCTGGTGGTGGATATTGAGGAGGGCACGTATTACATAGAGCACTGGATGTGGTTCATGAACAATGAATCTTGGAACACTGAAAAAATAAAATTAAATTAATTAAAAAAAAAAGAAAATTTCCTTAGCATATACTATGTGTCTTGTACTGTTCTTGGTGTTAGGGCTGCACCAGTGTGTAAATGCATTTCTGCCCTGTAGAACCTTACATCCAAGTAACAGGTCACACAAAAATATCTTCTCCAGACTCTGCTGCCCAAAGAGTATGTTTTAGGGGCTCAAAAAGCAACTAGCACTGAGGGTAGAATCTTTTTCTAACTCAAGGAACTCAGAAGGAGTTCTCTGTCTGTATGAATATTGACTAACTCTGGACTGCTGACGAGTAAGCCACAGGTTTCTGTCCAAGGGAAGCCACAATAGAAAAGACGGGTGATTTGAGTCCAGACTCACTCTCTTTCCTAAAAATTAGAGGTTGCAATCCTGTTGTTTACAAAACTTGGCATTTCAAATGTCTGTATCTTTTTAGAAACCCTAAAGACACCGTCAAAAAAGCAACTGGAACTGATCAATGAAGTCAGTAAGGTCACGGAATATAAAATCAATATACAGAAATCCATTGTATTTCTATACACTACACTAAGAGAAATTAAGAAAACAATCCCATTTACAATTGCACTAAAAAGAATAAAATACCTAGGAATAAATGTAACAAAGGAAGTGAAAGACCTGTACCATAAAAACTATCAAACACTGATGAAAGAAATTGAAGATGACACAAACAAGTGAAAATATATTCCATGTTCATGGATTGAGAAAACAAAAATTGTTAAAATGTCCATACTACCCAAAGCAATCTACAGATTTAATGCAATCCCAATCAAAATACCAACAGCATTTTTCACAGAACCAGAAGAAATAATCCTAAAATTTGTATGGAACCACAAAGGACCCCAAATAGTCAAATCAGTCTTCAAAAAGAACAAAACTAGATATATCACAATCTCACATTTCAAGATATACTACAAAGCTGTAGTAATCAAAACAGTATGGTACCAGCACAAAAATAGACACAGATCAATGAAGCAGAATAGAGATTCCAGAAATAAACCCACAATTATATGGTCAATTAATCTTTGACAAAAGAGGCAAGAATATGCAATGGGAAAAAGTCTCTTCAACAAATGGTGTTGGGAAAACTGGACAGCTACATGCAAAAGAATGAAATGGGACAACTTTCTTAAACCATACACAAAAAGAAATTCAAAAATAGATAAAGGTACTAACTGTGAGATGTGAAACCATAAAAATCCTAGAAGAGAGCACAGGAAGTAATAATGTCTCTGACATAGGCTGTAGCAACATTTTTCTAGATATGTCTCCTGAGGCATGGGAAACAAAAGCAAAAATAAACCATTGAGACTACATCAGAATAAAAAAGCTTCTGCACAGCAAAGGAAGCAATCAACAAAACTAAAAGACAACCTACTGAATGGGAGAAGATACTTTCAAGTGACATATCCAATAAAGAGTTAGTATTCAAAATATATGAAGAACTTTACAACTTAACACCAAAAACACATAATCTAATTAAAAATGGGCAGAAGATATGAACAGACATTTCTCCAAAGAAGATACACGGATGGCCAACAGATATAAGATGTTCAACATCATTCATCATCAGAGAAATGCAAATCAAAACCACAGTGACCTAAAACAAAAAATAAGTGTTGGTGAGGTTGTGGAGAAAAAAGTCCTCTTACACTGTTGGAGGGAATGTAAATTGGTGCATTCTCTGGAAATGGTGCAGCCACTCTGGAAAACAATATGGAGAGTTCTTAAAAACATTAAAAATAGATACCTTATGATCCAGTAATTCACATTTACTCAAAGAATATGAAAACACTAATTCAAAAAGATATATGCACTCCTATGTTTATTGCAGCATTATTTACAATTGCCAAATTATGGAAACAACCAAAGTGTTCATCAATAAGTGAATGTATAAAGAAGAAGTGATATATATATGGGTGAAATAAGTGAAGGGAATTAAGAGTGTACTTACTGTGATGAGCACTGAGTAATGTATAGAATTGTCGAGTCACTATATTGTGCACCTACAACTAATGTAACACTGTATATTAATTATACTGGAATTAAAATACAATACAACACAACACAACACAATACAGTACAATACCGACTTGTGTGGGCCATAAACCTATGTTCCATGATTTAGCAACACCAATAGCATAGGGAGATAGCATTCCATGCTATCATGTAGCCATTTCTTTCTCACCAGGACCCTATATTGTAATAGTTTCATCTCAGTTATGAGCAGAGGTTCAATGTGTAAGAGAATGATCAATCTGACCAACTGTCAATCTGTCTTTCCCACATCACACTGTTGTTGGGGATGGCATTCTCCTTACTGCAATTTATGAAGTAGATTCTGGTACCTCTGAATTTTAGTATGCTGCATCCTATAGCAGAGCTAACATACAGTAGAGTATGGCTTAAGTTTTTCCCTTCAGTTTTCATCCATAGATAACACTTGGTGGAAGTTCCAAGAGGCAATGGAATGATTAAAAGCAGGTAGAAAAATCCACCAACCAGAACATTCCTTATTAAGAAATCAAGAGTAGACTGATTTTATGCTCATTTGGATTGTCAGGGAGTCTCGGGGGAACCTTCAGAGGATTACTGAAACCTTAGAAGCTCTGTTGGCCTCATTCCCTCCAGCCCTCAATGCTGTGGCAATCTGTGCATTGGAAACCGTTATACATCTGCTTCCTTGGATGGAGTTTGCAGTAGATATCCTGGACTATCTCAGGGGTGTGAGAAGAGTTCTGAATGCAATAGGCACCCTCCTAGCGGCAGCTCCCTCTGGGGAAGAGGCTGCTCAGCCTCCTGCTGTAATCCATTCTGCTGTCTGCAACTCAGGACATTCCAGTCAGAAATTATCTCTTCACCCTGACCTGCACCACCGGTGTAGCCACTTAAGCTTACTTCTTCTGAGAGTGGGAGGACAGCTGGTCACCTTCAGGAAAGCACCTACCCACTGCTGGCATTTTTAATACATGTTGAGATTACTGAAGCTGCCAAGATACTAGTTGAAGAGTGTGTATGTCTTTGCCTTCTATACTCCAAAATGACACTGCTGAAGAGGTGTTCTCCATGTGGGTCAGGAGAGCTGATAAACCACTGGGTTTGGGGCAGCATATATGTGAATATTATCCTTGTCCTGACTGTAGAATCTGTTGCTGTTTAGGGCTCTGTCTCCTGACCTTGCAGGATTACGTACTGCCTTTGCTCTAACACCCTCTTCTTGTTCTCTGCCCTGTCCCCTTTGTGATAGCTTCCAACACCTTGCCTCTACTTTCCTTGGTTTCCCATTGTTGCTCAGTCATGTTGCATTATCTGAAAGGACTTCCCTAGTCTTCATCATATTATTTTATTAGCCAGTCTGGCTTGAGTTCTTTCTACAGCAGCTGCTTTCAAATCTGGGGGTCACACATTTTCAAGTTTGTGGGCTGTTCTTGAATTATGGTGGTTGTCTCCACAATGTTGAAATCTAAACACCAATCTTACCTTGAAAATTTTTCTCTTTTCAAACAGCAATCCTCCAACTTGAGTATGGACTTGGATTCTTTGTGGAATTCTGGTAAAATATAGACAAATAAACACCACCCCAGACTTGATGAATCATGAACTCCTCACTCAGGTCTATAAAGAAAAAGCTACCCCATGGAGGATCTGAAGTGACCAATGGTTCCATGGCTTTTGACTATCTCTAGGGAGCAGTGGTTCTCAAACTATAGTACACTTCAGAATCCCCAGTAGAGTTTGAAGAAACAGGACTGCTGTACCCCACCACAAGATATGCTTCAGTAGAGTATAGGGTGGTGTCAAAGGATTTGCCTTTCTAACAAGTTTCCAGGTGCTATTGATACTGCTGTCCTAGGACAACACTTTGAGAATCCCTCCTTTAGAGAATCTTTTTATTGTTTGGTTTATGGCATTAATCATCTGTACAGGAAAAGGAGAATATAAGTGTTAGGGAAATGTTTCCTTCCAGGAGAAAATACCTGGTCAATATGATAACTCACAGAGGAATTAGAGATGGTGGCTGTGGCATAGGGTCTAGACAAGCAAAGAGCCTAAACAAGGAGGTACACCATCAGATGCTACACGTGTGAAAAAACAGCCGACAACTGTTGATTTTTTTGCCTGCCTGGCATCTCCTCTCCTGTCTTGTGTTAAAAGAATTCTCTTATCAAGAACTTATCCTGTGTTGTTGAAGTGGAAATAACGCCTCCTCCTTCACTTCCCTCATGGGGTGGACCCATGACCTAGACCCGGCCCGCCATAATTCTGCATTCCCCTGTCCACAGTGTTTGGATTACGGATAGATGCAGCATCCAAGTTGGCCAATGAGCATTCTCTCTGGATTGTGCTAGGGTTCTCAAAAAAGAGGAATTCTTTCCTTCTGATATCACAGATCTGCCACTTTATAGAAAGAACCTTAAGGGGAGGGGGAGCAGACGGAAGCAGGGCTGAAAGGTGGAAAGAGAGAAAGAGCAAGGTCAAGAAAGAACTTGGCACAAATCTCTCCAACTGAGCACCTACACAGGCATGCTTGAAGCTGCCTTCTAATGCTTCTGCTTCTCAGCTGGGCAGCCAGTGTGTTTTGTTTTTCCTCAATCTGTTTTTGTATTAACTTTTTATCATCTCCATTCTTAAGAGTTCTGCCTAATATAGTGCATCCTCCCAGATGTTTACCATCTTACGCAAATTCCCCTGCCATCATAAATGGGGATTTTAAAACATGCAAAGACACTCTGTTACACAAAAGGGTCCCACTGATCTAACACATTTGGGTAATACCCTGGATTATGTTCTTCTCTTGGGAATACATTTCACACATTAGCCTATTTAAGAACCTGAGAAGTTTTGAACTATAATTAGCCATTTAAGTTTTGTAACTCAGCATTTCCCAAATATATTTGATCACAGAGACTTTTTGTGTGTATGTGTGGAACTTGCTATCCGACATCCATGATTTTTGTTTTACTTCTGTGATGAATTTCGGGCCATTTTATATGGTCCATAGATGAAGTGTTACTCTTAGGTATAAACTATTCCTCCAAAAAACACATTATGCCTATTACAGAACAAATACTACATGAAATTAAAAGGCATGTGGCCTCCTTCCCGGAAGGATCTCTCTATAAATAGTACTCCAGTTTAGCTTTGACTATGAAAGATTAAGTGGTATGATCAAAGTTAGGAGTAAAAGAAGACTTTCTTTGATTTGGGAAGAGGTCTATACTTAATGGCGGCCTTTCTTTCTGATAGCAATTTTGGAGCTTGGCCTCAAAGTCTCCCTGGTAGGGTGAAGGGGCTCCTCATTGGCTCTCTGTAAGCCTGCAGAGATGGTACATGGTCTAAAAGTCATCACTTTCTAGTCAAAGAACGAGTACATGAAGTGAGGTTAGGAGGAAGGGCCAACCAGAGACACATCCTCTCCTCACATCCCTGCAGGTCCAAGGCCAATCTTCTGATTCCTATGCACTCCATGTATTTTTAAAGCAAACAGAAAACTAATTCAGATAAGCAAATATACTCATGAGTCCCACTCCAGTGTGGTCAGGTTTCTTCTTTTGACAATTTGTACAAAGTTCTGCCAAGACTGGATTTCTAAGTGATAGTGTCTAACCGTCACGCAGCTTTGTCAGCTTCCCCAGGCCCCTGGGGCTACACACTAGAATGTCCTCCATGCTTCTCCTCCTGTGGCCTCCATCAGGCTCCAAGGATTGGCACTTCTGCTCAATCTTTCTGTTCAAACAAGTTTCACTAAACAGGTGCTCCTACTGTTACTGCCTTCCACCAACTTGGCTGCTGCCTCTCTAAACACTAAAACCTGACCAGACCAGAGTCCCCCCATTCTCAAAACCTCATGACATGACATGGTACTGAGAGGGGAGATGTCTCTCTTCCTTTCATTCCTGTGGCTTTGCCCATCCCTTCAAAGAGCTCTAAGAGCAGCGCTGCATTGACTGATCTCTTAAACATATGGTAGTTAAATAACTTAGAAGAAGAATTTTTGTCCTGGATTTCATTAGGATGAAAGGGTGAATCCTATGGAGTTGTGATTGGAGGACACAGTCACATTACTGAAACTGAGCTGTGTGAAGAGTGCCTCTCGGTGGCAGTCAATGCCTTCTTCCTGGGGCCCAGATTTCCTGACTCTGTCTTGCTTCACAGGGAGTTTTCCAAAGATGTTCCTTGGTCCTCATGAAAGTGGGTTTCTGGAGCCCTCACCTCCCTGCCTATATATGTCCAGAGCTCATATTCAAGCTGGAACACCTTCTACAAGGTCATTGAAATGAAACAGCAAAGACAGCAAAAGAAATAAAAAGACTTATCAGTGATATTAGAGATCTTCAGTGATTGGTAGTCATAGTTAATACAGGTACCATTTATTTACCTTCTTCCATGTCAGGGATTGGGAAACATTTCTGTAAAGGGTCACATACTAAATATTTTCGCCTTTACAAGCCATATAGTCTGTGTCAGAACTACTCTGCTTTGCTCTTGTAGCTGCAAAGCTAAAAGATAAAGACAATATGTAAATGAATGGACAAGTCTGTATTTCAATAAAACTTTATTTAGAAAAGTAAGGGCAGGCTGGATTTGATCTTTGGGCTACAGTTTGCCAACCTCTATTTTATGTGATAGAAATATTTCAAGATCTTCCTTCTTTGAAGTGTTAATAAGATGTTTATAAATTCATCTTATTGATATATAAATTGAAAGAAAGCATTTGATATTTTCTTTTTTTTTTATTTTTTCCCCAAATACGTTTATTTTATTTTTTCAGTGTTACAAGATTAATTGTTCATGCACCACACCCAGTGCTCCATGCAGTACGTGCCCTCCTCAATACCCACCACCAGGCTCGCCCAACCCCCCCGCCCTCCCCCCTCCAAAACCTTCAGTTTGTTGCTCAGAGTCCACAGTCTCTCATGGTTCATCTCCCCCTCTGATTTCCCCCCATCCACCCTTCCCTTCCTTCTCCCAATGCCCTCCATGTTTTTCCTTATGATATTTTCTTTTGTTGCTTTTGTTGTTATTGTTTAGGTCTTCCATTAAAATGTTCAAAACTTTATAATTAGGAGCTGTTGAAACATGCCTTTAAGGTCTCACACTAGAGGTAATTTGGAAGCCTGAGATACAAACTGTCTGGGAAGTGTTTATTTAACTCAGTCAGATTGCCAGAGCGGAGTGGGTATTTCTCAAGCTCTCTCCCAAATATGGAAGATAAATACAGCCTTAGCTCCACTTCGTGTGCACATGAGAAGGTAGCAGAAGTACCTGATCCCTTCAGGTCTGAAATGCCTGCTTGCTGCGTCACCCCAGCCCATCACTGAGCACAGTTTTAAGGCACAAGTTTACTTTGTATCCACTTCCCATGGAGACTCAAGACGGCACTATAAAATCGTTTGTTCCCACTTGGCCTTCTGCTCTGTCCCCGACTCTCCTCCACCCCCTCATTCCACCCTTCTCTAACTACCGCTTAGGAATGTAGCTAACTATCTGGGCCAATTCAAAATTAACTTATCTCAGTTTAGAAGAAAGGTATGCAGACGTAAATGAAGGTATACTATAGTGTCGTAGGAGAGGATCTGAAGGTTGGAGAAATATTTCATTTTCTATTTCAAGAATCAGCTCCACATCCTTGCCATCATCCAACAAGCAAGTGTGGAATGCCCAGCATGAGTCAGGTCTGAGCTCAGTGTTCCAGATGGGATATCTTACTTAGACATTTAGATTTTGTGGCTTAAGAAACCATCCAGAGTTTAGTGAATTAGAACAACAAACATCGTTTTCATTACTTTATGCAGGATTAAAAGGCCAAATCGGCTTGTAAGCAAACAGAGCCCACTGGTAATGCTGCTAGTGAAACCACAAGAAGGAAAAGTGAAAACTCTCGAGAAATTGGGAATGTCATTTCACTGAGCAATGACACTAAACCATATTTTTTTGTTTCCCCCAATATCCACTGAAAGGAAGAGAAGCTGGAAAGAGCAGAAAAACATCCTGGAGGGCTCCTGCTGTAATTCTCCGGGGTCAGGGCTGGCCGGGCTGCTGTCTGCACCGCCTCCTCACGCCGCAGACGGCCAGCCTGGGTGTGCTCATGGGGACAGAGGGGCCCACCAGCAGAAGAGCAAGTCCCAGAGCGCAGGTGCTTTCCGACTCCATTTGCATCACTTGTGCACTTGTCGCATCTGCCAAAGCACCGGCCAAGGGGTGGGGAAATCGACCTCCCCTCTTGTGGGCCAAGTCCCACTGCGAGCTGGAGGTGGCGGCCCAGACAGGGAGGCACGAACACATGGGGGCTGCTGTCAGGACGATCTACCCCAGCCAACGAGCTCTTTTCTGCAAGCCACTGAGTGCCTATCCACCCCTCCCTGTTTTATTTCCTCCTGAAAAAGCGTGAGAAAGGCTCTGCTGACCCGTGAGCCCTGATTACATCTGACGGTAGCGAACGACAAGGCCGGCTGCGGATTCGCCAGCTCGTGGGTGATGTAGCCCAGAGTCCTTACAGAACGGCTTGGCGGAGTATATTTGGGTAGAATTACAGCTTCTTACCTTGTAGAGCTGTTCCGTGGGGGAAAAACAAGGAATGAAAAGTTCTAGAAAGAACATACCCTTCCCTGCCCTTACTGGGAGCCCCAGAGCCATCCTGAGTCTTCCAGATGAACCCACTCTTTGGAGAATGCCTTTTCTTCCTTCTGGAGGTTGGTCATAATAGGAGGAAAACAAATCACCCTTCTCTCTGGGCCTGGTGGAAATCACGTCACAAAGTCAGATGCATGTAGTTTTTAAGATAACGTCGTGAACACAAGGTCATTATTCCTCTGTGTATTTTTTTTTTTTAAACAGACATGTTTGGGGCGTCTGGGTGGCTCAGTGGGTTAAAGCCTCTGCCTTCAGCTCAGGTCATGATCTCAGGGTCCTGGGATCAAGCCCCACATTGGGCTCTCTGCTCAGCGGGGAGCCTGCTTCCCCCTCTCTCTCTGCCCGTCTCTCCCTACTTGTGATCTCTCTGTCTGTGTCAAATAAATAAATAAACAAATGAATGGATGAATGAATGAATAAATAAATGAAATCTTTAAAAATAAATAAAATAAACAGACATGCTGACCCCTCCAGGGCCAAGAGCCATGCAGGGAATAAGGTGCACCTCTAGCCTGACTTGAGGATTAAGTGGTATCCACACAGCTGGTAAACACTGAACTCGCAATGGCCGAAACCTGGTGGCTGGTTTTCATTACAATTACGAAGTTCAGGCCTCTTCTGAAAACCTGGATTTTCACTTTTTGCTGGAACCAGCCCTTCCAGTTAGGTTTCTAGTCCTGTTTGCTCCTAGTAAGTGTAGGCAAGAGACCAGAGAACAAAACAAAATAAACAACTCATGGGCAGGGTTTAGGGGCAGGAGAGAGAGAGCCAGAGGGGCTGTGACTATGGGCCCCCTGGTCCGTCCTGGTCTGTCCAGGAAAGAAGAACCCACTTCCAGTTTGTCACACAGAGGGGTTCACGAGCAACAGAAGAGCTGAGAGGCCGGCCAGAGGAAGACGCTGCAGTCAGAGGGTAACAAGAGGCTAGGCGGCTGCTCCCGCCCCAGGGCTGCAGAGCCCTGGGAGCCCCCAGAGCTGCCCTCACAAGGCCTGGCTGGCTGTGCAGGGGCCGGAGTCGCATGGCTGTGGGTCTGAGGTGCTCTCTTCTCCTGTCCCCCAGCCAATGCCCCACGTGGCAGCCCTGGAGCCCCCCGCTGCCGACCTTCAGAGACCCCACTCCCCCCACACCCCGGGGCTCTCCAGGATGGGCCATTCATGCCTGATGCCAGGACTCCTGGTGAGCAACTTCAGCTGTAGGTCTCTCCTCCAGCCCAAGGGGCTCAGACTGCACTTGGAGGCCCTTTCTGTCCAGTCCTGTCTACTTGTCCCCCTTCTGATGTGTGTCAGACTGACTGCAGTGAAAGCTCTCTCTCTTCCCTTGCTCTCCCGCCTTCATCCATCACTACCATTTCCACACACACCCCTTCCCCCCATAAATAAATGTCTGGCGTGTCTGATTCCATCTAGGTGTCTGCTTCCCAGAGAACACAAGCTGATAAGCCCCTCCCTGTGTCTCTCGTGGTGAAAGAGGAGCCACAGCTCGTTCCACAGACTCGACCACAAATACCCCTTCCTTGTTGCCGCCAACAAGGTGAGTCTCTCCTTCTCAAGTCTTAGCCTCCACTGCCCTCTGAAGCTCTGATCTCCCTCCTTTCTCCATCACTTTTATCCTTCTCTCTTGTGTATCTCCAGTCCCACCCTCTCTGGTTCTTTGCCAGAGAAGCCCCATCCATTCCCAAGTCCCTCCCCTCAGTCTCCAGTCCCTTTCAAGCTTTCGTGCTTTCTCTCCTTCCTTCTCACAGCCAGGGACCTCAGGAGGGCACTGGCCACACTAACTACTTCCATCTGTATGGCAAGGCGCTCACTGCCCCCAAGGGAAAAAAAAACAAACAAACCCACCTCCAGGTTCCTGCAGGCCCTTGGTCAGTAAGTCCAAGGTAACCTTATGTTACCTTAGACTCCTTATGTTTCTGTGTCCTTATATTACTTGCACACATCCAACCTCTTCTGAGCATTTGGCACCTCTTAGCTGTGCCTTCCTTTTTTGGGAACTCCTTTCTCTCTTCATCTGGGGGCACATTTTTCTTTAGTTCTATAACTAGTCTTTCCTAGATTCTTGGCTATTCCTCTTTCCCTGGTCTCTTCATTGGGTCCCTCATCATCTCACTTTTCATACTCTTCCTGGGCAATGAGATCCACACATGGGGCTTTAATTTCTAGTCCAGAGGTGATAATTCTAAAATCTAACTCTATCCTAAAACTCTCTACGGAACTTTGGACTGCTACTTAATATTTTGACTATTTCTCCCAGTGCACATCAGACTTCACATATCTACAACCACAACAAGCCTCATCTTCCTCCTGATCTACCACAAAACTTGGGACCTCTGTATCCCAAGTCAGTCTTGACCCCTTTGTGTTGCTCAAGCCAAAACCTGGGTATCGGTATTGATACTCCTTTTTTTTCCCCTCGTCCTACCTGAACCCTTCTTCATAGTCTTAGTTCTCCCATACCTTTTCATCTGATGGCTTCTACCCTGGCTCTGGCCACCACCATTCCTTGCCTGGATTGTTCCTACACGTCCCTAAATGATGTCCCTATACCCAGAGTCTTGATCCCTTTCTTGACAAGTCAACCATGTGATCCTTCTAAAGTGGTAACTCCTACTGTCATAAGATGACCTTAGTCCTCCATCCTGACCTTTGGCTTCTTCCACCTCCTTCTCCTCCTCCCCCCTCTTCCCCCCGCTCCGTTTCAGCTCATGTGTAAGCACTTGCAGTTTTCTGAACATGTCATTTAACTCATTTGCCAAACTTTGTCCCAGGAGCCGCCCTTCTTGGGAATCTCCTCCACACTGTGCAACTCTGCAACACATAACCACCGTGGCCCACGTCGGCAGCTAAATCCTACACACCCATCCCCTGTCGCCTGTTCCCCTTACCTCTGTGACTTGTTGAGATGGCTGATCTGCTTCCCTGCACACCTCCTTTTATAGTCTTACACACTGTACTCTAATTGCCTACTCTCCTGTCATTTTCAACCAGAATATCTCCTTGAGGGTATGTCTATGTCTTCTCCCCAAAACAAAGCACAGGGCCTGGCAGAAGGAATTTTTACTGAGTTAATAACTATGCTATGCTGCTTTAAACCTATTAAATATCTGCCTACTATTTTTGCTCAGGACATCATATTTTTGAAGATAATTATTGACCATTTAAAATGACTATATTTTTAGTATAGGCATTTTAGTTTTATAGTTGGAATTGTGCATCTTAAGTCTTAGGCCTGCTGAAAAAAAAAAACAACTGTCCAATTAATGCTCAAGGCACAGACCTAAGATTAATGGATGGAAGGCATAAATATATCTTCCTAAAAATGGAGCGTATTCCCATAAGGAATGGGATTAGGTGTGGTTTCCATCACGATAGTTATCCAAGTGTAAATTAGATAAAAACATCATATTTGTGGTGGACTCATCAGTTGATGTTTAAGGCTATTCCTGAAACAGCAGTAAAATTTTGACTCTGATGATTTATATGCTTATATCTCATAGACATTTAATATTAGGCCTGAAAAATATCTTAGAAGTTAATGCCGAACCTCAAGGTTGAAACCTTGAAGATATTCATCTATGAGCTCTTGGTATGTTTGGTTGAATAGCTACAATTTTTATTATTTTAAGAGAAAGTAGATTTTTTTTTTTTGCTGAGATTAAGATGTTTTCCATTTAGGATATTTTAAAATGATTATCTTTGAATAATAAGCTTCTAGCAGATTAAATAAAAATTGAAGTAGCTCTGCATGAAACTCAGCTAGTTTTGCCTACAGCTCTTGACTGAATGAATGTCCAGCAGGCAGTTAGGGGGTGTATGCAGATGGGTTGTTGTTCAGTCATATCAAAGCCATATAGGTGCAAAGTTCATCTTTGGTTCCCTCTTCCTGCCCAGGTCCTCTGCCTCCTTCATTTTCCAGTGCTTTCATACTTTTGCTTTGACCCCCTGACTTCTCCCCTTGGATGCCTGGTTTGGAACTACACTTCTGGTTGGGAGAGGGCAAGCCAAGGGGCATATGCCACACCACCTGTTTCTCCAACAGACTAGACTGGTCTGTGGAGACAGATCTTAGACAACACATGTGTACCTTTAGGTATAGGTGTCACTTCTGAACAAACCTCTCCCACATGTACCATTTCTGGAGAATAATTCCCGACAGTCTTTTTCTTTCTTCCTTTCTTTCCTTTCCTCCCTTCCTCCCTTTCTCTTCCTTCCTTCCTTCCTTCCTTCCTTCCTTCCTTCCTTCCTTCCTTCCTTCCTTTCCTTCCCGCCTTCGGTATAATTATAATTTACAACACTGAGCTCTGGGAAGTAATGACAGGACATTTTCAATTCCTGTTGAGACATCCTTTCCTGATTTTGTTATTCTGTAGTATGTTAGCTTCAGGTTTATCCTGTGAATAGATAAAAGCACATAAGCAAAAACAAAACAAACCAAAAAAAAAAAAAAAAAGGAATAGATAGAAAAGCCTGGGGAAATTGATCAATGATACATCAGTAAATAAATTAATTCTACATCACGCTAAAATCACCTCTTACGACCTGAATATTCCAGATCTTGTTCAATCACTCCTCTCTTATCTAAACTACCTGCTATATTCCCATTTCCTCAGGGCTCTGCTAAATGAATTGTTATCTAATTTCTGAGAAATCATTTCATTAGAGTATTAATGCTCTCCATTATTTAACATATTATCCTCTGGCAGATAATATTTGCATTTTGAGAGGTACCTTCTGTGCCTTAATCAGAATACTGAGCAATATGTTAATTCTAGGTACCATGTCAAATCTTCCGGAGACATATATCTGCCCATTAAATCTTAGAGGGAGCCATCAATGTTTAGTGCTTTGCCAATTTATGGTTTTAGTCACTGAGGAGTATTTAGCCAATGCTGGGCAAAAGATTCCAAAAAGGTGAAATTCCAAGTACAGTTGATGGAAGGTGGTTAGTGAGGGACCTGTTTTGGATTTGGTGGCCACAGTTTAGTTTTTTGATGTCATACTTAATGGCTGTGTAACCCTGGGCATATTCTTGCCTCTGTTTCTTTCTCTAAAATGGTTCTTACCCTGATAAAATAAAAAATAAATAAATAAAATAAGATAAAATAAAATAAAAATGCACCACCATTAGAATTCACCACAAATTACACTAAATCTGAAGTATTTCTTTACTGAGAAATACCTATATTTTTCAGCTATGCATTATGGTGGGATTTAGAAAAGTTGTCCTTGGGGCACCTAGGTGGCTCAGTGGGTTAAAGGCTCTTCCTTTGGCTCAGGTCATGATCCCAGAGTCCTGGGATGGAGCCCCACATTGGGCTCTCTGCTCAGCAGGGAGCCTGCTTCCCCCTCTCTCTGCCTACTCTCTGCCTACTTGTGATCCCTCTCTCTCTGTCAAATAAATAAATAAAATCTTAAAAAAAAAAAAGAAAAGTTGTCCTTTTGTTGATGATGCAGAAGTGGCATATGGGACGCCTATATGACAAACACAGTGAGGGCTGGGCACTGGAGAACTGACCTTGTTTGTGACTTGACATGACCTCCTCTTCCCCTAACTAGTCAACTCATCTTTTGTTTACAGAATACTGAGCCTTTGTTTCTACTTCAGAGGCAACAGAATTTTATTTAGTTCCCGACAGTAGTGCCAAGAGGAAGATGAGAAGTAGGTAACCTGAAGGAGCATTTCACCTTTAAAGGACGGTCCTGACATTCTCAATGCCTTAGAGGCTGAATTCTCAGCAGACGATTTTAAAGAGAGCAGTGTTGTCTACTTCGCCACAACCTAGAAAACAGCAAGTTATTCACTCTCCTGGGGTGACCATTTTTTCCTAAACAAATAGAGATAATTGTCTATTTAATTTATGACGTGGGGTAAGTTATTTATTGCCTGGAAATATTCATTGGAAGAGCCTGGCATTT
This sequence comes from Nasua narica, assembly GCA_028533885.1. Taxonomy (NCBI): domain Eukaryota; kingdom Metazoa; phylum Chordata; class Mammalia; order Carnivora; family Procyonidae; genus Nasua; species Nasua narica. Next base: position 7,725,313 of record CM052806.1, read on the forward strand.
TTAAATTAAAATATACTGTAATTTGGGTTACAATCTATCATTTCTTTTTAATCCAATCATCTTCTTTCATTTTTATATAAACAATTTTGATGGAAAATATATATTTAAAAAAAACAGCTCCTTTCCCAACTTCCTTCTAAATGACCCATTGTAGACCCAGAAAAACATAAACACTCATAACGGCAGAGAAAACTGGAAGTTGCAAACAGCAATTGCCAGAACCTGGGGGAAATGTGTGCTAATTATAAGGATGAGATAAGTAGTTTCAAGTAAGGGGCACTTGATTGGGCTACCAGCCAAGTGGTGAGTGTCTGAGATCAGGTTCCTTGAGGCTGGAAACAGGAAAAAGAGAAAACTCCACTTAAAGCAACACAAGACATCATGAAATGGGGAAACATTTCGAATCAGAGCCATGTAAGAAAAAAATAAGGTTTCTATACTCGCAACAACTGGTTTTGAATTAACAAGCGCATTCACCAGATTTCTTACACACAACACAGAAACGTTAACAGTAAAAGAAAAACTTGATAATCTGGACTTCATGAAAACTAAAACTTTTGCTCATCAGAAGATGCCACTAAAATGTAAAACTACAAGTTACAGATTGAAGAAAATATTCACTTATATATATATGTCCATATATGTATATACATATATTAAGAGGACAAAAATTTGAACAATTACTTTGTAACCTAAGACATACAAATTGCTATTATACATGCTCATGGCTCATTAGTCAGCAGGGAAATGCAAATTAAAACCAAAATGAGATACAATTCCACATTCTTTGGGATAACTAATATTAAAAAAGAATGACCACGCTAAATGTTGGTGAGGATGTGGAATAACTGGAAACTACTTTATAAAATTTAAACATATATCTACCCTATGCTCTAGCAATTTCATCTCTAGGTATTTGTCCAACAGAACAACAAGAAGTGTTTTTTTGTTTTTAAGATTTTATTTATTTATTTATTTATTTGACAGAGAGAGAGAGAAAGATCACAAGTAGGCACAGAGAAAGAGAGAGAGAGAGAGAGAGAGAGAGAGAGACCACAAGTAGGCAGAGAGGCAGGCAGAGAGAGAGGAGGAAGCAGGCTCCCGCTGAGCAGAGAGCCCGATGTGGGGCTCGATCCCAGGACCCTGAGATCATGACCTGAGCCGAAGGCAGAGGCGTTAACCCACTGAGCCACCCAGGTGCCCCAAGAAGAGTTTTAAAAAGACTCATACAGGGCACCTGGGTGGCTCAGTTGGTTGAGCAACTGCCTTCAGCTCAGGTCATGATCCTTGAGTTCCGGGATCGAGTCCCACATCGGGCTCCCGGCTCCACGGGGAGTCTGCTTCTTCCTCTAACCTTCTCTTCTCCCATGCTTTCTCTTACTTTCTCTGTCTCTTTAATAAATAAATAAAATCTTTAAAAAAAAGACTCATACAGTAGATAAACAAGTATAGAATAGTCACTTGTATAGTCGAGTACTGCTCAGCAATCAAGGGGAAAACAAATGCTTTTTCCTCATGAAAGCTTGCATGAATCTCACCGATGTCATATTAGGAGAAAGAAAGAAGACACAAGAATATATATTACGTGAAGTATGGGCTTTCCTAATTTCTATTATCATAGTTGAATTTTGGCCATAAGAGGACATTTTGGTATGCTAGATATTTTATATCTTAGTTGGTGTGTAGATTACACAGGTGTATGCATTTGCCAAAAATCTTCAAAATGTAGTCTTAAAATATTTGACTGCATTGTATTTAAATTAACTTTTTTTTGAAAAAAGTAAAGCATTAAGTATAATTATTATGTTCAAGGAATTAAAAGGAAAGATGATTTTGCAAGAATACAATTTGTTTTAATTTGGGTTCCCTCAAAAGCACATTTTGAGACAATGATTCTATTATAAGTAGTTTATGTGGCAAGTTCAGGGAACACTGTGAGAGTGTGAGGAAATGAAACAGAGACAGCAAGTCAGTCAGTAGTGGGTATGTTTTGAAACAGATTCCACATTGAACAACTAGAGCTTAACATTCTGGAGAGACCCAGGAAACTAAAACACAGGCATCAGCATTATTCTCTTCAGGGGAAAAGAAGCGAGTACTTACATACCTACTCAAAATAGTTTTAGGTTGAAGCTATTCACGCAGGTTGTTATTTCTGGATATTCTCTGCAGACTGAGTAAAAAGAGATATATTCTGTGATTCTGTAAAAATCTGTAGGCACAAAAATGCAGATACTAATGGTTAGAATTCATTTGCATCACACTAAATGATAATGTCCGAGGGATATATGGATATTGGTAGCATCTGCTAAAAAATCTTTTTAAAATAATCAGATGGAGAATCCTGGCCTCAGGTTAATACATGGGTATTATTAGACTGCCCCACTGTCAAGAAAAACTATAAACAATGAGAAGACTAAAAAAAAGAAGGAGTAAGTGGAAGAGGAGGAGGAAGGAAGACAGAGGAGGAGGAAAGAAGGAGAGAAGGAACAAAACATCTGTTTAATGGCACTGGAGAGCAACCAAGGCAGTCAGAATTTGAGGGGCTAAAATTCTTGAGAAAAGGGAAGCATACTGAAGTAAGCTCTCCAGGTGAAGTCACTTTACTCCTTTGGGGCAATTGCCAATTCGCAGTATGAGGTATGGAAGCCAAACAGAAAGCAGTAATTTAGAACAGGGCTGTCTAATAGGAATATAATGTGAGCCACATAATCTTAAGTGATCTGGTAACTACATTAAAACAGGTTAAAAGAAAGAGGCAAAACTAATTTTAATAATATATTTTACTTAACCCAATAGATTAAAAAATACCATTTCAACATGTATTTGGTGTAAAAAAATTAATGCAACATTTCACATTTTTTGGTACTACAACTTCAAAATCTGGTGTGTATTTTACACTTACAGCACATGCCAATTCAGAATAACCCTATTTAAAGTGCCCAGTGGCCACATATGGCCAATGAGTGCCATATTGAATAGGACAGGACTGTTTATTGCAGTCTCACTGGGCTGTGATGACTACAAGGACATCTGAGACATGAGGTGTCAGGATCCTGAAGAAGAATAAACTGTGGATGAGAGAGCCAGATATTCTGCATGCAACTTTTTCTTTAGACATTTGCTAAATCCAATAATGTGCAAATTCAGAGACTCTGAAAACTCAGAAGAATATAGCTGCTAAAATGATTAAATATAAACAGCATTTTTAAGGGGCCAACAAGGCAAAACTTGCAGTTCAGAAACTTCCAAGCTGCCAGGACTTAGATCAATAATGCAAGGTATAAACTGAACCTATTTAAAGAGTTAGAACAGAGAGGAAGAAATGCCAGGAATGAAGCAAATCAAGTAGATTCAGTTGAGATCTTCAGAGTATATACCTGACAATAAAAATTAAATTCTCTGTAGAAGAATCATTATGCAGTGTCTCTGTAGTGTTTCATTGAAAAATATCTGATACTAGGGGCACCTGGGGGGCTGAGTCGGTTAGGCATCTGACTTCGGCTCAGGTCATGATCCTGGAGTCTTGGGACTGAGCCCCGCATCAGGCTCCCTGTTCAGTGGGGAGCCTGCTTTTCCTTCTCCCTCTCTTCTCTCTCTCTCTCTTTCTCTCCCCCCTCAAGTAAATAAATAAAGTCTTTTTAAAAAATGATAATCAAAAATTATTACACATTTCAGGAAGCAGACCCAAATGGCCAAGTCCATGTGTCTGTTGTTATCAGATGTGAACTTAAAAGTAACTGGGATGAAAATATTAAACAAAAGAAATAAAGCACGGATAATATTACTTGCCAACTAAGACCAATTAAAAGCATGTAATGTAAATCTTAGCACCGCAAAAATACAATAAATCAAATGAAGAGCTGAACAGATGTGCTTAATAACACACTGGATGCAGAAGAGGAGGTGATTCTTAAATTGGACGGTAGGTAAACAGAAAACGCACTGAAACACAAAGAGAAAAAGATGAAAAATGCAGTGAGAGCCACATGTAGTTCTAGTGGAAAGGTCTAATGTGTAGGTAATCAGAGACTCAGGAAGAAAAAAAGAGAATACGGGACACCTGGGTGGCTCAGTTGGTTAAGCTGCTGCTTTTGGCTCAGGTCATGGTCCCAGGGTCCTGGGATCGAGTTCCACATCGGGCTCCTTGCTCAGCAGGGAGCCTGCTTCTCCTCTGCCTCTGCCTGCCTCTCTGCCTGCTTGTGCTCTCTCTCCCTCTCTCTCTGACAAATAAATAAAGTCTTTAAAAAAAAAAAAAGAAAAAAAGAGAATAGGTCAGAAGTAGTCATTGAAGACATAATAGCTGGTGATACGCCAAACATCACATCACATAATCAAAGAGCTTTATGAATTCCAAGACGGAAAAAAATTATTATATTAAAATAAACTACTGAAAGACAAAATCAAAGAGGATATAAAGGCGAACCTGGGTGGCTCAGTAGGTTAAAGCCTCTGCCTTCGGCTCAGGTCTTGATCTCAGGGTCCCAGTATGGAGCCCCACGTTGGGCTCTCTGCTCTGTGGGAAGCCTGCTTCCCCCTCTCTCTCTACCTGCCTCTCTGCCTACCTATGATCTCTCTCTGTCAAACAAACAAACAAATAAACAAACAAATAAATAAATAAGAAGACATAAAAGTAGCCAGAGGAAAAAATAATATATACCTTGAAAGGAGCAACAGTACAACTGATGAGAGAGTTCTTAACAGAAACAGAATCCTGAGAGAAAATGGAATGGCATCTTTAAAGTCATTCTGAGTTAACTTGTGTCCATAACACCCGGGACCCCAGAATATGATCTTACTTGGTGATAGGGCCTTTACAGATATAATCATGTTCTATGTACCAAAAGGCATATTTAAGAAGGTGAAAATATGGGCGGCTGGCTGGCTCAGTTGGTTGGGTAACTGCATTTGGCTCAGGTCATGATCCCGGAGTCCCGGGATCGAGTCCCGCATTGGGCTCCCGGCTCTGTGGGGAGTCTGCTTCTCCCTCTGACCTTCTCTCTCTCACTCTCTCTCTTTCTCTTTCTCTCTCTCTCTCAAATAAATAAATAGAATCTTTAAAAAAAAAAAAGAAGAAGGTGAAAATATGAGCCCCGGGTTGCAGAAGCTATTTGTAAAACATGTATTTAACAAAGGACTCATTGCCAAGATAAATATGGAACTCCTACAAATCAATAAGATAAAATTGATAATCCAATTTAAAGACAGTAAAAGGACTTATACAATCACATCACAAAATAAAATACCCAAATTACCAATAAGAATACAAGGTGAGCTTGATCTTACATGTCATTAGGGAACAACAATTAAAACCAAAATGAGAACCACTACTTACCCACTGAAATGACTAAATTTAAAAAAAAAAAAAACTAACCTTGGCAAGTCTTAGCAAAGATATGGAGCAATGGGAATTATTTTGATATTGATTGTAGGAATATAAGTCGGTACAACCACTTTGGAAAACTTGTTGAATTTATAAATATCAAATAAGACAGATAATTCATTCTGGGATATATATCCTCCCCAAAATGTGAAAATACACTAAAAATGCTTATAGTAGCATTATTTATAATTGTTAAAAATTTAGAGCTACACGGAGGTCTATAAGAAAAATTGAGTAAGTATATTGTGATCTCTCTGTATAACAGAATACTACTCAATAATGGGATAAATGAACTATTGCTGTGCATACACACACAGAGAGAATAATACATGAATCCCATAAACATAATGTTAAGTGACATATGCCAGAAAATAAAGATCATATTTCATTTTTACAAAATTCGGGGGCAAGCAGAATAAACCATATGATAAAAGTTAAAAGCACCAGAATTGGGATAAATTTCATCATGTGCCTTCTGAAACCATGCACCTGGAAGGTTAGGTCACACCATCACTTCAATGGCAATCTCTCATTATATGTTTGTGAGAGTTACTATTGTAAGAAATTGGCTGTCTTGACTATGGAGACTGAGAAGTCCCACAATATCTACAAGGGGGACGCCAGGGAAAGCTGGTGGTGCAGCTTGAAGGCCTGAAAACTGGAGAACCAAAATGGTGTAAATTCCAGTCCGAGTCTGAACACCTAAAAAAACCAGGAATGTCAAGGGCAAAGGATCGATGTCCTCGCTCAGTCAAGTAAAGAGAGAGAGTGGGAGTCCTCCCTTCCTCTGTGTTTTTGTTCTTCAGGCCCTTAATAGATTGGATGATGCCCACCCACACTGAGGAGAGAAAGAAGCTACCAATTCAAATGCTAATCTTCTCTGGAAACATCCTCACAGACACATCCCAAAATAATGTTTACGCAGGCATCTGGGCACCCCATGGCCCAATTAGGTTGACATATAAAATTAACTATCACAAATATATGACCTAAACCTAATCATGAGGAATCATCAAGATAATCCACATTGAGGGACAAGTCTACAAAAAACTGCCCTATCAAGGTTATAAGGGACAGACTGAGAAACCGTCCACATTTAAAGGAGACTAGAGAGACACAAAAACCCAATGCAAATGTTGGATCAATCTTTGATAGTGGAATGTATCCAGGAGTGGGAGGTGGGAATATCCACACATGTGTGTGGACATACACACACACACACACACACACACACACACACACACTATAAATATGAGCCATTGGATATACGTGGATTAGGTTCCTATATTAGATAATAGCGTAATACTGATAATTTCTTGATTTTAATAGTTATACTATATGTATGCAAGCAAATGTCCTTGTTCTTAGGAAATACACATGGCAGATGGCAGATTTAATTTATTTTTTTAGCAAAAATAATTATATGTGTACATACAAAGAGAAAGTAAGAAAGCGTATGTGATTAAGTATTAACAATTGAGAAATCTGTGAAGAGTGAACAGGGATTCATTTTTTAAGTCTGGCAATTATTCTTTAAGTATGAAATTATTTGAAAGTTAAGTTACAAAAAAATTACTAAAAAATCCCATTGAAGGTATAAAACTTGAGAGAGCTAGATTAAAATACATATTAGTGGTTCTTTAATTCTAAGTCTACCTGAAAATTTGGCGGAAAGAAACTTTATTTTTGTTCCCCAATTCAGAATGCTATGGAACCTGGACTGGATTGCCCAAAGGAAGAACCAAGCGGCACTTGGAGATCTTGGAGGATAGGAGATTTATTTGACACCGGCAGACCCAGAGGAGAGTGTTCTCTAAAATTCTGAGCCCCGAGCACAAGCAAGGGGGGTAATTTATACATGTCTACTTCCGTATATGTGTTACTTTTGGCTCATATGGCAAGCAGGGCAGGAAGAAGAACCCAGAAGGGCCTTGGGGCAGGGACTGGGATTCCCCCACTGGCTTGGTTGGCCATCTTACAACACAGATTTCCTTATCAAGAACACAAAATCATGACCACCTTAAAACTACTGTTTTGGGGCCCCTGGGTGGCGCAGTTGGTTGAGCGACTGCCTTCAGCTCAGGTCATGATCCCGGAGTCCCGGGATCGAGTCCCACATCGGGCTCCCAGCTCCATGGGGAGTCCGCTTCTCACTCTGACCTTCTCCCTTCTCATGCTCTCTCTCTCTCTCTCTTTCCTAATAAATAAATAAATAAAATCTTTAAAAAACAAAAAAAACAAAAAACTACTGTTTTGTTCCCCCACCCTTTCCCCATTACCTGTCTTTTGGTACTCAGAAGATCCTATAACTCCTCCATGTCAACAGTAAAATGGAAAAACACAGGGAGAGAGGCAAAGTCTCTATCTAAGCTTCCCCAGGAAGGGGAAATCTTATATTCATACAAGTAAGCATCTTTTTCACATCACAGTTAGATGGAAGTCAAGATGTTATTCTGGAAGACTGTTCCGAATGGTAATTCAGGTATCCATGCTCCTTCCATCACATGGCCCCACCACTTTATCCTCTAGCTCCCAGATGTGTGTGCATGGGAGAGAGATCCTGGACACAAACATGGGGTCACCAGGCTGTTGCATACCGTTCTGTATGCCCAGAACTCAGTAACATCATCACTGTAATTACCAGGGCAGCTAAGAAGTGTAGGGGGCATACGTGAGCACTAACAGTTCTGCCACACCAGCTGGGGGCTGGCAGGGTCTACAGGACAACAGGAACGAACTAGGTAATGTGTCCACCCAGCATTCACCCAGCACCCAAATGAGCAAAAATAGAGCCAAAGGACAACCCACCTGTTCTGCCTATTTTTGGGTTACTGGTCTTGTCCAGTCTATTTAAATGCAAGCATCAGAACATGCACTGAACTTGAACTAATTCTGTTGAACCACAGAAAAGAAATGTTATTCTGGGAACTCAGAAGTACAGACTTCTAAAACTCATTTATTACTGAAACCAGGGGAAAATTTTAGAAACCTATTTGGCACTACCTCCACGACACAGGAGGAGCCTCAAGAAGAAAGATATTGCTGAGATGCAAAGACAAAAAAAGAAAATATATAAGAATATTGAGCAATTAAAAGTGAAATTACAGGAATATGATTTTTATTGGAGTCAGTGAGGGGCAGAATCAATAGTGTAAAAATCATATCAGTGATGTCAAGGCCAAGGACAAAGATATTCTAGGATTTGTAGGAAAGGGATGAAAGAAAAGAAAATGAATATAATAGAGGCAGAGAATAAGAATCAGAGATGCAATCTAAGAAGTATAGGTATTTCCAAGGAAGGTTTCAGAGCCATTTCAACAAAAATGGTTGAAAATAGTACAGTTGAGTGAAACTTTCGTGAGCTAGAGGGGAAAAAAGACATGGACACAATTTTTAAAACATCAACATAGGTATGACAAATGCAAATATTCACCATAGCTAGGTAACTCTTAGAATTATTTTTTGTTACAAAGATAAAGAGAAAACCTAGAACAAGTAAAACATAAAAGGGGAAGAAAAGACGTCGTATTTCCTTTTACAAAAAAATCAGATGACAATGAATAATTCTATAAAGTTTTGAAGAAAAGGGAAAGTAGCCTAAGAATTTAAGCACAGTTTTTGCGATTGGCCCTTGAAGAAAAATATTAAACCCACAAATATCACCATGAAAGACATTTTTCTTTCTTATGGGAAACAGAGCAAGTTTACTGTTTTAAACCAATCACATCAATATCTTTGTGTTTTTTCTCCACAATATTAGCTACAAATTGCAGCAAAGTGGAGAACAATGAAGGACAACACATATGCTTGCAACTTTCCTATTAAAAACTCATCTTTGTTTTTATTTTCTGGCCTGCTTCATTTTATAGGATAAAGGGAATCTTGCCCTTCAATGGCCCAAATGATGTGAAAGTATAGTGACCACACTATAGTATAGTATAGTATAGTATAGTATAGTATAGTATAGTATAGTATAGTATAATACTATACTATACTAACAGTACTTTGGGAAAGTGAACTTTCCCAAAGTACTGTTTCAAACATAGTGGTCAGGAAAAACTTCATTATTTTTTTCCCCAAATACGTTTATTTTATTTTTTTCAGTGTTACAAGATTAATTGTTCATGCACCACACCCAGTGCTCCATGCAATACGTGCCCTCCTCAATACTCACCACCAGGCTCACCCACCCCCCCCCCCCCC
>CM052806.1:7735398-7820849 GCA_028533885.1 Nasua narica
TCTCAGTGTGGTTTTGATTTGAATCTCTCTGATGGCTAAAGATGATGAACATTTTTTCATGTGTCTGTTAGCCATTTGTATGTCTTCTTTGGAGAAGTGTCTGTTCATGTCTTCTGCCCATTTTTTGATGTGATTATCAACTAACAGCATTTTCTTATTCCCATTGTGATTTCATGTTTTATTTATGGGTTATTGTGGTAAACAAAATAATGGTGGCCCTTTAAAGATCTTATTCATTGGAACCTGAGGAATATATTACCCTCCATGACAAAAGGGGCTTTGTAGATGTAATTGAGTATCTTGAGATAGATGAACAATCCTGGATTATCCAGATGTGCACAACATAATCATTAAAGTTCCCTAAAAGAGAAAGAGGGAAGCAAGTGAGTCAGAGAGAAGATGTGACAACACAAGCAGAGGCTAGAGAGATGTAGCCAGTAGCCAAGGGGTATGGGACTGGGGGAGATGGGAGAGACAGGGAATGGCCATAAGGCCTCCAGAAGGCATCAGCCTACTGATTACTTGAATTTAACCCAGTGAAATCCATTTTGGATTTTTGACTTCTAGAACTAGAAAATAATAAACTTGTGTTGTTTTAAGCCACTACCTTTGTGATACTTTGTTATAGCAACAGTAGTAAACTAAGACTATTATAAGGAATTATTTTAGGCTAAATATGTAGACTAGCCGGATGACTACTTTCAAAGAAATCTGTCTCACACAGACACACACATGCATGACAGATTTTCATTACACTCATGTAACCCCCATCCAGATAAAGATACAAAACATACCCTTTTAATATATGAATTTAGGGGGAACAAACATTCAAACAATAGCAAAGCTGAAATCCTGTCCCTCAAGGTGATAGTATTGGGTGGGGCGTTGGGAGGTGAGGACTGAGGAGCTGTGGAGGTGAGGACTGAGTTCTAATGAACAAGATTAATGCTATTATAAAAGAAACCCCACAGAGCTCCCTTGCTCCTTAACAAGAAGATGGGACCCTGAAGTGGGCTGTCACTAAGTCCATGCTGACACCCTCAGCTCAGGCTTCCAGCCTCAGAACTGTGAGCTGTTTTCTAAACCATGTCGCCTCGTATTTTATTATAGCAACCCAAATGGACTCAGACAAGTATATTACAAATTTGTTATGAAGTATACAGAAAAATATTCATTTAGAACTGTACCAAAAACATAGACTATATATGCCTTTTTGTTTTCTTTGCTCTTATTTTTGAAATGCATATTTGTATGGAGAATTATTACCTTTAGAACAAAATGTTCTGCATCAATTCTCTTAGGTTTCACTGCTAAAGCAAAAGACACCATGTTCACATACATTAAAAAGGGGGTAGGAAATGGAAGGAGGCTTACTGTAGTTCACTTATCTTTGAAACTCTTCAAAATTATGTGCGAAAATCACAAAATGGTCTTTTATGAGTTATTTTTCCGAGCTGACAACTACATTAATTCCTCCAGTGTTTTGTTTTCTGTCTTTTGTTTGTTCATTTGCTAACAACAGAGAATAAGAAGCTTCTACTTGCAAAGCTATTTGTATTTCAGTTGTCAGTCAACCAAACCAAACCATACACTTTTTTTTAAAGACTTTATTTATTTATTTGACACAGAGAGAAAGAGAGAGAGAGAGAGAGAGAGAATCCACACAAGCAGGGGGAGGGCACAGGGAGAAGTAGGCTCCTCACTGAGCAGGAGCCTGATGCAGGACTTAATCCCAGGACCCTGAGATCATGACCCCAACCGAAGGCAGATGCTTAACAACTGAGACACCCAGGCGTCGCAAAGAGAAAGAAAGAGAGAGTAAGCACTCAGTGGGAGGAGCAGGAGAGGAACAAGCAGACTCCACACTGACTGTGGAGCCTGACACGGGGCTCAATCGCAGGACCCTGAGATCATGACCTGAGTCAAAACCAAGAGTCAGATGCCTAACCAACTGAGCCACCCAGGCGACTGCTAACCATACATGTTTAAATAGCAGGGTAGAGAACAGCATGCGTTTATATGCATAAAATAAATTTATAGATAGATGTTTGGGATGGCCACCAAAATATTATTAATATTCAGCTCTATAGTGCAAAATTAGATGATTTCACTTTCACTTTTTCACCTTCATATATTGAATAATTTCAATGAGCCCAAATGTAATATATAAATATTTATCAGGCTGGGCACTAAAGATGTGAGTACTTAACTGTATGTAGATAGTATAACATTTTAATAGAGACAGTTCATATACCTTTGTCAAAACCCACAGAATGTATAACTCAAAGAGTGAGCTCTAATATAAACCACAGACTCCAGTTAAAAATAATTTGCCAATATTAACTCATCAGTTATAATAACTAACACATTAATGCAAGATGTTAATAATAGGGGAGACTGGAGGGGGTTGGAGGACTATCTGAGAATTCTACTCTCTGCTTAGTTTTGCTGTAAACCTAAAACTTTTTTTTTAAAAGGGTTATCAATTTTTAAAAAGTTGTATTTGTTTCATTTGTACAAAAGATCTCAATAAATTGGAAAATATTTCACCCATCTAAGTTCATATTATTATTATTTTAATTATTTACAGCTAGGAGATGTTTAGAGTTGGAAGATTTTAAAACAGGCAAATTTAGCTGTTTTGGCATTTGGGCTTCTCTCTATCTTAAAAAATTTTTATTTGATGTTTATCCTAATAGCTTAGCGTAATATCTTTTGTTTTCTGGGGAAATATTTTGTCTGTTTTCTTCTTAACTTAAAAGCTCTAATAATGTATGGAGAATTCTATCAGACCATACTAGGGAAATCATTACTAAAAGTTGGAAAGATGTACATTCATTATAAATATTGATAAAATGTCTTCCTATTATAACTTGATAAGTAGAATAGGTACTGATTTAACTTGTATTCTAATGTAAAAAGTAGAAAACAGAATGTAGTGAGACATTCTTGGCTTAGTTTGGTCTTGGGTTGACTGCCATTAAGTCAGGTAAGAGGCATGGAGCTAACAGAGCAAAGACAGAGCAGATTTGAGAACTATATCCTGACGAATGGTAAGTATATTACTGGCATATGAAACTGACCAGAAACAAATACATCAGATGCTTTTTAAGTTTTCTAGTGAACTGAATTGTCAAATATACCACAGCCGGGATTACAGATGGCTTTCACTGTTTGAATTTCAAATCACTTCTTGCTCCCAACCCCAATCTTACATGAGGTCTACTTATCTCCCAAAGAGGGCATTCCTCATGAGCCCCACCTCAGATGCAACCAAGGAAAACCCTGGGAAAGCAGCAAACTCCCAAGGGTGGAGGAAGGAACCATGGAGAACAACTTTAGATATCCCATATTCATAGATCAGAAAAATTAACATTGTTAAAAATGCCCATACTACCCAAAGACATCTATAAATATAACACAATCCCCATCAAAATCCCAAGAACATTTCTCACAGAAATAGAAGAAACAATTCTAAATTTTGTCTGGCATTACAAAGGAACTTGAAGAACCAAAGCAATTCTGAGGAAAAAGAACAAAGCCAGAGGTATCATACTTCCTGATTTTAAGCTTTACCACAAAGCCACGGTAATAAAAACATCATGATCCAGGCACAAAAATAAGACACATAGACCAATGGAACAGAATAGAGAGCCCAATATTATACTCCTGTGTATATGGCCATCTAATAATTGACAAGGGAGCCGAAAACACCCACTGTGGAAAGGACAGTCTTTTCAACAAACAGTGCTGGGAAAACTGGAGAAACACATGCAGAGCAATGACACTGTGAGATAGAGATCTCACAACAGCCAGAAAAATTAACTCAAAATGGGCAAAGAATTCAACATAAGACCTGAAATCATAAAACTTCTAGAAGAAAATGTAGGGAAGAAGCTCCTCAACATAGGTCTTGGCAATGACTTTTTTGGATATGATGCCAAGAGCACAAACAGCAAAAGCAAAACTCAACAAATGGGACCACATCAAACTTAAAAGCATCTGCACAGCAAAAGAAACAAATTAACAAAATGAAAAGGCAACTTACAAAATGGGAGAAAATTTTTTCAAACCATATATCAGATAAGGGGTTAATGTCTCATTAAACTCTAACAAAAATAATCTGATTAAAAATTTACTAAATAGGAGCGTCTGGGTGGCTTAGTGGGTTAAAGCCTCTGCCTTCGGCTCAGGTCATGATCTCAGGGTCCTGGGATGGAGCCCCCCATCGGGCTCTCTGCTCAGCAGGGAGCCTGCTTCCCCCTCTGTCTCTCTCTGCCTGCCTCTCTGCCTACTTGTGATCTCTCTCTCTCTGTCAAATAAATAAATAAAATCTTTGAAAAAATACTAAATAGACATTTTTCTAAAGAGCACATGCAAATGTCCAACAAATACATGAAAAGATGCTCAATATCACTAATCACCAGGGAAATGCAAATAAAACCACAATAAGATAGCATACTTATTAGAATGGCTACTATCAAGAGGACAGGAACCAACAGGTGCTGGTGAAGATGTGGAGAAAAGTGACCCCTATACATTATTATGGGAATGTAAATTTGTCCAAACACTATGGAAAACAATAGGGAGGTTCCTCAAAAAATTAAAACTAGATTTACCAAAGATCCAGCAATTACTCTTCCGGATATACATCCATTGGAAATGAAAACAGGCTTTTTAAAGAGATTTATTTATTTGAGAGAGAGAGAACCTCCAGCAGACTCTTCACTGAGTGTGCAGCCTGATGCAGGGCTTAATCCTACCACCCTGAGATCATGACCTGAGCTGAAATCAAGAGTTGGATGCTTAACCAACTGAGCCACCTAAGCATCCCTGTAAACAGGATTTTGAAGAGCTATCTGTACTCTCATGTTTATTGCAGCCTTATCTACAATAACTAAGTTGTAGAAACAACGTAAATACCCATTGATAGATCAATAAATCTAGAAGATGTGGTATATATACATACTATTCAGCCATAAGGAAGGAAGACATCCTGACATTTGCAACAACATGAATGGACTTTGAGTGCATTATGCCAAGTAAGATAAGTCAGAGAGACAAGTACTGTTTGATATCATTTATATGTGAAATTCAAAATGCCAAACTTTTAAGGACAGAGAGTAAAATGGTAGTTACCTGGCGATGGGAGTGGAGGATAAGGTAGATGTTTCGGTGCACAAACTTGCAACGACTAATAAATAAGCCATAGAAATCCAATGTACAGTATAATGAATATAGACAACAATATTATATTATCGTCAAACTTGCTAAGAGACTAGAACTTAATTATTCCAACCATTAGAAAGAAGGAATAATTATATAACATGATAAAGGTGCTAAATATTGCTACAATGGCATCATATTACAATATACAAATGGACCAAATTAATATGCTGTATACCTTCAATTTATGCAATGCTATATGTTAATACATGAATAAAAAATGTATCTGGAGAAAATATGGGGTTGGAGATAGTGGTATAGGCAATATCTGCAGGTGCATATAAGAGCCTCCGAAGAGAGGGGGTAAATGAGTAGAGGAAAAGATGCAGGATAGAACTTTGAATTATACCTAAATTTAAAGCAAATCCTATCTGCCTATAAATTTTCTTGAAGCTCCTGTGCTAGACTCATTTCCCTAACTAAACTGTAATCCCTTTGAGAGAAAAATAAAATAAAACACACCAAAAAATTGGTTTTGTTTGCTTCAGAGTACCTAATGGACAGACACAAGATGGGTGCAAAATGCCGGGATGGGAGACAGAACACAGGCATGGTAATTACTAGATGAATCCAGTGAGGACAGAACATAGAAGAATATAAAATAATTGGAAATTAACTTTATAATTAGATCAAAACCATAAAAAACAGAATCTCTCCAAACCTGCAAGTTGTCAAGTAACTAATATTTACAGCATTATTCACTTTGCTTTGGCTCAGAAGCTTGGTTTTCACAAGAAGTGGACTTTGATTGAAATTAAATTGAAACAAACAAACAAAAAAAGAAATTAAGTTGAAACTCTTAATTTTGCATGGGTAGGGATAACTTAAATCCTAATAAACTTTTATGTGGTTCTGCTTCTAAAATATAGTGTCAAATGTTTTTAAGGTAACACTAGCATATAGGAATCGCTTGGGAAATGACTCTTCGACTTGGCTCCAGCCCCCAGCCTCGGTGGGCTCACCTTCCCTTCCAGTCACCTCGGGGGCAGAGGTGCAGTGCTTGGCCTCCAACTGGGAACCTCTCCCAGCCCGAATCCCTCCTGCGGGGCCACCAAACAGGGACATCCTAAAATTCCTCAGATTCCTCTGCGGATTCAGCCACCACCTGGGCTTTGTTTCTTTTCAAACCAGACCTATACAAGGTTTGTCAGCACCATTCCTGGGGGCAAGGGTCCTTTTTTTCTTAGATAAGAGGTCAAGCGAAGAAAGTAGAACATATTTGTTCCTCTTGAAACTAAGGACAAAAGGGTCAAAGAAAATGCTTTTGCAGCTCTGTTTAGCCACTCTATTTTGTTATGAGAAAGTTGTTTTAAGCCTGCCTCTGCTCCATCCAAATCCCTGTTTAGATATCAGAGTCATATCTCCCTGATCCAGCTACTCCCAGCCTGCATTAGCTTTACCCTCCACTGGTGTCTTGTGGTTGGGAAATGAATCAGTCAGACTCATGCCATTTTGACAGAGAGCTTAAAGGCAGCTCAGCTGGACGAGATGTGTGAGGGCACCCCGGGTCTGCCACGCTACACTCGGGCCTGTGTAGCTGAGCTGCTTAATTGGGTTCTTGCTCTTCACAAGCCTCCAAATAGCTGTTCGAGTCCCAGAGTTGGCATTGGAATTTTTTTTTTTTCATCTGGCTAATAAGATTTTCCAAGTCACCAAAGCCAGAGGGGTTTGGGAAAGAAAGCCTCCTTTGTTAAACAAAGCAAGTTCGACAGGACTTTCTGCCTTTGAATTTAGGGAGACCGTCCCAATTAAAGTGTGAAATGATTGTGAATATTGAGGGATCTCAGCGCAAAAGGCAGCCTCTGACCCTGATGAGCATGGACTAGGAATATTAGTTTTAGTGCAAATCCCTTCTTTGAAAGATCCGGAGGCTAGGACTTTGTTCCAAAGAATTTAGAGAAATATCACAGACTCAAAGGCAGCAGTAGACCCTCTAAAGAGTCTAAGAATTTTAAATGTTTGTTTTTCCAGCCATCGTGCTACAGATTCAATTTTTATAGAAACTCGGGAAGTAGTCGGCATTGGCAGATGAAATAAATTCAGTGAAATTGACTCTAAAACTCCCTAGTGAAGTATTACATCAGGTCATAGTTCACACTTCTAAGCCAAGGTAAGGATCTTGAGGTATTATTTTCATTTAGAATAATGTTTCCTGTACATTTACAGTAAGCTTGATTTCCTGCAAATACATCCCTAATTTAATACTATGTTATATCGCGTTCTACCCAGATAGCAAACACAAGAGGAAACAGCCTCCGTCGATTCTTCATTCCAAGGCCTTTCAAAGGGAGAAATAGTCCTAAGTGATCAACTGCATACCTCCAAAAACATTTCAAATGGACGTGAGATTCGAATATGAGTGTGCCTGGTTTCTTGATAATTTGTGGCGCCTGAGAGAGAGCTGAGGGGAGGGGAGGAACATGACTGTGTAAGGTGGATAGCCACCACTTCATCTCCAGCAGAGGGCTGCCACCTGGCAAAGCAGGCCCATGGTGCTAGATATTCTGATTTTTTCAAAAGAAGCTGGAAATCCAGATTCATACGTGAAACCTTCCAAAATAACATGGCGGCATCTAGTTTTAAAAATGTGAAAATCTGCATTTGGCAAACGAGTTTCTGATATTTGATTGAGAGGACAGAGGATCTGGCTGCCAAAAGTGGTGCTGTCTCTGCACATAAAGACATCTCTTACTGAAACCATAGAATCGCAAGATCGTAAGTCAATGGTTCTAGAGCAGTGGTTCTCAGAGAGGGGTCAAAGAATTAGCACCATCAGGACCTCACCTGGGACGTAGTAAAAATGCCAATCCTTGGGCCTCATGCCAGACCTACCGAATCTGAAAATCTAGGACTGGAGCCCAGGATCCTGTGTTTTAAGAAGACTTCCAGTGATTTCCATACAACTAAAACTCAAGACCCACTGTTCTAGTCATATTCTCTTTAGCTTCAGGATTCATTTTGTTGTTATTGCTGTTCTTCAGATGTTTTAAGGAGAGTAAATATTTATTCCATTTTATTTGACGTATTAGTAGGTAAAGTACAAACCAGAGCTTGCTTCCATGAAGCTGGGGAGGCCCATTCTTTCGGCTTCCTTCCTGTCTGTTCCCTCCTGAGGCTCTAATACCCACCCAGACTCAAGGAGGTCCATAGAGCAGCCTACCAACCATTTGTCAAATCCCCTTAGCTTTCCCCTTGGAAAGGAGGAGAAACACTAAAGTGATAACCTCTTAGTTCAGAGGAGACATTTGCTAAGAACAAGATCTTATAATTTGTCAGCTTAGAAAAATGTAGTCAAAGATTTGGAAGACAGTACTAAAGAGGGCCCAATAAAAGTGTAACTCAAAAGTTCATCAAGAAATGGGTACTGGGCCCGTGGGTGGCGCAGTTGGTTGAGCGACTGCCTTCGGCTCAGGTCATGATCCCGGAGTCCCGGGATCAAGTCCCACATCGGACTCCCAGCTCCATGGGGAGTCCACTTCTCACTCTGACCTGCTCTCTCACACTCTCTCTCTTTCCTAATAAATAAATAAATAAAATCTTTAAAAAAAAAAAAAGAAAGAAATGGGTACTGGTCTCTCTGCAGAGCAAAACAATTACAATACCCCAACAAGAAAATGCCAAATGGGATGAAGAACTAAGGAGCCAGAAGCATTTACTTGTTTCCATCCCGGCTGCAGCTAGGGCTTCTCTGTTAAAATCAGGGACATCTTTGGAGAGTCTTGGAACACAACCTCAGATGAATGGACTGTATCACACTTCCTGCTCCCATTTTTCATATATCCCTCATTTAGGGAAAATGTGATGATTGGTATTTTGATATAAAGTTCTGTTGGATGCTAGGCTTGCTGGGAAAGTGCATGTGAGCAAGAGCTGGTTAATTTCTTCAGTACATGGTTTTAACACCATTAACCAGTCTGCTCATAGCTTGAAATGCATGCCATATTTAGAGTATACCAGCTCTTAGTAAATGTTTTTGGAATAAATGAATCAATGATCAATCACAAGAAAATGATTCTCCCATGACAGTAGCTGGGGGAGGGGTTGGAAGAACCACTTGAGGTCTTGCTCTAGCTCCTTTATCGATTAAGTCTTGTTCTGATTCAGAATCGGCAACTTTTGGAAGTGAAATACATCTCCTCTTTGGAAAACAGAAATTCAGGGAACAGGGAGGAGGGTGAGAGCTGGCAGTTATTCTCTGAGATAATGTATCTTTCATCTCCAGTGCCAATTCCAAACTGTCTGCCTGAAGCCACCTGCAGAAAATCAGTCTCAGGCAGGCACACCGAAGATGCTGATTGAGTAAATTTAGGATGAGTCCTGAGAAACTTTATTACTTTTTAAATCTCCACAAGTGATTCTGATGCTCCGAGGTAAGAATCACAGCTATAAGCACATGTCCAGATTCTGGAGGAAGAGATGCTGAAATCAATTAGTGATGTCTGCCTGGAGTGTCAGAAGGCAAAAGAGAAGTGTATGTACTCCATTTTCTGACCTTGTTTTATAAGCTTCTTGTTTTCCTATAAGACACGACCTTTTAAGCCTTTATTATTGTTGACCTGTCAGAAAGGATCAGAGGAGAGAGGAGGATACCACCTAAAAGAAAAGTATACTAACAGGGAAGAAAACCCACAAAAACAAAAGTTCCCTGATCTTTGTATTTCTTGAAGACTTATGCTTCTCTCCAAAGTAAAGCTATGTTGAACGACCAAAAACTAATCTTATATGTCTAAGCTAAAGAATCTATCAGAGAATCTATCAAAGTCTATTGGTTGGACCTAACTGTTGAAAATAAAATAACTTATAGCATCAAAATCATGACCAAATTTATAGCATCAAAATTAGGAGAGCCCCAAATCAAAGAGAAGCCTATCTAAGAAAAACATGATATTAATAAGATTTCATAGGCACGCACGCACACACACACACATATATATTTTTCACTTCCTAGAGTCGTATTTCTATCTGTCAGAATCAGAAAAAATTTTAATAATCTAAAACAAGTCTGAAGCCATACTGGGGGCATCTAGACTAACCCTCAAACTTACAAACAAACCAAAGCCCAATCTGGTTGATAATTATTCTACCGACTTTCAAATTTTCCCCTCAGAAATTCTCACTTTCCCTACTTCCTTACTCATAGAGACCTTAACTCTCAACTCTCTACTTTCATTGTGCCCATCAATTCTGCCCTTACATTCATTTCTGTCACTATCCAGTTTACCTTCCATGGTCCTCCACTCCAATCACTCCCTCAATATCATCAGCTTTCATTTGCCCTGGACCGTACTTTGAACCCCTTTCAAAACTCCAACCCAAGATCTTTTCAGTGGTCCATGTTCTCCTACCAGAGCTGTCATATTTAGTTAGATAAAATAACACAACACAATATGAACTCATATTCTCATTTCACTGCCCCCTAGTTTCTGTCCCCTAACTCCAACAGAATTATTTTCACTGAAGTGGTCAATGACACATTTGCTGCCAAAAAGGAGGCTATTTTTTAGGTTTAAGTAAATTCCTCAATCTCATCTGCCCTAATGGATCACATCTTACTTACTGAAATCTTCTTCCCCTTGGCCTCTGTGGGATTTTTGCCTTCTCTGACCACTCCTTGCCAGTCTCGTTTATGGGATTTTCTTTCTCTTCTTGGTCCCTAAAATTGTCCTTAAGTGTTCTAAATTGAGACCTGCTCTCCTCTCACTTTCTACTTTTACCTATGTTCATAGATAGGTACCATCCATATCAGTGCTTTTCAGCGGGGAGCAATTTTGCCCCCCAGGGAACATTTGCCAATATCTGGTAACATATTCCATTCAGTATGGTCAAGTAGAGGTAAAGGATGTTAGTAAATATCCTATAGCGCACAAATTGCTCCTCATAGCAAAGAATTACCTGGCCCCAAATGTCAGTGGTGTCAAAGTCGTAAAACCCTAGTGCATATGATAATGAATCACAAATTTGTTTGTATAGTATGGGCTTCTGAGAGTCAGAGCCATATATCTAACTGCCCACTAGGCTTTTCTACTTGATAGCCCACTGGCATTTCAAACCAAGAACTGCAACCCAATTGTGTTCTTCTAAAAACTTTGCCTCCTAGGTTCATTTTTTAGAGTAATAGCACCACTGTTTACTCACATAAGAACCCTGAGAGCCATCCTTGATTCATCCTTTCCATCACTGTTGAAATCTTATCTTTAATGAAATTGTGAAATATACCTCTTGAACATTTCTTCAATCATCTACCACGCTTCATTTTTTGATGTCTACTTTTCCAGTCTTCTTGCCATTCATGCCCTCTGTCTCCCTTCTATAATAGACATGCCAGAAATAATTATTTTATTTTTAGTTGTAATAAAATTAAATATAGTACAACTGGAATGTCCCATGCTTCTACTGGTCACAGAGCCCTCACATATTCTATTCTCTTTGTCTACAACACTTGGAGCTTGCCTACGATCCCTTTCCCCATGGATACATACCTACACGTGTACACACCCTTCACCTGATGAATTTGTTCAGGTTTTGCTGTGGATTTCATTTCCTCCAGGAAGCTTTCCATAATATTTAGAGCCTGGGCACCTCTCCAGTGCTCTTCCCTAGCGTCCTGTCTTTTCCAAACAGGCTGTTCAGATAGCTTGTCTAATAGACTGGAATTTCCATTTTCTCTTTGTAACACTGATGCTTACCACATTTCTTGCACCTAGCAGGCCCCTGATAAAGGTCTGTAAGTAAATGAATAAATCAATGATCCATTGTTCACTAGTTAGTACCAAATTTAGGAATTCATGGAAGCTCTTTCTCAAACAAAATTTAATAAAAACCTGGCCACCATGAAAATTTTTGGATTAAAGCAATTTAAATTAAAACAAAGGAAATTAGAAACTATATCACACTAAAACTTTATATATATATATATATATATATGCGCAAAGATTTTGTGAAAAATAAAGTTTACACATGAATTGAATAAATCCAACCATGCTTTCATTTCAATCCTTTTGTAACAGGTCATTCTTAATTTGGCATAGAGCATATGTGTGCTATCTGAACTGCTGCAAACTGTTGGGTGATAAAAAGTTAACTCTACACTTTTATCTGATCTTTTAGCTCGAGTAAGCACACAAACTGTTTATCAGCACCTGAATTTTATCCTCGTTTTTTAAACGTTCAACACTGCTTACACTTAGCCTTCCAAACAGGATCATTCTAAAGCCATCCCAGTTGAGCTTTCTTTGCAACTGTGCTTAAGTGTGATATTTGCATGCAAGTGCTAAGTCTAAGTAACTTTTACAGATGAAAAATAAAGTCCAGAGAAAGTAAAAGATGAAGAGTTAACATGAATCCCCCTGTGC
The DNA here is from genome assembly GCA_028533885.1 of Nasua narica. Taxonomy (NCBI): domain Eukaryota; kingdom Metazoa; phylum Chordata; class Mammalia; order Carnivora; family Procyonidae; genus Nasua; species Nasua narica. The sequence continues at coordinate 7,747,977 of CM052806.1, forward strand.
TACAACCATAGTCTTTGTATCTTAGATATTGCAACCACACAAAAGAAGAGATTACTGAAGAGTTTCATTCTTCTACTGTATTAGGTTATACTCTGTAAAGCAAATCTACCTCCAGATTTGGACAGAGGGAGTACAGGAAATGAGAGTCTCCAAGGTTTGGGTGCCTCAATGAATTTAAGCTTAATTTTCTTATCTTACAGATATGTGAACTTAGCTCAGTCATTATTTGAAATTTTGTGGAATGAAATTCATTTGCTGTGAACATGAACTTCTTCCTGGGACAGGAAGAGAAAGTAAAACACTTTTTCTTACATCTTTATGTAGTGAATCAGCAAATTATTTCTATTCTTAGGCTTAAGACATTTTCCAGTCCTGGACCATTTGGTGGAGCTTCTCCTATGTGGCCTGCTGTCAAACTATAACATGCACTGTGCAACCATTAGAAACTAATATTAAAAAGGAAGCTGTGGAACTCAGTTGGTATATACTATCATTCTCTTTCCTTGTTTAGAAAATGTCCCAAAATGTTATATCTCCTTAGTCTTCCAGTACAAGGGAAAATCAGTGATTCATTAATAGATCCCTCATATTGCATTCTTCTAGGTTGTCTGTAAGCCATTTCAAAACTGAAGGAAATTAATTACTCATTTGCAGAACTTAACAGCCATACTGTAGCTAAGGCTCTATACAAAGCTTGGGGTACCTACATGAGTATAAGAATTCAAAGTCTAGAAGAGAAAGTAGGCATGTAAAAATTATTTCAATATAATATAATAAAGTTTATATTAAGAGTCAACATTTATGGAGGCCTTATCACCTACCAAATGCTATTCTAAATGCATGGAATGGATAAACCCATTTAATCTCTGTAATGGCCCTATGATGTAGATAGATTTCACTGTTATGCTCCCCTGACTCCCTTTATAAGTCTAATGGACTTTTGATGTGTCAATTCTGTAAGGCTAGAGTCTTCAGTTATCCAATCAAAAACTAAAGTAGGTGGTACCATGGTGATATTTTGCAGATATGATTAAAACCCTTAATCAATTAACAGAAGAGATATTATTCTACATAAACTTGGTCGACCAGCTTCCATCAGTTTGAAAGGCCTTAAGAGTGGGGAGCCAGGATGCGGAGAAAGGGGAACCCTCCTACACTGTTGGTGGGAATGCAAGCTGGTACAACCACTCTGGAAAACTGTATGGAGGTTCCTCAAAATGTTGAAAATAGAGCTACCCTATGACCCAGCAATCGCACTACTGGGTATTTACCCTCAAGATACTAATGTAGTGATCCGAAGGGTCACATGCACCTGAATGTTTATAGCAGCAATGTCCACAATAGCCAAAGTATGGAAAGAACCTAGATGTCCATCAACAGATGAGTGGATAAAGGAGTTGTGGTATATATATTCAATGGAATACTACGCAGCCATCAAGAGAAATGAAATCTTGCCATTTGCAACGACGTGGATGGAACTAGAGGGTATTATGCTAAGTGAAATAAGTCAGTCAGAGAAAGATAATTATCACATGATCACTCTGATATGAAGAATTTGAGAGGCAGGTCAGGGGTTATGGGGGGGTGGGGAAGAGAAATGAAACAGGATGGGATGGGAAGGAGACAAACCATAAGAGACTCCTAAACTCACGAAACAAACCAAGGGTTGCTGGGAGGTGGCGGGGTAGGGATATGGACATTGGGGAGGGCATGTGCTATGGCAAATGCTGTGAAATGTGTAAGCCTGATGATTCACAGACACGTACCCTGGGGTAAATAATACATTATATGTTAATAAAAAATTAAAAAAAAAAAAAGAGTGGGGAGCTGAGGCTTCCCTGATGAAGAAGAAATTCTAACTTTGGACAACGGCTTTATCTGATACCCCAGAGTTTCAGCCTGCCCTTCCTGATGGACTTGCCGGACAGATTTTAGACTTGGGTAACCAACCCTTGCAATCCCATAAACCAATTCCTTGCAATAAATCTCTTAATATGTATCTCATACTGGCTCTGCTTTTCTGGTTGAACCCTGGCTGATATAGTAAGAGAGTAAACAAAGCCAGGGAGGTTAAGTAACTTGCCCAAGGTAATAGGGTCAATGCATGGGGGAGGAAGATTGAAACTCAGGGAGTTTGAATGCAAAGTCCCTGCGCTGAACAACTATATTCACATATCTGCTAGAAATTTCAGTTCAAGAGAGGTTCAAAGGAAGCAATCTTTAATTCTGATTGAAAGGATTGGTGGCAAAACAGGAAGCCCTCTCATGGGAAGATTTAAGGTGAGGAAATGCTTGGACTGGATTTTGAGGGATAAGCTGAACTTTATGAGTGACTACTATGTGAAGGGCATACCAGATGAGGAAGCTACAGAAGCCCTGGGGGTGATTCAATAGGGCATAAAAACAGACATACGTACATAAATAGGGCAATTCTTGTCACCACTGAGAATGTTTCCCTCCAGTTTCTCATCTATGAAAGAGTTGGATTAGATGACCTCTAAAAATTGTTGTGAAGAATAAATAGGATGCATAAAGCATTTTGCAAGCTGCCCGGCACAGTGGATTTCCTACCAAAGTCACTTCCCTCTCTCCACAACAAGTCCTCTCTCTCCTCCAAAGTCCCCTGAAAGTGCTTTATGCTCTGATACTGATGATAAATTAGCACTCATGAGAGACACTCCATTCTATTCAACTCCTTTTTTTTTTTTTTTTTTTGTGGAATAGAATAGAATATACTCACCAAGTGCCGGGAACAATGAAAAGAACAGGCACCATCTCTAACTTCAAATTGTTTACAGTCTGGTCATAATGGAATAATTTTAAGTGGGTTATGATCTAAGTGGGATATGAAGAGGAAAACAGATGTGGCTAAGAGAGCTAACTAGAAGGGTTTGAGCAAACTACTCAAACTGAAGACTTTCTGGAAGAAGACTTCTCAACTGGAATCTGAAAAATGAGTAGGAATCATCTAAATGATTCATGTTTAAGTAGTCAATAGAGTACATGTGAGGTTTTGATGTAAGAGCAGGTCTAAATGACCACTGTCATTGTTTATTATTAAAAGAGGAAGTGGCATAAAGAATTCCTAAAGTTCCCCTTACCCATGCCCCCTTCAAAGAGTGTCTGTGGACTTTGACAAGTTAGTGTGACCTACCTTCTGGTGGGCACTACTCAGGCAATGAGAAGGACACATGTATGGAATCTCCATCTTGTACAAACCAAAAGTCTAAGCAAACATGCCTGAACTCAAGTTCATTTCACATTTGCCTTTGCTTCTCCTTAAGCTTGGAATATTTACTCACTTGGTATTTCAACCAGACTCTGGTTTCTGCCTAGTTGGCTAGCGTCCAATGATAATTTGATGTCATGTGGTGTGACAACAATAATTTAGCTTCTATAGTAAAATGGAAGGTAATAATTAGAGTAGACGGGGAAAATGCAGTGACTCTCCTGTGGTATTATAGAAGCTTTCCTAGCCACATTGATCAATTCTCATTTAAGTTTTTTTTCCTTTACAGGCCTTCTATTTTTTCTTGTTATCCAAAAACATTTAATGAAGAAACTCACATGATTTATATGTTCTATGAACTAGAGTTGTACCAGATATTTACCTGAACTCCATGTATGTGTGGTATCTTAGGACAAGATCATGTATAAACAGTCCTGCTAGGACTAAACATACCAACCCTTCAGAGAAAAGAACAGAGGAAGGTCATAATCAGATACCTAAGGTTCATTTAAAAATGGGGCCCAGGCCTCAGGAAGAGCTATAGCAAATGTTTTAGAGAAAGGATTTCAAGAACTTTAGCCACTTAGCAAACTGAGCGTTACCTGAGTAAGTAGGCTTGTGCCCTATTCCATGCATACAGAGGAAGGGGGCTAACATTTCCCAGAGGATGCTGCTGAGGGAGCCTTAGATTCAGTTCTCTCATTTGGACAGTTGGAGGTTGGTTCGGGGACACTCCTTGGAAGTCCCAGGACTTTGTGACATTACATCAGATTGGGTGAACATGTAACCACAATGACCTTAAGTTACTTGTCTAAAGGAGCCATTATTCCCTGGTGAAGTCCAGTCACCTCTGGGACCCAATATTAGTAGGACCAGAGAGCACAGGGACCGGACAGAGCTACACAAAACTGAAGCATCGAGCAAGGACTAGCAAGGACCAGCAATGTCCAGTGAGGAGTAAATCAGAGCTGTAGATAATGGGATGAGAACTTCATTCATCTGCAGTGAAGGGGCCCAGAACCTGCATGCTGAGGGCACATGTCTGTGTTTGGGGTTGAGGGAACATAGAGAACATTTGGGCTCTACCATTTCAACAGAGACAGATGAAGTTCCATCAAACAGAACCAAGAACCTGAGTGTCAAGGCTCTGAGGAAAGCACAGGTATGAGTGTTTTCTCTGCTTTTTCAGAGATCATGCTGCCTCCCTTGAGTATGAACTATTGCAGGATGAAATCCAGCCAATGATGGGAGAGGTATTTCCTGGTAAGGGGACATCCCTGCTCTGATCATATTTTGCCACAGAAGAAAGGCCTATGAAACTATGAGGAAGAGTCTTCTAAGAAGAGAAGGAGAGAGAGAGAGAGAAAGACAAAGATACAGAAAGAGAGTTAGATTGAGAGATCCTCTTCCATTTGGATAAACCAGAATCACTAGAAATGGACAGACTTGTCTGAGGTTCTAAATCTCACTATCTCTTCTATTCCTGCCTTAATCAGGTCTTTTCTTGTTCCAAAGGACAGAGTAAGACTCTCATGACATCTTAGGTGACAAGATGTAGGGGAGTTAAGCTAGATGATATATAAAAGCAACAGATTTAAAGCTGGGTCTCATAGAGTAATAGAAACACTGGCAATTGGAAATCAGGCCTTCTAGAGAAGTAAAACGTCATTAAGGGGTCACCAGCTCCAGCAACCTGGCTCTCCAGTTGTCTTCTTTGTAGTTGACAGTTATGACTACCTTATACCTTTCTATTCCAGCTTGTAGCTACTTGATTGATCAGTCCACCTCAACTAATTTCTGCTCACCTCAGGGCTTCTGCTATATCATGGCTTCCACTTATCATCTTCTCTATCACTTGTTCCACAACTGTCTTCTAGAGTCTACCATGTAAGCTCCCTTAAAGTTGGAATCTGTACACTCAGTAGGAAGGTTTAGAGACATCGGCCGCTAATGCTGCCATTCAGCTGGGGCCACCCCTACTGTAATGAACTACTTGAGGTTCTTGCATTGTCTACAGGGGAGGGGACCATGGGCATGTCAGACACTTAAGAGTGGCATAGCCCCTCTGTTACAAAGACAGAATATATGGGCATATAGAGGCAGTAGAAAACAAGTAGATAGATGCAACATGCTGAAGAAATCAATATTTTTCTAAAATGCACGTGTGCACACACATACATATACACACTTGATAATAGAAGGTGGTATTCCAAGGGATCCTCATGTGATTAGAACATCTTCAGATATCATAGACAGGAGAAATTTTCTGGTTTCTCCAAATATAGGAGAAAAAAGAAAGGAGGAGAAATAGGAGAGGTGAGAAATATCACCAACTTTACAAAATATTTAATGTGAGCAAAATATTTAATGTGAGCAGAAACCAGTGATAGGATTGCGTTCACATCTGGATTGATGAAAAGAAGCAAAACAGTTAAGTATAGTTGCTGAAAGGGCACAAAGAAAGTATTTTGAAGAAAACAGTGTTTAACACCCAGTGCTTCTGGAAATACGTGCCCTCCTTAATATGCAAACAATGAATCATGGAACACATATTTAAAACTAATGAAGTACTATATGGTGACTAATATAGCATTCATTAAAAAAACACTTATATTTCACAATTCGAGAAAGTAAAAAGCAGAACATTTTATAAACTACATACTGATCACTCACTTCTTTTAATCCTCTGGGAAATACCTTTTCTTCCTTTTCGCAGGTAATTCAGTAATTCTCTTAATCCCACAAGATATATGTCCTCAATTTACAGACGAAGAAACTCAGGCTCAAAGTAGTTATGAAACGTGCATGCCGGGGCACCTGGGTGGCTCAGGAGGTTAAGCATCTGACCCCCTGATTTCAGCTCAGGTCAAGATCTCAGGCTCAGGAGATTGAGTCCTGCATCAAGCTCTGCACTTCTGGGCATGGAGCTTGCTTGAGAATCTTTCTCTCTCTCCCTCTCTCTGTTCCCTGCTCCACTCTCTCTCAAAAAATTAAAAAGTAAAAATAATTTTAAAAATCTTGCATGATATCACACAACTAGTATGTGTCCTTGCTATGTCTTCATTTGTGTCAAAATTCTTTGGTATGAAAACTCACTCTGACATTAATTTTTGATTTTGATTTTTTTTATGATGTGAAATTTACTTTGAGTGAAATACAGGAATACCAAGTGAACACTCCAAAGAGATTTGAGTAATGTGTAAATCATTGTATCTACCACCACAGCCAAGATAAAGAATATTTCTAGCAACTCAGAAAGTTCCCTCGTGGCCTTCCCAGGCAATCCACGCTTCCTATTGTGACCACAGATCTGAATGTCTGTCATGTTAGATTAGTTTTACCTATGCTTGACCTTAATATAAATGAACTTGTACATTATGCATTCTTGTGTGCCTGGCTTCCCTCTGTCTACAGCATGTAAGTTTTACCTGTGAGGCATGTGTCAGTCTTCTTAATTTGAGCCACTGTGGTAGATGTAAAGGCTCATTATGGCTTTAATTTGTATTTCTAATGATATTGAGCAAATTTTCATGTGTTTATTGGCTATTCGTATACCTTCTTTTGTGGCTTGTTCAATTATTTTGTCCATTTATAATTGAGATATTTGTCTTTTGTATTAATTTCTTTATACATTCTGGATTTAAGACTATTGTCAGATTATATATATGTATATTTGGATGATGTAGATATATGGTGAATATTTTCTGTCTGTGACTTGATTATTCATCTTCTTAATTCTGTATTTTACTGAGAAATTTTAATTTTCATGAAGTCTAGTTTATCAGATTTTTAAATGTTTACTGCATTCAAGTCCTCTTAAGTATATCTTTGCTATCCCTAAGGTCATTGAGTTATTCTCCTATGGTTTCTTCCAGAGGCTTTATAATTTTGGTTTTTACATACATGTCTCTGATCTATCTTGAATGAAATTTTGGATGAGGTGTGAGCTTTATATCAATGTTCATTTTTCCCTCTACATTTAACCAGTTGTTCCAATTCCACTCATTGTAAAGACTTTCCTTACCACATAGAAATTACCTAGTACGTTGGCAAAAATGATTTGTGGAGGGCACGTACTGCATGGAGCACTGGGTGTGGTTCATGAACAATTAATCTTGTAATCCTGACAAAATAAAATAAACATATTTGGGGAAAAAATATACAGATATATATGTATACATAAAAAATGATTTGAAAGTATGCGGTTCTATTTCAGGATTCTCTGTTCTTGTACCATTGACTCATTTGTCTATCCTTAGGTCATCAGCATACTATTTTACTATTCTCATCTTATATTAAGTGTGAAGTCAAAAATGAGGTAGAATGAATCCTCTAATTCAGTTATTATTTATCAAAATACTCTAGATCTTTTGCCTTTCCATATAAATTTTAGAATTAACTTGTTAACTTTTCCCCCAAAAAAGTATTGAGATTTGGATTGCTATTGCATTAAATCTATAGATCAATTAGGGAAAAAATGACATCTTAACAAGTTTCCCAGTACAAGGACATGATAAGTCACTTCATTATCTAGGGCTTATTTAATTTCTCTTAGAAATGTTTTATAGTTTTCTGTGGACAGTTTTTTTCCCCCAAATATGTTTATTTTATTTTGTCAGTGTTACAAGACTGATTGTTCTTAGAAGTTTGTTAAACTTGTTCTAAGCATTTTATATTTTTCATGATATTGTAAATTGAATTGTCTTTTAAGTTTCATTTTCAAAGTGTTTACTTCTAATATACCGATAAATAGCTGATTTTTATATATAGGCCTTGATTTTGAATATTTCTTAAGAGTTACTCCATGTGAAAAATCATTCAATCCCTGGATAAAGTCAGTTTACATCTTCCTTTGCAATAAAAGTGCTTTTAATTTTTTGTATTACTTTATTGCACTGAAAGTACTTCAGTGAAATGTTAAGTAAAAGTAATGAGAGTAAATAATTCATAGTTTGTTTCTGATATTAAGAAGGAAATGTTCAACATCCACCATTATGTATGCTATAAGGAAATCTGGGTTACCAAGCTAATAGCAGCTGTATAAATCGAAATTTGCAAGGGTATTCCCTAAGGGAAAACATAAGAACAACTAAAACTTCACAAAACCTACTCTCATGATAAGAAAAAAAGAAAGGAAATATGGAAACTTCAAATTACCTGTACATAGAAACACAAACACCAATCTCTAAGCTATTTTTAACATTCCCATTGTCAGCCTCACTGGAGAGCGAGGGCTGTTTGGGAAAACAAAACAAAACAAAACAAAACAAAAAAAACAAAGAGGAGATGTCGGGAAACCCAGAATTGGCATAAAATCACTGACAGAGGAGAAAGCACACCTTAAGTGTGTTAAGATTGAACAAGAATCCTGATGGCTAAGTACAAATTACAGGGAAAGAGCCTTAAAAAATCTTAAGGAAGCAGTTCTCTAAAGGCAATACTTCAGAACAGAAAATGGTAAAATGGAAGCTACCGTGGCTCTTTGGAAACTTGTGGTAAAAGAAAAAAAGAGGTAAGTGAGGCAAATTTAGGATTCTGTAAAACAAAATAATACCGAAATACCCAAGGACATGGGACCATCCCATTCTCCCACCCAGTGAGTCACTAGGTAAATAAACCATATTTTCCTATTCTGACAAAAGAGATAATCTTGAACTAGCAATCTCATAAATCACTCCATACCAACAGACCTGGCCTGAAAATGTAGAGATACAAGCAATATCCATCTATACAAAACTAACATAAAAAGGAAATAGAAACTTAGAATGAAAACTGAGAACAAAATGTAATAAAAATGAGAATCAAAAATTTCCAGCTGGTGAACCATGCTCCCTTCCAAGAAAATTAGTAATAAAGTAGGAGAAAACTATAACACACTTCACACTGAATTAAATACTTTCCAACAGGCACTTAGGAATACAAAAAAAAAAATCCTACCTTTAATTGGAAATATAAAAATCAAGCAAATAAAAGCATCAAGAAAGGAAATGAGATTTAATTAAAATCATTAAATACATAGAAGATAAAAACAAAATTATGTCAAGTAATAAAGAAGAAATTATAAACTGTCCAAGGAAGAATGAATTTTGATGAAAACTTATAAGAGACATTGAAACATAACCAAAAAATGAACACAAAATAGGGAAAGTAAAACTGTTCAGAGAAAAAGCATCTGTAGTAGCAGAGAGGGAAAGAGCATCTAATTTTTGTATAACTCAAGACATTGAAGAGGAAAAACAAAACAATGAAAAAAAGTAATATTTAAAAGTATAATACAGGAAAATATTATAGAAATAAAAGAAGACACAATCCCAATATATTAGAAGGACCCACCATGTACCCTGAATACTTGGCCCACAAAGTAAAATCACTAGTTCCATCCTAGTAAAGTCATTAGATCTTAAATACAAAAAATATATATATAATATATCCTCAAAGATTCTTTCCAATAAAAAATACACAAACAAGCAAACAGTGAAGATACAAAAAATAATTAAGAATTTTATATTCAGTCAAGTATATTAAGTATCAGTCTAAATAAACAGTTTGAAATATACAAGGACTTGGTGAATTCTACAATCATGAGCTTTTCTTAAATAATACACTAGAGAATGAGATTCATCTAGCAAAGAGATTGTAGAAGATGACTCGATATAAACAAATGACCTTTAAACACTTGAAAGAAAAAGATTACAATATGACTCACAAAACATGATCTAACTATGTGATGTACTCTTGTGACTTGTTTAAACAAAGTCTTTGAGAAAGTCTAAAAATAAAGAGATAAACTGCCACCACTGCCACCTATCACTAAAGCAGAAACTGCCACATCTCTCATGGTGGGGTGAGGGGGGGTGGGCATGCGCCACAGCCCAACCACTGATGGGCTACCTCACCAATGCCTGGAGGGAGAAAGAAGGGGTAACAAAATAAAACGGGCATTTTTCAGGGTAAATCAAAGTAAGAACACAGCACCCTGTCTCATACAAGGAATGCAGCTACTAAAACCTGGACTAGCAGTGAATTTAACAGATTTTTTTCCTCTAGTATCCCACAGTCTCAACACAACCTCAAATTTAAAAGTGGTACCAAGGAGATGGGTACGTGGGCACAAATTGAAAAAACTCAAGGAGAAGTCTTACGGTTCTGCTTTAAGAAATGAAAAGGGAACTTCTAACACATAGAGAGCATGGAAATAAACTCTTGATTTTCTTTCAAAGGTCTTTTTTTCCCCCAGCCCTCCAGAGTCCACTCCTCCTATGGTAATGATGGCAATAACAGCAATAGCCCTGGAGATTTGTGAACCCTACATCCCTGAAGGAGAGTAAACCTCCTCTGTGCTAAGTTATGATTCCAAGAAGATTAGGCAAATCCACTGCGATTTTTCTCCTTGTGTCTTCCTGCTGTTTGGCCCTAGGTAGGATTGTGATTAAAAGCAGTACATACAGCCATGAAACTAAAACCTCAGCTTTTTGTCTGGAAGACCAAAAGAGGGAGCCTCGGAGAACCAGAAAATACCAGGGAGATAGTGGATAGGAAGGATAGGGATCACTCCAGAACTGTACTTGTGTGGATCTGATATTAAATAGCATACCAATATGTTGAGTACTGCACTCAGGGATAGGTCAGCACATCAGTTCCAAACTAACCATGAGTGGTGTACATGAGGGACAGAGATGACACTAAAGCCACAATCCACAGAAGGCTGGTTATAAAATGCAGCCTGAATTAAACAAAGTTGATTGCCTTAAAAAAAGAATTCTCCATAGGATTTAAATAAAGCCCAGAACCTCATAACATAATATTCAAGATATGCAGGATACACTCCAAGTTACTCATCATAAGATAATCAGGAAAATCTCAGGTTATATGGTAAAAGACATCAAGAGACACCCTCACCAAGAGGACACAGGCGTTGATATTATTTAGCAAAGACTTTAAATGAGTTTTTATAAAAATGTTCAAAGAAGTGACAAAATAAATGGAAAGAATTTAATCTTTCCATTTATTTCCAAGTTCCAGCAAAGAAATAGAAGATACAAATTAGAACCAAAACAAATATTAACCAAAAAAAAATACAATAATGAAAATTAAAAACTTATTGTATGGAATGGAGATGATAGAAAAGTAATTAACTTAAAGACAGATTGATAGAAATTATCCAGTCTTAATAACACAGAGAACAAAAGAATGGGGGGGGATGGTGGAAATGAACAGAGTCCTAGGGAGCTTTGGGAAAATACCAAAAGGCTTAACATTTGTATTACTGGAGTTTCCGAAGAAGAGAAAGAACAGGAAAATAAAAGAAATAATGACTTAAAACTTCCCCAATTTTTTGAAAGATATAAACACAAAGATTCAGGAAGCTGAATGAACCCTAAATAGGATAAACCACACACATATAATAAAATAATAATAATGCTCACACATATCATAATCACATCAATTAAAATTAAGGAAAAAGAAAATGTCTTGAAAACAGCTAAAGAAAAATAATGTATTACTTATAGGACAATAATTTGAAAGACTAGGATTTCTCATAAGAAACCACTGAGTACAAAAAGATTTGGAATAATATATTTAAAGTGTTTAAAGAACAACAACAAAAAAAGTGTTTAAAGAACAGAAATACCAACTCGGAATTCTATATCCAGCAAAAATATCCTTCAGAAATTAAGGTGAAATAAATTGAGGTAAAATTTAAAGAATACACATTCTTTTTAAGTGCACATGTAACTTTTACCAAGATGGATGATGTAATGGGTCAAGAACAAACCCTAACAAGTATAAAATAATTTAAATCATAGAAAGCATATTATATGATCTTAATGATTTAAACTAGAAACCTATAATGGAAAGATAAAAGGAAAATTTTCAAATACTGGAAATAAACAACACTTCTCAATAATTGTGGGTCAAAAAGATCACAAGGGAAATCTGAAAATATTTTGAAGTGAACAAAAATTAAAATGCATATATCAAAATTTGTGAGTTATATTTAATCAATGCCTAGAGGAAGATTTATCACCTTGAAAGCTCACATCAGAAGACCTAACCAGTAAATGTGGGTCACTGTTTGAAATGCTTCTGTAAAGTTTCACAGTTCTTTAGCAAAAGAGGTGAAAGGAACAAACATTTGTTGAGCCCTTACTGGACCCAGACAGTTACCTACTTACTAAATATTTTCCCATACTTTCTTATTTTGCCATCATAACAAACCTGGAATGTAAATATCCTCATTTTATTCATTTTACAAATGAGAAAACTGAGGCTCAGGGAGATTAACCTCCCCCAAATCACACAAATCCATTGTCAGGACTTTTTAGCTGCCCAAATTAACAATCGATGTGTTAATGGAGAGATGGGTGGATAGATGAAGTACTATCTTTCAGATGAAGTGAAAGATGATTGGTAAAGTAATTTTTAAAAAATCTCATTGAGCCATGATTCCAATGCACTATATATAAAATCTACAGAAAAAATCACAGTCCTCCCTCTATACAGGTGTTTCCAAAACTTAGTACATCATAACTATTTTCTAGAATGCTTGTTAGAGCCACGTATGCCCAGCTTCCTTCTTAGAAGGGACTAGTTTCATGGAATAATGGAGGAAAATGGGCCTCTACCAAGCTACCTAGTGACATCCATGCCAAGGATAAGTGTGGAGAGGCTATATCATATTTGCAATAAAGTTGAAGTGATGTAAGAGAGGGATTTTCACAGTTCACAACAGTACAGAAAAAGGAATCAAACCCTATACAGCAGAAATTATGCTATATGATTAATGTGGCAACACCTCATATGAATGGGGATGGTGATCGCCAGTGATCAACAGATGAACTGTGCTATGTCTGTGAGGGTGTGAATCACTACCAAGATGGTGAATCAGTTATGGGAAGGGAGAGGTCAGGATAAGGTCACCTTTTTGGGTTTTATATTTTATTATTTCATTTAACAAACATTTTTGGAACTGTAGTAATTTAAATTTTCCTGAGGCATGGATTTGAATATTTTTTGGTGGTCATACAGAGTGAGCATTACTCTCAGAAATAACCCAATCAACCATCTAGAATGTGCCTTTCTTCACTCTTTATTACTTACATCATGAATTTTGTGGAAAATATTAGTTTTGTTCCATGATATGATTCTCTCCCCAAAAATTCTATCATCACAGTTAAAATGTGGTTTACTTAAACTGTGAGAATATGAGCAAAAATCACCATGAAGTGATTTGGAAACAAACACAAAAAAAGATTTATATTGGTTTCCAAGTTATTTATTTCCAAATCACAAATTGCTTTATTTGCTAAAAGTCATGGGTTCAGTCCCTCAGGAATATTGAAGGTCTACAGAATATTACTTAATTATGCTTATTATTACACCTAACATGACACATATAAATAGACACACATAAAAATATCACCCAGAATTTGAGGGATAATCCATGATTATTTAGTACATACAGTTTTTAAAAATGCAATTATTAAAACTGCATTAACTTTACTAGTTTTACTTGATTACTTCACACTTACCTTTGAATATAATGGCCCAGCTTCATTAGGTCTGGGAGTGTAATAAGCATTGCGTTCAACAGAGAAAATTTGCTTTGATCTAATAGGAAGGACTAATATGCAGCCTCAAGAGATAATGAGTAACTGCATTACATTATGCTCTTCAATGGCAGGGGTCATTCTTCACTCATTTATTAATGATTCAATTCTTGCAATATAGAATATATCCCTGAGATGTTCATTAACTAATCCAACAAGGTGTCATAGATTTAGAGCTGTTTCTGTGCTTTCATATATTAGGGGAGAAAAGGAGAACAGATTGCATTATGACACCTAGAAATTTGTTAGTGGCATTCTTTAATCTGGGGGCTTTATATGTATTCTTTAATCTAATACTTTGTATGTATTCCAAAGTTTTTCTTTTTGAGCTGATGAAATACATGGTTAATCAATCTTACTTTCCAATGCTTACTCCAGGAAGTCACTATTAATCCAAGAGAATTGTCATGGAAGAATGTCATTTGCCAAACTAACTTTGGGGATAAAAAGGGTGAAGAGGAGGAGTCATAATATACAGTAAGGACAAAAGAGAAAATATACTGCTATATCACTAGTAGAATGTTTAAAATTGAAAAGACTAAAACTACTAACATTGGCAAAAATGTGAAGCAATTGGGAATCTGATTCATTGATGATAGAATATAAACTGGTTCTACCACTTTGGAAAACTACCAATAGAAACTAAGCATACATTTATCCTATGTCCAAAAATTCCATTCGTAGGTGTATGTATAGAACAGAAATGATCATAGATGCCTATAAAAAAAAAAGACTTGTACATAATACTCAGGAACAACTTTATTTATGGGGTGCCTGGGTGGCTCAGAGTCAATTAAGCATTGGCCTTCAGCTCAGGTCATGATCCTAGGGTCCTGGGATAGAGTCCTGCATCAGGCTCCCTGCTCAGCGGGGAGTCCACTTCTCCTTTTCCCTCTGTCCCTACCCCCCACTCATGCTCTCTCTCTCTCTCTCACTTGCTCTTGCTTTCTCTATCTCAAATAAATAAATAAATAAATAAATAAATAAATAAATAAATTCTTTAAAAAGAACTTTGTTCATAATAGCCAAATACATAATTATAGAAGAGTAGATAAGTTGCAGTAGTTCACATGGTAGAATACTATACACCCTACAAAGTTATAAGAAACTATTGATATATGCAACAACAGAGAAGAAATTTCAAATGATTACATACCATGGGATTGCATTTACTTGAAGTTCAGGGAACTTTCTGGAGTCATGATAATTTTCTAAATCTTGATCTGGTGGTGGTTACATTGGTGTGTACATATGTAAAAATTCACCAAGCTGTACTCTTTATATTAGTGCACTTCGTGTTAGTTATTCCTCAATAGAAAATAAAATAATAACATAAAATAACATAACATAAAACAGAGAAGAGTAGGATGTATTCAGGGGTTGGAGATTACTCATAGGAGGTTCAAAAATGTAAAAATCTTTTCTTCCTCATGGTTCCCTTTGTTGGCTTTTGTTTCTCACTCCTGTAGCTCTAAGTAGCTGTGTATTAAGGGACTGGTATCCTTTTCTTAGAAAAGGAGTTTCCTGTCCTAACAGATCTAATTTGGGGCCAGAGGAAACGGATTAGAGAAAGTAAATGAATCAGCCTCTTGAGGTACAAAAGTAGCCCAACCTAGACAACAAAGGAAAAATATCACTTATGCCAAGGTCAGTGCTCTGATTTTTATTAAGGTGTCCCTGGAGGAATCTCTTTGAGCCAGTCTCAGGGACATGGTGTGGTAGTTTTAACCACAAATAGCAGCTGGTAAGGATTTGGGGATTTGAGGTTCTGGTAATCTCTTTTTTTTTTATCAAAAATATAACCAACAGAATTATTCTTCTCAAGACTTTGTTTGGATTTTTGATTGGGGAGGACAAGTTGGCTGCAAGGAACACAAGCTAGCTCAAGCGAAAAGGAAGATTAATGAATGAACGACAAGGAATCATAGAGAATCTAAACAGGAAGTATGACAGGACACCCAAGGAAAGGAGGTGGAAAGCTAATCAAAAACTGAAACCAAGATGCCTTCTCTGCTCCTTTCTCTGTCTTGCTTCTCTTTGTATGCTTGTGACTCTTCACAGAGCTGTCTTGTCTATATACAGGTCTGTTTGCTCAACATGACCATTCCTAAATGGGTGGCAACATGGCAACTTCAACCCCTGGATGGAGTTCTCCACATCTAAGCAGTTTACTCTGCCACTTTAGGTCCAATTATTTATGATCCATGAAACTTTTTTAAGCTTCAGGATCTGGTTGTTGGGTTAATTCTAATGTCCTTCAGTAGGTGGACAGAAAACAATTGTGGTGCATCATACAATAGAATACTGTTCAGTGATAAAGGGGATTCTTTAAAAATTAGTGGATCGAGGTACCCCAAAATAGGGATGAATCTTCAACACATATATATTTTTTTCTTTTTAAGTAGGCTCCATGCATGGAGCCCAACACAGGGCTCGAACTCACAACCCTGAGATCAAGACCAGACCTGAGACCATGAGTCAGACATTTAACTGAGGAGGCAGCCAGATGCCGCTTGAACACATATTATTAAGTGAAAGAAGCCAGTCCAAGAAGGTTACATACTGCGTAATTCCATTTATATGACATTTTGGAAAACTATAGGTACAGTAAACAGATTGGTAGTTGCCAGGAACTTGGATGGAAGAAAAGGTTGAAGCCAGCCTTGCTCAGCAGGGAGCCTGCTTCTGCCTCTTCCTGCTGCTCCCCCCGCTTGTGTTCTCTCTCTCTCTCTCTCTGTTTCTGACAAATAAATTTTAAAAATCTTAAAAAAAAAAAGACAGTTGAAGCCAGGTTGAAGATTGAAGGAGTTCTTTAAAGACACTACAATGGTGGATACATGACTATGAATTTGCCAAAACCTATAGAACTTCACAGCACTAAGACCGAACCCTCATGTACGCAAATTTAAAAATCATTTAGGACGTCTGAGATCTCAGGAATGGAATACAGACTGGGACAAAGACATATAACTCTATTATAACTGTACAAAATAATCTCCTTGAAGGGGATGGGTAAACAACTTTAGAAATGAGTGGAGGGGCACTTGGGTGACTCAGTCAACTGAGTGTCCAACGCTTGGTTTCAGCTCAAGTCATGAACTCATGGTCATGGGATTGAGCCCCACATAGAGCCTTGCATTCAGTGTGGAGTCTGCTTGAGGTTCTCTCTCTCCCTCTGTGCCCCCCCTCTCACAAATAAAAAAAATCTTAAAAAAAAAAAAAAAGAAATGAAATGAGTAGAGTCTATAAGCCCAAAAGTGAAGGGAACTATACATATGTGCTGCACTCTGGTTGATAAAGTTTTTTCCCGTGGAACATAGGTTAATAATTCTGAAACCACTATACACCTATCCTGGGTTTGTACAATTAAGTAAATGGATGGTGGATGGCAGGAATCAGACAGGAGATACAGACATGCAAGAGGAGACTACAACGATTCATGCAGCAATGGACTGGAGTTGGAGTCCTCCAATATGAGCTCCCCTTTAGCCCAGTATAGATCAAAATGGCTACATATAGAAATATGTATAGAAATGTGTATATACATAGATATATATATGTATATCGCCTTGCTCTGTCAGCTGGGAGGGTCTAGAAGCAACAAACCCCAGTAACAACAAGCACACCTAGCAACCCGGATCTAGTACCATTCTCCAGTAAAAGACACCAGGGATCCCTGGAGAAATGGCTGATTCTAGGTCTAAGACAGAGGAGATTTAGGATGGGCCTGGAGCATCTTGTGCCAAAAAGTAAGTAAATTCTCAAAAAAACAAGCAATAAATGTCAAAGAGATAGAGGAGCCAACTGAAAGAGCTCCCAACATGCAATGAGCAAAAAAATAAGTAATACAGCATTGGATCATCACCCAAAGTATAAGATAAATATTCATGAGACCATACTGATATAAATAAATGATTGGATTGATTGATTGATTGATTGATTAGGAAAGAATAGACAAAATTTCCTATGTGAAAGAATTCCAAATAATTCATGCAGCTATTCCCCAGTGCAGCATGTTCAGATCATTTAACTCCCTACTTTTGTTGTTGTTGTTGTTGTTGTTAAGATTTTAATTATTTGAATCAATCTTGTAACACTGAAAAATTAAAATAAACAAATTTGGGGGAAAAAAAGATTTTAATTATTTGAGAGAGAGAGCATGAGCAGGAGAGGGGCAGAAGGAGAGGAAGACAGAGAATTCCAGGCAGACTCCACACTGAGCACCATGTGCACAGACAGACATGGGGCTTGATCCCACAGCCTGTGAGATCACAACGTGAATTGAAACCAAGAGTCTGCCACTGAACCAACTGTACCACCCAGGCGCTCCTTACAATTTCCCACTTCTGAAGCGTTTGCTGAGCATTGTGACTTCCTTCCCAAGAGGACAATATGCCCAGGGGAAAACAGAGTAATTTTACAGTGAGGAAACCCCACAGACGCTACCTCAGCCGGGAGATCAAGGTCAACATCAATATTGATATGTCATCTTAAGTGTGTACCGCTGTACACAATGATGTGATAAGAATGTCTCCTCTATCTCTGTGGTTTTCCTTCTAAACACCCATAACCCCATCTAGTTATGAGACAAGCATCATACAAAATCCAGTGGAAGGAAATTCTGTAAAAATATCTGACTAGTACTCTTTAAAACTATCTAGGTCCTCCAACCAGAAATATCTGGTGAATTGTCACAATCAAGAGAAGCCTAAGGAGGCATGACCGAATGTAATATGGTATTTTGGATGGGATCCTGGAACAAAAAAAAGACACAAGTAAAAAGTAAAGAAACCCAAATAAAATGTGGATTTTTAACTATCTCTAACAATGTGAATTGTCACAATCAAGAGAAGCCTAAGGAGGCATGACCGAATGTAATATGGTATTTTGGATGGGATCCTGGAACAAAAAAAAGACACAAGTAAAAAGTAAGAAAACCCAAATAAAAGGTGGATTTTTAACTATCTCTAACAATGTATCAATATTCATCAGTTTTAACAAATCTACCAAACTAATATGAAATAGTAACAACAGAAGAACCTAAGGATAGAGTACATTGAACTTTCTGGAGTATCTTTGGAATTTTTTCCTAAATCTAAAATTATAATAAAACAAAAATTTTATGAAGAAAAAACATACAGAGCAAGAAAAGGAAATCTTGTGAGAGACATGGAGAAGAAATCCACAGGAGCAGCCAGGAGCTGAAAATGTGTGTCCAGAGAGACGCCAAGAAATTGGACACAGCAGGGCCCATTAGGAATACCCAACAAGGGGGCACCTGGGTGGCTCAGTGAGTTAAAGCCTCTGCCTACGGCTCAGGTCATGATCTCAGGGTCCTGGGATCGAGCCCTACATCGGGCTCTCTGCTCAGCAGCGAGCCTGCTTCCCCCTCTCTCTCTGCCTGCCTCTCTGCCTCCTTGTGATCTCTCTCTCTCTCTGTCAAATAAATAAAATCTTAAAAAAAAAAAAAAAGGAATACCCAACAAAGAGCCAGAACTGGGCTCCCCATGTGAATTGGACCTCGGGAATTATAAGTTCACAAATAAAAACACAGCTATCCTTATCCTTTAGATTGGAAATTAAGCTCTTGCCTTAGGTAATGATGTGAAATGGGTCACTTGTGTGAGCTCTGAATACTTAAGGCTATATGTGACTAGACACAGACTCTACATTTGAACTATAGGCGCAATGTAAGCCCAAGAAAACACACTTACATAAAAATTGACGTGGAGCCAGTGAGATCCACAGAACCAAGCATGGGCAAGTGTGAAAACACCCCATCAGGAGCTTCTCGTATCCCAAGGCACAAGGTCCGAGATGAACTCACAGTCAGAAATAACAAAGCTTGTGAGAAAGTTCAAAACCATGACAGTAGCCAGAATCAATGGAAAAATGTAAAAGAGACTAAAATTGTGAATGTTAAAAAATGTTCTAAGGAAGGAATGCCATCTGCAAACCAAGAACAGGGGTCATGAAATAAATCTAGTGTATTAAGAAAGAATGAGAAATCTTGGGTGTGAGAAATATGGGCACTGAGAAAAAATTACCCCCCCCAAAAAATGTTTTCCTTGATGGTTCTTACCTCTGGTTACACATCATAATCACCTTCAGGCTTCACAAAATACTGATGTCCATGTCCTGACCCACACACATTAAACTAGAAACTCTGGGAGCAGGAGAAGGCATTGACATATTCTTAATGGGCAAGATGATTCTAAGATGTAGCCACTACTTGTTAAAGAAGTTACTAGAAACAGCTGAAGAAAGAAATAACTAATAATAGTAACAAAGATAACAATCACAAAAATCCAAGTAGACATAGCTTGAAACAGAGCAGAAAAACAAGAGAGGATGAAATGGTAAGCATACAAGAGGAGTTCAGGAACACAAAGGAAACAGTGAGATAAATCTGGTATTTATTTTGTGAATGTCCCAGGAGGAGAGAATAGGGGAAACCCTGGAGAAGTAAAAAAAAAAAAAAAAAAAAAGTCATTAAAGAAGAAGTATATGAAAAAGCCCTTTCAGAAGAGTAGATAAAAAGAATCCAGACCTAGACACATCACAGGGAAATGTAAAGAGAAAATACCAGAAGTAGATGTGGGTGGAAGGCAATGAGGCATCTCTAGTGCTGTTGTGTTTGTTACAAGAAAAAGTTTAAATGCCTGTTCAGAGTATAGCTGTGCTCAAACAAATACAAGGTTACTTACACGCAAGTGGCAGGGCTGGCAGACGGCAATGTGAACAAGGCGCAGTGAAAGTACTCCAGGGGAAAGGGGACAGCCTCCTACAGCTCCGTAGGTTACATGGATAGCTCCTACAACAGTGCTCCTCATCTCTATCCATTGTCTTGGATATCTTTGTTTTGGGACTTTATAGTTCTTTCCAAAGTTTACTTCCCAATGCCTTAAAAACGGGGGTGACCTTGAGACTTCCTTGGGCCACTAGAATTCTTTGGACTTGACCCTGTGCTAGTTCTAAGCCTAGGCCTCCAGAGGCCCTTGAGTCTCTGCTGCACTCAGGCCTTCACTTTGATAACAGGCCCAGGCTCGCCTGCTGAGGAGAGGCATGGGGAGCAGAGCTGAGCCAACCCAGCCAAGAATGTGAGTGACCCCAGCAGAGCTGACCACCCTAGACGCATGACAGTGATTATTCCTGCAGGCCACACAGATGCCACTGTTAACAACTCCCAACTTTCCAGCTGGGACAGAGGACACAGTATCAGCAGGAAAACAGCTCCAATTCTAAAAGCTTTCTCCCGTGCCATATTAAACTAGTCTCCTTGGCTTCCTGAAGCTCCAGCTAGTTCTGTCTGGCGAACGTGTCGGTGGCAGCTGAAATCTCTTGCCCTTAAATAGTTGTCAGCTCAAAACTATAAACAGTAAATACGGTGAAGTCGGTCTTAAACCGCAGCCCAAGGGAGCAGCAGAAATTGGATGCCTCACAGAAATGATCTTTAAGTAAAGGTTGGATACAATAGCCTTGGGGATAGTTTCAAATGGTGGCTCCAGACAAAGAGGTCTGTTGGGAAGGATTGCCAGTCCGGGGCTTCCCTTGGTTCGCCTGCTCCGAGACTCATCATGAGAAAGGGAGTTCGGAGTTCATCTCAGTGTTCACGGCGCCTGGGAAACCCACAGGATTTCAAAATGTCCAGGTAAAGCCTCTCCTTGCGGTTGCATTCACCAGACTTGAACAGATAATAGACCAAGTGAAGAGCTTTTGTTCTCGAAGCTTCTGTGCATCGCGCCAGCCAGCCTCAGGCCCCTCTCTGGGAGACCGCGGGCTTGCGGGGGAGGGGTGCTGAAAGCGAGCTCAGGTGCCCCAACGAAGGGGCTCACGCTAGGGTAGTACTGACTCTGCAAGAGGGCTGGAGGCCCTGGCGAGGGGCCTGAGGGTCGGCGGGCCGAGCCCCCCGCAGCCCGGCTGAGAGTGAGGGCCGCTGCGCTTGCCCGGGACTGGACCAGCTGGACGGGGCCGGCGGCCTGCGGTCGGAGCCAGCTGGGGTGTGCCCGGAGATGAGTTTTCCGTAAACGCGGCTCACCCTCAAAGCCCCTGGGGGCCGGCTGCCCAGCGGGCGGACATTCCTAGAAACGGCGCGGACGCGGCTCGCGCCAGGCCCCGCCCCGGCTGCCCGGCAGCGCAACCGCAAACCCTTGTTTTCCTTCTCCCCGGACTGACCCTGCGCCCGGTGGGGTGCAAGCTCACCCCAGCCACCACCCCCGTTCCCGCCGTCCCTCCCTACCCCTATCCCGGGCCGTCGCCGCAGGCGGGCCCCTCGGGTCACCTGTCACTGCGCCCGCGCGTTCTCCACTTCGCCTTCGTGGGCCTCAGACGGCGCCATCAAACAGTTTCCCTTCTGCTTCGCCTCTCCTCTCCAGGAGCTGCTGCTGCTGCAGCTCTCAGGCACCCGCAGATCTTAGACCCTGCAGGTGGGGGGAAGGGAGGGAGAGAGGAGGGGGGCTTACCTTACCCCGTAGAAGCGCTGCCAAGGCGTGTCCTGAGCACCCACCTGCCTGGGCACTTATGGGTTAGGTTAACGGAACATCATGCTGACACTTCCTGATGTGACACTGTCCCATTTCTCATGAAAATGCTCAAGATCACCCACAAAATACTCCCATTTTGTTATCCCATTGACAGGCTGCAGATTCTGTCCCCTGGGCCTTGGGCCCTGGGACTTCCCCGTGGAGAGGCAGGGTCGCCAGCCTGCACAGGTGTGAAGCACGCTCCGTTTTCTCATCTGTGCAATGTACCTGTTAATAGAGCTTGTTTTCAGAGTGCCTGCTTTTCCTTTTAAGAAAGATAACCTATATTAAGCGCTTAGCTCCAGGCTGGGCACAGAGTAAATAGTCAATGTTAGTTAGCTATTATTGTAATTATTTCTTCTATAAATACTGTGGCACTATCACAATCTTTCTTTTGAGTTAGCTCTTAATTGGTGAGCTACATGAAACCTTTACAGAGGTAAAGTATCTTATAAGCAAAGCCTTTTGGTTTTCATATTTTTCTGACAAAATACAAGAGAAACTGACAAACTGATGAATTAAAGCGAAGATAGTAACAAAAACAAAGGCAGGATGATTAATTTTAATGTCAAGTAGGGCATAGATATTAAGCGAAGACCGTCATTTTTTGTGTTCATTAAAGACAACATCTAAAAAAAAAAAGGACAACATCTAAATTGAAGTGAAACAGTAGAAAACAGAGATACTAACAAATTTTATGTTCCAAATTTTGTAAACGTGTGCTTAAAAATGACTCTCAAAATTGTACAAAATTCCAGCCTCCCAAACCAGAGTGTGCCCATGAAAACATAAAGCAAAAACTGTTAGAACTATAAGGAAGTTACATAAATGAAGCTTTATATATTTGACTAGAAATAGCTATAAGCAAATATTTAACAACACAGGAAGGAAGATGGAGATGATGTGGTACCTAGGAAGAAAGAACACAAACACAGCTTCTAATATAAGCTTATGTCCTCAGGTCAAATAAGTTTGAGAAACACTCAGACCAGTTCCCCTTGGGGATTCGTCTTTAAAATATTAATTAGCATATTAAATAAAGGCTCTGAGGGGAACCTGGGTGGCTCAGTGAGTTAAAGCCTCCGCCTTCTGCTCAGGTCATGATCTTAGGGTACTGGGATTGAGCCCCGCATCAGGCTTTCTGCTCAGCAGGGAGCCTGCTTCCTCCTCTCTCTCTGCCTGCCTCTCTGCCTACTCGTGATCTCTCTCTGTCAAATAAGAAAATAAAAAAAAAAGGCTCTAAAAAAAAAAAGGCTCTGAGAAATCCAACAACTGAGTTTCACTCTTAAACCTAGTTTTTCCACCGCTTCTATTTGAGCATGGAATATTCCTTTTCACAACACCCATATTAAATTTTTATCAAACAATTTAATAGACATATTTTGGGATTTGCTAACCTAAAAGCATTCCCATTAAAATTAGATAAATAAAAAGGAAAGATAATATCAGCCATATAATATACATTATATAACTATGTAAATACTATATAAAAGGCTACTGGAAAGAACACCAAGTATTTTCACAGATGGCATTTTTCTATTTAAATTACTAAAGACACTCATTAAAAAAATAGAACTCTAATTTTTTAGCATCAATAAAAGTAAATACATTAAAAACCAACATTTCACATAAGGTATCTCTAACACCTTAGAAAATATCATGAGTAAAAATATTTTATTCACAGTAATGAAAGACTTAACTGCCTAAAAATGACCTTTCGACTGGGTTCACATTACCTCCTCTGGAAGACCTTGTCTGACCTGCTTTTCCCTGTCCCCACTCACCTGACATCCTCTCTTTCTAACAGAGTTCATCTCACTGGACCGCAGTCACCTATCTGTGTGTCGCTTTTCCCCACCACACCCACATACCTCAGCCCCTTCTGAGCAGAGGGTACGTTTACTAATTTTAGCCTTGCCAATATATAGCACAGTGGCTGGTGGAGAGGTGCTCAACTGGTGTTAATCTGTTTAATTAACCCAACTACTTGAACCTTGCCAGAATTAAATTTCCATCTCTTTCAGGTCAAATTCTTTGACAATTTTTTTTTAATCAGGTACCTATCTATACTGCTAAAATTTTTACATTTAAAAGGCTCTTCCTTTAAGGGCCCTTGGGTGGCTCAGTTGGTTAAGCATCTGCCTTCGGCTCGGGTCATGATCCCAGGGTCCTGGGATTGAGCCCTGCATCGAGCTCTCTGCTCCTCGGAGAGAGTCTGCTCCTCTCTTTCTCTCTCCCTCTGCCTCTCATGCTTGCTCTCTCTCTCAAATAAATAAATAAATAAATAAAATATTTTTTAAAAAGTCTCCTTTAAAGCCATGAGAGGTTGGATTTTAGATTGAATGGAAATTACTGCCTAATTCCTGAACATTAGAGACTTTTAAAAATCACTTAAGGAATTATCAGTATGGATATCCCTGGAGATGAGAATCCCTTAAAATTTTTTTGCACCACAATGGAGGAGGGTCATCCAGGCTGCCTGGAAATGCCCTGGTGCTGGAGGCCCTGTCTCCAGGTCTCCAGGTCTGCCAGGGGAAGGGCTGCACCCAATTCAGTTTCCATTAGGCCTTGGGTCTTTCATGGCTCCAGACTTGAGCTGTTGGCATTCCTTAGCCTCCCCCAAAGCAGCTGACATCTGGGTTCAGATTGCTTGATGTCCGAGCCCAAGTGTTAATCCCCTGCCCACCAGGTCATGCCCACCGTCATTCTACATTAAAGAGAAAGCAGCAAGGCAATCGGGGTCCCCGTTCTGAAGTAGAGCCCCAAGGACTGGAACCCAAACACGTGATGACAGAGACCTGTGACCTGCTGCTGGTCTTCTGCACAAGTCCCAGCCTGCCCACGTGACCCTGTCTGGTGTCTGCCATAGGCTTTGGCTCAACAGGCACAAATAATCGGCAGCCCTATGTCTTCTGGTTGCTGCTGGAGTGGGACTGTGGAAATAAGTTAATTCTAATTCAGCAAAATTGCTTGCGTACTTTAGTACATGATGCCACCCCCTCGAAAATTAAACTTTACTTCTGAAGTATACTGAACTCAAAGGGCTTTCTTGTTTTGTTTTGTTTGGGTACGTTTATTGTTTTTTAAGATTTTATTTATTTGACAGAGAGAGACAGCGAGAGAGGGAACACAAATAGCGAGAGTGGGAGAGGGATAAGCAGGCTTCCCTCTGAGCAGGGAGCCCCATGCAGGGCTCGATCCCAAGACCGCAGGATCACAACCTCATCTGAAGGCAACCACTTAACGACTAAGCCACCCAGGCACCCCTTGTTTGGGTAGGTATTTTGTACTAATTCAGTATTTTTTGTCTGAGAATTCAAAAAGGATTTAAAAGTGATGGAAATCATATTGTTCCCATTTTGTAGAAGGGAAAGTAGACTCAGTTCAGGGCACTGAGTTCAGACATGAATCACTAGTAACTGAGCTAGATGCCTCTCCATTGTGCATTCTGTATTCTTTCTTGTAATTTGTTTCATAGGTGAACAAGATACAGAGCATTGGGGCAGAGTCTTTCCTGATATATCAGCGAGTAGAAAATATTAAGGAATTATCTTTTTCCCAAAGGTCATGTCTTCCATTCTTACCATGAGCATTAACTTCTAATAAGGGTACAATTAAAGGCAAAAAAAAAAAAATTAAGGTTTTTTTGTGAGATAATTCACCCACGGGCAGTCATTTATTAAGTACCATGTTTAGGGGGCTAATAAGTTCATTTTGACTGTAAGTTATTTGAGAACCAGGTTACTTATTTGCATGAATTCAGTGATACTCCATGGACTTTCCAAATACATATTTTAACAAGATCATAGCATCTACTTTATGTGTGAAGAGTCACATATTGACCAAATGGCTCACAGTTTTTACCTATTACCTCTCACTTGCCTGGTTACCCAAATTACATGATTAATTCCTAGAGACTATTTTAGGTGCCTAATAAGAGCTTGTTGAATGAATGAAAGATGTTGGAAGTTCAGGGAGTCAGAGTATCCCGTTATAGGGCCAAACGTGGCAAAAACACACAACTGAGAGAAAATGAGGGCGGAATTAGATGCTTCGCCCCCACCCCGTGGATCAGGCACATTTCCCTGGGTTGGGCACCTAGAGGGGCTTGTCAGTGAGATGTTCAGAGCATAAGACCACCCTCTTTGCTATCTCAGAAGGGTGAGTCAGTGAAGATTCCGGACGGCATTTGCCGAGTCTCCCCTTACTCTCTTTCAGGACTCCATAAGTAGCCCAGGGGCTACTAGGAAAAAAAAAAAATGATAACAGTCAGAATTGATAAAAAATTTCAGGCCAAAGGAGCCCTGAATAGAGTTTTCTTTTATTCTGCCTTATATTTTGTGTCTTAGAAAGAACCAGGAGAGGATACTATTTCTGGCAAGTCAGGATTTAGCTCATTTTTTTTTTTTTTTAGGCAAGTAATTATCAAGAGAGCATAGCCTTTTTATTGTTCTAAATCCAATGAAGCAGATGCCCCTAATATGACCTCTGGAGGCCCCGCCAGCTGAGGCTCAGCGTAGCAAATCCCAGTGAATCCTCCATTGTCATAACCTCTGCCTGTCCCTCAGTCCCTCTCCCACTTCCTGGCCCTTTACCCCCTCGCACACATTCACACTCTCAAAACAATTTCTTACATAGCCCCCGTCGCTAAACAGGATGCTCGTCCAAACTAAGAAACCAAGATCTTGTCTTGCATTCCTTCCCGGCGAGAAAGTTCCAAACCTTTTTTAGGAAGGCAGAGTGTGTATCATATTCAGACATACATACTAGTCTACACAGAGAGATACCAAGCACTTGCTACCTCATGCCTTGCTGGGATTTTCTATGATGTCTTTCCTCTTTATGCTTTCCTTTTTGGAGCTGTGTTTGGTGAAAATGGTTTCATAATCCCTTAACATTACTACCAAACAAATACAGGAGAAATAATTAAAGATTCTTGAAGTTATCTACCTCATATATAAAATATATAGCTACACCCACACATACATATATCTTAAAATTCTACATAAAGCTTTAAAAAGAACCATTTGGAAACGATTTTTGCTTGAGAAATGGTTCATACAAGACCACACATTGTACGGGGAATCTACCCAGCAGAATCACTTAAGAATTCAGATGGTAGAGTAAATGGAGACAAAGCTGACATTTACTGCATAGAATTCCCACCCCAAGTATACTCAGGGCAACCTCACTATCCTCTTCAGTCTCTGACTGTCATTTGAAGGGGCATCAACAAAGGACCGTTCTGTAGAGAATGTCAAAGAATAGAAAAGAAGGGCATCCCACAGCTTCTGTATTATTGATTTCAAACGATGGGCTTAAGTCTGGGGGGGAGAAGGGTAAGAACAAGATAATGTCCACCGCCATCTTGGCAGGTAGGGTTTATAGTGGCAGACCAAGTGGGGGAGGGGGATTCCAGCTGGGTGAACAGTCATTCCACCAGGATCCCAGGACTCAGAGCAGCCAGGCCAGATAAGCCAAGAATGTAAGGAACCAGAAGGTGAGTGCAAGGTGTGTCCTAAGGATTGCCAAGGGTAGCTGCTTCTCCCATCAAGTCCAAAGGCAAAGTATGGGTGCAAAAGGATGACAAGATCAGGAGGCCTGGAAACCAGGGTGGTGCAGAGGCTAAGCAGGAGGTGAGGAACATAGGAGAGGCTAAAGGGAGACTCGAACACAATAGCATAAATGTGTAGGAGTCTGAAGCCAGTGCTTGGTGCAGGAGTGATTTGGTCTGGTTTGAAGTCATGATATCATGGCAAACAGGCAGTCAGTCAATCTCCATTCTAAATTTTCATCTGTTCTTCTTTCCCAATTCTTGCCACACAGGAAGGTGGTGCTTTCTCATGTTAAGGATGACTTTGGAATTGTAAAGGGAAACCAGGCTTTGGGGTGTGGTCAAGAATCTGATGTCAGCAAGGAAGCTGACAATATAAAATCTGAGCAAGTGAGAGAGAAAGAAACGAAGGTCCAGCATGGGATGTGGAATAAGAAGGGAAAGAGGACTTGGACAAAGTCATATGGTTAATGTTGCAGCTGCTCTGGGTTCTGAGGTAGAGTGAAGAAACCTTTCTTTCCCTGATATTGTTGACTATCCTTTCCTCTTGAAACTTGTTCTTTGGGTTAGCCGGTGACACTTTCACTGGGTGGTGCTGCCTTTCACATGTTCTCTATCGCTTTGTTTTGTGGATTCCAGTTTCTCTACCTGAGCCTTGCTTGACTTTCTCCAGAGCTCATAACTATATACTCTTCTCACTCTATATACTCTCCTGGGTGCGTTCACCCTTGCACTGATCTTCTATTCCTAATGCCTTTCACACTTGTATCTTCAACCAGACTACTGTAACCAATTCTGCATTGGCATGTCAATCTACTAGGCACTCATAGTTAACATATTCACAATTAAGCCCATAATCTCTATGCTACAACTTTATCCCTTTATATTCCCCATCTCAGATTACCACATCCCAATCCATTCATTTGTTCAAGTTAGAAATCTAGCACTCATTCTTCGTTTCTCCCCACTCCCTAACTCCTAGATCCAACCAGCCTTTGTCTCCTTCCATTGTTTCTATAGCCATTCACCCTCATCCTGTGTCTCTTAAAAATCCCTCTATCATTCAGTTTCTGTTTCCAAGGAATTTTTACCAGTTTACCTAACTTTTATGCTGATTTTCTACAATTTATCTCCACTATGCTGCATAAATGAACTTGTAGGTATAAAAATGTCATCTTGTTACTCATCTGGTCAAAATTTTTAATGATTTTGTATTACCCATGGGATAATATCTAGATTCTCTTCAATAAACTCAAGACCCTTCAGGATCCAAGTCCTACAACTTGCTTTACCTTAACTTCCCATACATCCCCTGCCCCACCCCAACATGTAATTTTGTCAGACTGTATGACTCTCAGTAGACATTACATTTCCTGTTCCTTCAGATCCACGTTTTTTACTGTGCTACTCCATTTATTTGGAATGCCATCCCTCATTTCATCACCAGACGTAGCCCTTAGCCAGGACCAGCTACATAATTTGCAAGGCCCAGAAGAAAATGAAAATATGGGCTTCTTGTTAAAAAACTATCAAGAATTTCAGGGCGCCTGGGTGGCTGAGTGGGTTAAAGCCTCTGCCTTCACAGGTCATGATCTCAGGGTCCTGGGATCGAGCCCTGCATCGGGCTCTCTGCTCAGCGGGGAGCCTGCTTCCTCCTCTCTCTCTGCCTGCCTCTCTGCCTACTTGTGATCTCTCTCTTTCTCTCTCTGTCAAATAAATAAATAAAATCTTAAAAAAAAAAACTATCAAGAATTTCAAAATGGCAATATTTGGTAGAGCGTTAAACCAAGCACAGAGCCCTTCTAAGCATGGGGCCTGGGTCACATCCTTGTGCCCCTAAAGGCAGCCCTGTCCTCAGCTTCATTTTCTCTTCCTCTGAATTTCTTCCTATTTTCTCCATAAGATTTGGATTTCTTCTCTTTTACCACCACACTCCACAGACATTTCCATTCTGCCGCTCATCCGTGGTTATTTTCAATTTTGGTGTACATGTTTCCTTACTAGGCTATAACTTCCCAAGGCAGAAACCAGGCCTTAGTTAACGTTTTATATTCAGCATCCAGCATAGCACATGGTGCACAGTAGGTCATCATGATGGATTTGCTGACTGATCACACTCACTGATCACTGAGATACCCCATCTTCTACAACTTCTTTTCTATGGGACGGTGTTGTTACCTCTTTGCTTTGTTTCATTTTATGTTCACTGATTTGGTTGGTTGGTTGGTTGCTTGCTTGCTTGCTTGGTTGGTTTTTAGAACAGTTCTAAAAGACCATGAGTACCACAATGGCTCAGTATGTCTAGAATTTCTAGAGGTCTATACTTCAAAGTGCCCCTATCTATAACATGGTATATATTTTTTAACATCATTTAAACATGAGCATCAGAAAGAAAATTGAATGACAGGTAACAAATCCTCTTTCATTTATATTTCCCCTTATGGATTTTGACACCTGCATTATAAGTTGTATTTTTCAGATAGTCTGCAAATGTGCTGTGCTTGCAAGTAATGCTACTATAATACAACTCAGAAAAAGGCTAAACTTCTTCAGCTTCTCTCTTGTAAACTTATATTATGCTTAAGAGTGACACTCCTGAATTCTTCCCTCCCCTACCCTCCAGGTACCATTCTTCAAAAGACAGTTCATCCAGAGGGCAAATATGGAGGAGATAGATGCAGAGTCCTCTTGTTGAAGCAGAGGTGGGGCTGGGAGGACAGAGCATTTAGTTCTCCATTCTGGCTCTCCCCATCTTCTGCCAAACAGGTGGTCTTGAAGAGAGAAGGGAGTATTTTATACACACACACACACACACACCCCCATATACATGCATGTATGCATGTTATATGTGTATACACTTTGGATACTTTTTTTTTCTTTCTTTCTCTCTCTCTCTTTTTTTTTTTTTTTTTTTTTTTTTTTTTACTTTTATTAGCTGTCTAGGGGTGCCTGGGTGGCTCAGTGGGTTAAAGCCTCTGCCTTCCGCTCAGGTCATGATCTCAGGGTCCTGGGATCAAGCCCTGCATCGGGCTCTCTGCTCAGCGGGGAGCCTGCTTCCTCCTCTCTCTCTGCCTGCCTCTCTGCCTACTTGTGATCTCTCTCTTGTATCAAATAAATAAATAACATCTTTAAAAAAAATAGCTGTCTATTCAGGGCAGTCTAATCCACCAACTTGAATTTAGCTAAGACTACTCATCTAGACAGACTTCCTGAGTAGGAAATCGGGTTATGACTGTGTGACATTTCTAGACCGCAGAGTTAGGTAGGCACAGAAGTAGGCTTAGTCATCAGGGGATCTGACATCCAGCTGTCATGATATCTATGTGGCTATTGAATTTTCATGATAGTTGATAGAGTCCATAGAGGACAGGCTATTTAATCTCAAAAGTTTCTACGTTTGAAAAAAGCTTTTAAAAGATCTTACAAATACTGAAGCAAACTCTCTCCCAGTGACTGCACATTCAGAAATCCATCTGAAAACAGTCATCCAAAACATGGACTAAATATCCATTACACAATTATTTATATTAGCCTAATATTGTAAACAAATGTTCAACACTGGAGAATTATTAGCTGTACTGCAAGTGATGAAATCACATTTGATGGGCTATCGCGCAGCTATTAAAACAGATGTTTACAAAGAGCTTTTTAAAACTTGGGAAGATATTTACATTACAACACTAAGTGAATTATGAAGCTTCCACAATGTATGTGCCATATGATCTCAATTATTTCTTACATGTACAAATGAAGATAAAACATATAAATTTCACTGTGAGATTTTTATCCGAGATTATAGATGATTTTTTTCCTTTGCTCTTTTTCCTCTGAGATTATAGATGATTTTTTTTCTTTGCTCTTTTGCTTTATTTTTTCCAGTATAGTTTTTTTTTTATAAGAAAAATTTAAGACCTTTTTTCTTCACTTCGCTATGGTCCTCCCAGGCATGAACCAACATGGCATTGAGGGCACAAAGCCACTGTAACAAGATGAGTGGGTCAGGGGCCCCTGGGTGGCTCAGTCGGTTAAGTGTTTACCTTCAGCTCAGGTTATGATTCCAGGATCCTGGGATCAAGCCTGCTGGGAGCCTGAGAGCCTGCTTCTCCCTCTCCCTCTTCCCCTCCCCCTGCTTGTGCTCCATTGCACGCACACTCTCTCTCTCAAATACATAAATAAAATCTTAAAGAAAAAGAAGGAAGATGAGTGGATCGGCTAGAACAAGAGCTGACTAAATTCACAGAGTTGACTAATGGAACATAATAAACTTTCTTTTTTTAAGATTTTTATTTATTTATTTGAGAGAGAATGAAAGAGAGAGAGAGAGAGAGCATGAGTGGGGGAGGGTCCGGGCGAGAAGCAGACTCCCCTCCCTGCTGAGCAGGGACTCCCCCCCCCCCCCCAGATGCAGGCAAGATGGGATTACTCTTCCTTGCCTCCACTTGATCACCAAGGGTTCATTGGCATTATCTAGATTAATACTAAATATTACAGTTCTCATGAACTCACAATAGTGTGGGCATCTAGCTGTTCTGAATACTGTGGCCTATGGATAATGGGCTGATGGGACTGGACCTACCTAGTGAAGGGGAGGAAGGCAGAAGCTTGATGAGAAGCTGGGAGGGGGGCGCTCAATACCACAGGTGACCAGAGCAAGGATTCCACAGTTGGCAACACTTTCAAACAGCAGCAGGCCCTGACCTGCAGCAGGTGATCTAAGTGTCCCCTTCTCACTGCCCTCTCTGTACAGGCCTCAGTCTATTTCTGGCCTTGGTCACCAGTTTGATTCTAGTCTTCAATGCGTATTTATTCAGAACCCCAAATAAAGTAATGAACATCCTAGTATACTTGAGCAATGAATGACCAGGGAGGAATGTAGTTCTCTTTCACTGTGGCTGTTCTCTGTCGAATGTCTGCTGGGGAAAAAAAATGAAGCCTTCTTTGCACTTATGTGGTAGGAAAGGTCTTATTAATATCCTTGGTTTGGGGCAGGAAAGAGCTAACTTCAAGGCTGAGTGCTACTTTACTGTCCTCCACTTTCAGAAACTTTTCATTCACCTGTTGTTCCCCGCACCCATGGTGAAATGCCATATGCCAGGAAAAGACAAGGCTCACATTTTTTGTGCTCACTGCCTTGTTAGAATTTTGGTGCTCATTGTCTCAGAGACACTTACATGGAAGTTCCCTGACTGTTTATACCTCTCTGTTAAAGTTCAAAATGACAAGAGTGGTGAGTAATAATCATATGAATCAGCAGGGCCACCAGCAAATGCGTTAATGACAAGTGTGCACAAAGAAGTGAATTCACCTGATGTCTTACTAATGTGTAAGCTGAAGGAAAAAAAGCAAGTTTTTGGATCCAACAAGATATTTAAAGGTCAGTGTGTCCAATCACATGGGCCATGCAGAAGGGGTAGAGAGAAATGGCCCCTTGGTGAATGAAAAGAAGGAAATGAGACTCAAGACCGAGCAAGAAAGTAAAGGAGAAATACAACCTGTGTCTTTTACATCAAAGTTCAAACTGAGCAGAAAGAGTCAAAAGAGAATTTTCTTGGATGGTCTCCACTGGCATGTAACATATGGATTGGCAAGTTATTCTCAGACTTGAGCATGCCTCATAATCAACTAGAAGACTCAGTAAAACACAGATTGCTGAGCCCCTCCCTAGACATGTTGGTTCAGTAGATCTTAGGGGGACCTGAGAAGCTGCATTTGTAGTAAGTACTCAGTTGATGCTGATGTTCCTGGTCTGGGGACCAACTTTGAGAGCCATAGGGTTAGTAGATTCACCAAGCAGCATCACTGGAAGATGCCCGTTATCCATGCTTCCTCTTGCTATAGCCTTCCACTTGCTGTGGGCACAGTTGTGCTGACAGATGTCCAAGGCCACCCAGTGTAGGACATCACACCAGCTTCTGATTTGGTGGAGTTGGTTTCTTTAGGTGAGCTTAAGGTAAGTAAAGCATCTCATGTGATCATTTTTACTTTCTGTCTCTGCTGTGTCTAATAGAATTAATAAATGAATAAGAAAGCTTACAATAAATGATGTACGTATTTAAAACTTAAAACGGGAAATAAGAGAGAACATAGAAAAAAGGAAGCAAACATATCAACCAAAAACTACCAGAGAATCTAAAAATAAGTATCAATTTTAGTCCTGAATTTTTAAGCTGTGAAGGTCGGAATGAGAAATATGACGGATTACATAGGTCTCAACATTTGTTACACATTTGTAAAACAATTCCTCAAGAAAAACCCATTTAGTTGGGATTCTTAAATAATAAGGAAGAAAGTAAGGGGCGATTTAGGAGGGTGATATCACATGAGCAATTTTTTTTTTTTTAAGGTTGAAGGTGGATGTAGGAATGGCATATGGAAGGGATGGGAGGAAGCGTGCTCAAGGCTAAATGAGCTCATTTGTAGATGAGTGAGCGAGAGTCTCCACATCCAATGGGGAGCTCCCGTGCCATAATACATTGGTTCTAGAGGCCTCCGGCTTTCATGCTCTTTGCAGAACCAGACCCTGGTTCCCAGAGCCAAGCAGAAAGCAAAGACTCTTGAATTCTTGCCGGGTCACAGGGAAAACCAGACCCACTCCTGTGAGGACTGGCATCAGACAGCTCTACTTGTGAAAGCAACAGCTGGTAATAGAAAAGGGGAGCAGTCACAGGACAAAAGGGATTCTCCTGGATCTTACACAAGGTCACCTGACACAGAACAAGCACCAGAGCGCTTGTAAAATGCCCAAGTAACACACGAATCCAACCCTCTTCCTCTGCCCACAGGGTGTCTCATGGCTCCAGTTCAAATTCCTGTCATATCGTCAGAGTTTCCAGACGACCAACCGGGATATTTGGCTGAGGCCGGCCGGTACATCTTCTGTCGGGGCACTCTCTCCTGCCAGAAGGGTGGAGTGGCTGAAGTGGAATAACCCAATCGGGTCTTTTCCATTCCCACTTCTGTGGTCTCCTTTGGACTCTCATCTCCTCATCCCATGAATCAAAATGGTCTGGAGACACGTGGTCATGCTGATGTCCCAACATACCTTTTGTCCCTACTGGCATTTTTCTCAGGAAAAAAAGACATAAAAATCAAGTCCCCCAAGTAAATACACCATTTGCTTTGGAATCATCGGGAAAGAGAAGGCAGCTGAGTGATTTCTGCTCTTCTCCACAGTCATGTGGCACTTTAAACAAAGTGCACCACTATTAGGATAAGCGTCAAGAGTAAAGGTATGTGAATCTAACTTCTTCTGGCCTGGGCTGATTGTTTACTTTTGCCTTACTGTCAAAATCCATCATAAGCTTCTCTTATTATCTTTCCCGTAAATATACCAGACTTGGTGGAAAGGAGAACATTCCTCTGGGCTGCTTAACAAGCAAATTATTTTTCAAGTGCTTCATCCCCTTCCTCCCCGCCCTCTTTGAATAAACACTTGGGAGACACAATCCTGTGGCCTGGCAATTCGCAGACTGTCTTTGTCCTCACAAAGGCAAAACAAGATGGACGAGGTTAATGGAGGATATGAGTTATCTTGGATAATCAGTTGAAATATCCACATCTCTAATTCAAGGCTTCCTTTGATTTATCAATGTCATTCTTCACATTAAGGCCCCCAACGTCCATGTTCTTCATTTCCTTTCTAATTATTGCTTCCCAACCCAATAATTTGCTGTTCTATAGTTTCTGAAGTCTTGCATCTAGTTTGTTCAGCATCTTGGAATGTGATGAGAAAAGTAGGCTCTCTGTCAGAAAGACCATATGGACTTTTTGTTCCTTTCTTGCCTCTTCTTGCCCTTTCTCATCAGTAGGTATATCCAGGCCTGTGGCAGGACACACAGAGTAACTAGTCCTTCTGAGATCATCGGTGGGTGGGGGTGGGGGGTAAGGCTCAGGAAGAAAGGAGACTCAGGACCCAGGTGTACACCCTTATTGGGGGCAGATGCTTATACCAGTTCCTTAACCTACAAGATTCACAGAGATTTCGAACTCTCAAAACAAAACAAAAGCAAAAACTCTGAGGATTAAAAATAAGAACCACCTTGCTGGGTTGTTAGAGAATCAGAGAATGTGTACCATTTCCCACCTCACCCCTCCACCACTGCTGCCCAGGGACACACCATCATTGTCATCTCTCACTTGGACTGTGGAAACAGCCTCCACTTCCACCCTTACCCCAACCCAAGGGCATTATCAGCACAACATAAATCAGACTATGTACACAGCATCTCTCAGAGTAAAAGTAGAATCTTCCCATAGGACGGCCCCCTTTGCCTCTCTGACTGCAACTCCTATTACTCTCTTCCTTGCTTGTTCCATTCAGCCACACTGGCCTTCTGGTGTTCCTTGAATGCCTCAGGGATGCCCTCACCTCAGGACCTTTGCACTGACTGTTTGCTCTGCCTGGAATACTCTGTACCATGCCCCATGCCTTCAGCCCACCTGACTTCACAGCTTCACATATGGGCTGTTCCACTTATATCACTAGCCCATACCTCGTGGGTATGTGGCTACAACCCCTGGCTGATTACCACAGAACTTTCTCTGAAACCACAGAGAATCCAAGTTCAGAGCAACTTGATCCCATGGGGAAATTAATGGGCCAGAGGCACTGGCCCATTAGACTAACTAAAGGGATTTGGTGAATAAATGCCCAACCTCCCATCATCTGGTTGGAATTTACATGGGTCCTCAGAGGAACCCTAAGGAATTACACCCCAGTTATGCACAACAGTAAGTAGCCATGGATGTATCCTCTGCTGGCATTCCTCTCATGCCTGTCTCTCCTCTCCACTCCCTCACTGCTGCTTCCTGGGACTTTCTTACCAATGCCCAATCTCAAAGCTATATATTTTTTTTCTGACATCATAAGAAGAAAAGTAATTGATTAGCACGCTAGAAAAGGGGGCTTCTGAATTCCCAGAAGTCAGACAAAAAAGTCACCTGCCCTCTTCCCAAAGTAGCTAGTTCTGGGGGTAGACGGCCACTGATACCTCTTACCAGCAGCAGATTTGGAGATGAAACTTAAAGCGTGTGTCCCAAGGGGTATGAGATAGACCTTTCCAAAAGTATTCATGAAATTCCTTCCTGCTCCCATTAATTTTAGAACCAGGCGACACCGTTCCCAAGTCAGAAAGTGCTCACCACACTGTGCTCCTCTTGCTGGGGCCTGGCTCATGTATACGGTCGCCTGGAATGCTCAGTTCATTCTGTGCACTGTCACAGGCAACAAGGAGACCAACTCTTGGCACCTCAGAGATGGTCTGGCAGGAAAGGGACAGTGTTGGTCTCATCGTTGTGTAGAATGGTTTCTGCTTTTGTTTTTGTTTTTTTCCCTCCAAGAAAAGAATCTCCTTTAAGCTCTAACACAGAAGGAGGATGAAGTGGAGGATTAGTTTGCTGGGGCTGCCGTAACAAAATACCACAGACTGACGGCTTAAACAACAGACGTTGGTTTTCTCACAGTTCTGGAGCCTGGAAATCTGTGACCGATGTGTTGGCAGGTTTGTGCTCCTCTGAGGCCTCTGTCCTTTGCCTGCAGACGGCCGCCTTCTCACTGTTTCCTCGCGCAGTCTTCCTCTGTGTACGCACCCTGGTGTCGCTCTGTGTGTCCAAACTTCCTCCTCTTATAAGAACACCCGTCAGAGAGGGTCGGGGACACTCTAATGATCTCATTTGCCTCTTTAAAGGCCCTATCTCCAGACGCTGTCACCTTCTGAAGTGCGGGGGGTCAGGCTTCAACTTGTACCTTTGGGGGCTACCGTTCAGTCATGGCAAGTGGGGATGGTCAGAGTTGTTTAGCGAGACATGGTCTTGCCCAACTCACTCTCGTTCGCCCCCCACCTTACACTATGCCTCAAGTCTCAGTCTTTTCTAGAAAGCTGTCTCAGGATCCCTATTGTCGATACACTAGCCCTCAGTTGTGGTGAGGGGCTGGCCATCTGCTTCATCTCCTGTTGTGATTCAGCTCCCTTTGGGTCGGGCCCATCATGGGCTGGCACGTGGGCACATTCTCATTGCCCCCAGTGCCACTTCCTGTGAGTCACCTCTCCTCCCTCACCGAACTGCTCTGTCCCCCCTAACACTAACTAAAGCCACTCTGCTGGAGTGGGCAGATTCCCTGCTCCTTGGTGCCACACCCTGGTGTGCCGGCCCTCACGTCTCACAGAGATGCCTCTAGCAGTGTTCTCTCGAAGCCCCTCTCACAGACCCTGGAAACACATCATACTATCTCCAAAACCCCTTCCCTCAAGGGCACAAAGGCCCCTTCACCAAAAGTCCCCTCTCTTCTCCCTCCTTCCATCACCCACAGAACCCCTGTGGTTCTATAACCGACTGGCCTTGAAACTTCTTCTCACATGAAAGCGCCATTATTTGCAAGGTCCAGATCAAATAGTATTTCAAGAGTGACTTCTTGAGGTATTTTCCAAATATAATCCCTTTGAGAACTAAAAAAAAAATTATAATTCGATGATCTCTTACACTTATATAAATCATTTTCAAGCTCATCAAGAGCATTCATATATTCATTAAAGCATTTGATTCTCCAGCAGCCCCAGAAGGAGGGCATTTCCTCCTCTCCACAGGTAAACTGAGAGGTGGAAGTTTGCCTGACATGGCCACTATTATATCTTACCTTTTGGGGGGATACAATTAAACCCACAACCTACAACAGGTAGAGTGCGCCCCACACCTTTTCTTTCTAAGGATTATACCAACTTTCTGTTAGGAAACATTGGGCAGCTTCACTTCAAAAGTCTCCTTCTAAGAGATGATATTGACCGTGTCGTGCTCAACCTCTGCCCAGGGAAAAAATACGACCACTTATAAATATGATAATAATATATAATAAAAATAATGATGATGATGGTGATGATGATACATAGTTATTGAATCTCCTGTGTGCTGGGCATCATGCCATATCATGTAGTTTTTCATTAGATCCTCCTTTGGAAGAATACCATGATACCTATTTTGTGGATGAACTGACTAGGTCTTTAAAACCAAGGTTAGAAGAGAACCCAGATCATTTAACTCTACCTTCTGCTAATCTGCCTCCCTAACTTGCCTGGGCAGTCTGGTCCCAGCTCCCCAGCCTGGCTTCCTGGATCTCTATGGTAAGTCTCCCCTCACCATCCAGTCTTCCCTACTCTGCCAACCTCCCCACTATAACCTCCCACTCCCAACATTCATCATTTCCCTTCCTGATCTTCCAAATACATCCCACTTGGGCCCTTAGCATCCCCTGTTGTTGCATGTCGTCATTATTTCTGAGCAAGGACAAGGCTATATTCCTACCATGAGTCCTATTAGGAGGGCAGTAAGGGCACAGTAACCATACTTGAGATGAATGAAGGCAGTCCGCCCTGGAAATGGCACCTTTGCACACAAGTGAAACCCTGTATTGAGAATCAGGAGCCTTACTTTCCATTCTTGACTCCTTAGAATTATGCCTGGACATGTCAGCTCATCTCCCTGGCCTGTACAAAGAAGGGCTTGGCTACATAATTTCTGAAATTCCATCCAGGTCTAACACTCTCTAAATCTAAGGACTAATTCTTCCAGGAAGACACTCCTATAACTTTAGCCAATGCTGATCGCTTCTGTTCTTAATCAAGTCCATATTTCAGTCCCCAAAGTCAGAACACAATTTGACAGAAATATTTCGTTACTACTTCTGGATATGGGAAACAATGAAATGGTAGCTTGAGTGCCAAAAATGCTGCCATTCTTGGGATATTTTAGTAGGAACAAAGGGGCAGAGTATTTTTTTTTTATTTTGAAAGACTTATTTATTTTAACATCTCTATATTATTTTTTCAGTGTTCCAAGATTCATTGTTTATGCACAACACTCAGTGCTCCGTGCAGTACGTGCCTGCCTTAGTACCCACTGCCAGGCTCACCAATCACCCCACCCCCACCCCTCCAAAACCCTCAATATATTTCTCAGAGTCCTCCACAGTCTCTCATGCTTTGTAAGGGGCAGAGTACTTTTTGAAAACAAAAGTGTCCCTGAAAATACAGAATATGTTTAGTCCTCACAGCATATACATTCGTGCTTCTTATTGAATGACTTCTTTTTGTACTTTTTTTTCATAATTTTCGATATTCTCTATTTGCAGTGTTTTTGGATCTTAGCTCCTTCCCAGAGAAAGTCCTTGAGAGGAAAAGCTCTCTGGTACAGTTCCAGAACTCCCACAACTTTTCCCCAGTCCAGCCTCATGGCAAGAGCACAGTACACACACACTCACATAGTCTTTGAAAACAACCAAGCTAAAAATATCACACAAAGGGTATGGATTAAGCATAAAATATTTACTACAGACAGTAGGCTAGAACTTCACGGAAGGGGGTAATTTCAGTCTGGTTGTTTGGAAAGGAGTCAACAGAGAGGGAGAGCAAATGCATCGTGGGAGCTTTTCCACACAGTTATTCATTGCCGTGGAGAGTTGGCTGTGACTTCGCCCAGATCATCAGATCTAACCAAAATTTTGTGATTAAATTCATCTTTGTCTCTCTTGGTGTCACGAGAGATTTGTATCCAAACCGAAAGGAATGAGAGGGTACGGGAGAGTTACCTGCTTCTCGCCACAGAGGCACCTGGTCTGAGAAGGCTACCCCTCTGTTAAGGGACAGAAGAAACGATCAGGTTCTAGACTTCTTCTCCCAGAAACATGGGGTTAATAATGACACTTATCCTGTAGAGGTAGTTGTGACGATTGGCAAGGTACTTAACCTGTACTACGCAATAAGAAGTCAGGATGCAATAGTAAGTACTCAGGAGGTGTTAGCTCTGGTGAAATCCTCCGCTTCCTTCTGCCTGCAGACTCTGTTTCTCCCCTCTGGCAGCACCTCCTGGTTGCTTACGCTGTACCTACCCTCCCTTCTTCCTCACTTAGGGAATCTTTGTTTGTTCAGGACCCCCAGTGAGTCTGGTCAAAGACTGCGGGTCCCAGAGTCGCCGCCCAAGGAAGGTCATGTGACTCTCTGGTGTGGCCAGTGCTGTCTGTGTAAGCTCAGCCCCTGGCTAGACCTGCAGCAGCTTGGGGTGGAGGTCGGACTCAGCTCCATGTCTCTTCGGGTCTTTGCCTTCTGTCTTCCACTGGGATTGCCAGATAAAATACGGGATTTGTACTAAAAAAAAAAAAAATGAGAGAGACAAACTAAGAAACAGACTTAACTCTAGAGAACAAACTGATGGTTACCAGAGGGGAGGCGGGTGGGGGGGATGGGTGAAGTAGGTGATGGGGATCAAGGAGTATGCTTATGATTATGAGCACTGAGTAATGTATAGAATTGTTGAATCACTATATTGTACACCTGAAACTAATATAACACTATATGTTAACAATACTGGAATTAAAATTAAAAACTTAATTAAAACAATTATTCATTATCTAGCCAAGATCCAGATTTGACCGGGTGTCTGGCAACCCTCCGTCCTTCCTTCTTCCCTCCTGCCTGGAATGTGGACACTGTGCCTGGACGTCCCGGGGAAGCCTTGAGAGCACATGTCACAAGCTAAGGGCGGTGACAGGAAAGGCAGAGGGAAAGTGGACCACTGAAGTCATCGTGGGGCCTCTCCAGCAGCCTGGGCTCATTAGGATAGCTGTCAGAGGTCCCTGAATATAGGCCTTACCTGACGCTTTTAACATGGGCACAAACCTTGTCCACCTCTCCCTGGTCGATGTTTCGTGTCCATCTCTGGGAATACTCAATTTGGTTGTAATGATTGCTTTCAGGCTAAGGGCTCACAAAAACTCCATTTTTCTGCTTACTTCTCATTTTTTTTCTATCACTATACTATGCTGTAAGCTGAGTGTATTATATCCCCTGAATCCATGCCAAATTCGCTGATCTACTCTCCAAGAATTGGAATGGGGGACCTTCAACACATTCTAAGCACAATTCTGTAAATATACCCATGCACTTATCTTTAGTAAATAAAGATGACTGAAGTATTTGATTATGAGTGACATAAAAACTAAAATAATGATAATTTTCAATAAGTTCACTTTGTATTTGGTGCAGTTTGCTTAGTAAATTTCTTGTTTTGAACTTAAAATGTTATTTTTAAGATTTCAGAAAAATCAGTTTATTTCCGTTCCCCTCCTCCCCAGACTAACT
This sequence comes from Nasua narica, assembly GCA_028533885.1. Taxonomy (NCBI): domain Eukaryota; kingdom Metazoa; phylum Chordata; class Mammalia; order Carnivora; family Procyonidae; genus Nasua; species Nasua narica. Next base: position 7,790,018 of record CM052806.1, read on the forward strand.
GAATGCTAAAACAAATGTAAAGTGTCGGTGTGAAGGGGTACTAAACTTTTAGCACACGGAGGGCATCCACCTTTCCAGGTCCTGATCACTGCACTCAACTTTCAGTGATTTCTCTCCACAAATGTGGCCTCCACTGTGTATCAAGAAATGTCCAAAGAAGATTCATGTCAGAAGACTACTGCCTGGCTCAGAAACCTCTCTGGTTCTCCCAAGAGACCCCCAACGTCTGGCTCCCCAACTCCTGAGCAGCAGCTCGGGGTTTTGGCTGGAACCAACAAGGATACCTTGTTGCCACTCCCCCATTCTCTCTCAGGTTTGTTCCTGAGGTCTTATTCTTGCTGATGTGTTAATGTCTCATAAAACACCCTCTCCCCCTTCTCTCTGTTGTTTTGCATTCTACTCTCCACCCTGGATCTGGATTTCTGCACTGCTCCAGCTGCAGTCCCCCCTATGCTCTGCTCTTAAATCTTTGCTTTTTATTTAAATTCAATTAGCCTACGTATAGCCCATGATTAGTCTCAGACATAGTGTTTAACAATGCATTTGTTGCGTATAACACCCTGTGCTTCTGCTGTTAAATCTTATTCAGCCTGGACTTGGCACACGACTTACCCATTCCTTTGTATTCATTGTATTTCCAACTAATTGAGGGGTGGGGGAGGCTGCACGTAACCCAATGTGATTGGCAGAGGGCATGCCCGTGAAGTCTTACTTAGTGATCATCTTTGAGCTTCAGATTCATATGACACACAGAGAACAGAGAGTGCCTGTTTGCAGAGTCATAGTTCTATTTGCAGAAGCTCTTACTCTCATTTTCGGGGGTGGGAGGGGAAGAAAAACTTTACCCATTTTCTGCTTCCAGAAAATCTTCGGTTGCCCCCTTGGAGCAGTTCCCCGCCCTGCTGAAACACAATGGCAGTCAACCGTCCAAAAGTTCCAGAACTGCAGAGCATCCCCTTGGCCCCACAGAACCACAGGGACGTCCCACATCGTCACAGCCCCAGCACACACCCTCTATCTGCCACTGCACCAGTGTCTTTCCTCAACCACCGAATATTCACTCTGCTCCTTGCTTCGGAATCCTCCCTGCAGATCAGGGGTTCCACACCACAGTCTGTGGACCAAATCCAGTCCTGTGAGCTGTTTTCGCAAGTAGGGTTGGATTGGCACGCAGCCAGGCTCATTTGTTTGCATATGGTCTCTGACTTGTCTCATGCTACGATGGCAAAACTAAGTAGTGGCTGTGACCGAGAACACATGACCTGCAAAGCCTAAAATATCTACAATCTGAGCTCTTTACGGAAATTTGCTGACCCCCGAGCCAGACGCCTGTGGTCATGGATAAAGTACCCATCACTAGTAGAATATTCTATCTCTGTTACCAAATCTATGAACATGGCTTTTCAATTTATGGTGGGTGCCTTATTTATTCTTCTTGCCAGCAATATTGAGATGCATAAATTATCATTTGTGCTTAATTTTTGGCCAGAAAGCCAGTAGAAATTTTTACAAAGTTAAGAGTCTAATAGAAAATAAGGGGCAGAAGGAGAATCGCTATCTCTGGTGAGCACTTTTGCAGAAAGCTAGCCTTCCCAGTCAGGGCTGGATTGGGAGGTGACAAAGCAAGGCGAGGAATAGCCACAAGGTTATTTCCAGCTTATGTAGAACCAGTGGATGGACATTGGCAACAAAACAGCCGGGCTAACTCCCTTAGGCTGCAGTAAAATGATTCAGTTGGTTGGAATGAGATGCAGTCAATATCCCAACAGAGTGAGCTCCCACAGGCACCTTAGTCTCTTAAAGGGCCAGATGGCATACAAAATAGAAGACAACACATTTTTTTTAAATCCATGGCCTAAATAAGATAGACGACCTTATTTATTTCAGTCTCATGCAAAAGTCCAAAGGAGGGACTGGTTTGGTCGTCTTCGGGGGCCTAAGACACCTGTGTTCAGCTTTACCAACCTAAACGTGTCTTCCAGGCTCAGTGGCCCAAGATAGATGTTGTCACCTCAGCCCTCGGGTCCCTCCTGCAGGCTCGAAGAAGAAAGAAAGCTCACCTGGCAGAAAGGGTGCTCTCCGGTCGCCAACTCCCTTAGGAAGCTTCTGGGGTAGGCCTCAGTTTAGGTCTCATGGGCCAGGACTTAGGCAGGGGGCCAAGCCCACTTCCAGGGGTCCATGGCCTGGTCCACTGTGGATGGAATTCTGCACGAAAGAGAGGGGAGAGAATTAGCCATCTCTGCTTCTTGTTTGCACATAAAACTAAGGATGAAGTTCACTGTCCTAGCTTTATGTTCAAGAAAAGTTTACTCTGATTTGTGTACTTTGTCCGCAGGGAATGGAGTAGCTAAAAATGCTAGTATTTATAAGTAAAGTGCCTGCCATTTTGCCACACAGTTTTTTGCTCTGGGTCGGACACCTAAGGGAATTTAATCGATGCCGGTGAGAGAGGGGATTGCTGCCTGCCTGCCTGTCTGCATTTCATGCTCCAGAGAAAGGAAAGTCTGGAAAGCCAGAGGCACAAACATGTAGGGATAGCCTCCCCCCACCCCCATGATACTTTCAGCCTCTGTTGAACCCATGGGAGAGAGGAGTGAGTCTCTCTCTGATCCGGACCCTGGACAGATGTACAGCAGTCCTGAGTGCCTCCCCCAGCCCTGCAAAGAGCCACCTGATGTACCCCAGAGGAATGTGCTCACAGATCCTCCCCAAAGACCAGACACTTGCTGTGTAAATAAGGAGCTAAAATAGATTCCTGGCCAGGATGAGGGGTGTTGCAAAGGGAGGAAGCCAGAGAGAAGGGTCATCTGTTAAGAAGGGAACGGGATCGCATGTGGGCAAATGCCTAAATGTTATTCCTGGTGCTAGTTCTGCTTCTTCCCCCACTTTAAGAACAGCCCTGTACCATTTTTACCCCAGCAAAAATGTATATGGGAATGTAAGCCCCCAGCCCTTCCCCCACCTCATAACAAGATGGCGGGGCGGGAGGGGTCAGGGAAGCCAAAAGCTGGAGAGGATAAAAGCCAGACAAGGCTGCCCAGTGAGGCCCCGACTGCTTCAGGAGGCAGCAAACTCTACAGAGATGGCTCAGGAGGGGCTCATAAAGGGGCCAGATGGCGAGGAGGAGCCCTGGGGGCCATAGGCTCACCCTACCCCTCACCCAACCCCCACTTCTTTGGCTCTCATACCTCCGACTGAAGTTGGAGCCTTTTGGAGAAGGGTGGGGGGTCTTCCTTGACCAGCCACCCTGCTGCAGGGTGAGCTGGGTGAAACCCCCACGGAGCTGGGAGCCTGGCTAGGGTCACCTCTCAGCATCCCTAAGCTGATGAGGCTACTTTGCTTTCTATTCCTGCACCGTGTGATCTGACTTTTCTGCACACATACTAAGAATTCAAACAGAACTGGAAAAGCTATTCAACGTTTTCCCCAGCCATGCCAGAGGTCACTTCTCAGGGAGGCTGAGTGCTCTGCCCAGATGGGCTCCTGGGCTCCATGAGAACTGACCCTTTTCCAGGGGGCCGACTGCTGCGGGTCCAGCACACTTTTCCCCTAGTTAGAGGCTGTGTCCCAGCACGCTGAAAAGGAAACGCTACATCAAGGCCTTATAGGTCCCCAGCCCAAAACTTTGCGGAATTTGAAGCCATTTTTCTGATAGGTGCTTTTTTTTTTTTTTTTTTCCAAATGACCCGTGCCCCCCAGCCCTCCTGTCGCCCTGTGGAATTGACAGCACTGGTCTCCCGGGACCCATCTGGGCTGGCGTCCGGGGAGATGCAGGCTTGGCGGTGACCAGAGATGCACTGAGCCACACTCTCAGAGTGCCATGCCACACTCTCCAAGGCCCCGTAGGTTCAGACTGAAGGAGCACAAAGACCAGATCTGCACCCTGGGTCCTCTGGGCCGCAGGTTCCAAGCCATTAGCAAGCGAGCAGTGTGGGATGGGTCCCTGCTGGGTTGTTCTGTGCTAATGGCTCAGTTGTTCTGAGAATCTGAATCCTAAACAAGTCTCAACCCCGCTCCAGTGATGTTGGCCACAGGCGGTTAGAGCAGACACGGGCTCCATCTGATGTTTGCCTCCTCCCAAGTAGGAACTCAGAGCACTGATCCTACGTAAGTAAATTGCCTGCATTTGGATTATAATTGAACTGTTTTGCTGCAAGCACTATGCTCAGAAAATTACAGTTCTATCGCAATATGGAGCCGGAAAGAGTTAATTTAGTTCCAAAGGGAGGACAGTTCTCTTCTTCCCCGGAAGGATCAGATCAAGAGGTAATTATAAATGACTGATAATCTTATTTATATTTTTATTGGGCTATAATTAAACAGTGTAGTATTCCTCCTCATTATTCTAGCTCTTCCATATTGGCTATATCCTCCGAGAGAGAATCGGAAGTAAAAGACCAGAATCTTCTCCCTTATGAAACTTAGCATTGTGGGTTTTTTTTTTTATTAACATATAATGTATTATTTGCTTCAGGAGTACAGGTCTGTGAATCATCAGTCTTATACATTTCACAACTTAGCATCGTTTGAAGAATAAGTTCTATTACCAAGGGACAAAATTCTTACCTCAATTAGCAAGACCTGCTCGCAGAATCTATGTCAGTTCCAGTCACTGCTTGCTGACCCCCAAGAGACTGAAGGGACAGGGGAGAGCTCACACTGCCCAGTGGTCTCTCCTCAGTGGCCAGGAGCCCAGAGCCCCCTCCAGGGCCTTTGATCTGTCTTGAAGTAGATAACAAAAAGCAGATTCAGGCACTAGACGGGAGAATATTTAGCTTCACATTTAAGAACTTCCAAACAATAAGGATCTATGGAAAAGTGCTGAGTATTCATGAGTACATAAAACAGATATATATATGCCTTGCCCTTGTATAGTTTAGTTTGGGGAGAAGAGAATAATAATTACATTTAAAAACATGTAAATCATGTTTTCCAATTATGGCAAGTGGCACGAGTGAAGGAACGTGGCACGAGAATGGAGAATAAAGGGGGATGGTGAATATGCTGGAAAAGGTAGTCAGGGATAGTTCTGTAGGAGGTGACCATTCATCCAGACCATTTATCCAGACCGTGAGGAGGGGACATGGCAGGTGAAGGCCTAGGGCAGCTCCTGAACTGTCTAGAGCAGACTAGCTAAGGAAGAGAGTCGCAGGAATCGAGGTTGGAGAAACACATTTTTAAATAGCTACTGGTCATCGCTTCTCAGTCTTTTGGCTAAGATCAAGTGTAAGTAGCTCCTGGTCAGCCGCCTGTTGGAAACATAGTGGGAGTGTGACCAGAGAGGGCCGAAGTAACCATTCTCCAACTTTTCAATTTGGGGCTGCTCATTTTGCCATTTAAGAGAGACTTAAGGCAGATCATGTTCTGACCCAGTTGGCGAGAGAATTAGGAAGCCCTCTGTGTGTTTGCTCCCAGGGAAGAGAGCCTGAGTTCCGGGGCTCATCACGTCAGCCCCTGCTTCTCTCCCCAGCCATTCCCCCTCCCATCTCTCCGTTCTCCACACGCCACCCTCAACGAGGTCTTTCTAAAACCTGGTCTGATTAGATCCCTTTCATTAAAGAACTCCCTATTCCCTACAGAATAGCGGGCAAGTGAATGAACAAATTCTCATTCTTCATACCTTGCTCACTTCCTTCTTGACCTCACTTCTTGCTGGTTTGTGCTCTGATTATCTAACCTACTCATAATTTTCTAAACTCCATTTCACCCAGCTCTGTTTGTGTCAACAATTTGGTGGACATGCCCACCTCCAGCCTGAGCCTTGCCACCCTCAAAAGATGTTCATCGTCTGGCCTGTGTCTGACTGTCCCGAGACTTCCCTGGTTCCATCCCTCCCTCCACTGTGAGATGATCCTACCATACTTTCTCAGCCACCCTCCTCAGACACACGAATTCTGTTCCTAATGGTTCCAGGGGCCACAGTTGTAAGCCCACCACTTCCCCTCACGGGCACTCTCAGGCAGCACGAGGCTCTGGGGCTGTGTTTTTAATATTTGCACACAGGCATCCACTTTAGAACACCAACAGTCATTTAAAACATAAGACTGGGGGCGCCTGGGTGGCTCAGTTGGTTGAGCAACTGCCTCCGGCTCAGGTCATGATCCCGGAGACCCGAGATCGAGTCCCACATAGGGCTCCCAGCTTCACAGGGAGTCCACTTCTCACTCTGACCTTCTCCCTTCTCATGCTCTCTCTCACTCTCTCTCTTTCTCTAATAAATAAATAAATAAAATCTTTAAAAAAACATAAGACTGGTTCAGTTAAAATGATTTATTCAAGTAAACAATGACAACAAACACTCTCACGTGTCCCTGAAAGAACCACTGGAACATTGAGCTCCCATTAGGATCGGCTTGGCCTCCTGCGAGGATTATGTTGAATGAGACAGAAATAAGCAGAGAATATATAGAATAGAAAAAATTCCAGAATTTGCTGCATACCACAATAATATTAATAATGACTGACATTTCGACTTGTGTGAGACTTTTTGTCAAAGCCGATTACATCACAGGTGCAAATAACCGTATAATTGCTCTAATGTGAGACTAGTTTTAATCACAATACCAAGGTTTGATCTTGAACAATTCACCGTGCCATTATCCAAGAGCGGACTTATAAAATGGTAAATGGGACGGGAGAACCCATTTTCCCCGCAATAAAAGTCGGGTTTCACTTGACGAGACATGAAGAAGGCTGGAAATCCTACCTACGCTGAGTTTCATCAGCCTAATTTCCGGGGCATAGAATATTGTGCATATCAAAGAAAAATGGTGTTCAATCTTGATTTTTGTCTGAAAGACTGTCCTCATTAACTGAGTGAGAAAGGAAAACAGGTGTCACGTTGTGGCGATGGAACAAACCGTTTCCTCAAAACTTGGATATTGTCTAAGCACGCCCCTAAAAAGTTCTCCACTTCTATTTTATTTTTATTTTTTGTACCTCTATTTCCTTTTCTCATGATGCATCCTGAACCTGTGTCTATATTTGAACATAATCCACTTACATTCATTGTACTTAATAATGTGGAGTATTTCTCCCATTGTCTCGTTTCATGCTTTGTATGGTTTGTAATTAATTCATGACTGCTTCCCTTTTGTTTTTCAGTTTTTTCCTTTGTGGGAAATGTTTTCTAATCATTTTGCAATCTGGTAATTTTCAAGATGCATATTCTGGTTTTTGTTATACTGGTGGTTAATTCAAGTGTAATTTTAAAGTGCTCCAGTGTAAGATCTTTTCTCAGAAAAGGAGAGAATTGTTGACCCTTGGCACTTAATAAATAAGATGGTGAAATATACACTGTTTTACTGTCCATCCCTTTTGCCATCTTCCTGGTTCCCCTGGAATAGAGCATGACTGACGATTACGATGGTGCTTACAAGTATCACTGTACATTTATTTATATTCTTTCTATTAAGATTTCCATTCAATTTTCCAGTCACAATGACAACAACAGTCATTTAGACTTAACTCATTATTTACCTGGTTCCCATAATACCACTGCTCACCTGCTTTTAGCTGTTTAATTTCAATTCATTTATGGGTCAGTTGCCACACATCTTCGAGTGTGTGGCATTCATTTTACAGAATGAGTATACAGGCGATTGGCTTGACAAACTTTTCCTATAGTGGATCTTGATTCAGAATTCCACCTGTCTTCTGCAACTTGACATTAACAATACATTTATTTTCCATTTGCCCTATGAGGGACTTTTTCCCCTGTTTACCCATTTCTGAAGAATCAGAGGGTGGCTCTCCATGCCTGATGTTTGCCAATATTTACAAATGCAGGGAGTCACTGGTTCCAACAGTAACCATAAGAACACCATCAGGACCTTCTTCCCAGCCCCTAAACTGGAAGGTTGCTATACTGCAGAATTCCATCTAAATGTGTGGTCTTTAAAAGTCAGTATTTTTTGTTTTTTGTTTTTTTACCAGGAGACATAACTTATTCCTAGATACTTTGATAATCTGTAGGTCTTCCCTTTTCAGAGGCAAGCTTGGACTGCAAGTCCTACAGCATGTTCTCACTATTTTCCTGTCCCTTCCATTTGTGATTCTCAGTGTCCCATACCTGCATCTGACTATTTCGCACCTGACCCTCTTGTATTACCAATACAATCCCCAAGTGGGCTATCAAAAGAGAAATGCCAATGGTAGAGTTTGGTTGGATAAAATGACCTTTGCTAAGACAGAAAGCAGTTGCTTCATTATTTAATTGGCGCAGTTTCCGGAATTCTAGGATACATAACTTAGTAAGATGGGGTGGAAATTTCTCAATGTCTTTCTGCTTGACCCGGCTTGTCTACCTCAGGCACCATCGAAGTCTTAGTTAGTAGAAATACCCCCCGACATCTAACAAATCATTAGTCTGTATTCCTAATTTCCAGTACTGTGGAAGCTTTTATCTCTCACTCAATTTCCATAATTATTTCAATGAGAATTTGGGAAGGCAAATAACATGGCCCTAACTGGATGCCATCTTCTCTGGGAAGTTCATCTTCATAGGGATTTTAATGGGAACGGGGAGAAGGAATGTCAAATGAACAGCAACGTGAAAGAAAATCTGCCCCCCTCATCTTGCTTTACCGTGGAGATAGCCTATGTAAAAGTAAAATAAAAAATTGTTAGACAAAAATAGAACACTGATTCTATGATCTTGACCCTTTCCACTGACTTAGAGAAAGCCGTCATCTTTCATGGCATTTCTCAACATAGAATTATTAACCAAAGCAGCAGCTGATTAGAACAACCCAAGCTGCTGAGGACAACACAGAGGGGCTGCTGGAAGGGACCTTTGTCTAAGAAGGAGTGCCCCATGCTGATGTGAGGTCCCAGAGCAGAGTTTAAGACACAGGCTCTGGCCTCTGACTGCTTGTTTCCAAATCCTGGTTCTCCTGGCAGATCAGCTATAGATCCTTAGGCGAGGTAACCTGTCTATACTTCTGGTCCTTTATTGTAAAGAGAGTACCTATCTCAATGGGTAGCTAAAAGAAGTGGCATTATTGATGCAAAATGCTTCAGATAGTACCTGCCCCATGGTGAGGGCACTGATGCTCGCTATTATTATCATCCTTACTTTCCTTTCTTAAACAGAGAGAAATCAGATAGAGACAAGCAGAGCTGGCTAGTAGACATATCCTTGTGCCATGCATACAGATGAGAGAGAGAGATTTGTTCTAGAACATTCTAGTGGCTGTGGGGGTGACGGGGGGAGGGTCTGACTGCTGAGGTGCAGAGACAGCAAGCCCCCAGTCAGAAGTCGCTGGCCCACGTACTCCCTGAAGACAGGAACAGGGCCTCATTTTCCTTGCAATAGCTGTATTTTCTGTATTTAGCCTAGAGACCCATACATAACAGATGCTTAAGAAATATTTGTGAAAGGAAATATTTGTGAAAGGATTGAATTTATTTGTTGAATGCATTAGGATGGGGACAAGCTTAAACTGGTCAGAGCAGACCAGAGGCAGCATGGAAGCAGACACAAGGTCTGAGAAGATAGTCACAACATGAGTGTCCAAAATAACAGGTTAGGTTTCTCATTCACCAACTCAAATGGTCCAGGGAAGGCACTTTATATATATATTCCTTCATTTTCCATTCTTACCAATATTTCCATTTTTGAAATGAAGGAACTGAGGATTAGAGGAGGTAATAACTTGGGCAGCCTCTCTGCTTGCCTGGGTCCCAGCCACGCCGTGGACTGGCGGGCCCACGCTCCTTCCCCTACCACAGGATGGCTAGAGTCTCCAGCGGGAACAAAGCACCCTGGGCCCTGGAGAAGAGCACAATGGACATTGCATGCCTTGTAAGGCCAATGCTCACCTCAGAGCACATGCCTGGGGGAGAAGGAGAGCAAGAACACAGAGGTGTCTGCTCCCGAAGGTTCATCCTGGAGGCACGAAGAAGAACAAAGGCCACGGCTCCTTGAGATAGGGCCGAATCCACGTGGGCTCTGGCTGGGCCAAGCCTCATGCTCTTTTGCTCATTTCTCAACCCTTCCTAGGAGTTGAAGCAATATAATAGTCAGCTAAAGGGACAATGAAGGTGACGGTTACCAGGAAAAACCTGACTTTGGATATTGCAGGGATAGTGCAAGGAAGGAGCTTAGAGACCATCTGAATGGGACTATTAGTATACGATTTTAATTTGTCCCAGATGGAAAGTCATATATTTAAAAAGAAAAAAAAAAAACACATGTGACTATTGCAATGGAGCACACATTATACATCCTAAATTAATAATCTCCCGTTTCCACCTCCAAAGTGACCACGAATCAGCTGCTACGTGTCTCCGTGAACTGAGGCATATTTGAATTTTGAAGAAAGTGTGGTGACACTTGGAATGTCCTAGAAGCTTTCTAAGAGGGCACAGGTACACAGAAAACACGGTCCTGTGGGCCCTCCCATCCCTTGCCGGCGCTGGCCTGGAAACTGTGGACATGTTCCATGTAGACCACAAGGGGAAGTCTGTGGAGACACCGTGGCCAGTGGAGTCATCTTTACCCTGGGACCACCAGAATTCCCACAACAGCTCCACAGAAGAGGAGACTTGCCACTGGCCAGAGTCCCTGGAAGGGACACCCTGCATGTCACAACAGCTGGCCTGGGGACTGTCACCCGTTTGGGGGAAAATCTTGCTGGCTCACGAGGACTTGCTCACTTCCCTTCAGGAGAGAACATGGGCAGAGCTGGTGATGCCTGGGCCACAGAGTGAGGGGCAGCTCCTAGTTCCTCATCTGTCCCTTGATGGATGGGAGTAGAATCTTCCTCCGGTTAAGGGTTGAAAATGGCTAGGATCTCACCTGCTGCCCAATGTGTGGCAGGTTGGAGGAATGAGGGGGGTTCAGGGAAGATAAGCCCCTAATGTACTTACGTAGATCCACTGACTTTCATAGGACATGGGGAGAGTGGAGCAACCTGGAAATAGTATTTCACCAAGCCAGGGTCTGAAGCCAAGAATTTGTGGTGGCAGGGACAGAGGATGACACATGACATCTCTCAAGTCTTAGGTATCTGGAGTCCCCTGGTTCAAGCACCCAGGCTTGAAGGGGTCACAGCATGTCAGAGTCCAAAGGGAGCTCTCAGCCGGGCTGCCTCTGAGCAGGGATCCTGGACAGGAGAGCGAGGCCAAGCCAGCCGGGGTGGGAGGGTCCCAGAGAGAGCAAATGACTATCAAGCTAGCTCAGGTCAGGGAGTTCCAGCCTCAGAAAATATCAAAGTGTGGTCCAAGAACCAACACAGTAAGAATTGCCTAAGATAGTACGTGTTAGAAATGCAGATTCTTAGGTCCCAACCTAGACCTGTGAACACGATCTTTGGAATTTAACCTGACTTGAAGGGTGAGGGCCAGAGAAAGAAGGAGATGTTTCCCCCTATTTTCCCAGCCTCTGCCCAGGCTCCTGCCTCTAACACTCTCCCCCAGGGGCCAATAGGACGTAGGACAGAATGACTTCAAAACTGAGAACTCAGTCTAACACAGGCTCATTACCCCGAGGGCTAATCCGCAGCACCCCACCCGCTGTGCTAAGGGGCCCTCATCATTAGTCCATCCCCCCAAGGTCACAAGCTCGGGGCTCAGAGTTCCAACCAGGGAGCTGTGCCAAGCTCCAACCCCCTGCCTCAGCCCTGTCTTTCCCAGCTCCCTGGAGCCAAGGCCTCTGCGAGGCCCAAGTGCAGGCTGCATTTGGACCAGTTACAGAATCAAGTACAGGCCAGGAAAACTTCACTGCTCAGTAGTCCCGACAGGATCACAAAAATTACCTGCAGCAGAAAGCCAGGGTGGCTCAGAATTAAGATATTCTGCGATATACCCAGGATCTCCTGGCTGTGGGGCCTACAATGTTAGGCCCACTATAAACAATCAAAAGGCATTTAAAGGAGCAACAGTTGTGATATTCCAAGTCACACGCCTCACCCCACCACCCAGCAGTGACCCAGGCAGTAGGTAAATGAATGAGTTTAGGTGTATTCCAATAAAATGCTCATTACAAAAACAAGCCATGATCTGGACCTGGCCCACGGGCCCGGGTTTGCCAATCCCTGGCATAGAGGTTGAAAGGGAAGGCTTTCAAGACAGATGGTTGGTTTCAAACTTGAAATCCAACATTTTCTCTCTGCGGAGCCTTAGGCAAATCACTTGACTTCTCCAAGATGTATTACTAGGATCGACAGCATGCCCTTCTTATGAGACTTCAGTGAGATTCATGCACACCGAGCACTGAAAGGGTTTCCAGGACCATAAACGAGCATCAGTTGATGACTCGTACCCTTACCTTGACCCAGGCAGTGACAATTCCGCCCGACTTTCCTAGCAGGGGTTGCTGCCTGCCCGGGCACCCAAGGGACCCGAGGGCTTGCCCCTGCCTAACCCAGACCTGGCTTTGCTTGGCTCTCTTGACTTCTTGATTGGTCGGCTATCCCAGGGGGAGCCTTGAGCCCCTCCCCTGGGCTACTGTGGGGGCCCCTCCTGGCTCCCCGTGTCCTCCACCTACCCCGGGGGTCCACCCAGGGTGCCTCAAGCAGCAGCCTCTGCACTTCTGACATCCAGGAGGAGTGAACAGGACTCTGGGCCAGCTTGTTCCCTTCTCATCCCAGGGCTTTCCAGGAGCATTCTGCAGACCAGCTGTCCTGTGGGACAGTCACAAGTGCCAGCAAAAGGAAAAACTGTCCCAGTTAGGTGTTGGGCACACAGGGGTGAAGACAGTTGAAAGTGTTAGGACCTTTAATAAGCTAATATGCATTGCTGATCTTCCAGAGGGGAATTCCAGCAGACTGCGGTATTTTGGAGACGGACTTCAAGATGGAACAATTCTCCAAAGGCCGTTGCCCACAGTTCTGAGGGACATATCCCGGGAAATGCAGCTCTGGAGAAAGGGCCCTGTCACTCTGCTCCTGGAGTGGGTGGATGGTGAAGGTTAGCAGAGTGTGCGCGGTAGTGAAATCTTTAAAATCCTTCCTGTGTGTGTTACTTGTCTTCATTTCTCATCGCAACTTTACTCGGTCCGTCTATTCTGTGGGGGCTGCCTGCCTGCCTCGAGGAGGTGGGTTTCCTGCCACAAGGCTTTGCTCCCTCCGTCCACCAGACCTGCCGGATCTATAAAGAATTCTCTTAGTTCCTGAAATCCAATGCCCCTTCCTTCCTGAAGACGCCCCAGCTGCCCCAGCCAATCTGTATCTTACCAAATGTTCTCCTCTTCGACTCTTAAAACAAGTTCAAAGTGGCCCACAATTCATGTCAAACGGACTGGCCTGCAGTTTCCTAGTTTGTCCCCATGGGCTCCTTTATCAAACCACTCCTTTATTGGCCCGAGTCATCTCCTCTCCTCTGGGGCCTTTTCTGAACTCAGCGAAATTGTTTAAACATCCTGGACCTTCTCCTGTTTCCCTCGGCCTCCTTTCTGCGCGCCCAGAGCCCGGTGGCGCTGACCCGAGGAGGCACAGGGTACAGGCTAAGTCTTTCTAGCAATTCCCAGCACTGCTGTTTGCATTCTTCACCCCCGTCTGTGCCCTCGCAACCCGGGGCAGCCTCAGCCTTGCCCTTTGTCTGGGGGAACGGAACCAGACCCTTCTCCTCGAGGTGGTCCCCGCTCCTGCTGTTGGGCTAAGACCAGCTCCTTGACAAGAGACTCCTCTTTTATTCTTCATTTTCTGGATTGCAAATCCATGGTAAAAGAGTTTACAATCCACCCGTGCCTGGGAAGTACCTTGAAGTCTCCTGATGAAAGGTGCTACGGACGGACCACATATTATTATTTCGGCAAACAAGGGAAATAATAGCTTGTTGCTTCATCTAATTCCCCTGAGTGGGCCCGGGCTCTGTAATTACCTGGGTTATGGGGCCCTGGCTCAGAAGGTTGTGTCCACCAGCACAGGTGGGCGCATGGCCCGATGAGGTCTCACCACGTGCCCCCTGCACACTCATCGCAAGCAGAGCTGCTGTGGGTCCAGCTTTGCATGGGAGGCCAGCGCCAGGTTTACGGTATGTGGAAATCGCCTTTAATGGAAGAATCTACAAACCCATGAGGCAAGTTTGTGCTGGTTCCTCCCTGCGGTCCCAGCACCCAGGCAGAGGGAACAGACCTCTGCCTTTCCCAGGCCAGGGCCAAGGTGCTGGAAGCATATCCAGGACGGCCTGAGGAGTTCTCCCCAGCGCGGGGTCCACTTCAGCCTCCTCACTTTCAGAATGAAAGGGTTGATGAAGGCTGTGGTTTCCAGACCCCCTCCTCCCAGGCATCGCATTCTGCAGGTGACATTTGTGACCACTCGTCGACCAGGAGGAAGCTGGCCAGGCACGGAGTCTTGGATCCGACCGAAAAATCAGATCCACTCTCCCATTTTTCATTTGTTGTTCCCCATGAGATTCCGTTTGGGGGTAGGGGGGGTGGGGGAAACGAAAGCTTTCTCCTGTCTGAAAACGATCAGTTAAAACCTTGCTATTCTTTTGTCCTCGATGTCCTTTTTACTCATTATTCCTTTGATTCCCATTCTGAGCACCTCCCAAGTGTTTCTCTCATCTCTACTCAACTTTCAGTGCAAATTATTAGGAGGTATTTGTGGGAATAAAATAAAGGTATAACGGGGTTTTGTTTAATCTAGTTATCGGGCAGAAAAAGAATCCCATCTTTGATGATGTGGGCTGTCGGGAGCATTCACTGAAACATTTTTCCTCCTGTTGCTTCCCTCAGTTCCTCTCTCTTTTTCCAGGCCAATGCCTGAAGCTCAGCGAGGATTTTGACGCCTCGTCCAGCCTCCAGCAGACATCACTGACCTCACAGACCCTCCATGCCTATTCTGAAAGCCATTTGCTAGTGAGTTCCATCTTTCGGGGGTTCCCCCACACACATGGCCTATAGAGAGAAGCCACCCTCTCCCTTCTTCCTTCTCCGGCCGGGTCCCGTCCAGCGCTCACCCTCTTGTGTTCACTGGCTTCCTGGGAGGCTCATTCTCTGGCTTGAATTCAGGTCCTCTCGTTCTCATTGCTGAACTTTCAGCCCTCCTTCTGAGCAGATCTGCCAGCCTCCCCCTTCCCTCCAGGGAGCCTGCTCGCGTCTGCCGGCCTGACTGCATGTCGGAACTCCCGCAAGGACTGCACAGTCCCTCCATGGGGGTCTCCTTCCCAACCAGGAGGACTTTGGAGATGCTCATGGGGGTGCTCTTGAAAAGGACAGGGAGGGGACGGAGCTCTCTAGCTTTCATGACAGCCTCCCTCCCGGCCACTTTCACCAAGGACTCCTCCTCTCCTGCCAGAGGCCACCTTGGACCCTGATATTGCACCCTGACCTAGGAATTCTCTGGCCATGAAATCCCTCAGCACTGGCCTTTTTCTCTGAGGCTGTAAGGGAGCACAAGGGGGCTAGCACCCATCTCTGCTGCTCTCTCCCTTTTCCTCGCTACTCCAGGCAGCCCCAGCCAGTGGGCTCCCCCAGGCAGGCCAGAAGCAGATGGCCCCCCACCCTGACCTCTCCCAGGCCACATCTGACTGGCCCCTTGGAGAATGACATCGTTTTCCACTGTGCTTCTCCAACTCCATCTGGGCTGGGACTGCCCCCACAGTTCAAGGGCTCCTCCCTCCCCGAGGCCCATCCAGGAGGCTCTGAGTGAAGATGTTTCAATGCCACAGTCTGATCCCACCTTTTCTCGCCATTTCCTTGCCTTCCTCTCTTCCTGCCAGCGCCAGGCCTCCCACGCATAGATTTCTCATCAGGGCCAGGGGTCTGAGAGCACAGCTTTCCCCTGACTCCTTTCCTACGGCTTCGGAGAGTCTGAGCAGCATCTGGCCTGGGCCGGTCTGGAGAGATCTGGAATCCAAACAGTCTTTAAAGAGTTATGACTCCACGAACCGTAGATGGCAACGTCTTCTATTATTAACAGTTCCAGCTTTCCCATCTGGCTGTTTGCAGAGGGAAAGCTGGAGATTACTGTCAGCATTAATTACAATCAGGTGTACTTTTTTTTTTTTTTCCTCTTCCATTTTGCCCCAGTGGTTTTTCACACGGCGAGAAATCCTTAAAATGCGTGTCCTTTGCAATGCAGCACATAAATCGTCACTGCTGGTGAGAGCTGCTATCCGCCAGCCGGGCTCTCCCTGGGTCCGGTGAACTTGGTGAAGTTCACTAAGCTTCCTCAGGTTTAAAGGTGAGCCTGAGCTCCTTGAATCTTGAGGACAGGAAACGTCAAGAGAATCGGCCTCCCCCCTCACGATTTCTGGCACTTCTTGCTGCTAGTCTAACCAGAGCTACCTCAAGACCAGTTTCTGGAATGTCTGTCTTCAGGGCTCGGCTGAACCAGAGAAGGCCGAGCTGCCAAGGAAGAAGCCCACGTTCCCTGTGATTCCCACCCAATCTGACTCTTCCTTCCTCATCTGTCAGGTCTTCTGCCCTGATCCCTTGTCCTGGTTCTGGTCAGTGTTTGAAAACCATGATCTCAATTGGAAATATTTTCTTTCCCTCCATCTTCGTCTCTACATGCATATTCATGTAGAGACCGGCTGCTTCTCTCGTATCTTCTGAAAGCTTCTTTGAATTTCTCTCCTCTGGTTTATTTTTCTCTACAGACTCTCCAGAAATGTTAATCTTCAGGATTATTAAACATCGGGCCCACAGTCCTTTTGCAAAGGCATTCGAATTTAACTCAGACGGCCATTCTAGCATTTTAGTTCTTCTTTTTAATAGATCTGCTATTTGCGCTCCATCTTTCCCAACCGGATGGCCCTGGGGAAGCTACTTAGACCTACAGAGCTTTTGTTTCCTTGTCTGCAAAATGGGCATACTGTGTCTTCACGGCGTTCCTAAGTGGGTTAGGGAACAAGACAACGCAGCCCTGGCAAGGGGCAGGTGTTAGGTGCTCACCTAGGGTGAGCTTTGTGGGCTAGGGCCATGGGAGAAGGAACAAGGACCTGACTCTTGAACACTCATGTGAAGACAATTCTTTTTTCCCTTGGAGTCCAAGAAGGGGGCTGTTGTAAGGAGACTACAGGTGTGTACACAGTGTAAAGCACCACCATTTTTAATACCCCCCATTTTTTTTCATCATGGAACCCATTCTTCATGGGTTCCTTTTGCCCCATGTGGCTCATCCCATTTTTTTTAAGATTTCATTTATTTATTTACATGGACAGGGAGAGAGATCACAAGCAGGCAGAGAGGCAGGCAGAGAGAGAGGGGGAAGCAGGCTCCCCACTGAGCAGAGAGCCCGATCGGGACTTAATCCCAGGACCCTGAGATCATGACCTGAAGCAAGGCAGAGGCTTTAACCCACTGAGCCACTCAGGTGCCCATCATCCCATTTTCTAATGGGATGAACCGTCTCGCCCATTTGGCTTGTGGTTTTATCCCTCAACAACTGCAATTTCAAATTCCAGGGTTTGAAGAAGAAATGAACCGAGAACCTTTGCCCCATCCCCAACTTTCTCTGACACACCGCCCACAGAATAATAATCTTGGGGAAAAATTGGGGAGGAGAGTTGACAACTTTGAAAAAGCTGGGCGGAGCATGCCTTCTGTCCTCAATAAAAACTGAGTAGAGGAATTTACCACAACCACACTGGTCATGCTGCTAATTCCACCCTGCCAGAGCTTGGCCTCATTCGGCCCTCCCCCCGGAAGGTCTAGAGCCTTCTAGAGGCTCCTTCTGGCCTCTAGAAGCTCTGTAGTCATGCACAGGTGGCCTGGGTCACATCCATTCCTCCGAGGTTGTCCTCAGCTGCCCGGGGCCCTTCCATGGTGGGTATCAACCACAACTCCCTCCAAGCTCCTGCAGCCACTTTCAGACGAATTCTCTGGCTGCAGTTCATAATCTCAGGAGAATAAATGAAGTTTTTGACAGTTAATTTATTTCTTTGATGTATTTCAGATGTGTCCTCAGACAAAGCGCTGGGTTAGTCGTGTTGGTTGTCTTGAATCGGATATTAGGTGAGAATACTTCCTCGACACCATTACTGAGATGTGCATTAATTGTATTTGCACACAGTCGTAGCGCTCGATGACCTCCTGAGCTCCTAATTTTTCTTCTTCATTACACTCAATGGGTTTGCTGAGGTTCATAAATGAGACAGTTATGAATGTGGCCACAACCACGTGGGTCTGCTTAAAGTCGGTATCTCATCCCTGGGCTCATGAAGGTACAGAAATCATCCATTATGAGCAAAATTAAGGGAAATATGTTAGGTAGACAAATGGGTTAGTCAAACACTCCCTTTTCCAGATTTCAAATGTTTTCGTAAAAGTGCTTTTTATTGTCAAAGTGGGCAAGTCCCATTTCTTTCCCTACGATCTGAACTTCCAAAGCGGGGTGTCTGCATCTCAGCCCCTTTCCCGGGCACAGACCTCGGGAGACGGTAGAATCCATCACAGATACCCCGAGGCCAGCAGAACTCAGAGGAGAGTTCTCAGGTTGAATGGACACAAAATTCTGCGTCTGCCTGTTGGCATTTCCTGTTTCCCAAACCGGGTCATGGGGGCTCATGCACAGTCATTACTGGGAGGTCACTGTTACTGGGGAAGCCGTAGCCCACCCTGAGTGTCACGGTCACCTTCTCCTCGGGGTGGTAGCCCTGCACCAGTGAGTGACTCAGGGGCAGCTTTTGGAGTCAGCCCAGTATGCATTTCACACATGAGAATGATGCCTAATCTCTGGAGCCTCCATTTCTTTATATGTGCAATAGGTTGATAGCTATTTCAAGGACTCAGTAAGGTAGTGAGTATGATACTTTCAGGACAGTTTTGGTACCTGGCACACAGAACATGCTCCCTAAATGGTAACTTTACTATTACAGAACGACAGACATGATCTACTTGGGGATCCACTGACTCTTTTCTTTGCCAAAGGTTACCTCTGTTTAATCCAGTCTCTGGACTACACTATTGTATTCATTTTCTCTGCTTTGTTACAAATGACCAAAAACTGAAGAGCATTTATTCCCTCATTGTCTATATGGATCAGGAGTCTGGGCACAGCTTTACCGGGTCTTCTGCTTAGCCTCGAGCAGCCAGGGTGTTGGCTAGGCTGTGTTCTTATCTGGAGGCTCAGTTGGAAACCAATTCATGTCCAAGTTCACTCAGTGTTGGCAGATGTCAATTCCTTACCGCTGAAAGCCTGAGGGCCCTGACTTCCTACTGTATGTCAGCTCCTGGAGGCTACCATCGGCTTCTGGAGGCCACCCTCAGCTCCTGGAGGCGACTCTCAGCTCCTGGAGGTCACTCTCAGCTCCTGGAGGCCACCCGCAGCTCCTGGAGGCCACCCGCAGCTCCTGGAGGCCACCCTCAGCTCCTGGAGGTCACCTTCAGCTCCTGGAGGACACTCTCAGTTCGTGGAGGACACTCTTAGCTCCTTGCCATGTGGTCTTCTCCATAGGCCTTCTCACAACATGACAACTCGCTGCTGAGACAGTAACAAAGAAAAGAGCAAATTTGCTAGCAAGACAGAGTCTATTATAAAAATCACAGAAGTGACAGCCCATCAGTTTGCCATGTTCTTTTGGTTAGGAAACAAGATGCAGGTTCTACCCACAGTCAGTGAGAGGGGATGGTACAAGAGGATACCAGGAGGTTGGGATATTGTGGGCCATCCTAAAGTCTGTCTACCACAACTATAAAAGGCCTCAGAAAGTCAGAGATACAAGTAGACTCCACATCTGTGCTTCTCAAAGTCTGATCTCTTGTCCAGCAGCATCACTGACCACACTCCAGCCCTACTGTACTAGTAGCAAAGTATCACAAACTTAGTGGACTAAAAAAAGAAAACAACCCACAAATTTATTATCTTACAGTCTTAAGGTCAAACAGTCTGAGATGAGTCTCCCTGGGCTAAAGTCAAGGGGTATGAGGGCCACATTCCTTTTGGAGGTTCTTGGTGAGAATTTGTTTTCTTTAGAGCTTCTAGAAGTTTCTTTAAAGTTTCTTTAGAGTTTCTTTAGAGCTTCTAGGAGTTTCCCCCCATCTTTGGCTTCCAGTTATATCACTCTGTCTTCAAAGCCAGCAACTGTGAGTTGAGTTCTTCTCACATTAAATTACTTTGACCTCTTCTGCCTCCCTTTCGACATTTAAGGATCCTTGTGATTACACTTGGCCATGTGGGTAATTCATGATAATCTCCCCATTATATATATATATATATAGAGAGAGAGAGAGAGATCTATATCTTTCTATATATATCTATATATAGAGTGAGAGAGAGGGAGAGAGAGAGAGAGAGTCCGTCCCATGTGGGGCTCAATCTCACAACCCTGAGATTAGGACCTAAGCCGAAATCAAGAGTCAGATGCTTAACTGACTGAGCCACCCAGCGCCCCTCTCTATTTTAAGATCAGCTCCTTAGTGACCTTTTTTTCCTTCTTCACTCATGCCCACCCATCTCCCCTCTGGTAACCACCAGTTTGTTCTCTATAGTTAAGAGTCTGTTTCTTGGTGTGTGTCTCACTTTTTTTCCTTTGCTGTTTTGTTTTGTTTGTTAAATTCCATGTATGAGTGAGACCATATGGTATTTGTCTTTCTCTGACTAACTCATTTCACTTACCATTTTACTCTCTAGCTTTATTCATTTTAGTGAATGGCAAGATTTTGTTCTTTTTTATGACTGAATAATATTCAGTGTGTGTGTGTGTGTGTGTGATATCTTCTTTATGCATTCATCAATTGATGGACGCTTGAGCTACTTCCATAGTTTGGCTATTATAAAAAATGCCACAATAAATATAGGGGGGCATGTATCCCTTTGAGTTAGTGTTTTTGTATTTTTTGGGTAAATACCCAGTAGCACAATTACAGGATTGTAAGGTAATTCTATTTTTAACTTTTTTGAGGAATCTCCATACTGTTTTCCAGAGTGGCTGCACCATTTACATTCCCACCAACAACGCAGAAGGGTTCCTTTTCCCCACATCCTCGTCGACACTAGTTGTTTCTTGTGTTTTTTATTTTAGCCATTCTGACAAGTGTGAGGTGATATCTCATTGTGGTTTTGATTTGCATTTCCCTGATGATGAGTGATGTGGAACATCTTTTCATGTGTCTGTTGGCCAGCTGAATGTCTTCTTTGGAGAAATAGAATTCTTTTTCTTTTTAAGATTTTATTTATTTATTTGACACAGAGAGAGAGAGAGAACAAGCGGGGGGCGGGGGAGAAGCAGGGAGGGAGGGAGAAGCTCCCTGCTCAGGAGGGAGCCGGATGTGGGACTCGATCCCAGGACCCTGGGATCATGACCTGAGTCTAAGGCACCACTAAACCAACTGAGCCACCCAGGCACCCCACAACAGGAATTCTGATTAGAGCTTCTGAAATCTGTACTCTGTCCACAGGAAAGTTGGGAGCAAGAAGCCCCCATTTCCCATGTCAGTGAAGTGTGAAGAAAGCCTAATTGGGGAGGGACTCGGAAGTGAGTCACAGCCACCAGAGCTTCTCAGGGATGGTGCAGAGAAGGCAAACCTTACTGTACTATTGAGGAGGATATAAGCCATGAGTCACTGTAGGTGAAACAGCTCAGAATCCTTTGCTATTACTAATAAATCCCACAGGCAGAAATGAGGAGCTGATTCCAACTATGTGAATCCAATGTAAGCTACAATGGACAGAAACACTCAGGTTATTTGCTAAATTATTTCCAAGTACGTTCTGACAATGTGATATGAACATAGGTCACATGGTATGCTACATATGGTCTGTTGCATGCTATAAGGGCTAAATAGCATGGACACAACAACAACAACAATGAATGTACTTTTCTTTTTTCCTCCCAAGATTATGCCTTTCTTACTCTGACCCAGGGCATCTTTGCTCAGGGGAATGAGCAAAGAGTAAAGAGAAGAGAAAGGTTAAGAACTGACAGAACAAATTCAAAATTTGAGCTCTTGCCCTCCTAATATAGACTATCCAAGATGGTTTTTTCTCCCCTTTTCCCACGTCAAGGGCTAACCACAGAGGACTCATCAGAAACCCTTCTTTACAGGGGAAGAATTATCTATTTTCTAGTAAAGCACAGCCCTGATGGATTCAGGAAGAAGGAGGTGACCTACGTCAGTCGTTCTCAGACATCAGCTGCACCAGAGCCACCTGGAGAGCTAGTTAAATGACAGAGCCCCAGGCCACTCCCCAGAAATTCTGGCTCAGGAGAGTAAAACCTGCTGCTTCTCCACCCTGCAGTTTTAAGGAAGAAGAATGAAAGAACTAAAAAATGATAGGACAGAGATAGTTGTCCCAATATTCCTCTTTTCCAGGTTCAACCCAGAGAAGCTAAAAAATATTAAATAGATTAGGGCAACTCAGAGGGCAGAGGGGGGCATTCTGTCCCCAGATTCCCCATTTATGATTCTTGAAGATCATTGCTTAGTGATCAGTGCCAATATAGTGAGATCTAGCCCACGTAAGCGAGCAGAACAACAAGGCCAGATAGAGCCCTAGTTGGTACCTTTGAGCTTCTCACGGCTCGCAGTGGGCCAATATGGGACCACACCATGGTGGATTGCTAGACATGGGACTGGATGGGGATGTGATAGAGCCTTGGTGTTCCACAGCCACCAGAAGCACAGGACAGGCCATATCCACCAGTGGGAGACAGTCACAGACTTCATACTTGGCTGCCAAAATAGATATAATACAGATACCCAAAGATTATTGAACAGTGGGGCGCTTAGGTGGCTCAGTCAGGTAAGTGTCCCACTCTTGATTTCAGCTCCGGTCATGATCTCAGGCTCGTGAGATCGAGTCCCATGTCGGGCTCCACGCTCAGCAGGGAGTCTGCTTAAGATTCTCTCCCTCTGCCCCTCCCACCCCTCCCTCAAAAAAATAAATAAATCTTTTTTAAAAAAAGGAATATTGGATAGTAAATGGAAGGGGCCTCTGAAGACCTTCCACCACGCACTCACATAAGCCAGCCCACACACCCGACACCCAGACACCCCTCAGAGGAGAGCCAGTGGAGGGAGGAAACAAAGGCCGAGCATTACCTAAAGAATAACTCAAGTCTTCGATTTGCATTAACTTTAAAACAAGTCTAGAAAGCCAATTTATTGACAGTCATCAAGACTTTATTGTGAATGCATATGATGGTAAAATAAATGGTCAACTTATGTCAATGCCAATAGAACAGTGGCTGCCTGATGTACTATACTGAGGGCTTGGAAGTTTCCAGAGGACTTGGTTATTTAGCAGTGACTACCCTGAGTGAAAGTCATGGGGTTGCCATTGCAAGTATATGCTACATTCTGATTTTAGTAAATCAATGTGAGCACAAATCCACAAAGATGGGCAAAGAATCATCCTATCTCTGGCCCTAGGAATGTTTCTCTTTTTTCTTTTATAAGATTTTTTTAAATTTATTATTTGAGACAGAGAGAGGGGCAGAGAGAGAGAGAGAGAATTTCCAGCAGACTCCCTGCTGAACCTGACATGAGGTTTGATCTCATGACCCTGAGATCATGACCTGAGCCAAAACCAAGTCAGGGGCTTAACTGCACCACCTGGGTACCCCAGAAATGTGTCTTTTAACAGAAACAATGTGAAATACGTACTTTAATTAGAATCTTTAACAGTTAGACCAAGTATCTATCATTATCCTTTTGGACCCAGGCTAACGTAGTGCCCGTCCTTTCTTTCTATGCTACATAGACATGGACAGCAGAGTGAACAAATTTGCAACAGAAGTGGGCTGAGTACTTTCATGTGTAAGACTGTGTTGCTGGCTTCTACAGGCAACACAAAAACAAGTAGGACATAGACATTCTGAAGGGAAAGCACTGTGTTCCCTTAAGGAGCAAGCTTTTGAACTGCGGGCGGCTTATGTGTTTGCTAGACAGGTTAAAATACAAGAGCCTCCTAAACTCACAAAACAAACTAAGGGTTGCTGGGAGGTGGGGGGGTGGATAGGGATATGGACACTGGGGAGGGTATGTGCTATGGTAAATGCTGTGAAATGTGTAAGCCTGATGATTCACAGACTTGTACCCTGGGGTAAATAATACATTATATGTTAATAAAAAAATTAAAAAAAAAAATACAAGAGCCATGGAAAAATGCTTTCTGTTCCCCGTGGTGATAGAAACTCCAAATCTCTACCAGAACTGCACCTCTCCCACACACCCCTTTGGGAAGCAGAGAACAATCATAAATAAGGCTGCAGGTGCCCTGGGTCTCCTAAGCAAAAGCGTTGCAAACTGCCAGCAAGTTGCAGAGAGAAATATGATTGGTAATAATAGTAATTTGTTAAGGCTATTTATTTAACCTACTGAATCATCCCAATTATAGCTCAAACCCCTGAGCACTGATGAGGTCTAGGGTGTACAGATAAAGGTTTTCCTGCTGGTCACACCTGGTGTGAACACTGCACAGTATTTTTTCCCATTAGTAACCATCAGGTGAAAGATGATTTCTTCTGGTGCATTTCTTCCCCTTGTTGGGAATTTTTCTAATAATCCTCAAGCTTTAGATCTAAAAGAAATTGCCCGAAATATGCTTTTGTGAAGGAAATAGAGTTTGCTAAAATATGCATGGTGTAATCTAGAACCATAAAAAAAAAAAAGTCTTTTCTGTCTGACTCGTTTGTGAAATATATTCTGGGGCTATTTTTGTCTTTGAGATGCGTATGACATCTATTATTAAGTTGTGTTGTGAGGAATTTTGGAGATCACTTACAAGTAATTCTGTTAATGCCATGGTTTAATTTAAACATGTGTAACCCTTATGTATCTTTAAACGTTTGGTTACAAAGTGATTAGAAAAGCGGTGGCAATAGGACTTCAGTTGGTCTTGCAGTATTTTGAAGAGGCTGTTCTTTCTGACTGTGTAGCCCTCTTCAGTCAGAATCCAGGTATCATGTGAGCCTGCTAGGGGATTCAGCAAATGCTACATAATTACGATTTTCACTTTTAATGTTAGCATACCAAAATCTAATGACCGTACAGCAGAACATCAATTAATCAAAATGCTGAGTAATGGGATGTTCCTTCCAGTTAATTGAATTTACTGGTAAATTCAGACTTCGATGGCAAATCTTTTTATTTTTGCCCCTGTGAAAAATCCTCCCAAAATGCATTCGCCTACACTCGTAACTGCAATGTACTGAGGATTGACATTTGATATTCACAAAAGATTGGTCCATTTTGTGCCTCTTTTTATCAGTCTAAACACCGGTTCTCCTTACAGAGTATTGGAAATGTGCTGATGGCTATTGCCTTGAACCTGGAGTGCGGAATTTGCCCCTTTCTCCTCAATAATGAACTACGGCAAAATTTCTCAAGTGACTGAATTTCTTCATTCATCAGGGTTCTCTTTAATGTCTTTCACTACAATAGTTTCTGCAAGTTCAAAATTGCAAAACAGGCATTTCTCTTTTTAACAGAAAGGAAATTTTCAGGTAGACACATTGTGCCTTACGAACTTCAAAACAGGCACGTCTGTCAGGCGAGAGACTCATTCTTTAAGCTTTACGGCCAAGGCTAGGGTTACAGCCAGTGAGAATGTGAGCCTCAGACTAGGGCAGGTGTTTCCACTCTTTTCAGATGCTTATCTTAACATGGAGTAAAGTCGAGTCTATAAAACTGGGGTGGGAATTTCACTGGGGCAGATTCAGGCCGGATCATAAAATGCCCCAGCTCTGTGTCTGCCCTGCCTGTGCTATAGCCCTCTAGAGAACCTTCTAGAAATGTAACCAAGGACTTCAATCCTCTATTTTGTGTGCGATGTGTGTGGATGTGCATGTTTTTAATATATTGTAATGTGTTAAAAATAATGAAGAATTACTGAACACCTATCTTAGGCTTTCACTGTCTTATCAGAGGCTGAAAGGATTTCTGAGCTGTTGGACCCAGAGACATTATAGTCTTTGGGGGTTAAAGCAAGTGGGTAATGGAAAATACCTAAGTAACATTTAACTGCTGGAAATGCATTTCTAGGAGAAGGGCTCCCAGATTTACAGAAGCAGAGGCTAGGAGATTTACTCACGGTCTCTGTAGCTAACTAAGAAAAGTGATGTTTTAAAATGCACATTTGTGGGGCGCCTGGGTGGCTTAGTGGGTTAAAGCCTCTGCCTTCGGCTCAGGTCATGATCTCAGGGTCCTGGGATCGAGCCCCACACCGGTCTCTGTTCAGCGGGGAGTCTGTTTCCCCCCTTTCTCTCTGCCTACCTCTCTGCCTACTTGTGATCTCTCTCTCTCTCTCTCTCTCTCTGTCAAATAAATAAATAAAATCTTTAAAAAAATAAAAAAATAAATAAAATGCACATTTGTTTCAGAGAACTCTCCTTCCTAAAACCTTCTGGAGCTCCTTCTTCCATTTCAGATCAACTGTGGATTCTATATGGTTCAGTGTGTTCTTCTATGGACCACCTAGAGCCCTCCGCCCCGTTCCCTGGCTCCCTCCACAATGGCCTTTAAAAAAATTCTCCTGAAATCTCACTTTTCCTTGCTTTGGAATCTTCTCAAAAGCCCTTCACCTGTAGCATCTCCACCCTATTTGCCTTGTTACCTTCTCTGTTCAAGTGTTACATAAAATGTCACCCCTCCCCAAATCCTTCCTCACCTTCCCACTTCTCCCATCCAATTACGAAACCAATTTGATCCATAAACTTTTTCTTCATTAAGCCTCTAAGAATTTGTAACTAAATATATGTTTGGATACTTAGGGCTTTTTATTCCCATTAGATTATATAATTCATGAAAAGAAGAATAACGTCTTTTTTGTTTATTTCTCTATTCCTCGTGTCTCGTGCAGTTCCCAAGCATAGGAAGCATTCAATAAATATTTCTGAATGAATGAATAAATAAATGAAGGAATACACAGAATAACATGAAATTGATATATATGACACAAGTCCTTCAGGTATACTGTTAGCACTAAACATCATCAGTAAGTGACTCTTATCCCGTGTTTATCTCTTCATTACATATTTATTGCCTGCCTGGTATGGCTAGATTAGTGTCCCAGGTATGGAGAATTCATCAGCCAGCACAGTGGAGCTCTGGAGCTTTAAATTCTCGTTCCACCAGTTGTTAATTGTGTGGCTTTGCTTACGTAAATACTGTAGACCAGACCTGGGTTTCCTCGCATGCAAACACGGATAATATTACCTGCCTTTTATGTTGTTGTGAGGCTTTCCTGAGTTAATATATGTAAGGAGAATAGAACCATGATGCACCCACAGCACATGCTGTTGTGTAAGGTACTCTTAGTAAACAAGGTTACTATGTAGGACCACGGTACTAGGATGGTTGATGTATGTGTCAGCTTGACTAGGCTGGTCAAAACATTATTTCTGGGTGTGTCTGGAAGGGGGTTTCAGGAGGGGGTTAGCATTTGAACTAGTAGACTAAATAAAGAAGATGCCCTTAGCAATGGGGGTGGATATCATCCAATCCACTGGAGCCCTGAGAACCGAAAGGTAGATGAAAGGTGAATTGGCTCTCTCTACTTGCACTGGGACCTCCATTTTCTCCTCACCTTTGGACATGAGCGCCCTTGAGTCTTGGCCTTCAGACTTGGATTGGAACTTGTACCATTGGGCCCCCCAGGTTCTCAGGCCCTCATGTTTGGGCTAGAACTCTGCCACCTGCTTTTCTGGGCTTCCAGATTGCAGATGGCAGATCATGGGGCCTCTCAGTCTTCCTACTCACAGGAACCAATCCTCAAAATAAACATTTCTGGGGCACCTGAGTGGCTCAGTCAGTTAAGCTCTGCCTTAGGCTCAAGTCATGATCTTGGGGTCCTGGGATCAAGCCCCACAGTGGGCTCTCTGCTCTGCGGGGAGCCTGCTTCTCTCTCACACTCTCCATCTGTGCTGTCTCTCTAATAAATAAATAAAATCTTTTAAAAAATAAAAAATAAACATTTTTCCATATATCTATATCTGATATGTGGCCAGAGATATACACGATTGGTTCTGTTTCTCTGGAGAGCCCTGGTAATACAGTGTTGATGTTGGAACACTGGGCCAAGAGTCAGCCAAACTATGCTTCAGTTCTCCCTTGATCAGATGCTGGGACTGGGGCTCAGTTTCCTCATTCACAAACTGGGGAGCATTCCACCTGCCATAGTTATCTCCTAGGGTTGTCCTGTGATCGTGCAAACGCAGTGCTAGTACGAGCTTTTCTTACTCTTCTTCAGGAGACTCCTTTATACCCCTTGGCTGGTATGAAAAACTTAAGAGTGTTCTGATATCGTTCATTCTTTCTAAGTGCTCATTCTACTTTATCTGATGGTTTTATACTTTGTAGGTTTTACTGGAGCCCTTTCCATCTTTTTCTAATGTTTGATTTTCATTTTCCATGGGAATCTAAACAAGAATTGATGTGCTATCTGTATTATTAAGCATTACAATATTTGGAGCTTGAAATAGGAAACTTCAGCCAGATTTGTAATAAAGTACGTTGGTTTTCTCAGCGTTTTTTAAAGAGATGTGCTATTACTGGTAATAACAGTGGTCTTCTTTTCTAAAATTGGGAAATATGAACATGTTTCCAAACTCTTGGACAGAATTTTCAACGAAAAGAGATTGCTGTTACCCTTTTCTCAAATAAATTAAAATTTAAAATCTGTATTATCCCGCATAGATCATGGGAAAAATGCAGTTTCCCAGGAGGGTGAAGAAGGTGGGAGAGGGTGTGGTATTGGAGTAAAGAGCCTCATGTTCTAGATGTCCATTTCAGATTTCAAACTGAAAACTTCCGACTAGTTTCAGATCCTTGAGTCTTTCATCATGAGAAATAGTTCATAAATAGATACTTGATAAATTAATATGATAGTTTTAAAACTTCCTGCCCTTTGGCTCTAGTTGTCAGAGTTTTGTTTAGCTATTCATCCTTTATTCCCTTGCATTTTATACAAAAATCTCTAGGTGCATTTTTAAGGATAGTCACCTATAAAGTAGTCATACCTACTCAAAAAAGCAGAAATTGGCATCATTGTTATTATTTGTAATCATCATCTTAGGAAAGAATTTGTCATTTCTGACTGGTCCATAATCCCCAAATAATAATCATAGCAACCACCATAATAATGAGCAATATAATCACCATTCATTAAGACAGTGATTCATAATCCTAACTATTATCATATTATGTTTAATTATGATGACAGTGGTGAAAATTACTATTTCCTATTGAGTATATGAAGAATTTCAGAACTCAGGGGAGAAAAATGGAAACAAAAAATTTGATGTGATTTTTTTCTCCTTAAAAATTTGAAGAAAAGATTTTGGCAAGATGGCGGAGAAGTAGGAGGTTGAGATAGAATCGGATCCCAGAAGTTCATCTAGATTGTTATTAAATCATTCTAAAAGACGGCATACTCAACAGGAGAGAGAAGTGAAAGAAGAGCAATTCTAGGAGCAGAAAATTGACCACTTTCGGAAAGGTAGGACATTTGGAAAAGTGATTCCAAAGCAACGGGAAGAGAGCGAGGGGAGGGGCCGGCTCCCTGCAGCCACAGGCTCCCTGCAGCTGCAGAGCCGAGGAGCACAAAATTGGAACTTTTAGAGTCTGCTCCGCTGAGGGACATTGCTCCAGAGGCTAGGCCGGAGGTCTGGCCCGCATGGGAACAGAGTGGTTTCAGGACCCGCGAGATCATAAAGAGACCAGGGGTGTCTGAGTGCGGCAGAGCTCCCAGATATTGGGGCGGAGAAGCCGGTGGCAGAGAAAGAGCCGCACAATGCATTTTCAGCTGGGGCTTACCCTAGACCATGGCCAGAGCTTTTCGAGCGGGGACCATATAAGGCATTCTGGAGAGACCCCCTCCTTCCTCCTCGGGGAGGAGCAGCGCGGCAGCACGCAGCAGGAATCTGCTGGGTTTGGAGACTCCAGACGGGGCCGTGCGCCAGAGACAGAGGCGCGCCGCCACTGGTGGCTGAGCTCAGAGCTTGTGCGGACCCGGGAGATGGGAGTGAGGTACTGCTTTTCTCTGAGGGCACGGTAAGAAGCCGGGACTCCAGCACTCAGCTCCTCTGGCTGGAGACTGGGAGCTGCCATTTGCATTCCCGGTCTCCAGGGCAGTACAGAAAGCGCTAAGGGAACAAAGACTCCCAAGAGAGAACCTGAGCAAATTGCTTGGCCCCTCCCTGGACAAAGGCGGGGCAATTCTGCCTCAGGCAAAGACATCTAAGAACCAAGATGTAAAGGCCCCTCCCCAGAAGATCAGTGAGAATATCCAAACAAGACCAAGTTCATCAATCAGTGAGAACTGTAGAACTCCAGAGTACTTTCTCTCTCACTCCTCTATTCTTAGCTCAATAAAATGACAAGGCGGAAAACCTCACCACAAAAAAAAAGAACAAGAGACAGTACCAACGGCTAGAGATCTAGTTAGTACAGACATCAGTAATATGTCGGAAATAGAGTTCAAAATGACAGTTATCAAGTTGCTAGCTGGGCTCGAAAAAAGCATGGAAGAGATCAAAGAATCCCTTTCGGGAGAAATAAAATCCTTTTCGGGAGAAATAAAAGAAATAAAATCTAACCAAGATGAAATCAAAAAAGCTATTAATGAAGTTCAAACAAAAATGGAGGCTCGTAATGCTAGAATAAATGAGACAGAAGAAAGAATTAGCAACATGGGAGACCAAATGACAAAGAATAAAGAAGCTGAGAAAAAGAGAGACAAACAACTATTGGACCACAAGGGAAGACTTTGAGAGATAAGTGATACCATAAGACGCAACAATATTAGAATAATCGGGATTCCAGAAGAAGAAGAAAGAGAGAAAGGGGTGGAAGGTATATTGGAACAAATTGTTGTAGAGAATTTCCCTAATCTGCTGAGGGGAACAAGCATCAAAATCCAGGAGGCACAGAGAACCCCCCTCAAAATCAATAAAAATAGGTCTACACCCCATCATCTAATAGTAAAACTTACAAGTC
>CM052806.1:7821349-7901124 GCA_028533885.1 Nasua narica
CTTCGGCTCAGGTCATGATCTCGGGGTCCTGGGATCGAGCCCCGCATCGGGCTCTCTGCTCAGCAGGGAGCCTGCTTCTCCCTCTCCCTCTGCCTGCCTCTCTGCCTACTTGTGATCTCACTCTCTCTGTCAAATAAATAAATAAATAATAAAAAATAAAAAAAATAAAATAAAATGTGCAGAAACAGTGTACATTTCCAACTCTAGTGTATGAAATGAGTAGGTGTTATGACTTATTGATTTTTACCAGTCTGATGGTAAGAAATGATAGCTGGTTGTTACCTAAAATTGTAATTTCTGACTCTGAGGGGAGTGGGGAATATTTTCACATGTTTATTGAATGTATTGTGTTTTACTCTTCTATGAAGTGTCTATTCATAATCTCTCCATTTTTAATTTGATTTTTTCTATTCATTATCAATGTAAAAAGCTACTTTTGTAATATGGAAATTAACCTTTAATTTGTCAACCACATTGCAGTATTAACCCAATTTAAATATAAACCCTATTTAACACTAATTTATAGACTGTGAGTGTATCCTTTCTATTACATTTTAAAAATGTTATTTTTTATTGAAACATGTTTTGTCTTTGATAGTATGTTTTTTAACATTTATTTATTTAATCAACTGGGATTCATTTTTTTGTATAAGGTGTGAGGTGAAGTTACTTTCTTTTTTTCTAAAGCATTAAGTAACTTCTTAATAACATTTATTGAATTTTTTTTCTTTCCCCCTTTAATTTGTAATAGCACTTTATTTATATACAAAATCCTCAAGTATCTTAAGGCCCATTAGGGCCATTATAATCTGGTGAGCCAGCTGTATTTTTTGCAAATTTTTATTATTTCAAATTTGGTAAGATAAGTTCTTCCTCTCCCATTTCATCTTCTAAAAAAAAAGATATAGGAAATTCTATTGTGCTGATTCACATGAATTTTGGAATAACATTTTCAAATTTCACAGTTTTAATTAGAATGGTATCATTCATATCATAAACACTAATTTACAGATGATCAACATCTTTAACCTTTAGGAACAAGGTGAATTTATTTAGATAAGTCTGTATTCAGGCCTCATGTTCTCATTTAGTTTTCTTTATATCTTTTATTAGAGCTATTTTTACATATTTTATATTATTTATTGTTTAGTGATATTCAAATCCCATCACTTTAAAAAGTTTACTTTATTATACTTTAAATTTCAGAGAAATTTTAAAGGATAAAAATGATTCTATGCTATGAGGCTTGGACGGAAATATGACTCAAGAGTTTGGAACAATGTTAAAAATTAAATCTTCTGAAACATAATAAATGATTTCAATGAGGCATCTGTTAGAATAGGGCAACTGACAAGGAGCTTCCATTATATTCTCCCTTGATGTCTCCCAAAAATACCCAAGAATACATAGGAAAGGTTAAAAACAATATGAAATTGAAAACTGAGATGGACAGTTGACCTTCTATTAGATTCTGAGAAAATGACACTAATTATGTGGCAGATGACACAGGATTGGAAACAGAAAAAAAAAGAAAAGACAAGGTTTATCTTATGGAATATCTTGGTTTTGCTTAATGAAACCAAACCCATCTAAGCAAAGAAAGGAAATACTTTGCATCTCCCTCACCAAATATCCCAGTAAGCAAAGGTTTAGGGCTTATACCAAAAAGGAAATGGTACCATCATTCTTCTACCTCCAAGATGCTGATTTGGGAGTTGACCAACAGTTTATCTCCTCTACTGCTTCTTTCCCCTTCTCTCTTATCTTTATTTACTTATTTGAAGACCTAGAGAAAGATTCAACCAAACATAGGCAAACATTCCTTGCTAACCCTTAGGAGCCACTTCGTGAAGCAAGCTGAATGTTAATTTAATAGCCTTCTAAATTATTAGGGCTATCTCATCTCTTATAGTCATCTTTCTATATTCCAGCAGAGATTTCCCTTTATGTGTGGTTGGACAGGATGTTAGAGGGGTGAATTCATGGCACTCTCACATGGTTGTCCAAGCAAAGTCCCTCTCTTGTTTTACCAATTTATTTACCTATCCACCCCCTCTCTTGTTTTACCCATTTACCTATCCACCCCCTCCATTCCCCTTTCTCTTTCCTACTCCCTAAGTACCCTCTTTTTTAAATATAACCCTTAAATCTTATGTAGTAAAATATATCACATTTTCCCTATTGTGTATGCTTTGGGCCTTGTGTCTAAGAAGGCTTATTTCAGATACCTGTCTTGAGTGGACTGCTATTAAAAACTGTATAAGCTATAAAAAATAAAACAACTATTCACAGGTGTTGGACAACAACCAACACAGGGCTATAATCCTTAAGAAATGAAAAGCACATGAGGTAAGCTTCGCACTCACTCAGCTTTCTCTCCCAGTATATTTTCCAAACCATGGCACAGGAAAATGGAGCCCAAGCAGTTCATACAATTCAACACTTACTATCATAAAACTCTCAGCAAACAAAGAATAGAAAATAACTTTCTAATTTTGATACATAATATATGTAAAAATTACAGATAATAATATAGACAATGGTGAAATATTGAATACTTTCTCCCTGATTTCAGGAATAGAACAAGAGTGTCCAATATTACCTCTCATATTCCACACTGTATAAAAGTTCTCCTCAGTTCAATAAATAAGGAAAAGAAAAATATATAAAGATTTCTAAATTGCACAACAGTATTTATTCTTGAATAACATGATTGCTAGCTAACTCAAAAGAGCCTACAAATGGACTATTGTAATCACTAAGCAAATTTAACAGAATTTCTGAAAACAAGGTTGCATAAAAAATGTTATGTCTATATGCTATAAACAATTGTAATACACGATTAGAACATAAAATAAAATGTCATTTATAACAGCATTAAAAATACAAAATACCTAGAAACAAATTTACTGAAAGGTATAGAAGACCTCTACACTGAACACTACAGAACAGTGCTAAAAAGGTAAAGAAAACACAAACAAATGGTGGAATAGTTAACTGTTGTTGTATAAAAAATTACCACATTTTTTTTTTACTTAAAACATTATTTCACAGTTTCTGTGGATCAGAAGTTCATGTTAGGATCTCTTTCTCAGGGTCTCACCATATTGCAGTCAAGGTATTGATGGACAGCATTCTCATCCAGAGACTTTACTGGAGAAGAATTCACTCCCAAACTCACTCAGTTTATTAGAGGAATCATGTCCTTGTGGCTGTAGAATTGTGAGCTTCTTTGATGGCTGTCTGCTGGAACTCGTGCTCTACTTCTAGAGACTGCCTTCAGTTCCTTGCCATGTGGTCCTTTTTGCAGGCAGTTGACAAGATGATAGTTTACTTCTTCAAGTTCAGCAGGAGAGCAATAATAAATCTGATAGCAGGATGAAATCTTATATAACATAATGTAATCACAGGAGTGACATCCCATCACCAGTACCATACTCTATTGGTTGGAAGCAAATTCTAGGTCTCAACTCACACTCAGAACAAAGAGATTATATAAGAGGATATACCCCCAGATGTGGGATCATGAGAATCACAATGGTGATATACCATGTGCATGGATTAGACTACTTAATATTGTTAATATAGTCAACTATGCTAAAATTGATCTATACATTCAGACCATAACAATCAAAATCCCAGCAGAAAGTTTTTCTTGTACACTGAGAGATTTCTAGATTTTAAATTTCTAAAAAAATTATAAAATTATAGAAAATTTAGTTTCCAGCAGAACCAAGGCAATCTTGAAGGAAAAAATTTAGATTTTCACTATCAGATTGCAGAATTTACTGTAAACCTATAGTAATTTAGATAAAATGATATTGGTAAAAAGATAGACAAATATGCCAATGGAAGAGAAGAGTCCAGAAATAGACTCATACATATACTATCACTTGATTTACAATAAAGGCACTACCACAATTCACTAGGACAAGGACTATATTTTCAAAAAATACTGTTGGAGCAACTGAATATCCACATAAAGAAGAAAATGATCCTGCTATTTTTCATGGTGTGTAGGAGGTGATAGTTTGGTTTAGGATGAAGCTAAACATCTGTTTCCCAGCGACTGGCTGCCAGAAATTCATTGAAGTGGAAGATGAATGCAAACTTAGTACCTTTTATGAGGAGTGTATGGCCATGGAAGTTGTTGCTGATACTCTGAGTGAAGGATAGAAGGATTATGTGATCTGAACCAGTAGTGGCAATGACAAACAAGTCTTCCCCATGAAGCGGGGTGTCTTAACCCATGGCTGTGTCTGCCTGCTGTTGAGTAAGGAGCATTCCTGTTATAGACCAAAGAGGACTGGAGAAAGAAAGCACAAATCAGTTTGGGGTTGCATTGTGGATGCCAATATCAGTGTTCTAACTTGGTCATTGTTAAAGAAAGTGGAGAAGGATAGTCTTGGATTCACTAATATTGCAGTGCCTCATTGCCTAGGGCCCAAAAGAGCTAGCAGAATCTGCAAACTTTTCCATCTCTATAAAGAAGATGATGTCTATCACTATGTTGTGAGAAAGTTCCTTAGCAAAGAAGGCAAGAAACCTAGAACCAAAGTGCCCTAGATTCAGCATGTTACTCCATATGTCCTCCAACATAAACATTGGCATATTGTTCTGAAGAAAGACTGTACTAAGAAAAAAATAAGGAAGAGCTAGGGAATATGTTAAACTTTTGGCCAAAAGAAAGAAGGAGGCCAAAGAAAAATACTGGGAACAGATTGTCAAAACACAGAAGCTGTCCACTCTGAGAGCTTCTACCTCTAAGCCTGAATCTAGTCAAAAATGCGATTTTCTAAGAGTAACAAATAAATAAGATCAGACATAAAAAAAGACAATGATCCTTAATTCCCTACCTCACGCTATACTAAAAAATTAATTCATAGTGGATCATAGACCCAGATCTTCTTGAAGAAAATATAGAATATCTTTATTAATTTGGGGGTAACATAGATATCATAAACAGAATCCCACAAAAAACTAAACATAAAAGAAAAAATTATAATTTTGACTTTAGTTTAATTATGATCTGTGTTTATCAAAAGATGTCATCAAGAATATGAATAAGCATGTGAAAAACTGAGAGCTTCCCAAGATCAGGAATAAGATAAGGATGTCTACTTCCACTTTTACTCAACATAGTACTGAAAGTCCCAGTCACAGCAATCAGAGAAGAAAAAGAAATAAAAGGCATCCAAATTGGTAAGGAAGAAATAAAATTTTCACTGTTTGCATATGACATGATACTATCTATAGAAAACCCTATAAAGACTCCACCAAAAAAAAACTAGAACCGATAACTAGAACCAATAAGGTTACAGGATACAAAATCAATATACAGAAACTGACTTCATTTCCGTGCACTAGTAATGAAATAGCAGAAAGAGAAATTAAGAAAATAATTTCATTAAAATTGCACCTGAATAAATAAATAAATAAATAAATAAATAAATTAATTAAATACCTAGTAACAAACTTAACCAAAGAAGTGAAAGAACTGTACTCTGAAAACTATAAGACAGTGTTGAAAGAAACTGAAGATTACACAAACAGGTGGAAAGATATTCCATGTTCATGGATTGGGAAAATGAATATTGTTAAAATGTCCATATGACCCAAAGCAATCTACAGACTTAATGCATCCCTATCAAAATACTAAGAGCATTTTTCACAGAAGTAGAACAAGCAATCCTAATATTTGTACAGAACCACAAAAGATCCTGAATAGCCAAAGCAATCTTCAAAAAGAACAAAACTGGAGGTATTATGATGCCACATTTCAAGATACACTACAGTCTGTAATAATCAAAGCAGTATGGTATTGGCACAAAAAAATAAACACATAGATCAATGAAACAGAATAGAGAGCTGAAAAATAAACCCACACATATATAGTCAGTAAATATTTGACAAAGAAGGCAAGAAGATGCAATGGGGAAATGCCAGTCTCTTTAACAAATGGTGTTGAGCAAACTCTACAGCTACATGCAAAAGAACGAAACTTGACCACTTTCTTTTACCATATAGAAAAATAAATTCAAAATGGATTAAGGGACTAAACATGAGACCTGAAACTGTAAAAATCCTACAAGGGAGCGCAAACAGTAATTTCTCTGACATCAACTGTAGCAACATTTTTCTAGATATGCTTCCTAAGGTAAGGGAAACTAAAGCAAAAATAAACTGTTGAGACTACATCAAAATAAAAAGCTTCTGTATAGTAAAGGAAACAATCACAAAACTGAAAGAAACTTATTGAATGGGAGAAGATATTTGCAAATGACATATCTGATAAAGGATTAGTATCCAAAATAGATAAAGAACATATATACAACTCGATACCAAAAAACCCCAAGCAATCCAATTAAAATAGGCAGAAGACATGAACAGATATATAGATAGTTGGAAGGCACAGTAAAAGGTGCTCAACATCACCCATAATCAGAGAAATAAATCAAACCCACAATAAGATGTCACCTCACACCTGTTAGAATGACTAAAATCAAATACACAGGAAACAAGTGTTCGTGAGGCTGTGGAGAAAAAGGAGTCTTCATGTACTGTTTGTGGGAATGCAAATTGGTGCAGCCACTGTGGAAGACAGTTTGGAGGTGCCTCAAAAATTAAAAATAGAATTGTCATAGAATCCAGTAATTCCACTATTGAATATTTACTCAAAGAATATGAAAACACTAATTTGAAAAGATTTTTGCACCTCTATTTATTTTTTGCACCCCTATTTATTGCAACATAATGGATACCAAATTATGGGAGCAACCCAAGTGTCCATCAACTGATGAATGAATAAAGAAGAAGTGGTATATATATGTGTATATATACACACACACATATATATGATGGAATATTACTCAGTCATAAAAAAGAATGAAATCTTGTCTTTTGCAACAACATGGAGAGCTAGAGTGTATAATGCTAAGTGGAGTAAGTCAAGTACAAAAATAAACACATAATGAAGAAAGACAAATACTATATGATTTCATTTATATGTGGAATTTAAGAA
Source organism: Nasua narica (assembly GCA_028533885.1). NCBI lineage: Eukaryota > Metazoa > Chordata > Mammalia > Carnivora > Procyonidae > Nasua > Nasua narica. The sequence continues at coordinate 7,828,371 of CM052806.1, forward strand.
ACAAAACAAATGAGCAAAGAAAAAAAGAGACAAAGAAAAAACCAGACTTTAAAATATAGAGAACAAATGGTTACCAGAGGGGAGGTGGGTGAAGGGATGGGTGAAATAGGTAAAAGGGATTAAGAGTATACTTGTCATGATGAGCTGAGTAACACTTTGCCTTGTTGAGTCACTATACTGTACCCTTGAAATTAATATAACACTGTATGTTAATTATATTGGAATTAATTTAATTTTTAAAAATAATGTGAATAAGTGAGTCACGGACTAAGAGAAGAGCTAATATTCAGATTACATAAGGAATTTCCATCATCAAAAAGGAAAACATAAATAGCTGTTTATTAAAAATGGAGAAAAGCCTTGAGTGGGCAACTCAAAACTGTGAATATCTGAATATCTAATAAGCATATTAAAAGGTGCTCAACCTCATTAGTCATTAGAGAAATGCAAATTAAAATTACAATGTATTACGAGTATCTGCTCACCAGAATATCCAAAATTAAAGAGTGAAAATGCCAAGTGCCATCAAGGACGCAGAGCAACTGCACGGCTGGGGAAAGTGTAACTTTGTTCACACTTTGGAAAACTGTATGACACTATATAATACTACACACATGCCTACTTTATGACCTGCAATTCCACTCCAACATATAAACCCAAGAGAAACATATGTATTCACCAAAAAGGATGTGTAAGAATAGCTATAAGAACTCCCTTCATTCTTCATCATAGCCCAAAACTGAAAAAAAGAGTTTCCATGTCAACTGGGGAAAGTATGAAGTCATCACGTGATTTTAGTGCAATGAGATACTCTATAACAAGAGAATAAACCCTGATGCACACAACAACATAGGTGAAAATCTTAAAAACCATTTTGTTACGCAAAAGAAACCAGACACAAAAGGGTACATATTATAGAATTAGAACTCTATACAAGAATAGTAAAAATCAGCCTGTGGTGTTAAACATCAGAATAGTGCTCAGGGTTTTTTTTTCCCCTGGGGGAAAAAGCAGGAGGGGATTTTCTTGGGTGAGGTAAATTATATGCTAACCTTTGTGGTGGTACTACAGTTGCACACCAGTGCAAAAAAAAAAAAAAATGCACTTTACCCCATGACTTATATCTCAAAAAAATCAAAAAAGCCAAAAATAAAGAGCATTCCATATCAGATTTCTCTAGTTGCTTATCTAATTTTTGACAATATAAAAATTATGATTCATTTAGGAAAGCACATAGAACTCCACTCATCAGAAGTGTACACACTTCTGACTTGCATGTATCCCCAAATTCCGGCTAATGATGTATATTTATAAGTTTAAGTAAAGTGCTAACTTGTGGAATGAAAGAAATCCTCTTTTACTCTCTGTAAACCATGAAGATATTTTTTTTTAAAACAACTTCTATTAACATTTCAGCTCTATCTTTTACCTTTAGGTCTTTTATCTATCTGGAAATCACATTTGCCTACCATTTTAGGTAAAGATCCAGTTGCATTTATCTTTGGATACAAGTCACCTTCCTTGCTCCTTCAAATAATTTTATTCTTCATTATGCATTGATTTCCATTTACACAGGGACCTAAATTCCCAATTCTACTCTATTTGTTTTCATGCCAATCCTATACTGTTATTAGTGTGGCTTGGTGGTAGGCCCTCATTGAAAGAACAAATCCCCCCTTCTCAAAGTTAACTTAGTTATTCATAGATCATATTTCTCAGTGGACATTTAGAACAATTCACATTCTTTATAAAACTGCCAAACCAAATTTTTGACTGGGATTGAATTGAATTGTGTTAATTATTTCAACTCCTGTATTTTTTTATATTTTATATTTCATCTGGTTCTTTTCAATGACTTCTTCCTGCTTCCTATTAATAATAGCCTTTCCCTCCCCCGGTGCCTTGGAGGTATTGTCATGCTTTAAATTCATTGCTCATCTGATCTAATAATACTTCTTTTTACAGTATGTTTTTTGTACTTGTTGGTATTTTTTAAGTAGTTGTGTTCGTCTCTCATTTCTTCTTTTGGCCTGCGACTTTAAGTTTCCCTGGCAATATCAGCTACTTTATCCTGTAATGTGCATACAGGAAAGGGCAGAACACACATTCTAGTTCTCATCCTACCAGACAATTTAGGGAGGCGAGGAGGTGAACCGAAGAACTCCACTGATCACCATTTCCTTGCTGCTACACCACCAGTCAACTCTTGGACTGCAAAGTCATCTACAAACTTACCCAAAGAAAAGGAAATCTAGCAGCTCTGGGATTTGGGGGAGGGATGTCGAATGCTGGATGTCAAAGGACTGGGCTGGTTGCCACACCTGGTTTCCTCAGCTCTGCAGGGATTTGATGAAGTTGATACTTCCCTGCCAACGTGGGATGTCCTATGGTGATAGAACCTGCAACATTCTTCCAGCTGAATGGGACAAGCAGCAGAACTTAAAATGTTTTTAATGTTCTATATCTTGATTGAAATGGGGTCCACATGGGGTCCACATTTGTCGAAACCATTGAACCATACACTTGAGACCTGTGCCTCCCGCTATGTAAACAGAATCCCTGGGAATGAATGACAGGATATCTTCTCTCATCATCTTTCATTTTACTGTTACTGAACAGTGATCTGGATATGCTAGTATTAAAGTAAGTTGCAAAACTAAATTGGAATTATAAATATGAGAAAAAACGATGTAACGCTATATTTATTAGCTCTTACCATATTTCCTCTGGAATCCCCGAAACCTCATTGAAAAAAATATTAGAACTCTGAGGAGTTTAGTAAGATTGCCAGTTAATCGATAAACCCACATCAATCTCTAACTGGGGTCACAGTTTAAATGCGTACAGCATTTCACTGAATGAAAATGAGTGAAAGGAAATAAATTGTGAGGAAGGCAGTACAAATTTTTTATTTTATTGAATTTTGGCTTAAACAAGTGATAAAAACATTTGTTATACTGAACATTATATTTTAAATTTGAAGTAAGGAGAATATAAATTAATAAATCAAAACAATTTCATTTCACATTTTTTTTTCTCACTGGGGGATACTGATTTAAGCCTGGAAAAAAAATAACACATTTTATAGTAAGATAGCAATATCAAGTTTTATATTTCCATTGTCATGTGGAGAACAGAATTCAACCTTGAAGCCTTTAACTGGGAGTAATATTTTGTTTCCTATGGTTTCATATTTCATAAGAGAAAACAGCTGCTCACAAATTTAGGAAATTCCTAACCTAACATAATCTATGTATGATGATTTTTTTCTATTTAGTGCAATCATACCCCGGATATTTGTACAATTCTCATGGAATGATATAAACATGTGTCACAATGTGTTCTGAGCTCAGAAACTTCCATTTATAGTTTTTTTTTTGAGTCAGTCTTGTTCTGCTAAAGATAAAGTGAGCATTGTTGGTTCCTTTACTCAAAATGAGAAGTTGGCACACAGTAGGCTATAGGGTTCAGAGGTTAAGAGCACTGATTCTACAGGCAGATGGTGAATTTTATCCTGGCTCCAACACTTGGAAACGGTGACCTGGAGACAATATTTCAACCTTTCTGGGCCTCAGTGCATCATCTATAAAGTGATAACAATTATAGCACCTACAGCAGAGGGAAGATTAAATCAGCGAATGTATACGCAGCTCTAAGAACAATGCCCAATGCATAGCAAGCACGTCGTATTAGTTATTATTAAGAACCTGGTTTTGAATTCAGTTTTTAACCCCACTATTAGGGAATATAGTTCACACTGACATATTTTCATTTTTCGAAACGTACTGCAATGGAAAAAGGTAAGCTAAGGCTGAAGTCCACCATGTCTAAGGGCACTAAATCATAACCGGGTATCTATCTATAGGCTCTCTTAATAGAATATTTTCAAAGTAGGTAAGAATGTTTGTCAAAGCAAAAGCCAAGTCTTTGAGTCTTCTTTGTGAGCTGAGGTGGGATATTTTCCTGGAATGATCTAACAAGTCAATTCATTTCTAATCCCCCACTAAGCCACTATTCTCCATGCAGAAGAGAACACTTCTGCAACGTGTATCAGAATCATTGAGAACAGCATTGAACCTTCAACCCAGGGTGAAGCGACTCATGCGTATCCAGGTTATGATTTTGATTACCCCACTACCACGTTTTATTCTATTTCTAATTCTTTAACTCAAAGTGAGTATAATCACTTCGTCTGAGGCAGTAAGTAGATGAAAAGTGAGTACCTTAGACGTAGGCTTCCTGACAAGTAGGGTGATAACCCTTGGCATGGAAGGAACATCACCTGTAGGTGGATTTACTGATTTGGGCAAGTGGTGTTAAAATTCTTTACAGAGCTCAACACACAAAAATAACTTACATTTTGATTTTGTGTTTTCATGGACACTGTGTCCCAATTTTCCTTCAGTGCGTAAGATTTCTCATGGCCCCCATCAATTAAAATAACTAACAGGGAGGTATTATTATTTGTCTTAGCAACTATGACAGAAAGTGCCACGAGGGACTTAAAATCCGTGGCAGTTTTCTATAACTTCTCAGCCATGTTTTAACATGCTGAAGGTATTTAGGGCAAACTTAAGCCTCTGTAACAAAATACATTGGCATAATGAAAAGAGAAGTTTATTTCTCTCCCATCTAATAGTTTAACTCAAAGCCTGGGGAGCCATGGTTGGCTGAACTGCTGTGCCTCCTGCAGTCACTTGAGGGTTCGATCTTGTTCCAGCCTTTCCTGGGGTGTTTACCGTGTCCACATGATTGAAATGGGGTTTTGAGGACCCATCTGCAGGAAGTGCTGAAGAACGTGACAAGCATTTTCCTCAACAAGCCACACAGAATTAATATCTACCCCTTTCGCTCATTGTCCAGGCGTTAACCTAATCACATGACCACAGTCGCTACAAAGGAGGCTGGGAAATGTAGTCACTACCAGGGCGTCCATATAGATTGTGGCAGAAAACTATCAACCTCCACAGGAAAGAGTAACAGTGATTTCCCACTAAATTTATATTTGTAAATGTTTGTTAGAGTCGTGCAATTTTTGGTGCACTGAACAGATACTCATATAAATTTATTATCTAGAAGAGTGTTTTGATGTGTAGGCAATTTTTTCCATTTAACATGGGACTTCGTGTTACTATAGCACAACTATTTTATTCAAATTCTGAAATTAAATGTCCAGTCTTTTTATTTCAATTTAGGATTTAGATCACTTAGGGTGCCTGGGTGGCTCAGTAGATGAAGTGTCTGCCTTCAGCTCAGGTCATGATCCTGGCGTCCTGGCATCAAGTCCTGGATCAGGCTGCCTGCTCAGCAGGGAGCCTGCTTCTCCCTCTGCCTCTCCCCCTGCTTGTGCTCTCTATCTTGCTCTCAAATAAATAAATTTTAAAAATCTTAAAAAAAAGTTTTAGATCACTTATCTTTTTGATGTATAGGAATATATATATTTGTACACATACACCTCTATAGATATAGACACACATTTAACAAACTCAGGTTAGTTATAAAATGACATCATAATAAAATTTGCATTTCACACTTGAAATGACACGCTTCTCTTTCATAATTAGTCTTTCGTGTTTTTTTTAAACATCTGTTCTTCTTCGTCTTTATTCTCCCCAATTTTGATAGAAACATAGAAAGAAGAAACAGCTTATTTCGACAGAACTTTAGGATAAGAAAAACAGTATTACAAGTTAAGCATAAGTGGCAATTGGCATTGAACCTCCGTGTTCAGGAAGCCAGAGGAGAGCTGTGCTTCCCGGGGGCCTGAGTGCTCCATCCACCCAGAACAGCCCCTGTGGGGGATGGAGGCCCAGGGTTGCAGTATCATCTGCCTCTTCAGAGAATCTAGACCTCTAGATTCTTACTGCAATTGTCTGATTAAAACAATACAAATGGCCATATAACGCAAATTAGAAAATAAAGTAAAATAATAAAAGCAAAACTACATGTAGCTAGGCCTCCAGTGTGTGGACCCCCAAACACATCTGTGGGCTGGAACATGCTTACACATGACCAGTTTGCATCTTCTGACTTAAGGCTATCATATATAAGCAATAACCTATGAAAAAAATTAAGATAATAAAAAGGTCACATTTGTAATGATGACAAATTATTAATGACTGAGGAATAAACTTTCCAGGAGTTTTTAAAGCCAATAGGGAAAAAAATCTAAAACTGTATTCATGGATATAAAAGATTTAAATAAATCCTAATTTATACTGCATTTCAGTAAAAGAGAAAAATCTTATGAATATTGTGATGTTTAATATTATGTGTCACCTTGGCTGTGTCATGGCACCTGGTTTTTGGTCAAAGACTAGTCTAGATGTTGCCATGAAGATATTGTTTAGATGCAATAAACATTTAATCAGCAGACAGTGAGTAAAGCAGATTACCTCTAAGATGTGGAGGGCCCTCCTCTAAACAGCTGAAAACCTTAAAAAAGCACGGAGGATCCCTCAAGGGAGAAGGAACTCTGCTCCAGAAAAACCTTTGAATTTGAGAATACACCACCAAGCCTTCCCTAGCTCTCTAGCCTACTAATCTGTCCTGCAGCTTACAGACTTGCCAACTGCATAGTGACAAGAGCCAGTTCCTTAAAATCTCTCTCTCTCGAATTCTCTCTTTCTCTCTTTATACAACACACACACACACACACACACACACACACACACACACACACATCCTGTGGTTCTGTTTTCTGGAAAACCCTGACTAATACAGCTATGTAAATTCTCCTCCCATCATCCTAATTCAGTGACATGTGAAATGCTCCCCAGGATGATGATGGTGATGATGATGAAGATGATCAGGAAGCTGATGACTTTTCTGTGTGTAGAAAGACCAATTGATTACATGGTTTTAAAGTTGACCTTGTGGGGCGCGTGGGTGGCTCAGTCCTTAAGTGTCTGCCTTTGGTTCAGGTCATGATCCCATGATCCTGGGGTCCAGCCCTGCATCAGGCTCCCTGTTACATGGGAAGTCTGTTTCTCCCTCTCCCACTCCCCCTGCTTGTATTCCTTCTCTATCTATCTCTGTCAAATAAATAAATAAAATCTTTAAAAAAAGCTGACCTTGAAAAATAAATACATATAAATATAAAAAATAAATATGAAGTAATAAATGCAGAGAGGAAAATGTGCCATACCAAGACTGTAACATATATACAGGGATAAGTAAAAGCATAATACTAGAATATGAAATCAAAGAAATAAAACTAAAGATTAAAATATACTTAAGCATTTAATGTATAAGTGTAGAATTTCAAATAAGTGAAAAAGGATCTATTTAATGAATACAAGGTGTTGGGACAACTAGTGAAGCACTTCAAAAAATTAAAATATTAATTAATTTCTGTATTATGACCAGAAACCACATTGATTCTGTATTTTGACTATAAATTAAATTTTAAGATATAAATCCAAATTAAAGATATAAATCCAAAATAAATGTATAAAATATGAAAGAAAACAGCGATCAATATATATATGATCTTGGGATGGCAATGACTTTTTAAAGTATCACACTAAGACAGGAATTATAAAACTATCATTACATTTTATCATATTAACACTCAAAAATAAAAAAAATCTGCCAACCAATGAGAGGAAAATTATTTAGAAATCAATAAGAAAGGCACAATTACCCAATAGGAAAATAAACAAAGTATAAGAAAGACAATCCCCAAAAGAAGAAAAAACATTCAAATAGCTTACATACATTTAAAAAATTCTACCTTATAAAAAATTACAAATAAAAAAGCTTTGTAATGCTACATTTTACCTGAAAGTTTGGAAAAACAATCCTATTGCTAATAGATGTAGAAAATGGATATAGGAACTGAAAATGGTGAAATTTTTTTGGAAGGCAGCATCCAAATATGTGTATGTGTGTGCGTGTATGTGTGTGTGTGTGTTGTGTATTTTGTGTGTATGTGTGCATAATGATATACTCTCTTTGTATTTTTATTCACTTCAATCCAGCAATTCCTCCCATGGGACTACCTCATGAGTACAAGTCTTAATCTTTTCATTGTCACACCAAAAACAAATAACCCTGAAATTTACTTGACCCAACAGAAGGGAGGCTTGTTATTACAGAGGCCAGACTAAGAGAGATATATATGATCGTGTGTAAGGTAGATGGGGGAATGGGAGGTCTCAGTGGAAACACATGTCTTGCTCAGTACATCCCTTGCTTTACCTTGAAATCCCCGGAAAACAAACTCTAACAAGAGGAATATAGGAATACGGGGAAGCTTTTATAGTAAACTAAAGAAGAAATCATGAATTGTGCAAAGACATATCTAAAAACTTTGTTTATGAAAACTATATACCATGCTCACTTCGACAGCACATATACTAAAATTGGAACGATACTGAGAAGATTAACATGCCGCTGAACAAGGACGACACGCAAATTCGTGAAACATTCCGTATTTTTGAAGACTTACCATTTACACCAACGTGGATGGAACTGCAGGGTATCATGCTGAGCGAAAGAAGTCAAGCAGAGAAAGACAATTATCATATGATCTCACTGGATACGTGGTATATAAGCATCATAGGGGAAAGGAGGGAAAACCGAATGGGAAGAAGTCAGAGAGGGAGACAAACCATGAGAGACTCTTGACTCTGGGAAACAAACTAAGGGTTGCTGGAGGGTAGCTGGGTAGGGGGATGGGGTAACTGGGTGATGGGCATTGAGGAGGGCACGTGATGTGATGAGCACGGGGTGTTGTGTGCAACTGATGAATCACTGAACTCTAAGTCTGAAACTAATGATGGACTATATGTTGGCTAATTAAACCTAAATAAAAAAAGAAAATTATATATCATACCATGTCTCAATTCATTGTCTAAATCATAGTAATCTTTCATAATGGCAAAATATATGGGCATTTAAATTACATTAGACAAGGGATGCCTGGGCGGCTCAGTCAGTTAAGCCTCTGCCTTCGGTTGGGGTCGTGATCCCAGGGTCCTGGGATCAGGCTCCACATTGGGCTCCTTGCTCAGCAGGGAGCCTGTTTCTCCCTTTGCCTGCTGTTCCCCTGGCTTGTGTGTGCTCTCTCTCTGACAAATAAATAAAATCTTTAGGAATAAATAAATTATGGGCGCCTGGGTGGCTCAGTTGGTTGGGCGACTGCCTTCGGCTCAGGTCATGGTCCCGGAGTCCCGGGATCGAGTCCCATATCGGACTCCCGCCTCTGCCGGAAGTCTGCTTCTCCCTCTGACCTTCTCCCCTCTCATTCTCAGTCTCTCGCTCTCTAATAAATAAATAAAATCTTTAAAAAAAAAGGAATAAATAAATTATGTTAGAGAAGACCGTTTAATAACAGAGAGGATCACTTATCACATAATCTCTATTATGGGAAAACATAGACTTAAAAAATAAATATGCTTTGAATTAAAAATACATTTAAATTATAAATATAAATTAGTCACCAGCAGGTGCCTAAAAATTGAGAGGGTATTTCCTGTTCGTGCCTTTTAACTGCATAGCAGCGGCTCAAATCTCCATGAGTACTTCGACTACATGGAGTAGATATTCAAGCCCTTCCCAAGGTCTTCTCGCTTGGGTGTTTTTGGGATACCTGCTAGTTGGTGCCAGCACCTCAGCCAGTGGTCCGGTTTTCCACACAGTTCCTGTCATCCCCTGGGACGCGGCTTACTCCCCTACAAGGGGCTGCCCGAAGTCTCGAGACTGACTGCTGCTTCCTGCTCCCTGCTCACAGATATGTCTCCACTGTGGGCACAAACTTCACTGACTAGACTAACAGAAAGGATAAGACTGGAATGTTCTATGAGCTGTTGATTAAATTTCATGGATAAATAAAGGAAATATCACAACGATTAACAAACAATTGCTGGATATGGACGTGCATAGAGCCCACCTGCCAAGGCTTGGTGGAGGGGCCCTCAAAGAGTTTCTTCCCTTTGTACCCTGGCCCAGCTCCATAGGCTGGGGAGAACTCCAAGGGTCTTTTTGCCTCAGACCCCAGGCCCAACTTCCATGAGAGAACACCCCTTCCTCTTATCCCATTTATGATTCACATGTAAACTTTTTAAATTTTTATTTATTTATTTTTATTGAGATAAATTTCACCTACATTAAAATTCACCATTTTAAAGTGTACAATTCGGTACTTTAAAAAAAAAAAAGTACATTCACAGAGTTGTGCAACCATCATCGCCATCTAATTCCAGAACATTTTCTCTGTGATTCACTTTTCAATCTCATTTCCCATTCCTGAAACCCCATTTGGGTTTCAGAGCACCTGACATAGTAAGGCGGCAGTTTGTCCTCCAAGCTCTGAACCATCTGAGGAATTAGACAAAAACATCAACTGGTGGAAGGCAACATACCTTCTTGTTTTACTGACACAATGCACCTTGAAGAACGTGGCTTCTCTCTGCAGCCCATCGGTGTCCAGTACTGAGTGCAGACTCGGAACTGCCCCCTCTGTTGTGCTGGAGACAGTCAGGTGTCACTTCTCTGAGGGCAGAGGGGTGGCGGTCTGAGCAGGGCCGGGTGGCACTGGGGCTTCCTTTCTGTGGAGAGAAACAGCAGTACGGGGGAAAGAAGTGCGCCTTCCCTCAGCCACTCTGGCCCGCACCTAGTTCACTTCTTCATAGGACGACCCCGTGTAGGGAGAGCCCACTCCCGCCAGGAGCACCAACCCCTCCTGGAGGTAGTTTATGAGGCTGTGTGGCTCTTCACTTGTCCATCACACCAAGTGCTGGGTGGGACCTCATTCCAGGTCAGTTCCTTCCCCAGAGCCCCCAGTCACAAAGCTCCCCCTCCCGTCTGCCTTCAGGGTCCCGGCTCGAGCTCCACAGACAACTGCTTAATCCTTACGCCTAAGAACAACAGTTCCTGGAGGCCAGTTTCTTTTCATTTTAAAGATTTTATTTATTTATTTGGCAAAGAGAGGGAGAGAGGACAAGAGAGTGCATAAGCAGAGGGAGCAGCAGAGGAAGGGGGAGAAGCAGGCTCCCCACTAAGCAAGGAGCCCCTGGAGGCCATTTTCATATGCAGAAATATATTTTAGTTTATGTCTCAGAACAGCTTCACTCATTACCTTTCCTATTCCTGAAGGGGATTTTGGCTTCAGAGCAGCAGGATTGAAGAGTCCCTCCAGGGGCACCTGGGTGGCTCAGTGGGTTAAAGCCTCTGCCTTCAGCTCGGGTCATGATCTAGGGATCCTGGGATCAAGCCCCACATTGAGTTCTCTGCTCAGCGGGGAGCCTGCTTCCCCCCTCTCTCTTTGCCTGCCTCTCTGCCTACTTGTGATCTCTCTCTGTCAAAAAAAAAGAAAAGAATCCCTCCAAATCACACACACACACAACACCAAGGGAACTGTGCCACCTCACACACTAGAACTGAAGGCCTCTGGGGGGTCAGTACCATTTCTCAAGGTTCTGTATTCCCAGAATTCAGTGGTTGCCATCCAGTAATCATGTTCGGCATCATTTTGCTCATGACACACCATTGTAGATGGCCACCCATTTGGATTGTTTTCAAGGGAACCAAAAGTGTCTTCTCATCATATCTCTGATCCCCCCACCCCGCCTCCTACCTACCCTCTCCCCCTGCTCCCGCAGGGAGTGCGTGTCCCACAAGCTGCAATGCATTTTGGAAAATGTGCCAATTCGATCCTGTGAGGCTCACCCAACCTTTCACATCTCCCTAAGCTGATGGAATGTGGGATGGAGGGAAGGAAGGAGAGGAAGGGTTTGGAGTATGTGGCATGTTGAGGAAATCAGCTGTCAGGCTTGGGCTGGGAACCGCATAGTCCCAGAGGGAGCTGGGAGGGGGGGCATTCAACTTCCAAAAGAAATCCCAAAACTCTTTTTAATGGGACTAAGTCCAGTTCCTCTGCCATGAGCAACCCAGCAGGGTCCAAAGAGTGTACCTCACTGCCCAGCTTCTGCTCGCAGGCTGCAAAGCCTCCTTGGAAATGTTCTTGATTGCCGCTGCCCCCACCATTCGGCTCTATGGGGCTGATCACTGAGTCTCAAGCTGGTTTAAATCCCTCTTCAGGCCTGAGAGGGAGATGCTTGTCTGCTGGCCAGAGATTCCCCTTCCAAGCTGGGATGTCGTCTCTGAAGCCCCCTCTCTGATGATTGGCAGCTTGGGGAAAGCCCACCTCCTCCACAGGCTACATCTCTTTGGTCACAGTAGCCTTCACCCGAATACAGCCTTGGAAGGACAAGCTCTCCTCAAGAAATATCCGAAGGTAATAGTGCATGGTGGGGGTAAGTCAGAGCCAAGATACAACAGCCTTTTGAGGGGAAGGGGAAGCACCAAATTGGAGAGAGCAGGAAACAAAAAGACAAGTCGTGTGATTCTAAGTGAGCCATCCTGTCTGTCATAAGGAGGGGAGGGCATGGCCTTTGTCTCTGGAATCCTCTATAAATGCACTGCCACTGTGAGGGAGAAAAAAGAATCTCAGTCTGACGTAGTGATTCCCAAACTAGCCTGCACATTAGATCACCTGTGATCATAAAAACTCCCAAAGCCCAGACCTCAGCCCTGCTGGTTAAACCACAGCCCCCACCCGGGACTGGAACCCAGGCAGCAGTAACACTGACAACACGTGGACACGTTTGACAACCTCGTGTAGACCGGTGTTCTGAGTTTGGCAGCATCAAAATCCCCTGGAGGGCTTAAAACACAACCCCTGGGCCCATCCCCAGAATTTCTAATCCTCCAGGGCAGGGGATGGGGCCTGAGAATTTGCATTTGTACCAAGTTCTCAAGCGATGCTGCCGGTCCAGGGACCGCACTTAGAAAACCACTGATCTATCTATTTAAAAACAGAGTCAGTAATTAAAGCCGCCTTTGAGATTTAATTCATCCACTACTGGAAAATGTGTCTTTAAGATTCCCTTTTCCTAGGGAAGATGGAATTTCATCATGTGTGGGTCAGGGGGAGGGATCCCCCACCCGTCCATCGTCCATCGGGCCTTGGGTAGTGTTGCCCTGCAGCCATCTCGGACTATCTGTTGGTATCTGAGGCTTCTGTCTACAGGTGTTGAACTTGGGATCTATCCTGGGCTCTCCCAGGCCCAGGTGGTCCTTTGGTTTTCATCACCCCTGCAAACCCTACTAGAATGGACTCTGACATTACTTGTGCGGGTCACTTTGACCCCACCACACTGGCCCCAGGGCTGGCCCACAGCGGGAGAGGAACCCAAGGGCAAATCCTCTCTGCCTCACCTTGCTGCTCTTGCTTTGAGTCCTGGCCTAGAGGGATAAGAACAACTTCTGGTCATAAAGAACCCCTAGACTAGACTAAACCCCCAGGGCCCTCGGACGGAGGGCGCACCTAAGCCGGGGCTGGGGCTCTCTCAAGAATGATCTCTGCTATCCCTCACAGCAGCCATGTTACACCTCTGCTGTCTTTTCTGGTTCAACTCCCTCCTTAGAACTGGCACTATTTCTGACTCAGGCAGTCCGGGACATAATAGTCCAGCCTCCTCTCTGTGAAATGCCTTTTGCTTGATCATCGGACCCCTGTGCAGTCTGAGGGGAGCATGCGTCAAAACCAGCCGGGCTGTTTGCTGAGCAGTGGCTTGTCCGGTGATACCCTAGACCTAATGGCCAAGTCAGACCCTCCAGGGATGGGATGCAAGAGCCTGCACGTTTGCCAGACGCTCCAGAGTGTTCTTATGTACACTTAACGTGAGGACATCTGTACTAGGCGATTAGCTTCTGAGGACAGAAACTGTGAGATGTTGACAAGTGTAACTTCCTCCTCTGGCACAGAGCACACAGAGTCACCACGCAGAGGGCTGGATTCCGAAGCAGACCGGGGAGGGGGAAAGGACGATCACATAATGCTTGCACATGGTGTGTGCCTATGCACGTGGGTGTGCGGATGCACGCGTGTGCAGGTGTGTGTGCACTGGGGTGTACGTGTGTGTGCTGATAGGTGCGTGCCTATGTGTCTGGAGATGCATGGGAGGGCAAGTGTGTGCGCATGCCTTCTGATTTGTCAACACCGTCTGAATTCTCCAGCTTTGGAACCAAGCTTTTGCTTGGCCAGAAGGGGGATTCTTGGGACACTTGGGACACTGCAGTGCCAGCAGGTTTCTCCACCAGGGAAGACACAGTGAGACTGAGACCCACAGAGGGAACAGCCGGTGTGCTCCCTTTCAGATTTCTGGTTCTCTCTGGGAGGGTGGTTGGTGGAGTGAATAGCAGGGACAGTGCTGTTTAAATAGTTCCTTCTTGGGCGTCTGGGGAAGGCTCAATCAGTTAAACCTCTGCCTTCAGCTCAGATCATGATCCCGGGGTCCTGGGATCGAGCCCCACATGGGGCTCCCTGCTTGGCAGGAAGCCTGCTTCTCCCTCTCCTACTCCCTCTGCCTGTGTTCCCTCTCTCACTGTCTCTCTCTCTGCCAAATAAATAAAATCTTTTAAAAAATAATAAAATAAAATAAAATAAAAATAGCTCCTTCTCCCCCTGAGACCCCGTGGCTGTGTTCACTTAAGTTAAAAGCACACACTACATATCTCTACTGTAAACACACATTCATGTTTGTTGAAGGAATGCGGGAACAAGGGAGGTGGCAAGTCATGGTCTGCAGTGAAGCTTTAGTAATAAATATAGAGAGCTGCGGTGTAGATAGTAATTGTCGAAGGCGCCAAACCTGTCCAAACGTTACTCATCTACACCTCTGGTTTGAAAATGTTTCCCACTGGACAGAAGCGCAGGCACAAATACTCGTAGACATTGACCCCAGGTAGATGCGGAAGGGGCCGGAAGCGGGGGCAGGAACCAGAGGGCTCCACAATCCGCCTTGGCTCCCAGAACACGAACAAGCATTCCAGGAGGACTCCAGGGGCAAGACCCTCTTCCTCAGCCAGGCTCTTTTCCTGAACGCACACTATCCTCTTCTGGAAACCGCAAGATCAGGTACCCACATTTCTGGAGACAGAAGCCACCGTATAATCATGGCATGTTTTCCCAAACACTGTGCACGTGAGGGGAACTGGTCACTGGATAGATCGAGATAACTCTCTTTTTATTTGAAAAGCACCAAAAAAACCTGCACAATTCATACTTAGTTTGCTTCTTCTGGCCCTTTATATTATGTTGAACCAGGTGGAATTTTGGCATTATGTCACTGTGAATTTTATAGTGAAATCAACACCCCAAGTGCAGGCTTTACTGTGCAGTCAGGGTAAGGCAGAAACAAGAGGTTTAGCAGAATTATGATAATATGTAACTGTATTTCAAGATTGTAAAAATTCTGCTTGAAGTAGTATAACCAACATAACATTAAATTATGTCATAATCACTCTACAATGTGCACAAAATGGGGGGGCATCCCACTGATAATGATGGATAGTTTCAATAATTTGTACCTCTTCTAACAAAACTAGAGAGTCCATTTTGCTTGTTGAAATGCATAGTGATTTACAATAGTCAAAACTACATTTGGCAGCAAGTTATGTTGAAGACAAGATAGGTAGGAAATATTTTCTTGATTAGATAATGGTTGGTTGAAATTCCTTCCTGCTTTTGCAAAACAAAAGTTAGCAATTGAAACTAAATCAGACGATGCATCAATTTTCCATAAACAGAAGACTGTGCAACCCTACTTTATTGAAAAACCTTTATACAGAGCTAGATTTAATCTCTCAATTTGAGAAGCAGCGCCATGAAATAAGATGTTTGCATGCAAAATCTCCAGATTTCCAATGGAAATGTAAAACAAAGAAGCATTCGGTTCCCTTGGGGATGGCACCTATCTTGGATTCGTTTTTTCTCTGATGTTCCGCATGGTTTTATCAGTGGCTTCAGGGAAGTGAACCAGCAGTTTGCTTCCTTAAGAACAAAGGCTTGGAGAATTTTTTTTTTAAAAGAGAATATATTAAAAGTACTTTCCCTACTATTCTTTTCATTTGTTATGAATTTCCTGAGGAGTCATCATTGTCTCAAATAATTTGTCTTTTAATGATTTTCATACTTTATCTGGCAACTAAGTATGACTTGAGTTTAGGCTTTGTTTGCAAATTTTTTATTTTCCTAAATCACACATGGAAATATTTTTTGAAGAGGTACATTTTAACTATATGAAACTGCAGAGAGTATGGGTTTAAGAACATACAGAGCAAACTATGCATTTCCCTTAAGTTACTTTGCTCTCCTCCCCGCCCTCACCAAAAAGTGGATCTTTGGTAGCATCTCTAAATTTATTTGGTAATCAGGTATTTATCACGTGATATGTGCTTAATAAATGTATAAGGACAAATAAGACATAGTACCCTGCATGTCCTTGTGCATAAGTGTATAAAATGCAAACATGGTGCGTGGGGACTAAAAACATCCCTCCTACACATGCCCTGTTGGTTCCATGGCAACGATGTTTGTTTCTTCTTTTTGCCTCTATACAAGACAAGGAGGTCACATTCTGTACTAGAGCTCTATACTGGTTTGTAGTTCCTATTGTCAAATGTTCCAAAGTTTTACTTACTTACTTACAACACTGCCAAAATGTTACAACAACACTTACAAAATGTCAAGAGGGTTTCACAGTCAGAGGACTTAAAATGGGGGGGGGGGCTAATTTTATCGCCTCCCTCAAACACAAACAGATAATGATCCAATCAATTTGGACACCTGAGAAATCAATGGGAAGAGCGTTTCACAGCCTGTTTCTATAAAGCCAACGTATTTATTTGTGTCTCAATAGGCAATCTTAAGGAAGGCATAATTTCTAACCAAAGCAAGTTCACCAAGCAGCAGGTCCGTTATCTGAAGCCATAAAATTATGATGAGCCTTGATTGTATTCTCTAAATACTTTTTCCCATGTAAGGCAATCAGGCATTCTTGGAGAAATTCCCAGTTCTAGATTTGATTCCTGTACCTGGAAATGTACAATGTAAGCCTGGATCATCTTGAAATTGTGTCAAAGGACACAGGGCATTCGAAGAGGCTCTCCTAGCTAAAGGTGGAAGAATTTCAGCATCAAAATCATAGGGCATGTGTTGTAATGGGCACTGGGTATTATATAAGTCTCATGATTCATAGACCTGTACTTCTGAAGCAAATAATACAAAATATGTTAATTTAAAAAAGTCAAAATCATTAATATCTTACAAGTAAATAAAATAAGGCAAAGGAAAAAGTTAAGCATATGCTAAAATACAAATAGCAATAGAAAAGTTTAAGGTCAAATTTATTCATGTTACAGGTATAATGAGACAGGCATCATTTTAAATTATAAAAGTACAGTTCACAATAAGACAAATCAATCATAAAGATTTATGTGACAAATAGTATTATCTGTCTAGAAATTTAAATTAAAAATAGAGATAGAAAATATGACAAAACCATGATAGTAAAAGAAATAAAAGTTTCACTCAGCCTTTGTTAAGCAAGTAGACAAATGTTTCAAAAGATTACCAGAAATTTTATTAATGCAGTAAATTACAATTATTTGAAAGATGCATTTTTAAATTTTGCCTTTTAAACAGCAAGTATCACTTTATTTCCAGTGTCCGTGAATAGTTTTTAGAAAATTATTTAATTTTAAGCCACATATTAAATCTCGGTATATTTGGAAAAACACATTGTCTGTCTTCAGGAAAATAAAATTACAGATAATAGTAAGGATTTAAATAAAGTTTTGGAGGGGAGGGGGTGGGGGTGGGCGAGCCTGGTGGTAGGTATTGAGAAGGGCATGTATTGCATGGAGCACTGGGTGTGGTGCATGAACAATCAATCTTGTAACACTGAAAAATTAAAATAAACATATTTGGGGAGAAAAAAAAAGAATTTTTCCAATTAGAAATTTTATAATGGCCTTCTAAGACAGCTTTTGGGTCAAAAGGGAAGTAAAACTGCATATATTTTTAAAAATGGAAAAATTTAATGTTTGTTCGCTTTAATAGACCTTATCTTTCAGAGCAATTTTCAGTGCACAGCAATATTGAGCAGAAGGCACAGAGATCCAGGGGATCAAGTGATGTCTTGTCGATGTGATCGGACTTCCTCCATACTAGCCCTCCTTCCTCTGGGCTAGCTTCCTCTTCTTCCTGGTAAGCTCTTTTCCCTGGTTGGCAAGGAGTCCCAGTGGGCACTAGGTTGGAGTGTCAGTCCTTTCTTCCTGTAATCCCAGTATGGTAAGAAAAAAAATGTTTAAGAAAAGCAGGAAAATTCCTTTTATAGAAAAGTCTTTGGGCGCCTGGGTGGCTCAGTTGGTTAAGCAACTGCCTTCGCCTCAGGTCATGATCCCGGAGTCCCGGGATCGAGTCCCATATCGGACTCCCGGCTCTGCGGGAAGTCTGCTTCTCCCTCTGACCTTCTCCCCTCTCATTCTCAGTCTCTCGCTCTCTAATAAATAAATAACAATCTTTAAAAAAAGAGAAAAAAGAAAAGTCTTTGTTAACACAACACTTTGATGGGCCTTTGTGAATGTGGAAGGGTAGCCTGGGTTTATGGCCAGTTGGGCTAGAAGTAGAGGAATCAGATACTTTACTATGCAAACCAGGACACTGGGTTGGGGGAGAGAGAGAAGAACAGCTACTATTAATAACTTCCCTGGGCCAACAGGTATAACCTGGCATTATTTCCTGTAAATATTATTTCCTAAGCATATGCTCAGCTTCTGAGGAATGAAGCCAAGAGGCAGCTAAACTGTTGTGCTTAAAAGACACATACACACACACACAAACACACGCACACACACATAATAAGATGGCTCAACTGTAGATGACTGACCATAGCAAATGTTGGCTTAAGGTGAGGAGCAACTGAAACTCTCCTCCATGGCTGGTGGAAGTATGAGATGGTTCTGATAGGTATTTACCACAGAGAAATGAAAGCATGAAACCCAAGGACTTGTACACGACTGCTCATAGGAGCTTAATTTGTAATAGCCCAAACCCAGAACAACCCAAATCCATCAGTGCATAAGTGGATAAACTGTAGAGTGCAATACAATGAAATGCTGCTAGGCCATAAAGACAAATAACTATTGATGTACACAACAATGTGGATTAATGTCAAAATTATTATCCTTAGTGAAAGAGCCAGGCCAAAAAAAGAGAGGACATATTGTAAGATTCTATTTACGTAAAATCTAGAAATACAAGCTAACATAGAGAGAGAAAGCAGATCGGCATTTGCTTGGGGGTGGGGTGGAGAAAAGAATGGATGGAAAAGGCCACAATGAATATTTAGGGAGTGATGGAAATGTTGTTTGAGAGGTGGTGGTTGCAGGGTTGGGGGTATGTCTGTCAAACCTGATGAACTTATACACTTTAAATATGTGCAGTTCTGTGCATTTCAAGTATAACTCAAAAAAGTTGGAAACTTTCTTAAAAATAAAAGTAAGTTGTTTTGAAAGGGGGTTTGGAGTAGAAGGGTGGAAAGGAGAAGGCAGAAAGGGAGCGATAAAACCTCAAAAGAAGTTGAGGCTGGAACTAGCAGGACACTGATCAGTGCACATTGTCCAATAGGGTTGGGGCCCCAGAAGGAGTACCAGAAGACTCGAAGATGAATGAAGCCAAACAGTCTAAGTTATCCGCTGTGCTACTCTCTGATATAACCCCCACACTTATATCCTCAATCTTTAGTAAGGACTGTAAATGGCCTGGTTTGAGGGCTATGTAGAGGAAATAAAAGAACTGAATCTCTCTGGGTAGATCTAGGATGATGAGATGGGGACAGCTGAAGTATGCAAGATGGGAGAAAGATCCAGGATTCATTGGAAGCAGAAAATCAGTCTGAGATGACGTGGGGACATATCTGACTTTCAAGAATCCTCACTGAAATTTGAAACTTGGCTCAAGGTTTGAGATACTGTCATCTACTTCCCCAAGGATGCTACATCTCCATTGACATGTGAGTTACATGACTATGTCAAAGAGTACTTTGATATACTGGTACTTTATTCCAGCTGAGCACGACTTCCTGGGGCCACTGCTTCTTAGAACAGTTATCAGCAGAGACCATGGTCAGTTGGAGACAAAGACCTGCTTCTTTGTCAGCAGTTTCAAATGTAAATGATTCTGGGGAAAGAGAGAGGTGGTGGAAGGGAAGAAAGGAAAGCAGTTTTCAATTTTCAATTTCCACACCCAATGTATTGGTACTGGAAATATGGTGATAAGACAGATGATTCCTCTATGCCCAGAGCTGAGAGGCCAACAGGAATGCAGCCTTTAAATCAGGAAGAGCAATGCATGTCAGAATGAAGAAGGATGGAATTCTGACATGAATTTAAAATAACTGAGCCTAGAGGACTACCCTATGAAGTGAACTTAGGATGAGATTTCAAAATAAACAGGAAATGATGCTCCACCCCAAACCTCCAGGCCTTGCCAAGCAGCCCCCTATTTCCCCAGTCAATAAGGTTCATCCAGGCTGCTGACGGATAGTTTGGCACCAACACTTGTGCATTAGCCAAGCTGGATGTTGTCCTGAATATTGCTGTGACAAACCAATATGTCCTACTGGTGTGACTTCCACAGTTTTGTCACTCACCCACAGTGGGCTCCCCTGTTCCCAACCTGATGAAACACCAGACATGGGCAGTACACTGGAACATTTTAAATCAGACCGTGCCTGTCTGGGAGTTGTGGCATGAGATGGCACAGAATGAGCACAGATGGACACCATGGACGATGATGGTGGATATCCCTTCAGCCTCCACACTTATTCATGGGATTTTGCTTCCTCATCTGCTCCTATGTGCAGATATTCAGCTGTGAATCCCACCATCAGGGGCATTTTCATCCAGTTCTCTGAATGAGTCTAGTGCTGTGCCACACAGTAGCAGTATGTGGTAGACTGTGACACTGGTTCTCCATTGGTCATGCCTCCCAGCCCTCTCACCCTTGAGTGATCCTTTCCCACATTGATTCTGAGTTTGGCCATATTGCTTGCTTTGGCCAAAGGACATTAGCAAGAGTGAGGCAAGCAGGGGTTTGATAAGCACTTGGCCACTGGGTCATCCTTCCAGAATGTTCCCTCTTGGAACTCACCATTCTGCAGGGAAATTCTGGCTTTCCTGTTGTGAGGGAGGGGCCATATGAAGAAGAACTGAGGTACTTCAGCCCACAGTTAGCACTCGGGCCTTTCAGTATCTTCCAGGCCAGCCTACCCACCAGCAGGATGAACCCACAGGAGTGGGCCCAGCAGACACCAACGAGGGGCAGAGAAACCACCTTGCTGAGCCTGACCAAACTCACAGGACCTTGAGAGAATACATTTTCATTGTTTTAGACTTAAAAATACTGAAGTACTTGTCACAAATCAATATTTATCATATAGATGTGAGCCTCAAACCTGGTTCCTTAGCAACTACTCCAAACATAGTCTCCTTTACAAGGCATTGACATTTGTTTCATTCTTAGGATAGTGTCACCAGGCTTTGATTTCCCTCAAGACAAGTGTTTCTGGTGTTTTGTTTGTTTGTTTGTTTTTCAGTTTGGTCAGAAAGAACTTTGAAGGATTCAGGACCCTTCTCTTGTAAAATAGTAGATGAGTGTCCTGTGACAGATGTGGTGATAAAGCAGGGTGGCTTTTTTTGGGGGGGATGGCTTTTTTTAAACTATTTTATTTAGGATACAGAAATACTGATTTAGGGGCGCCTGGGTGGCTCAGTGGGTTAAAGCCTCTGCCTTCAACTCAGGTCATGATCTCAGGGTCCTGGGATCGAGCCCCGTATCGGGCTCTCTGCTCAGTGGGGATCCTACTTCCCCCTCTCTCTCTGCCTGCCTCTCTGCCTACTTGTGATCTCTCTCTGTCAAATAAATAAATAAAATCTTTAAAAAAAAAAGAAATACTGATTTAAAGGGGCTCATGCATCCCGATGTTTATAGCAGCAATATCAACAATAGCCAAATTACAGAAAGAGCCCAAATGCCCATTGACTAATGAATGGATAAAGAAGAGATGGTATATATATATATGATGGAATATTGCTTGACCATCAAAAAGGATGAAATCTTGCCATTTGTGACAGCATGGATGGACCTCAAGTGTATTATGCTAAGCAAATAAATCAGTCAGAGAAAGACAAAATATGTCCATTTGCAGGAGTAAAACAGAACTAACTAGAGATGCGTTTCATCCCTTCAACCTCCTGAAGCTCTGCTGATTGGTGGATTGGGGTGGTAGCTATACTAAGGAAGTGCCAGAAGATTCAGTCATCTTATATTTCTTTATTTGCTTTGTTCCTCCCCCAAGTGATTCCACTGAGAGAAGTATGATCTCAGGACAATTGTAGACATAAAGGGTCTGGTGATAACCATGACTTGGGAGTGAAAGGGTGACTTCCATTGCTTCAGAAAGCAGAATTTTCACAGTAAGGAAAGGTACTCATTTTATAGAAGTGCAGATTTAAGTATCCAAGTATATTAATTAGAGTGATACCAGCTTCTACAAGAGATAAACACAAAATAGCAGATCAACACATGAGAAGTGTGTTATTCAACTGACATCAAGTCCTTTTGGCAATTAAGTTGGGAAGTGAGTGGGAGGGAAGTTCTACTCCATGCAGTCATTCAGGGAGCCAAGTCCCTGCATCTTGTGATTCTACCACTCTCTAGAGCCTGGGGGCTCTCTCTACTCAGTCAAGGGCCTGAGGGGGAAAGAATGAGGGGTTTTTATGAGCCAGGTTGAGAAGTAGGATGCATCATTTCCAATCACACTCCTTTAGTTCGAACTTGGTCATATGGCCCCAGCTAACTGAAAGGGAGGCTGGCGGATGTCATCTTTCTGTAGGTGGGAACATAAAGAATGGGTCTGAGGAACATCTAGCCAACTTTCAGTATATCGAGCTAAGGAACAGCAAGAGACAGTCAAAGCCTTTACCTCCTCCTACATTAGCTATTTTCTTTTAAAAGATTAATATGCTTTTGGCATTGATTGTGTTTTTCAGCATATTCTTATCTAAACTATAATTTGTCAAAATTTCCCCTGAAATAATACTTGCAACTCATATATCTGACAAGGACTCTCATCTTGAATATATTAATAACTCCTAAAATCAATAAGAAAAAAAGAAAAACTAATTCATTTGTTTTAATGTTCAAAAGACTTGAAAAGGAATTTCATAGAATAATATCATAATGGTTAACAAATGTGTGGAAAGGTGCCCAACATCATTTCTTATCAGGAAAATCCAAATTAAAACCAAAATTAATTCCATTATAGAGCCATCAGAATGGTGAAAATTTTTCAATCCTTAATTTTATACCAACTTTGGGGAGAAAGTAGAGCAATTGGAATTCTCATATGTATTGGTGGGATCATAAAGCATTACAACCCCTTTAAAAAAGTTTTTGGCAGTTTCCACCAAACATAACTTAAGAATTGAGTGGATTCCAACTTCAAAAAAAATGAGGGTGTATACCCAGCGAGGGCCATGTATCTGAGTTATCAAAGAGCTCCATGTATAATAGCAAACAACTGAGAATTTTTTAAATGCCCATTAGTAAGAAAATATACTAACCTAATTTGATCTTCATTAGCTACACTGAAGGTTTGTGCATTTTAATTGTACGTAAACATTTTTAAAACTGAATTTTTAAAGTTCCGTTTATTGAGGAATAGTTTATATACAGTAAAATTTCCCCTTTTTGTTCAGTTCATGTCTATAAGTCTTAACAAATGTATACACTACTATAATCAAGACACAATATTTCTCCATCACTCCAAAAAGATTCTTTGTGATGTTTTGTAGTCAATTCCCTCATTCCACACCCCTAGCATTCACTGATCTGATTTCTGTTCCCATAATTTTTTGTTTTCTGAGGATGTCATGTAAATGGAATCATATTCATGTAGAATTTTTTATTGAGCTTTTTTTCACTCAACATATGCGTTTCAGATCCATTAATGCACATATCAGTAACTAATTCTTTGTTATTGGTGAGTAATATTCCATAGTATGGATTTAGCACACTTTATACATTCACCTGTTGATGGATATTAGAATTGTCTGCAGGTTGGGTGAATTATGAGTAAAACTGCTAGAAATATTTACATATAGGTCATTTGGACATATATTTTTATTTCTCTTGGATAAATACCTAGGAGTAAGATTAAGTCAAGAAGATATTAAAATTTACAAGAAACTCCTGAACTTTTTCCAAAGTGGCAATAGTACTTTTTATTGCTTCCAGCAATGAATGAGAGTTCTAATTGGTCTACATCCCCACCCGGCACTTGGTACTGTCAATTTATTTCAATTTTAGGCATTCCGAATGGTATGTAGTATCATTTTGATTGTAACTTGTTTTTACCTAAAACTAATGACATTGAATATCATTCATCTGTTTTTTTTCTCCCCAAATATATTTATTTTAATTTTTTAGTGCTACAAGATTGATTGTTCATGCACCACATCCAGTGCTCCATGCAATATGTGCCCTTCTCGATACCCACCATTCATCTTTGCTTTCTTTATTTGCTTTATTTTTATTTGCTGTCTGGAAATCTTTTATTTGCTTTATTTGCTGTCTGGAAATCTTTTCTTCTGAAGTGACTATTCAGATTTTTTGCTCATTATTTATTGAGTCAGTTGATTTCCAGTAAACAATATATGAAAATTATATATGCCATAAACAAGCCCTTTTTCAGTTACATGTTTTGCAAATAATCTCTGCCAATGTGTAGCTTGGCTTTTCATTTTCTTTTTTTTTAAGAATTTTTTTAAAGATTTAAATTATTTATTTGAAAGAGACAGAGAGAACACAAGTGGGGAAAGGCAGAGGGAGAAGCAGGCTCTCCACTAAGCAGGGAGCACGATGCAGGGCTCGATCCCAGGACTCTGGGATCATGACCTGAACCAAAGGCAGACACTTAACCTACTGAGCCACCTAGGTGCCTCTGGCTTTTCATTTTCTTGATAGTATCTTTCAAAAAGCAAATGTTTTTAATTTTAGTGATGTTCAATTTATCAATTTTTTCTTTTATGATTCATGTTTTCTATGTCCTGTGTCCTTTGTTTAACCCAAAGTTATACAAATTTCTTCTGTTTTCTTTTGAGAGTGCTAAAAATTTTAAGTCTGTGCCTTTCTCAATCTATTGTCTCTCAGCTCCAAATTAGTTCTCTTTGCCTGCTCAATGAAAATGAATTCAGGCCCATTAAATATGTTTCCTTTGTATACTGCCATTGAGGCCCTGTCAAGAGAAGGTACTAGAGAACCTGCATGAGGAAAGGGATTTTACCTTCTGGTTTTAGAGTGCTCATGCCTCAGGTTCTTGGAGTACACACAGCTTCTCCAGGACTAGCTCCTGCAGGGAACTGCAGTCAGAGCACCAAGCAGCCAGTGACAACGCCTGGCCACGCCCAATGGCAGTTGGGTAGCCCAGTGCTTCGGGTGAGACATCATCCTGTGAACAAGTTGTAGAGGACAGCTTTCCAGCATATTCCACCAGCCCAGCACCACAGTGATTCTTTGCCGTCCAAAGACCCACAGCCATACCCTAACAATATCTAGAACTCAGCCCTGGAGAAAACTGTTTCTCTTGATAATTGCTATGCCTCCATTCTTCAGAATTTTTGTTTTTTACAAACCAATCCATTGTTACTTTAATCCCTGAATATAAAGGCAGTCATTCTTTAAAGATTTTTTTTTATTTATTTATTAGAGAGAGAGAGAGACTGAGAATGAGAAGGGAGAAGGTCAGAGGGAGAAGCAGACTTCCCGCAGAGCCGGGAGTCCGATATGGGACTCGATCCCGGGACTCCGGGATCATGACCTGAGGCGAAGGCAGTTGCTTAACCAACTGAGCCACCCAGGCGCCCTAAAGGCAGTCATTCTTTATATTAACTTTTCATGTTTTTGTATGGTATGAGATATTAGTGCATGATATTATGTACATACCTCCTGTTCTAGAGGCATTTCTTGGAAGGATTATTCCTTCTTCATTTAATTACCTTGGAACCATTGTCAAAAATCAATTGACTGTAGATGTGCAGATCTCTGCTTGGTATTTATGTTCTATTCCATCTATCTGTTCGCCTATTATTTCATTGATATCACGCTATCTTGATTATTGTGATTTTATATTAAATCTTGAAATCAGCTAGTATGAATTGTTCAAATTGGTTCTCTCTCAATATTATTTTAGCCATATTAGGTCCTTTTCTTTTTTTTTTCATTTTTTGAAAGATTTTATTTATTTATTTGACAGTGAGAGAGAGATCACAAGTAGGCAGAGAGGCAGGCAGAGAGACGGGGGAAGCAGGCTCCCCGCTGAGCAGAGAGCCCGATGCGGGGCTCGATCCCAGGACCCTGAGATCATGACCTGAGCCGAAGGCAGAGGCTTTAACCCACTGGGCCACCACGTGCCCCAGGTCCTTTTCTTTTAGATGTGGAATCAGCTTACCAACTTCCACCAAAAAAAATTGTTGATTGGGATTACACTTATCAATTTGGTATGAATCAACATCTTAATGTAGAGATTTACAATCCATGATCATAATAAAGCCCCACCTTGATATCACTCATGAATCAGTTTTAGCATACATATCTTGCACATATTCTATACTGTTAGGTATTTTTAGTGTTACGTGTTTTTATATTAAGTATATTAATATTATATTAAGTATTTCACGTTTTGTTATTATAAATGGTACTTTAAATTGTTTTTATTTTAATTTTTAACTTTTTTAAATAGTGACTTCGTATCCCATGACCTTGCCAAATTTATCTGTTAGTTATAGAAGCTTTTTTTGTAGATATTTTGAGATTTTCTGCTGCCTTAATAGGCACTGATTAATCTTTTAGTTCTTTGGGATTGAGCTACTATAA
This sequence comes from Nasua narica, assembly GCA_028533885.1. NCBI lineage: Eukaryota > Metazoa > Chordata > Mammalia > Carnivora > Procyonidae > Nasua > Nasua narica. Next base: position 7,855,159 of record CM052806.1, read on the forward strand.
CAAAGTACTATAGATCAGGTGGCTGATAAGCAACAAAAAATTTATTTCTCATATTTCTGGAGGCTGTTAAGTCCAAGATCAGAATAGCAGCATTGTCAGGTTCTAGTGAGAGCCCTTTTCTGGGGTTGTAGACTGTTGACATATATCCTTACATGGTAAAAAGAGAGATATTAAGTTTCTGACCTTTTTTATTTTATTTTATTTTTTTAAGATTTTATTTATTCATTTAACAGAGAGAGAACACAAGCAGGCAGAGAGACAGGCAGAAGCAGAGAGAGGAGCAGGCTCCCTGCGGAGCAAGGAGCCTGATGCGGGACTCGATCCCAAGACGCCGGGATCATGACCTGAGCCAAAGGCAGTTGCCCAACCAACTGCGCCACCCAGGCTCCCCTCTGACCTTTTTTATAATGCCATTCATACCAGCTCCATCTTTATGATTCAGTTACCTCCCAAGGGTCCCACTTCTAAATACCATCACATTGGAATTAAAATTTCAGCGTAAGAATTTGTGGGGATCACAAACATATAGTCCATTGCATCTACATAGACCATAATTGATTTACAAATAAAAACAGATTTATTTATTCCCATCTGTATGCCTTTTCCCCTCTTTTTCTTCCCTTATTGCATTGGCTAATAACTCCACTAAAAATGTTGAATAGGAGTGGTGAAAGCAGAGACTGACTTCCTTCACTTACAAAGAAAGAATTGTTTGCAAGGATAAAAGCATTCAATCTTTCATTAAGACACAATAATTAGAAATACCAACTATAAGTTTCTCCTATATGCCTTTCATTAGGTTAGGGAAGTCCCTGTTTATTCTAAATCTTCTGAGAGTTTTATCATAAAGGGATCTTAAATTCCGCTAAGTGTGTTTTGTGCATTTACTGTGATGATCATATGATTTTTCTCTTTAGCTTATTGATATTGTGAATTACATCACTTGGTTTCTAATGTTGAACTTTGTATATCAGGGATTCCTAGCCCTTTGCTTAATCTGAAAAACATATTCTTGGTTCCCAGGAAGATGTTGTTCAGATTATCAATGAACATAAAATGAGTTATTATTAGTTATGATTTATGACACAGACTTTGAGTTTCATTCATTCAGTCCATTAACAAACATTTATTGAGACCTAACATTCTTCTGAATTAGACAGTTAGAGATATCTGCTCTTGGCTTTCTGATGAGATAATTCTGGCTTTCTCAGGTTTTAGCTATATGACCTTCAGCAAGTCATTTAACTCTTCAGAGCCTCATTTTTTAAAATCCATCAAACAGAAACAGTAATTACACTGACCTTTTCCTAGATCCCCACAGGGCTAATTTCTTTCAGTTCTGCTCTCATGGCACTATTGTACAGAAGCCTTCCCTGACCACCCATGAAATTATGGCCCTTCTCTCACTCTCTAATTCCCAGCTTTTTTCCATGAAACTTGGAGCATGAATTCATACCTTCTGAGCCCCTCAGTATAATTTAAGCTCCACAAGTTCAAAGCCTTCTTCTGCTTTGAACACTGGTGCCTAAAGCCTAGAATTATACTTGATATGTAGATATAATCAAAATATATGTTGCATGAAGAGTAAACTAAATGAGACTCTACATGTAAAGCATGTAAACCTTATCTGGCTCAAAATAGATATTCATAAAAATTATTATTATAAATATTTATTCTTCATTGTGCTTTCTCATATATGTTCCTGTCATAAATTGTCAGGTGGCACACTCAAATACTGTATTTAAGGAGACAAATATATATAAATGCATTCTTTAGAAAAGGTGGCTTGAGATGGGAAAGTTGTCAGGAAAATTAATGAGGGACAGTAATGCCCCTGGGACTGGCAGAATCAAGGAGCTCTTGTCATTGTATATTTAAGGTGCAAGGAGAGGGAATGGTTATGTAATGCAGAAAAAGCAGCCATAGCTGGAAGAAAGAGCCATCTGACAGCACTGGCAGACTTGGGTGGAAGAACACCATACCCTAGTGCAATGAAATGAATACCCCAACATCACTGCTTCCAACCATTGGCTGAGCCCAGAAACTAGAGGACAAGGAAACCCCAGTGAGTCACTGCATAAAGGTCGGTCTCTCAGGGAACAGAGCAGAGTGCAGAGGTGTGGAATCAGTCTAGGGAGGAACATGGAAACTATCCTATCCACTGCCAGTAACACATAAAGCAATTGTATGAGTTCAAATTCTCAACAACCAGGAAATTTTACAAAGTGCTACCCTTCCAAGCTACCTTCCAGAAACATCTTTTTGCCCAATCCTTTCCCTCCCTGACCTACTAGCTCCAGAAGTGTTGCTTGGCTGTGACGTATGCCTTGGGTGAATGTGCTTTGTTCCTCTAAGACTCTATGAAGAGCATGCTCATGCAAACTGTGGTAGTGCTCCCAGGCAATTTCCTGATTCTGTTCTCCTGATCTACATCTCTTGCCATACAAAATAAAAGAGAGCTATGAACCCAGCAGCCTCCTGTATTCATGCTGCGGTACAGTATGTCTGTGCATTGTTAAGCAGCTGCCACAGTTTCCCCCAGAGGTTGCTACATTTCAGAGCTGGATGAGGTAATAGGGATATTTAGCCCAAGTTAAGCTTGTAAAAGTGCTTTGGGAATCTTTGGAATGAAAGGAACTGTGCATACCCAAAGAGTTTGTTATTAATTACACAATATATGCCTGGAGTTGGAAAAAGATTTTCACATGGGTGTCTCCTGCTAGTAAACATGACTATTTCTTTGCATGGATTAATCTGAGAACTGAAATGCACAAAAATAAACTTCAGGCAGTGACTAGTGGTGGAAAACTTGAGATCATTTCCCTACCTACAGGATGGGAATACTGATAACTGTCATGTCATCAAGACTGGAGGAGGGTGTGATGGCAATAACGCGTATAAATTAATTTATGAGGAGTTCTTTCGAGGTGTCAGATAATGTTCTTGGAAAGTGGCTAGATCATTCCAAGGATCCTTCCAGAGCCATCTTCCTAAAAACAAAATATAACTTCTCTTTCCATCTGGGTTATATCTTGGAAAACAGCCAGGCATGACTCAGTTAATTGAGTGGACTAAGGAGCCTGAAGACAGTGAGACTGAGGAGGGGCTGGGACCTTAAAACCAGGCCTTCCCTCCTGGGGTGAGACAGGTGGTAGGCAGCTTGACCCAGCTGCTGATGCTTGGAGGAAGTCCAACCCAGCAGGCAGAGTTTAGTGTCCAAGAGGGAGAAAGAGACCAGGCCAACAGTCAATTTCAGAGGGTCTAACTGAAGTATCCTCACTGAGTAGAACAGTACAACAAGAAATGGCAGATACAGGGATGTTCAGCTAGACCAGAGCCACTCTGGATGTCCTTCAGCAAGGTCAGTGGTCATCAACATGAGGCTCAAGCCAAGATTTTTATTCTACAGAGGGAAGACTAGCAATTTTAAGCCAGGGTCTGTGATGAGACAGGAAGACAACAAAGAAAGACAACTAGGTGCAGAGAACAGTCCCAGACTTGTCATGATCCAGAATTCCTAACCCAGAGTGTATTGGGGGAAGACAGTCTGGCTCGAAGGGGAAATTTGAGGCCGTGTTTACATATAATTTTATCTAAGGTTGATAAAATAACAGTTTTCCATTTCACAGAATGTAGTAATTACAGAAGAAAAGGGATTGGAGCCCTGCTTATACTCATTCACACACACACACACACACACACACACATGCTACCTCCATGCACTTGTACTAGCCCAAAACTAGCCATCAGCATTGAAGTCCAAAATTAGGGCAGACAAGCAGACAGAACTATTGTGGTGAGTATCTCAGCTCAGTCAGCTCTGCCAAGCGCCAGGTGGTGTCTAAAAGGCCCATCCTAATACGCTCCCTGTGTTCCTGACTTTTGCTCCTAATGGTCCTTTTCCCCAGTATGCACAATACAAACAAAAGTCTTGTTTAATTATCATCTTTGCAGTATTCCCGGAGGTGCACAGCCATACAAATAGTAAGTGATCAATAAATATCCGAAATTAGATACTTGAGCAGAATGTATTCAAGACTCTTCACATCTGATATATCCTATCAGCCATCTCCCTTTCCCTCTTTCCCTAATAATCCAGTGCCCATTTGGCATGGACGTGATTCTTGAGCTTCATTCAGTTCAGGGGTTTCCAGCCTTGGGAGCACTTAGGCAAACCTGTTTGACCTCAGCCTCTTTCTTCACTGGTTGAGTCAGTTTCATGGGCAAGAGTTTTTGACTGAGAATTCATATGATTAGAAAACCAGAACTCCCAGTATAGAGCTGGTTCCTTGTGATCATGACCATCGACATCATCTTCAACAGAATTTTACTGAGATAAGTAAGACATCCTAGTATACCCCCAAACCTAGGCTGTGCCCAGGCATCAGATTACCTGTGCTAATAAACACAGAGGTGTCTGGACCCACCCAGGGAGATCTAATTCTGTAAGTATGGGGTGGTATCTGAGCAGGAATGCCATCAAAAGGCAGGAATGCAATCAAATTCCGGATGACAGCCATTTTGGAATGAAAAAGATTTCTGAGAGTTCCAAGACAATGTACTTCTTCCCTATGAAGCAATGAAGAGAATTCGAATCCAAGAAACACAGGTCTTTCCCACTGTATTCTGTTCTATACGCAAAATTGTACACCTCTCCTCACCACAGCATGTTATCTGTGTTTTTCTCCTTCACTTGAAAACCCAGCGACCAGGATGTGATTAATGTCCGTTGTGGGCTTGGCAGAGGTACTCCTTAACAGCAGCCCTAAACAAGGAGCCTCTGGCTCTGTGTTGTGTGCGGATTTCAAGGATCTGTCCTAAGTGTCAACTAAATTCATCTTGACCTTATAACAGCTGTTTCTACTTAATTTTTCAGAGCCATAGATGGTAATCAACTTACAGCAAATCTTTGTCTCAGATACAGCCACCTGGCTTCCCAGAGCAAAACCAGCAGCACTGCAGCAAATCTCTAGGCAGAAAACTTTGAGAAAAGCAGAGAAATGGAATGCATTGTAAATGCCAGGCATTGTAGGTACTCAGAAAGAAAAATTGATTTAGATCAGAAAGATTGCAAGATGTATTCGATAATCAAGGACCTTGGCGGCCAAGCAGGATCTGAGCATCAGAATCCCCTTAGGAGATAGAGCTCAGATACTAGGGGATAGTGTTCCCCAGATCTAAATGTGCACACAAACCACCTGGGGTCTTGTTAAGATGTAGATTCAGCTTCAGTAGAGGCTCCTGAGACTCTGTATTTCTGAAAGTGTCCTGAATAATGCTGATGATGCTGCAGACCCAAGGGCCACATTTTGACCTAGCAGCCACAGGCTTCTGAGTCAACTTCTGTAGACAACTTATCAGCTTGAGTGAAATATCAGCTAAAGGCCACAGTGACTTTAAGATCAAAGAGAAATTTGCCTTCCATCAGGTCATCCAAGGGACAATGACTTTCTTTTTTTTTATATATTTTTATAAAGATTTTTATTTATTTATTTGACAGAGGGAGAGAGATCACAAGCAGGCAGAGAGGCAGGCAGAGAGAGAGAGGGAAGCAGGCTCCCCGCTGAGCAGAGAGCCCGATGCGGGGCTCGATCCCAGGACCCCGAGATCATGACCTGAGCCGAAGGCAGGGGCCTCAACCCACTGAGCCACCCAGGCGTCCCACAATGACTTTCGTATCCATCTAGATGCAAAGTAATTCGTGTCCTCTGGTACCTCTCTTTCTAATGAGAGTCCTAAGAGAACCTAGCAGATAGACTCTGATGTTCTGTAGTTGTAAGTAAAGGTAATGTTAAGATGATTTTAGATTTGGAATAAAAATTAAGTCCATTTCTTGGGCAATGATTAATTCAAGCTCCAATTTATTTTTATTTTTTGTATTTTATTTTATTTGTTTGGTGGAGGGAGTTTTGATTCAGTAACTTCATCATTTCTACCGTTTTTACATTCAAAAGAAGTGTTAGATTTTAATAGGACGTGGGTAAATATTCAGCTCAGTGCCTCCGCCATATTCTGTTCCCAGTTCTTGTGACAAATGGTGGCTGGCTGAGTTTCAGACTACTGCCTACACTCACTAGCCCATGTAAGGGTTGAACATTAGAATGGCATGCATTAGGAAAGCCATGGTAAAGAAACTGAGCAATCAGCCACTGAATATGACTAACAGGGAGAGCCAATTTGGTTAGAGTGGGGCCTCAAATCCCCAAATATGACACACAACGGCCCAACCCATTCCCTAAAGGATGGAACCATGGCTGTGGTTTTATATGCCCATCTGAGCCTTCCCCTCCTCCAGCTCCAACATCTTATGTGGCATTATCCTCCTTACCATAGCATTTCTCTATGTTAAAATTTAATATATATTTATTTAAGAACTTTTCAGTGTAGTCATAAAGAAGAAAAATGCATTGTTCCCAAAAAATCTTGCTAGGATTTATAAGTAGAATGTGGAATTTATTAGAGTCAAGCTCATAGAACCTACCAATGTGGTCTATCATCCGGCTATAAGAATGACTAATACTTATATATCCCGTATTATTAAGAGCTTATATGCTATGTATTATAACCATTAGAGAAAGGAATTCTGTACCTTCCTTGAAGAATGTCACTTGCCATTAAGAGCCCCTACATTAAGGAAATTCTTCTCCCACCTAATTGCATTTCTTTGCATTGAAAGTTTTAAAAGAAAAAAGGAACAAACGATCACAACCCAACTACCAAGAATCCATTCCAAGTATCACACCTGTTACTATACATCTTTTTTAGCATATTCCCTTTGGGACCTGGAACAGAATGACAAAACCACCACTCGGTATCATAAACAAGCTACCCTTTATGAGCAAAATCACCAAGTTCCCAGGATTAACAGCTTCCAGACATTCTTTTTTGATCAATATAAATAAAATGTGGGGATTTTTTAAATCTTTGTTCATAAAGAACATATAGACTTGCATATTCAGAGAAAAGACAGAGGCCTGTACTGGCCAATATGGCAGCCAGTAGCCACATCAGCTTTTTCCATACACATCTAAATTAATGAAACTTTAATTACATAAAAAGTTCAGTTCCTCAATCACACTAGCCACATTTCAAGTGCTTGGTGTGTATGGCTAGTATCTATCATATGCTAGCACAGACATAGAACATGTCCACCATCAGAAAAAAGTTTTACTGGCCCACATTTTCATCTAGGGCTGAACCCACCCATACCCTCTCCTGCACTGCCCCTTTCCCAGCCCCTCCCTGAGACACACCCCCAACCTCTGGCCAGTTTCTTATTTCAAGAGAAAACAGAGAGAGCCACAAACTGGGAAAGACATTTTTAATCCATTACCAGGCAGCTTTAAACTTCAACATGGATCCACTCAAGTTGGGCTTCAAATTTAGAGTGGAAGCTGCCAAGAGAGAAACAGTATGAGATCATCCGAACCAGAGTGGCAGAAGGGGCATGTGCCTCCCCGTCTTGAAGACACAGACATCATACAAGGGCTCCAGGAGCTCTACCCCCTTCTGAGGTTTGCTCTGGGATGCTGCTTCCAAGTAGAGCTGGGGAACTGTCCCAACTACAGGAGCTTCACATCTGCAAGCACAAAATCCAGATTATCATTCTTAATATTGATGTGTATTACTTGCATTCCTATGCTAAACAATTACTCTGAGCCAGCAAACATTGTGCAAAGCTCCTGAGCAATAGCATCTCATTTAAACTTCACAGAAACCTTGCAAAGAAGGTAACATCATCTCCACTGTACAAATGAGGAAACTAGGCTCAGAAAAGTTAAATAAACGGTCCCAGAATACACGGCCGCTTGTGGTGGAACAAAGGTTATGAGAGCATGTTGTGATTATCAGGAAATCAGGGTTGGAAAGCAGAAACCTGGCTTTAGAGGAAAGGATCTAATTGCCTTTAAGTGACATCTGTGCAATTAGTTCTGTGTCAAACTGATCTTAATTTCCCGTCAGGAAAATGGGACTCATGGCTTGGCCCATTAAAGACCACCTCACTAATTAACTGAGTCATCAATATCCCCTAGGTGCAAGGTCCTGACTCTTTATTGTGAGGCACTTAAATCTATCTACTCACTATTTCAAAGAACACTTCACAAAAGGCATGTGGATGGTATGGTGTGCACACAACCATGCAAACATGGGTTGAAACATGGTATCTTTTTAATGAATGGTCACCAACTTAGGCAATGTATTGGACACTCTGGAAATCAAATTTAAATGATGGGGGAATGCTGAACAGAATATGTTCCTTTAGAAAAAATAATGAGGTCTTTGCCTAATTGCTCATTTATCACGGGATTTTATCTCAGTCTGCCAACGAGCAAAAAAGGAAAAGGTGGCAACTGATTTAGCCTTGTTCATCTACCACTTTAAGCAGCATGTGCTTCTAATGAAGCCAAGACTTTCTGAGCTGGAGAATTTACTGGTCTAGAAGGTAACCGAATGTTCTATCACCTCCTCTAATTGAAAAGTAATAAAAACATCACAGACAGTGTCAATTACCCACTGATGGGTTACTTTCCTCCTATTTACCTTTTAAGACATCCAGTGGTTCTGGAAAATACTTTAGGCTGCTTTTTTCCTCCACCCCTCCCACCCCAGTAATATTTTTTTCAGAAGTGACAAGGAGAGACAGTGTCCCTTGTTGGTGTCTGGTCATTAAGTATCTGTCAAAATCCATGACTTAGGTTGGGTCCAGACATTCAATCACAGAATGGGAAAAAAAAGAAAGAAAGAAAAGTCAAAATAACTGCAAAAAAGTGAGTGTTGGTTAATTATGATCTGAAAGTCAATAAAGTCATCTGATGGCAGATTTAGGGGAACTCATTAGAGAGTGGAATTCAATTGCAGAGAGCTGCAAGCTGCTACAGCTCTGAAACCAGCCCATTTCATTAGGGTCTTCAAATGGGATGAGAGAAATGCCTCCAGGGCATGAGTTTCCCCCTCGGCAGCCTCCCAGTGGAGCATCTGTGAAGCATTTGCAGGAATAAGTAGAGAGAAGTAAAGGATAAGATATCCAGGTATCCCTCATGAGGTACTTTTTCTCTTTTCTCAGAATCAAAATCACTTTAAAAAAAGAAAAAAAGTCAGACAAATTTAAGGGCCATAGAAATTTCAGGAGGCATGGCGGCCATGGGCTTTCACTCAGTCAGCATCAGACATTTTAGTCTCAGGCTCTAGGGAGAGAGTTGTGGGACCATTTTGAGTGTGGCTATTAATAGGAAACTGAGCCGTGTTAAGCCCCCATGGTTGACTGTGTGAGCTCCTTGTGAGCCATATAGAATATATTTGTTTAAGTGTGGAATTAGCTCGGCCCGCCCTGGAACTTAAGTCTGCTGAAGCAAAGCTATAAAACAGGCAATGTTTATCTTTGGTTTCTGACTGCCAGAATCCTCTCCTTTTCGGGCCCCTCTGTTTCCCACCCATTTGTCCTCATTGCTTAGGGTCGTGCTCCTCAGTCTCTTAAAACCTCCCTATCAATCTTTTCTGTATCAAGCATCCATCGTGTGACACCTGGCTAGGCTATGGGGCGGGGGGAGGAGGAGTGGATGAAAAGATAAGCAAATCAGACGTTGTCTCTCAGGATCTGTTAATATTGGTCAAGAAGAAAGAGGTGTATGGACACCAAGCATCCCGCCTACTCCTTCTGAGGCATTCTTTGAAAGAAAAGATCCTGCTCTCCCCATTATCAAAGTGATTGAATTTGAAAGCCTACAAAATCAGAATTCTGACATATATATCCAGATCCCCATACTAAAAAATATATAAATAAAAGCAGCATGAAATCAGAGGTAAGACAATCTGGCCCAAGAAAAGGGCAGAAAGCAAGGCAGCAAATTACAAGGGTAAGTTTGTCCCACTAGGTTTGCTCACCATGTTTGCTTATCTTTTGCGCCATCTCTAGGAACCAGATTTTTTTCTGCCTTCAAGTATGGAAATAAAGAACTGGAATCCCATACTTCTCTTGAAGGCAGTACCTTCCTTCAAAGGTAGCAACTTCACAAATAAACACGAACTAAGTGAGCTCCAAAATAGGAAAAAATGGGCAAAGCAATTCAAAAAGAAAAAAAAATACGTGTTTGTTAAAAATGAAACGAATTCTGTCCCATTAAAAGTCAAGCCCAAAATTAAACAGCCACGAGTTGTCATTTTTCAGCTATCATTAATGTCCAAAACTGGCGAGGGTTGGTGAAAAGGGTCCAGCAGTTTGCTGCTTAGTGGAAGTGTAAACCAACCCAGTCTTTTTATGGAGCAATTTCTGATCAGTAAGCACAAAAATGTCCATAGCCTGAGGCCCGGTAATTCTCCTTCCAAGAACGTATCCTCAGGAAATAAGCTGAGCCCAGATGCATGTGAGGCTCTGAGCACAAAAACCCGTGCCTCACACCCCGTGGTCCTCCGCAGAGCCGCCTCCCCCAGCCAGGCCTGCAGGGTAGCCTCTGTGCACTAGCTCCCCCCGAGGGAGCAGCTGACACTTCTTAAACACACTGAAGGAATCCAGATGTGCTCCTGACCTCCCAACGGTCTAACCTCATGTCGGCCCTGACTCCTTTAACCTAAGGGCTGTTAGCAGGTTTCTGCCTGTGTCTCTGCCACTTAGTCTGTCTGCACGCTGCCCCTCTTCCACCCAGGGGGAATCACGAGTTTGCCTTTTCGTTCGATTCATTCTCATCAAACAGAAATTCTTGGAGATGCGGTGTGCACATTTCAGCCTTCCCAAGCGTCAGCACCGGGCACAGCTTTTTCTCTTATTTTTATACCTATCGGTCATTTTAATGGGGACCTGGAAGGAGAGGAATTAGACACTTGTGCTGACATCACATTCTTACCCTGAAGTCCTGGGTTGCTTTTCTAAAACAAAAGAAAATCAGAGGCAGAGGGAGGCTGGAGGAAGGAAGGGAGGCGGGGAGGGGGGAGGGGTGGGGAGAGATCATTTACATGGTTCCCCTCACAGTGCTAGACAACTCGCTGTAAGTCTGCATAGTCGTGTGAATTATTTTAAACAGTTTGCCACTGGTGTAAATGTTAAGGAACAGGGATTTGCTGGGAGGTGGGGGGCAGGAGCCAAAAGGAAAGTAGTGCAGAGTGGCAGACGTTAGGTCCTGAGATTGGCTTGCCATTGAGGACTTTAAAAATCCAGAGTCAAGATAACTGGCATCCTGAGAAGTCACGACGTCGGTGAGGAGCACCAGAAAAGCAGAAGTGAAGGACTTTCCTAAGAGGCATTTTCCCCCTTTGCAATGGTGCCTATTAACCTGGTCATGGTGACCACCATGTCTACAATCGCTGAATCAAAGATTCGTGATGAATTGCATGAAGATGGTTGGCCACACAAAACCCATTTCCTCAGAGAACATTTAATTTTGTTGAATTTAATTTTGTTGGCTGTTTGGAAAATGAGTTTAGAAGGTAGCCAGTTGCTTTCAAAGTAACGTAGAGATTTGACAGAATACAGCCAGAGTTGTGTGGAGGAAGAGCTGGTGCCACCAAAGGCTTCAGGGCATACAAAACCATGCACCTGCAGTTTCCTTGTCTTTTACTAGCCGTCTGAGCTCTACGGATCTCTCCTCTTCTCCATCTTCAACATAACCCTTACTTGATCTTCCCCAGATGGACTTTGGTTCTACACAGGGCATCAGAATAAAAATGGAAAATCCAGGCTTGATTTTGCTGCGACTATTCTTGAATTGTTGAGAATTCTCACAAAATTATCAATCACTCAAACAAAATATCTTGTCATCAGTGGTGCTTCTGTGTGTGTGTGTGTGTGTGTGTGTGTGTGTGTGTGTGTGCATATGCACGTGCATATGAGAAATAGTTGTTCCGACCAAGCTGATTGTAACTGGGAAATGCTTGAAGAAAACAAAGCTGATCAAGGAAATTTGGTGATGCTTAGCAGCTGTTTCCTGGGTACATATCTGTTATATTTTTTAAGCCACAATTAAATGTGATTTTAATAATCATTTGGTATTTAAATAATATACTATGATTGTCATATGGAATTTTAATTAAATGCACATTGCCAACTAAAATATGAAGCGTTACCACTGTGAAAAGACCTTTTCTCTCTTAAGGATTTTTTTTTAAAGTAATGTTCCTGTGATTCAGTAAAGAAAAATTCTTTTCCAATATTATTTACCCTTCTACATTAATCCAACATTTGATGAGTCTTGAGGGAATGAAAGACAAGAATTTTGAACTAAATAAGTGCTCTCATAATCTCCTAATGAGGATAATGAAAACAGTACACAGAAGGATACATTTAAGAAAGATAAAACATGCTTTAAGTAAATAGCGCAGAAGAAGCAGAAGTTACTTCCATTTATCTCCATTCAAGGCATTTCCTGGACTCCATGTTTGCAAAGCAACCACAGTCCATCTTCTTTACCTTTGTTCTCATTTTCTTTAAGAAACTTTATATCTCAGATGTTCCCCCTTCACCATTTAAAGGTGGTGAACTTAGATCTTAATTAAAAGCAAAGCTTATAAATGTAACTGTTCAAAACCAGTTATTTTTCCCAGACTCCACAAAAACCAGTGTTTTGATGCTCATTATATTTGCATTCTGAAGACCCTTTTGCTTTTTATAATTTTATGGAGTTCGTTTTCAGGTATCATTTTTCTGGTGTTGTCCTTTTATGATTTCTGCCACCTGTTCAGTCTATTCTTACCTCTGGTCCCAGTGAGGTGAACACTAATGATGACAGGCCCAGGATCTCAGGGTTGATGTTATAAACCCAACACTTGATGAATTCAATGATCATTTAAAAGTAAAAAAGTAAAAAGCTAAAATGTACAACTCTTTTCCTTTGGAGGAAAGACCAGATTTAATTTTGTTGGCTGTTTGGAAAATGAGTCTAGAGCGGCTTCTCCAGGCACTGTCTTTTCTTTCTGTCCCTGTGTTTGCTTTTCATCTTCCTGAAGGTCTGAGAACCTTTCCTGTTAAAAGCATGTTAGTCAGACTTCAGCCTCATTTCAGGGCAAAGAACGTTTGTTTTCCAAGTGGCAACTACTGGAAAACTTCTAGCCTTTTTATAAAACCACAGGTTAGCATCAAAAAAGAAAAACATTGAGCCTTTAGTTGTTATGAAAACACCAAAACCACTGGAAGGTCACCTGGGTTTCTAATATTTCTGGTCACCATTTTCTAGTGATTAAAAAAAAAAAAAACAACCCTGTATTTTCTAAGGGTTGGGGAAATTACATAAAACATGGTTGATTGCTTTTTTCTCATCAAGTCTTAACCCCCTAGAAAGAGAGCATTTCTATTGAGTTGAATGCTACAGAACTAACACTAGATCACCAGCTGAGTATCAGGTACTGTGGAAGTAATCCCAACTAGAGAATCTCCCTGAAATGTGAATAACTACTGAATCTCTCTCCTATGGCTGGGAGGAGGGAGAGAACCATGAGACAGGGGAGAGGAAACAGGAAGACTCACCTGGTTGGGAGGGATTCCTGGAGCCTTGGGTAGGTAAAAGAATGTCTTTTCCCCACAGCATAGGAAGCCTGACACGGGGAAACTGAGAGAAAAACAAGAAGGCAAAGTCTGTAAAAGACAGAAGGGATTCTAAGTGAGTGACCAAATGCAGGAGGCAGAGCAGATATCATAGGATTAAATAAGGAACCAAGGACTAGAGATCCAGGGGGATAAGATCATGAAATCAACTGCCAGATCTTTCCTGAACGTCAGCCAGGGTCTTTAGCGACATCCTTGAAGTGTACCTTCATAGCCAGCACGGCAGAGCACCAGGATAAGGTGTGGAGGGCAGGGTCTGGGATGCAGAAACAAATGTGGAAAGGTGGTGGTGGGAGGGATCTCTGGTTTCTGGAAAGACCACAGGAATCCTGTGTGGGGCATGGGCAGATGGTGCATAGATGTGAAGGTAAACTAGGCTAAGCTATGATGTTCAGTAGGTTAGATACATTCGATGCATTTTCAACTTTATATTTTCAACTTACAATGGATATATAACCCCACTGTATGTTGAGGACAATCTGTGCATTGACTATATATATATATATATATATATATATATATATATATATTTAAAAATTCCTTACTTCCTAATTATTTTTCCTATGACCTATGCTCTTGAAGTTATCCCTCTATGATGTCTTTGTATGGCAGAAAGGCTATGTAATGCTCTGCCACCGTACATCTCTGCCTCATGCCACCATTTGGTGACAACACTAGTGTTTTGAAATTGGCGGGGATGAAAAAGGTAGTCACTATAAATCAGGGTTTACCCTCCCCCCAGGAGAGCCAGTTATTTAAACATTTACCAGCACACTATTGAAGACAGTAGAGCTTGAATGTGGGAGGAAAGTTGCAGAAGTAGAAGCCAGACATTTGAAGAGATGTCATCTGAGAAGTGTCCAGAGACTTTCTGCAAGAATTGGCACTTAGGTGCTTATCTCAGTGTGCTCCATTTATAGGGTGGATGAAAGGGTAAAAATGCCTCTGAAAGCACCATCATCTTACCAAATGACGAAGTGCATCTCAAATGATGGATTTTTCTATAAACTGTCATAAAGAACCCTTGAGGTTATTCTCACAGGAGAAATGAATACAGTACAGGTGGCCAGGAGAGGAATGGAAATTAATATAAATCAACATGAAGGAATGACAAGAGGAAAAGAGGAATGGGGATAGAATTGATGATGTAAAAAAATAGGTACATGGAAGATTCCCAAAAACAAATATTTTAGAAGAAATATTAATGCAAATGGAAAAGTCAAAATCATGGTATTGCTCCTTTTTCAAATTATTATTATGATGTTTGATAGGTTAAGCCAGTGGATTTCAGCTGTGTTCCCTAGATGGTTCAAAATCTGGGTCAGAAGCTAAGAGGAGGATCAAGCTGACAGAAGCCCATGTTCCATTATCTTACCAGGGCAACTAATTTTCTCATTTCACATTGGGCTTCCTAATAAGACTTGATTTGAAGAAGGGTTTCCTCTGCTTTTAAAAATTGAAGGGAAAAATGAAAAAAAGAAAAATCATCATCATATTTCTACCTCTTTCCTGAAAGATGAATTTACAAAGTCATTATAATAAGCATTATCATTAAAATATTATTGAAAACTAATGCAATATCTATATCACCTACCTGCTTGTAAAATCCTGAATAGTTATGTGTTTCACCCATAGATATTTTCTAGGACACTGAAACACATAATCTCACTAAAATTTTTTTTGCCATCTACTTGTATGATTTGCTGATTTTTATTTTTTTTTTAGTAGAAATCAGGTGTGAAAGGCTGAACAAGCAGAAAGAATTCATTCCATGTGGGTTCTCTTTAGAAACTGGGTCCATAGGTCCATAGGTCACTGTAGGGGTAACATGATAGAATTTGCATTTTGAAAACACACCCTGATTCAATGTGGAGAACAGATTTGAAATGGCTAACAATGGATATGGGAAGTTCAGTTAGGAGACCATTAAAATGGTCCAGACTTATTCTGGTGGTAATGTAGAGATGACAAAAATGGGTAAAAGAGAAACCCAGGAAGTAAAATGTGCAGGACTTAGTTAAAAATGACTCGGGTTTCTGAACTATACAACCAAATGAGAGAACAGAGTTATACATTAAGACAGAGAAATCTAAAAGAGGAACAAGGGAGAAGTAGATTATAGATTATCTATGCATCTAAGAAGTTCAACAAGTTCCAAATAGGATAAAATCAAAGAGATCTACAGCTAGATATATTATAATCAAATTGGCAAAAACCAGAGACAAACAGAGAATCTTGAAAGCATGAGAGAAGCATTAAGTACAAGTAAGACTCAGTAAGATTGACAGCTGATTTCTCATCAGAAACCATTGGATTCAATTTAGATATACTGTCTTGGAGACATCTTTGAAGTATTCTAAAGGAGATTTAAGGTGAGCAATTAGATATTATGCCTCTGTATCTCAGAATAGACATGATTCTCATGGCATATTCATGTTCATATACCATAAATCACCCACTTAAAGTGTGCCATCCATTGGTTTGTAGAATATTGACAGAGTTGACAGCCATGACCACAACCAATTTTAGAACACTTTCATCACCACAAAAAAACCCTTGTTTCTATTAGCAGTCACACCCAATTTCTCCCTCACTCATTCCTAGGCAACAGCTAAGTTATTTTGAAATCTACAGATTTCCATATTTTGAACATTTTTTGTTCAAAATTTTTTGTGTCTGGTTTTCTTTACTTAGCATGTTTTCAAGATTCATCCATGAATCTGGTAGAGGGCTGAATACTATCCCATTGAATCGATATAATGTATATACCACATTATGTTTACCCAATCATCAGTTGATAGACATTTAGGTTGTTTCTACTTTTGGCTATTACGATAATGGTGATATGAACATTCATGAACAAGGTTTTCTGTGGGAATATATTTTTATTTCTCATGGGTATATACACTTAGGAGTGGAGTTTCTGGGTGATATAATAACCTCATGTTTAGTGTTTTGAGGAACTGCAACTTACTTTGCTGTGATGGCACTATTTAATCCTCTCCAGCAATGTACAAAGGTCCCAACTTCTCCATGCCCATGCCAAAACCTGTTATTGTCCATTTTTTAAAATATAGGTATTCTTGTAGGTGTGAAGTGATATCTCACTGTGGTTTTGATTTGCATTTCCCTAATGAGGAATGACATTTTCATATTTCAATAAACATATTTCATGTGCTTATTGCCCTATTGTATATATTCAATAGAGAAGTATCTATTCAAATTCTCTGCTGGTTTTTAATTGGGTCCTTTGTCTTTTTACCCTAAGAGTTCTTCACATATTCTAGATACGAGTCTTTTTATCAGATACATTATTTGCAGACATGTTCTCCCATTCTGTGGGTTGCCTTTGTATATCCTTGATAGCGTTTTCTGATGCACAATTTTTTTTTTAGTTTTGATGAAGTAAAATTCCTTTTTCTTTTGGTTTGCAATGCAATCAAAATTTTATCCAAAAAAACATTTTTGGAATTATATCCAAAAAAACCATCACTTAATTCAAGGTCACAAAGAATAACATCTAATTTTTTTAAAGAGTCTTACAATTTTCACTGTTACATTTAGCTTTTTTATTGATTTTGAATTAATTTTTATATGTGTTGTGAAGACTGAGTCCCCCTTTATCCCTTCACATGAGGTTATCCCATTACCCAGTACCAACCAATAGTTGAAAGGACTATTTCCCCCATTGAATTATCTTAGCACTCTTGATAACACAATTAATTATCACTCTTGATAAAACAATTAATTATAAAAGTTGTTTTTTTTTCTTTGATTCTTATTCTATTCCATTGATATATGTCCATTATTATGCCAATATCATAATGTCTCCTTACAAAGCTGACTACTGAAACTTTATAGTAAGTTTTGATAACAAGAAATGGGTGTGGTGCATAAACAATGAATCTTGGAACACTGAAAAAAATAAAATTAAATTAAGATGTTAAAAATGTGAATCTTAGAAATTTGAATCTTTCAGATCTTTTGCAAGATTCTTTTGGCTATTCTGGGTCCCTTACCTTTCCTATAGATTGTGGAATCAGCTTGTTAACTTCTGGAGGAAAAAAAGGAAGGTGGGAATTTAATAGGGATTTCATTGATTCTGTAGATCAATTTGGAAAGTGTTGCCACTTAATATTCAGTCTTCCAATTCATAATCATGGAATGTCTTTCCACATGTTTTTTTTTAAGTTTCTTTCAAAATGTTTTGTAGTTTAGTGTGTAAATCTTACATTTCTTTTGTTAAGTGTATTCTTAAATATTTTATTCTTTTTAGATTATTTTATTTTATTTTTAAGATTTTATTTATTTATTTGAGAGACAGAGAAAGTAGAGAGAGCATGAGAGGAGAGAAGGTTAGAGGAAGAAGCAGACTCCCCATGGAGCTGGGAGCCCAATGTGGGACTCGATCTCGGAACTCAAGGATCATGACCCGAGCCGAAGGCAGTTGCTCCACCAACTGAGCCACCCAGGTGCCCTAGATTATTTTAAATGGAATTTTTTTCTTAATTTTATTTTTAGATTGTGTATTGATAAACATACAATTTATTTTGGTATTTAGATCTTACATTTTATTACATTGCTGAACTTGACTTTTTAAAAGATTTTTTTCTTTCTTTCTTTATTTGCAAGAAAGAGAGACAGAGTGTGAGTGGAGGGACAGGCAAAAGGAGAGGGAGAAAGAGAGAAGCAGATTCTCCACTGAGTGCAGAACTCAACAGAGGGCTGGATATCACCACCCTGAGATCATGACCTGAGCCAAAATCAAGAGTCGGACATTTAACTGACTGAGCCACCCAGGCACACCTGAATTTGTTAATCCTAATAGATTTTTGTTCTGGATTCCCGAGTATTTTCTATATAAATGGTCAGGTCACCTGAAAATAGTAGTTTTACTACTTCCTTTACCATCAGGATGGTACCATCCTTTCATTACCTTTCATTACCATCAGAATGCTTTCTTTCTCTCTTTCTCTCATTATCTCTTTCTCTCTTCCTTTCTTTCCTTTCTTTTGCTTGCTTAATTGCCCTACCTAGAAACTCCAGCACAATGTTTAATAGAACTGGCAAGAACAGACATCCTTGTCATTTTCCTCTCGTTCATTTTGAAAGATAGCTTTGCTGGACATAGAACTCTCGGTTACCATTCTCTTTCAGCACTTTCAATATATCATTTCACTACCTTCTGGCCTCCATGGTTTCAGATGAGAAATCAACTGTCAATCTTATTGAGTCTTACTTGTACTTAATGCTTCTCTCATGCTGTCAAGATTCTCTGTTTGTCTCTGGTTTTTGCCAATTTGATTATAATATATCTAGCTGTAGATCTCTTTGATTTTATCCTATTTGGAATTTGTTGACCTTCTTAGATGCATAGATTTATGCTTTTCATCAAATCGAGAGGTTTGAGGTCATTATTTTTTCAGATATCCTTTCTGCCCTTTTCCTTCTGTTCTGTCCTGCTGGGATTCACGGTATGCATATATTGGTACTCTTTAAGGTGTCCTATAGGTCTCTGAGGTTGTGCTCACTTCCCTTCATGCTTTTTTCCTTTCTGTTCCTCAGACTAAGTAATTTCAATTGACCTCTTTCCAAGTTTGATGATGCTTTTTTTCTATCTGTCCAAATCTGCTGAGGGTTCCCTCTAGCGAATTTTTTATTTCAATTTTTGTACTTTCCAACTACAAATTTTCTCTGATTTTTTTAATCATTTGTGTCTTTTTATTGATAATCCCAATTTAGCGAGACATTGTTTTCATACTTTCCTTTAGTTCTTTGGACATGCTTTTAGTTTTTGAACATATTTAAATTAACTGATTTAAAATCTTAGTGTAGTAAGATCAATGTCTGAGATTACTCAGAAACGGTTTCTATTGGCTACTTTTTTCCTGTGTATGGGCCATAATTTCCTCTTTCTTTCAATATCATAAATTAGTTGTTGAAAGCTGAGTGTTTAAATAATATTATATGGTAATTGGAAATCAGATTCTTTTCCTTCCTTGCCATTTGTTGTTATTATTTATTTTTATCATTTTGTTGCTGCTGTTTTTTTGTTCCAGGATTTATGTGCCAGGGTGGGGACTTCACACGCCATAATGGCACTGGTGGCAAGTCCATCTATGGGGAGAAGTTCGATGATGAGAATTTCATCCTGAAGCACATGGGTCCTGGCATCCTGTCCATGGCCAATGCTGGACCCAACACAAATGGTTCCCAGTTCTTCATCTGCACGGCCAAGACCTAGTGCTTGGATGGCAAGCACGTGGTCTTCGGCAAGGTCAAAGAGGGCATGAACATTGTGGAGGCCATGGAGCGCTTTGGGTCCAGGAACGGCAAGACCAGCAAGAAGATCACCATTGCTGACTGTGGACAGATCTAATAAACTTGACTTGTGTTTTATCTTAACTACCAGACCATTCCTTCTGTAGCTCGGGAGAGCACCCCTCCACCCCCACCTGCTCAAACTACCCCAGAATCTCTGCTGCAGTTCTGCGGGTTCCATGATTCCTTACCCCCAGGTCTAGCTGGATCTCAGAGTTCAGTTTATGATGATGAAATAAAACCTAAACCACAAAAAAAAAATTCCATAAATTCTTCCATAATTCTTCCATAATTATAAATTCTTTATAATTCCATAAATTCTTCAAATATTTTGTGGGATTAATGGCAATAAATAAATAAATAAAGGGTAAAATAGGTGATGGGAATTAAAGACTACACTTATCATGGCAAGCACAATATACAAAATTGTTGAATTGCTATATTGTAAACCTGAAACTAATGTAACACTACATGTTAACTACACTGGGATTAAAAAACACTTTTAAATTAATTAATTTAATTAATTGAAGTATCATAGTAAATAATTATGATACTTCGGGAATCTGATAATCTGATTTCAAGATTAATTTTTCATTAGGGCATTCTAAATACTGAAAGAAAAAGAAAGACTTAATCGTAGAGACAGATGTACCCTTTGTTAACAAACTTGATCCAGGCTATTTTATTTGCTACATCTAAAGTTCAACCTCCAGTGGACATCTTCCTTCCAGTGTTGTTATCTTTCTTTTCTTGATTACACTAAATCTACTATATAGTGACACATAATAAGAATTTGATCCTGTCCTCACTTCATAACTCTAAAACTTTTGGTTTCTTGATTTGGCATCTTTCTTGCTCACCTAGAACTTCTCTAGGTTGTTTTTCTTCTGTGAAAGCTTATTTCACCCTTTCTTCCTATTCTGAACACTAATGAGTAAGATTCATTTATAAAATAGAAATTAGGGTGAATTGGGAGGATTGGAGGGAGAAATGAACCAAGAGAAACTGTGGACTCTGAGCAACAAACTGAGGGTTTGGGAGGGGAGGGAGTGGGAAGTTGGGCAAGCCTGGTGGTGGGTATTGAGGAAGGCACGTATTGCATGGAGCACTGAGTGTGGCTCATGAACAATTAATTTTGTAACATTGAAAAAATAAATGTATTTGGGGAAAAAAAAGAAAATATAATATTAAGTCTGCTATGGAAGCACCACATGGAAGAGCATTAGCTTAAATATATATATGAAGTGGCTACCTTAAAGCTTTCTTAGATAAAAGGCTCTTTCCTTTCTGTGTTTCCTAGAGTTTGAATTTCTTATTCATAGGCAGTTTAGAGTCATTGTGGTTAAAGTATGATGATATATAGAGGGAAAACCCATATAGGAAGACAAAAGCAATAAAATCTGTCATCTCTCTCATGTCAGGCTTTGTACCAGGCCTGTATTTATTGTCATTAAATCACCACACATACACTAATATAAGTTGAGGATTAATGATCCTGTTTCAAGTGGAGATACTGTTGTTTAAAGAAGTTATGTAATTTGATAAAATTGCACTTCTAGAAAATGTCTGGTATACAGAAGATGTTCAGTGACAATTCATTAAAGAGACAAATGAAAGTGGCAGAACTGGCCCTAGCTCTGATGGACTGCTCATTTCTCTTCTATAATACCATCTAGACATGCATATAGGTAGGGAGCAATATGTCGGACTTTTTCATAGACAACCCTTTTTTGTTTAACCTATTCAAGAACTAGACCCTGAAAGAATCAGATTCTTGCTCTGGTAGGGAAAGGAGATAAGAAAGACAAGCTATTGCAATGCCCAAGGAATGGGCCAGGATAAGACCATGGTAAATGCTACAGGTAATGCTACAGAGCTTGTAGCAATCAGTCTGTGCTCAGTACCTACATCGAGGGCCTCTTAAAAGCCACTCTTTTGTTAGTCTTAAATTCAACCAATGATTTTGCAACAATCTTTTCTACTTTCATGATCTGTAAAGATTAAAGATCCCAGACAAGGTGGGAAGAGAACTTCAAAAGTTCATCTCACAACAATTTTGGATCAAAGAGATTTTATTTTCCTGACAGTGAAAAACTGAAAGGTGAATAAAAAGACACAATATTTTATAGGGTTCTTCATTGATGGGCTATTCTTTAAATGCTAAAGAAAGAAACAAGTAACACTTCTGATTATTTAATTACAGTGTGCATAAATCCTGTATGCTGTTGTGTCAGAATACTTTCTCAGACTTCTTAACAAGTGAGTCCACGTTAATGTATAAGGGCATTTCTACAAATATTGTAAGAATTACTACCTAACTGCCTTTAGCTTCCTTCCCTTAATCTCAGGGACATAAACAATAGTTGAAAAGCAGAGCAACTTGATTTACCTACAAGATCAATCTAGAGGACAATGGAAGATTAGTGGTGATTTTCAACAAGTAAAAATAAGGGATCTATGGGTGGGCGGGGGGGGAATCAACATCAGATCACAGATAAGGCCAGGTTTCAAAACCTGGCTGCTGGCTGCCAATCTGGCCTGATCTTGCCACCGATGTGTATACTTCTCTCATCTCTAATGAGCAACCTGGTTTTCCCAAGTCAGTGATGGCAGCTATAAAATTCTGCCAACGTTTCCTCTGGATTTCCAGGATGTGATTTTCTTCAACTGGACCACTTTAGTTTGTGCTCTCATTCTCCTCTCCAAGAAGATTCTGTTCCCCAAACAGTGAAAACATCCTGTTCCTCCAAGTCTGTGTCTTTGTAGATGAGACTCTCCATTCCTTTCAACTACATTGTTCTGGCCTCATCCCACATGCTCATCAGGGCCTGATCCAATAACATTTTCTTCCCAGAAGACCTACCACTAAATACTGCTCATTTGCCTTAACTCTTTAGATTCTGAAGACACAAAACATTCTAATGTAGTCCCCCCTACCCATTTCTAGGCATCTCACATGCTTCCTACTATAAGATTTGGGTACAGACTCGACACTTTTTTACTTTTTTCACTGAAGCTTTCCAGAGCCTTACGTTAACTTTCTAGGACTTGGAAACTAAAGTCCCTTTGATGTTCTAAACCCACATTTCTTTTCATAAAAGTGAATTGATTTTTAGAAATGACTAATAGAGTAGTCATTTGAATGCTATGGCTTTGGTGGTTTATAATCATGACTGAAATATTTGAGGAGATATACTATTCCGGGTTGTAATAATTTAAAACTTTTTACTATATTTTCTTATGTAATTCGCTTTATTAGACCCATGTTGCTATGCCATTTGGTAAGTCATTTTAAAAGTAAAGGGCTAAAACTTATGATAAGGTTCGGAACCAATAGCTAAACTGAGAACCAGAACCAGAACTGAAAAAAAAAAAAGGTTTTTTTTCCTTCTTAAAGCCTTTACTTCGAGACATGATGGAAGAATGCAACAGGTACACATGGAAAAGACATGATCACAGTTAAAGTGAAAACAGTCTAACCAGAAAGCTTTAACGCCTGTCAGCTAATGTAGAACCTAAAGTTCTGAGTGTGACAAGCTCACTGCAGGGCTGAAAGGAATGGTAATTAGTATTCCTCTCCTTCTTCTTCACCCTCTCCTTCAACAGAATCCACACCAACCTCCTCATAATCATTCTCCAGGGCAGCCATGTCCTCACGGGCCTCAGAGAACTCTCCTTCCTCCATGCCCTCCCCCACATACCAGTGAAAAAAGGCACACTTGGCATATATCAGATCAAACTTGTGGTCCAGGTGAGCCCAGGCCTCAGCGATGGCCATGGTGTTGCTCAGCATGCACACAGCTCGCTGGACTTTGGCCAGGTCTCCGCCAGGCACCACAGTGAGAGGCTGGTAATTAATGCTCACTTTGAAGCCAGTGGGGCACCAGTCCACAAACTGGATGCTACACTTGGTCTTAATGGTGGCAATAGCAGCATTGAAATCTTTGGGAACCACGTTGCCACGGTACAACAGGCAGCAAGCCATGTATTTACCATGGCGAGGGTCACATTTCACCATCTGGTTGGCCGGCTCGAAGCATGCGTTAGTGATCTCTCCTACAGAGAGCTGTTCATGGTAGGCTTTCTCAGCAGAGATGACGGGGGTATAGGTGGCCAGAGGGAAGTGGATGCGGGAATAGGGCACCAGGTTGGTCTGGAATTCTGTCAGATCAACATTCAGGGCTCCATCAAATCTGAGGGAAGCGGTGATGGAGGACACAATCTGGCTAATAAGGCGGTTAAGGTTAGTGAAGGTTGGGCGTTCGGAACCAATAGCTAAACTGAGAACCAGTTCTGTGCCATGTTTGCACTAGGTGTCAGGAGAATAAAAAAGCATGATACCTACATGCAGCTAGAAATGAATTTATATTCACCAGTTGGGTTGAAGCAATTAAACAATCTATTATGGGCTGATTTGTGTCCCCCCAAAATTTGTATATTGAAATCCTAACCTCCAGTACCATCAGAATGTGACCATATTTGGTAATAGGGTCTTTAAAGAAGTAATTAAATTAAAATTTAATTTAATTTTAAATTAATTAAATTTAATTTTCACCAAGATTGACTCTAAACCAAAATGACCGATGTCCTTCTAAGGAGAGGATATTAGAATGTAGACATGAAAAGAGCGAATATGAAGTGAAGACATAGGGAGAAGATTGCCTTCCACAAGCCTAGAAGAAAGTCTTTGGAAGAAACCAGCTCTGCAGACTTGATCTTGGACTTCTAGCCTTCAGAACTGTGAAGAAATAAATTTCTGTTGTTTAAGCCACTTAGTCTGGGGCACTTTGTTATTGCAGTCCTAGCAAACTAATATAAGGCCCCTTTTCTTCTTCCAAGTACAAATTCCATTGAGAGTCAGACACAAGTGTCAGTCATACCAACAGGAAAACATTATGTTTATTCCCAAGGGAACTGGTTGAAGGCCAGGGCTTTAATTCTATGGTTCAAAGGGCTTGCTAGTACTTCTTTTTTAAATAGACAAATTTCCTACCCAGTTACTTACTATGTGACAAAGTACCAAACAGAATATATGCCTCTTAAATATAGGAAGATCTGAAAGAGAAAGGAGCTGAGCTCATTTTCCTTTAGAAAAGTTATCATCCACATAGGACTGAGGGTATAGATAGGGGCCAGGAGTATTAGTAACAGAAATTGCTTGTCATGAAAACATGAGGAGTGAGGAATAAGTACCGGTGTAACAATCCCATGTTTTTGCTCTCTTGATTCATTTGGTGTAAGCTCTAAGACTCTGGTCAGCCAAGGAAATGACCATCCCTCCTAGGAGAGGAAAAGAGCAATCACAGTGCTGATTCTAGCTGTATAGTTCCCAAGCCCCATTAATCTCATCAAACATCATCAAGGTTATCTGGAGAAATGAGAGGAGCCAAAGACCAGTCAATGCAAGTTGTCCAGGATGGATATTGATGAGGTTAACTGTAGAACTCTCTTTATAATATCTATGGTGGGAGGTGGGGGACAGGGGTGGACTCCATCTATGCTACTCTCCCAGAGAATGACAGCTCAGGATTTCCTGCTTTCTTACACAATTCAGAATTTGGCAATGGTGGCATCCCATGGGCCCAAGGTACCTTTTTTTCTCATCTATTGTGTTCAAATTAATTAACAACCATTATATTGTCAATTCTGTATTTCTGGTCTTGAGTATAAGCTGTACGCAGTGACTTTATTATTTCCTGTGTTCTGGATTTGCTTAGGTCCATCCACCAAGGTGGCTTCTGGGGATATTTGCTCTTGTCTCTGAATTGGCTTCAACTGGTCAATCACAACAGCAGATTCTTAAACTGAAATTGCTATTTTTGTTTCTGAAATCTGTCCCTCCAAAAGCCTGGTAGAAACAAATATCTCTGCTCTGTGTGCCTTAGTTTTAATATTGCAATAATGAAATGACATCTATTTCTGTTATATATGGTCCCATGTAAATTTCCTCCATAGGATGAACTTCATTTAAAATGTTGAATTTGTTTTTTTTCTTACCATATTTATATAGTTAGGATTGTTTGATGTAGTTACATGGCTTATTTTCTCTCTCCTCTTTTTTTTTTCTTCTGGTGTCAAGTGGAGACAATAGGTTTTGAAGGTTTTTATTTTTCAGAAACATTTCTTTAGATTTTACTGTGAGAGGTTCTCCAAAAAGCGAGAGAATCATGGTAGCTGAGGTTTGCCAGAGTCAGTGGTGTTCAAGCAAATCTTGCTCTCCTTGACTTCTCTAAGAATTAGAAAACAGTACACAGGAAGGATTCTCTAGTTAAACAAAACATCTGCTACTATTTTCGTTGCTTGATCCCCTTGACTATGTTTTACTTTCCCAGTGCCAGCCACTAGGTTCACAGTTCCAAAGATTTCTTAGGCACGTTGCCTCAGGACATAGGAAGTCCCTACATCTTCAATTTCCATAGGGGTGTCCCTATAAGACTCATTTCCAGTGATTGAAGTATTCTAATATGTTAATATATATTATATCAATATATATTATTGATGAAACCTGTTCGCTTATGAAACCTGTTTTTAAGGTGACCTGGTGGGACCTGTTTTCCATGGAGCACACTATGGAAATACTGGCATAGATGCAATGTCTTGAGAGGAAGATCCAGTTTCCCACAGAAGATCAGAAAGAGAAGGCTTCTGTTCAGTGGCAACAACAAGCCCAAGGTATTTGGGAAAAATTCTTTACTAGGTCAGCCACATAATAATAATTTCTGTGGTAACTTAGATTCTCTCATCTACAAAAGGAAGGCTTGATCTCATAAACCTCTAAAATCTCTTCTGCATTTGCATTTTATGATATTAAGTTTAGTACTATGATGGAAGAGGAAATGCTAAAAAACTATGATAAGGTTATTAAATTTAAGAAAAACTAACCAAGACTAAAGAAAGAAGAAGAAAAAAATTAACGAGTACAAACTAAAATGATATTAGTCAAAAATAAAATTATTTTTATATTTAAAATTAAAAATAAAATAAAATTAAAATTAAATCCAATTCATTTATTAAGTTGATTATCCTCCTTTTTTTTCTAAACTTTTACTGAAATGAGAGTAAGAGTGAATGAAAATGAACAAATCTATAAAAGCATGGAGAACAGGAGGGGAACCATCGGAAGATAAGAGATTCTTGATTAGTTTCTTAAAGATACAGGGAAATAGGACTGTTTCAAAGGAAAGCAATAGCTAGGAATATGCTTAGGAATGGTTGTAGTAAAGGTTGGAATTGATTCACCTCAATGGAACCAGACAACTTCCAAGCCTAGGTCAGAAAGGACAGAATATAAATGTGAGAGCCACAGGTAGAAACCTATGGGATCAGTAGTTAATTAAAAACTGCCCACAGAACAGCTGGGCTGGTATTCCCATTCATAATGCTGAGAGATGGGAAACAGCAACATTAGTTGTCATAATAAAACTGGAAGTTTATTCTGCAAGGAAAGTAAGCACCCTGCCCTGGGAAGGCCAGACTCCTAATATCAGCACCCCAAAAGAAAGATGCCCCATATTCAGCATAAGGAGGATGATCAGTGTGCCTGTACTTTCTGCACAGACACCCTACAGTGTTTCTAAGCAGTGGCACTGTTGACATTTTAGGCAGAATACTTCTTTGTTGTGGAGGTTGTCCTTTGAACTGTACTTTGTACTGTAGGGGATTTACCATTGATAGGCCCACATCCATTAGATGCTGGTAGTTACCTCTTTGGTGGAAACCAAAAATTGTCAAATATATGGGGCGGGGGAGGATCATCCCCAGTTGAGAACAATTACCCCAGAGTGAAAACTAAAGATAAGCCCGGTCCACAAACACAAAACTGGAGATGGCAGAGGGGGGAAAATATCTAAACAGATGCAGAGGAAGCTATTTCTTCCTAAATGTAAATGGACAGCCAAGATGGCCAGATATTTGAAGAAAACCAAATGTAAAATAAAAAGATAAATAACCCGATGCAATAATTGACCCTCAAATAAACTGATATTTATTATTTGAAGACAAAAAGGCAAATTCCTAAAAAGCTATAATTAATAGCCTTGGAAAATCCTGAAGACAATGGGTCTATAAAATAAAAAGAGATTTTGTTGTTGAAAATGAACATTAGAGAATAAAGAAGAGTTCATGAAAATGAAAATGTGATTCCTCCCCTCCAAACAACAACAACAACAACAACAACAACAAAAACCCTTACAACCTAACTGAAGCTCTAAAAATTAAACTCAAAGAAAGTATTCTGCAACTAGAAAATATCAGATATAGAAAATATAAAAGAGAAGTTAGGAAGCACCAAGGATGAACCCCCAATGTTTAACATCAATCTAACAGTTCTGGAAAAAGAAAACAGAATGTAAGAAATAAGCGGAAGCTTTGGGAAATCTCCTCCTCATTCTCTCCTCCACCTCCACCAAAGCTTAAGAGAGATGCTGGTATTCACACTGAAAGCAAATCTCACACTTACACTCTTGTTTTGACTCAAAACAACAAGAATGAAAAAAAAAATACCTAAAATCTTAGAGGAGGGGGAAGTGTGCCAATGCTTATTTACAAATAATCAGTAATCAGAATAGTGGAGTTCTAATGAGCATGCTAGATGGAGATAGAGCAATGTTTGAAATTCTGAGGGGTATGATTTTTTAAAAGATTTATATATTTATTTTAGAGAGAGAAAGAGAGAGTGTGCGTGGCCAGAGGGAGAGGCAGAGGGAGAAAGAGAATCTCAAGCAGATTCCCTGCTGAGCACAGAGCCCCATGGAGCGCTCAATTTTAGGACCCTGAGATCATGACCTGAACCGAAATCAAGAGTAGGACACTTAATTGGTGCCCCCTGAGGGACATAATTTTTGAACCTAAAACTCTATGGACAGCACGACTGTCAGGTGTTTTTCTACATACTCTTTCTTGAAGTGCTAATGAGGATATGCTTTGGAAAATGAAACTGGGATCTAAGAAAGAAAAGACATAAGATATAAGAAAAAATACAACTAACCCAGAAGTGAAATGAAGAGAAATTTCAAAATGAAAACTCTTCAGTTAGTCAAAACTGGAAATGAGTCATTTCAAGAAGAAAGTAGATTCCACTCAACCAGTGATTAAGAAGAACTTGAGAGACTGAAGCAATATGCCAAAAGATCATTTTTAACAAGTAACAATAAGGATTGCTTTGCCATCAGTACAGAAATTATTTGAATGCACGTTCTCGTGAGCACGCACACACACACACACACACACATACACACACATTTCTCAAAATAGCAAAGGAATGTGAAAAATAGACCTGGGGAATCAGTGCTGGAATTAGGTTAATCTACAAATTTTACAATACCCTGTCTTGGTCTCTTCAGGCACTACAACAAAATACCACAGACTGAGTGGTTTATAAACAACAGAAATTTATTTCTCACAGTTCTAGAGGCTTAAAAGTCCAAGATCTAGGCACCAGCAGGTCATGTTCTCATGAAGGCTCTCTTTCCAGTTCAAAACTCGCACCTTCTTGCATTGTCGAAGGGACTAGCGATCTTACTAGAGCCTCTTTTAGAAGGCACTGATCCCATTCATGAGGGGTCCACTGTCATGAGCCCAGCCTCCTAATATCATCATCTTGGGGGTGTCAGGATTTCAACATATGAATTGGGGGTGGGTGAAGACACAAATACTCAGACCATAGCATGTCCTATAATAATGTAAGACTTGAAGGCTTAAAAATTGATGTAAGGTGCCAAGAAATTGCAATGGCAATTCAAAGAGTGACACTACAATGACACTACATTGAGTGTCAAGTAGGAAAGCAAGCCTATAAGAATAAATAAGTCAGTCAGAGAAAGACAATTATCACATGATCTCTCTGATATGAAGAATTTGAGAGACAGGGCAGGGGGTCATGGGGAGAGTGGGGGAGGGAAATGAAACAAGATGGGCTCAGGAAGGAGACAAATCATAGGAGAATCCTAAACTCGTGAAACAAACTGAGGGTGGCTGGGAGGTGGTGGGGGTAGGGATAGAGTGGCTGGGTTATGGACATTGGGGAGGGTATGTGCTATGGTAAGTGCTGTGAAATGTGTAAGCCTGATGATTCACAGACATGTACCCTGGGACAAATAATACATTATATGTTAATTTAAAAAAAAAAAAGAATTCGTATGTCAACACATGGGGAAATAGCTGATATTTATTGAGCAATTATGGCTCATTTTTAGTCACGTTGCAAGCTTTTTCTCAGTCATTATCAGTTTAATCCTCACAATAATATTATGAGGTGGTTATGATGATCCCAGTTTTACTTATGAAGAGATTAAGTAACTTGCCCCAGGTCACAAAATCATAAGTAGCAGGATCAGCCTTCTCAATCAGGCCTTCTTATTATTATAAATTCCAGACTTCTTTTCTCCATTCCATATGCATGAGAGACAATATAAACTTAATTTAGCAGATGGGAGGTACCAATTCTGACTGAGGAAGGTCACAAAATTCATCTCAGACACTTCTCTGAAGACCTAAAGTCCCAAAGTTAGCTCACACTGGGGACATCCTCAAGAAAAAGGACTGCTTCCCTCCCATTGTGCACAACAGTAAAAAGCCATCTACAATGTGTTTCCATATAGTTCAAGAAAAGCTTCATAAAATCAGAGAAAGTCCAGGAAAAAAGCAGTTAAAATGCCAAAGGGTTAGATGTACTATTTTATGAAGATGAACTAAAAAGATTGAGACATTATTAGCATAAGGAAAATCACAAAGACTGTAAATAAGAACATATATAATTCTGCCAGAGTACTAAATCAAGCAAACATCTCAGAAAGTTTTCAGAAAGGAAAATTTAGAGAAAAGCAAAGGAAGAAAAGCAAATAACCCCATTTTAAAATGGACCAGTGATTTAAATAAATATTTCTCCAAAGAAGATATACATGCAAATGGCCGATAAGCTCATGAAAAGATGTTCAACAACATTAGTTAGTAGGGAAATGCAAATCAAAACCATAGTGACATATCCTAGCCACCCACTGGGATGGCTGTAGTAAACAAACATTAAAAAAAAACAAACCCACAATAACAAGTTTTGACAAGGATGCAGAAAAAAAGTACCTGCATATGTTGCTGATAGGAATGTAAAATGGTTAACTGGCTCGGGAAAAAAATGTCAGTTCCTCTCTCTACATATATATTTACATATACATATACATAGTTGCTATATGACCTAGCAATTCCATTTTTAGATGTACACCAAAATGCAATGAAATATGTCCACACAGAAACTTACATATGAATGTTCATAGTACCATGATTCATAAGAGCCTAAAAGTGGAAACAACCCCAATATCCATCAACTGATGAATAGATTAATGTGGCATAGCTATACAATAAAATATTATTTAGCAGTAAAAATAAGTGAACTACTTATACATGTTATTACATGGATAAAACTTCATAACATTATGCTAAGTGAAAGAAATCAGATGTATAACACCCCATATTGTGTGATTATATTTATATGAAATGTCCAGAATAGACAAATCCATTGAAGCAGAAAGTAGATTAGTGATTGCCTAGGGCTAGGAGGAAGAAGGAATAGGGAATGACAGGTAGTAGGTACAGGGTTTCTTTTTAAGGTGATGAAATAATCTAAAATTAGATTGTGTACAATTCTATGAATGTACTTTAAAAGGTTGAATTGTATAGTTTAAATGGATAAATTTTAAGGTATGTGAATTATATCTTAATAAAGCTGTTTTTTTTAAAGTAAAGGATAATTAAATAACCATTAATGATAAAATTGTCAGTGAACTAGGAATAGGGGTAGAACTTTCTCAACTTGATAAAGAATATCTACAAAAAATCTGCAAGTAGCATGATCCTTAATTGTGAGAACTTTAGGAGCTTTTCCACTAAGATCAGGAACAAGGCAAGGATGTCCCCTCTCACCACTCCTTTTTACCATTACACTGAAAGCTCTAGCCAATGCAATAAGAAAAGGAAATAAAAGGTATACAGTTTGGGAAGAAAGAAATAAAACTGTCCTTGTTTTCAGATGACATGATTGTCTATTTAAAAAATCTGAAAGGATCAAGAAAAGAACTCCTGGAACTATTAAGTCATTAGAAGCAAGGTTGCAGGATATAAGCCCAAAATCATGGAGGGCATCGTGAGAAGGAAGGGAAGGGCAAATGGGGGGAAATCGGAGGGGGTGATGAACCAGGAGAGACTGTGGACTCTGAGCAACAAACTGAGGGTTTTGGAGGGGAGGGGGTGGGGGGGTGGGTGAGCCTGGTGGTGAGTATCGAGAAGGGCACGTACTGCATGGAGCACTGGGTGTGGTGCATGAACAATCAATCTTGTAACACTGAAAAATTAAAATAAACATATTTGGGGAGAAAAAAAAAAGCCCAAGACAGGTTAACAGTCAATCACCTTCCTATATACAGCAATGATCAACTGGAATTTGAAAATAACAATAACATTTACATTAGCATTCAAAAATGGAAATACTTATGCATAAATCTAAAAAAATAAGAATATATATACATATATATGTAACTAAAAAACCGATGAAAGGAATCAAATAACCAAGTAAATGGAGAGATATTCCATGTTCATAGATAGGAAGACTCAATTTTTCAAGGTGTCAGTTCTTCCCAACTTGGCCTATAGATTTAATGAAATCAAAATCCAAATCTCCACAAGTTATTTTATGGATATCGACAAACCGATTCTAAAGTTTATAGAGATAGACAAAAGACTTAGAATAACCAACACAATATTGAAGAGCAATAAAGTTGAAGGACTGACACTTCTTCCTTTTTTTTTTTTTTGCTGTGAAGTTATTTTAGTTTATTTTTTTTTAATTTTTTATTAACATACAATGTATTATTTGCCCCAGGGTACATGCCTGTGAATCATCAGGCTTACACATTTCACAGCATTTGCCATAGCACATACGCTCCCCAATGAGGACTGACACTTCTTGAATTCAAGTCTTACTATATAGGTTTGAAAATCAAAGGAGTGTGGTATTAGCAAATGAAAAGATAAATAGATAAATTGAACAGAATAAGAAACACAGAAATAGAATCCCATGAATATAATCAAGTAATCTTTGACAAAGAAACAAATGCAATGCAATGGAGCAAGGATAGTCTTTCCAATAAATGGTCTCAAAGAACTGGATATCCACTTGCAAAAAAATAAAAACATCTATGCACAGACCATACACTCTTCATAAAAATTAACTCAAAATGGATAACAGACCTAAATGTACTTGGCATTTGCAGAAAACTCATAGAAAATAACATAGGAAAAAACCTAGATGACCTTAGGTTTGGTAATGACTTTTTGGATACAACACCAAAAGCACAGTTTATTAAAGGAAAAATTGGGAGCACCTAGGTGGGCTCAGTTGTTAACCATCTGCCTTTGGATTGGGTAATGATCCCAGGGTCCTAGGATTGAGCCCTGCATTGGAATCCATGCTCAGCAGGAAGCCTGCTTTTCCCTCTTCCACTCCCCCTGCTTGTATTCCCTCTCTCATTGTCTCATTGTCTCTCTCTCTCTCTCTCTCTCTCTCTGTGTTAAATAAATAAGCAAATAAATAAATAAAATATTTAAAATAAATAAATAAATAATTGATAAGCTAGATTTCATTAAAATCAAAAATTTCTGCTCCATCAAAGACACTTGTCAAGATCAAGCTAGTAGAAAATACTTGCAAAAGACAAAATCTGATAAAGGGCTGTTATCTAAAATATACAGAGAACACTTAAAACTCAAGCATAAGAAAACAAAAAAGCTAATTAAAAATGAAATACCTCTACAGACACCTAGCCAAAGAAGATATACAGATGGCAAATAAGCATATGAAAAGATGTTCCATATATGTCCTGAGAGAAATGTAAATTAAAACAACGATGAGTTACTGCTCTATACCTACCAGAACAACCAAAATCCAGAACACTGACAACACCCAAAGCTATTGAGGATGTGAAGCAAAAGTGCTCTCATATCCTACTGGTGGAAGTGCAAAACAGTGCGGCTACTTTGAAAGATAGTTAGGTGCTTTCTTTAAAAACTATGCTCTTCTTACATATATATATATATATATATATATATATATATATATATATATATATATATACATTCCAGCAATAACACTACTTGGTATTTACCCAAAGAAATTGAATATTTTTGTCCACCAGAATAATCTTCACATATTCATAGCAGCTTTGTTTATAATCACACAAACTTGAAAGCAATCAAGATGTCCTTCAGTAGGTGAATGGATAAATAAACCATAGTATACCCACAGAATGGAATATTACTCAGCACTAAAAAAAAAAAATTAGTTATGGAGCAAGGAGAAGACATGGAGGAATTTTAAATGCAGATTACTAAGTGAAAGAAGCCAATCTGAAAATGTTATGTACAGTATGGTCTGAACTGTATAACATTCTGGAAAAAGCAAAACTATAGAGACAATAAAAAGTTTAGTGTTTTCCAGGGATTGAGGAGAGAGGAAAAGATGAACATGCAGAACCCAGAGAATTTTTAGGAAAGGGAAACTACTCTGTATTGTACCATAATGATGGATACATGTCATTACAAATTTGTCTAAATCTATAGAACACACAAGACCAAGGGTAAACCCTAACATAAACTATAGGTGATAATGATGTGTCAATACAGGTTTGTCATTTGTAACAAATGTTACTCTGGTGGGGGATGTTGATAATGTAGGAGGTTGGGGCGGGGAGGAGGGAATATATGCAAAATTTCTGCACCTTCCATTCAATTTTGCTGTGAGTCTGAAACTTCTATTAAAAATAGTCTATTTTTTAAAAAGGAAAGAAAAGGGGGCGCCTGGGTGGCTCAGTGGGTTAAAACCTCTGCCTTTGGCTCAGGTCATGATCTCAGGGTCTTGGGATCGAGCCCTGCATCAGGCTCTCTGCTTAGCAGGGAGCCTGCTTCCCCCCCCGCCCCCCCGCCTACTTGTGATCTCTCTCTCTCTAAAAAAAAAAAAGGAAAGAAAAGACCACTTTATACATTTATAGAATTCTTTTCCCCCAAGAGGTAATAGAGGCCAGAAACCTGGGTAAGCCTAAGCACAGTGAGGTGGTAAATAGCATATAATGTGTTCTTAAGGAAATTAAGGCTGTTTGGAAGGTGTCCAAAATCTTTAGAATTTGAACCTTTTAAGGAGATCATCATCATCTCCCACAAAATGTTTCCTTTGTGTTAGTTTTATGAAACAAAATATTGGGGAGAGTTGACCATTAGACTGAATTTGAATAATTTTTGCTCTCTCTCTTCCTCTTCACTATCCCCCAAATTTTCCCAGCAGAATTAACAAAGATTACTAATTACAAGGATGGAAAAGAGAAATATTAGCATTTCTCTTCTATGGTGGATATAAAAATAAAATAGTACAGGATACCAAAGGGCCACAGGACACCCAAACATGTTGTAAGTTTCTACATGCAAACTTTGTATCAAAATGAAAAACTACCTGCAGTGCAGGTAATACAATCAAATAAAATATTTTCTCCACACCGTTGGCACTCTCCATCCCAACAAAAACAAAACTCTTACAAGCACATACTCAAGAGAAATTTTGTATGGATGGAAAATCAGTTTTTCAAGTGTTTTTAAAAGAAGTCACTGCAATATTATTTTGGTAAGGTTGGGAGATGATGAGCAATTGTTTGTTCAATGAACCTTTAAGTAGCATAGTTTACCAAAGATTCTTGCCACAAAG
The DNA here is from genome assembly GCA_028533885.1 of Nasua narica. Classification (NCBI taxonomy): domain Eukaryota; kingdom Metazoa; phylum Chordata; class Mammalia; order Carnivora; family Procyonidae; genus Nasua; species Nasua narica. The sequence goes on from CM052806.1 coordinate 7,890,744, forward strand.
CAGTTTCATGTGTGCAGCCCAGCTGGATGTAAAAATGCACACAAAAGAGAAAAAACAAACCACTGAGTTATTAAGCTGAGACAGTAGAGTAGCTCTGGGTTTTTTGTTCCTTTTCCCCATAAAGATACCATTTGGTTGAATAAACAGTGCATTCTTTGCATTTAAATAAACTTAATTTTAAACAGCAGAGGGAGGAGGGGAAAGGAAACTAAACCAAACATAAAACAAAACCAGAGATCATTTAAAAAGAGACTTCAAACCAAATTTTTATTTTAATTAAGACAACACAACAATAGAAACTTGGGAAGGATGTAGATACAAGAAACAAAATCTTTTTTTCTTCAAATTGAACTAATCAATTTAAGTGGAGGGCTTCCAACCATCTATATAATTGCAAAAGATCACCATGGACCCCAGTGGGACAATGTGGCAAGGGAAGCTTGTATTACTTAGGAGGCTTGGTGGTTACTTACAGAAAGGCTAAAAACAATGTGTGCTTCCCTTCTCTCTAACTTAGAACTAAAACCCAGGAGGTTACAAAAACAAAAGGCACATTCTTCCTAGTCTAAACAACCCCCTTTGAAGTATCTTCTGCCATTTGAAATGCACCTCTGTTCCCTTCTGAGAAGGGAGCATAGGAAGATTATAGAAAGAACTCCTCTGAGGAATGAGAAACTTTCTTACATATTTTAGAAATCGGTGGCTGCCTCAAGGCACATCTATTATCTTAATCTTGCCAAAGCCTCTGCTGCTTCTTAAACTCTGGCCAAAAGCCAAAGCTTTTCTAACAGTGCTCTAATCATTGGATTAATCTTTGCTCACTCAATTTTTGTTGACTCGTCACCTTCTTCAGCACAGAACAGCAGTATGACCCAGAGCAAACTAGGACCAGAGTCTGCCTCTTTACCTTAAGGAAATGTAACTAAATTAACTTTTCTTTAAGCTAGATAGAAAAGGATAGACAGGAAAAGTGACCAACTAGAAGCTGGGAGATGAAGATCTTCTGAAAAGAGAGCTAAAACCAGCATGGCAGCTCCAATCCCCACAGCAATAAGGGCTCAAGAAAAGCAATGATCTGGAGGAGCAAGATGGCAGAGGAGTAGGAGGCTGAGATATCATCAGATCCCAGAAGTTCAGCTAGATAGTTATCAAAACATTCTAAACACCTACAAACTCAACAGGAGATAGAAGAGAAGAACAGCAATTCTAGGAACAGAAAATCAACTACTTTCCAGAAGGTAGGACGTGTGGAAAAGTGAATCCAAAGCGACAGGAAGAGAGACCATGGGGGGAGGGGTCAGCTCCCAGCAAGTGGCAGAGCAGTGGAGCACAAAATCAGAACTTTTAGAAGTCTACTCCACTGAGGAACATCAGTCCAGAAGCTAAGCAGGGGGTTTACCCTGGTGGGGACAGTGTGGTTTTAGGACCTGTGGAGTCACAGAAAGACTGGGGGTGTCTGAGGGTGGCAGAGCTCACAAGTGTCAGAGCAGGAAAGCCAATGGCAGAGACAGAGCCATAAAGTGGGCTATCAGCTGGGGCTTACCTTAGACTGTGATCTGAGGTACAGTCAGGCCAATGCTCTTCAAGTAGGGACCACACAGGGGCAGCTCCAGAGAGACCCCTTTCTTCCTCTTTCAGGAGGAGCAGCACAGGAGCACACTGCAGGAGTCTGCTGGGTTTGGAGACTCCAGACAGGGCTGTGTGCCAGAGATAGAAATGCTTGGTCACAGGCTGGGTGAGCTTGGAGTGCAGCCGGAGACCAGGGAGACAGGAAGGATTGACTGCTTTTCTCTGAGGGCATGCTGAGGAGTGGGGGCCTGAGCTCTTGGCTCCAATGGGCCAGAGATTGGGAGGCCGCCATTTTCATTCCCATCCTCCAAAGCTGTACAGAAAGTGTTCAGGGAACAAAGACTCCCGAGAAAGAATCCAAGCAGATTCCATAGCCCAGCACCTGGCAAGGGTGGTGCAATTCTGCCTCAGGCAAAGACATTTGAGAATCACTGCAATAGGCCTCTCCCCCAGAAGATCAGTGAGAAAATCCAGCCAAGACCAAGTTCATCAATCAATGAAAACATGGAACTCCAGAGTTAGGTAAAAGCAATACATAGAATTCATGGCTTTTTTTCCCCCATGATCCTTTAGTCTATCAGAGTTAAATGTTTTTAATTTTATTTTTTTCTCATTTTATTTTTTTATTTTATTTTTCCTCTTTCCTATTTTAACTTTTTTAACTAGTATCTTATAAATACGTTTTTAAAAACTTTTCTAATTTTCACTGTTATATTCATATTTTATCCCCTCATTATATTTAACCTGATTTTTTGTATACATATAGGATTTTTTTCTTTAAAATTTTGGGATACAATTTCTTCGAATAGATTGAAATATACCCTAAATCTAACACACGGCTTGGTTCTAGTCTCCAGCCTAATCACATTCTTTCCTCTTTTACTCTTTTTTTTCTCTTTTTTCAACCAACCTCTTATCAATCTCATTTTTAGAATACTTTTAATTTTCATCTTTATACTCATATTCCATCCCTACATAGGGCTTACCTTTATTTTTGTGTATTTATAAGTTTTCCTTTCCTTAAAATTTTGGGAGTTAGTTAGTTTCTTCTAACAAACCAAAAATACCCAAAATCAGGTGTGGGGCTCTGTTTTAATCACAAGCCTAATATATATATATTTTTTTTTTCTCTTTTTTATTATTTATTTTAATTTTTTTTCTCTTTCCCCCCCTTTTTCTTCAACCCCTGGTTTTGGCTCTCTTCTGAGTTTTCTGGGGTCATCGCTACCCTTTTAGTATTTTGCTCTCTTGTTCATCTATTCTTATCTTGTTAAAATGACAAGGCAGAAAAACTCACCACAAAAAAAAGAACAAGAGGCCATACCAACTGCTAGGGACTTAATCAATATGGACAGTAGTAATATGTCAGAAATGGAGTTCAAAATGACAATTATCAAGGTGCTAGCTGGGCTTGAAAAAAGCATGGAAGATATTAGAGAATCCCTCTCTAGAGAAATAAAAGAACTAAAATCTAACCACGTTGAAAACAAATAAGCTATTAATGAGGTACAATAAAAAATGGAGGCTCTTACTGCTAGGATAAATAAGGCAGAAGAGAGGATTAGTGATATAGAAGACCAAATGATGGAGAATAAAGAAACTGAGAAAAGAGAGACAAACAACTACTAGACCACGAAGGGAGAATTTGAGAGATAAGTGATACCATAAGATGAAACAATATTAGAATAATTGGGATCCCAGAAGAAAAAGAAAGAGAGACAGTGGCAGAAGGTATATTGAAGCAAATTATTATAGAGAATATCCCTAATCTGCTGAGGGGAACAAGCATCAAAATCAAGGAGGCACAGAGAATTCCCCTCAAAATCAATAACAATATGTCTACACCCAGTCATCTAATAGTAAAACTTACAAATCTTAGTGACAAAGAGAAAATCCTGAAAGCAGCTCGGGACAAGAAGTCTATAACATAAAAAGGCAGAAATATTAGATTGGAAGGAGACCTATCCACAGAGACCCAGCAGGGCAGAAAGGACTGGCATGATATATTCAGAGCACTAAACGAGAAAAAATATGCAGCCAAGAATACTATATCCAGCTAGGCTGTCGTTGAAAATAGATGGAGAGGGGTGCCTGGGTGGCTCAGTGGGTTAAAGACTCTGTGTCTGGCTCAGGTCATGATCTCAGGTCATGATTGGGCTCTCTGCTCTGCAGGGAGCCTGCTTCCCCTTCTCTCTCTGCCAGCCCTTCTGCCTACTTGTGATCTCTCTCTCTCTGTCAAATAAATAAATAAAATCTTCAAAAAAATAGATGGAGAGATAAAAATATTCCAGGACAAACAAACACTAAAAGAATTTGAAAACACCAAACCAACCCTACATGAAATATTGAAAGGGATCCTCTAGAGCAAAGAGAGCCTAAAAGTAACAGACCAGAATGGAACAGAGATAATAGACAGTAACAGTCACCTTACAGGCAATACAATGGCACTAAATTCATATCTGTCAATAGTCACCCTGAATGTAAATGGGCTAAATGCCCCAATCAAAAGACACAGAACATCAGAATGGATTTTAAAAAAATTAAAAAAATTAAAAAAAACAAGACCCCTCAATACGCTGTTTAGAAGAAAGTCATCTTAGAACCAAAGACAATTCCAGATTTAAAGTAAGGAGGTGGAAAACAATTTACCATGCTAATAGACAACAAAAGAAAGCTGAAGTGGCAATCCTTTTATCAGACAAATTAGATTTTAAGCCAAAGACTATAATAAGAGATAAGGAAGGACACTATATTATACTTAAAGGGACTGTCCAACAAGAAGATCTAACAATTATAAATATGCCCCTAACATGGAAACAGCCAATTAAATAAACCAATTAATAACAAAATCAAAGAAATACATCAACAATAATACAATAATAGTAGGGGACTTTAATACCCTCCTTACCAAAATGGACAGATCTTCTATGCAAAAGATAAACAAGGAAATAAAGGCTCTAACTGACACACTGGACCAGATGGACATCACAGATATATTCAGAACATTCCATCCCAAAGCAACAGAATACACATTCTTCTCTAGTGCACATGGAACGTTCTCCAGAATAGATCACATCCTAGGTCACAAATCAGTTCTCAATTGGTACCAAAAGATTGGGATCATTCCCTGCATATTTTCAGGCTACAATGCCATGAAACTAGAACTCAAGCACAAGAGAAAAGTTGGAAAGAATTCAAATACATGGAGGCTAAAGAGCATCCTACTAAAGAATAAATGTGTCAACCAAGAAATTAAAGAAGAATTTAAAAAAAAATCATGGAAGCAAATGAAAATGAAAACACAACTGTTCAAAATCTTTTTGAACTATCAAAAATACAGCAAAGGTGGGCCTGAGAGGAAAGTATATAGCAATACAAGCCTTTTTCAAGAAACAAGAAAGATCTCAAATACACAACCTAAGCCTACACCTCAAGGAGAAGGAGAAAGAACAGCAAAGAAAGCCTAAACCCAACAGGAGAAGAGAAATAATAAAGATCAGACCAGAAATCAATGAAATAGAAACCAAAAGAACAGTAGAACAAATCAATGAAACTAGGAGCTGGTTCTTTGAAAGAATTAATAAGATTGATAAACCCCTGGCCAGACGTATCAAAAAGAAAATGGAAAGGACCAAATTAATAAAATCAGGAGTGAAAGAGGGAGAGATCACAACCAACACCAAAGAAATACAAACAATTATAAGAACATATTATGAGGGGTGCCTGGGTGGCTCAGTTGTTGGGCGACTGCCTTCCGCTCAGATCATGATCCTGGAGTCCCTGGATCGAGTCGCACATCGGGCTCCCTCCTCAGCAGGGAGTCTGCTTCTCCATCTGACCTCTCCCTCTCATGCTTCCTCTCTCTCATTCTCTCTCTCCCTTTCTCTCTCTCTCTCTCAAATAAATAAATAAAATCTTTAAAAAAAAAAAAGAACATATTATGAGCAACTATACACCAGCAAATTAGACATTCTGGAAGAAATGGATGCATTCCTAGAGACATATAAACTACCAAAACTGAACCAGGAAGAAATAGAAAACATGAACAGACCCATAAGCAGTAAAGAGATTGAAGCAGTCATCAAAAATCTCCCAACAAACAAGAGCCCAGGGCCAGATGGCTTCCCAGGGGAATTCTACCAAACATTTAAAGAAGAATTAATACTTATTCCCCTGAAATTGTTCCAAAAAAGAGAAATGGAAGGGAAACTTCCAGACTCATTTTATGAGGCCAACATTACCTTGATCTCAAAACCAGACAAAGACTTCATCAAAAAGAATTACAGACCAATATCCTTGATGAACAAAGATATAAAAATTCTCACCAAAATATTAGCCAACAGGATCCAACAGTACATTTAAAGAATTATTCACCACGACCAAGTGGGATTTATTTCTGGGCTGCAAGGTTGGTTCAACATCTGCAAATCAATCAATGTGATACTGTACATTAATAAAAGAAAGAACAAGAATTATACGATCATCTCAATTGATGCTGAAAAAGCATTTGAAAAAGTACAACATCCTTTCTTGATCAAAACTCTTCACAATGTAGGCATAGAGGGTACATTGCTCAACATCATCAAAGCCATCTATGAAAAACCCACAGCAAATATCATTCTCAATGGGGAAAAACTAAGAACTTTTCCCCTAAGATCAGGAACATGTCAGGGATGTCCACTATCTCCACTGCTATTCAACATAGTACTAGAAGTCCTAGCCTCAGCAATCAGACAACAAAAAGAAATAAAAGGCATCTGAACTGGCAAAGAAGAAGTCAAATTCTCACTCTTTGCAGATGAGATGATACTTTATGTGGAAAACCCAAAAGACTCCACTCCAAGACTCCTAGAACTCATAGAAGAACTAAGTAAAGTGTCAGGCTATAAAATCAATGCACAGAAATCAGTTGCATTTCTATACACCAATAGCAAAACAGAAGAAAGAGAAATTAATGAGTCCATCCCATTTACAATTGCACCCAAAACCATAAGATACCTAGGAATAAACCTAACCAAAGAGGCAAAGAATCCGTACACAGAAAACTATAAAGCGCTCGTGAAAGAAATTGAGGAAGACACAAAGAAATGGAAAAATATTCCATGCTCATGGATTGGATGAACAAATATTGTGAAAATGTCTATGATACCTAAAGGAATCTACACATTTAATGCAATCTTTATCAAAATACCATCAATTTATTTCAAAGAAATGGAACAAATAATCCTAAAATTTATATGGTACCCGAAAAGAACATGAATAGCCAGAGGAATGTTGAAAAAGAAAACTAAAGTTGGCGGCATCACAATTCCAGACTTCAAGTTCTATTACAAAGCTGTAATCATCAAGACAGTATGGTACTGGCACAAAAACAGACACATAGATCAATGGAACAGAATAGAGAGCCCAGGAATGGACCCCCAACTCTATAGTCAACTAATCTTCAACAAGGCAGGAAAGAATATCCAATGGAAAAAAGACAGTCTCCTCAAAAATGGTGCTGGGAAAATTGGACAGCCACATGCAGAAGAATGAAACTGGACCATTTCCTTACACCACACACAAAAATTGACTCTAAATGGATAAAAGGCCTCAATGTGAGACAGGAATCCATCAAAATCCTTGAGGAGAACACAGACAGCAACCTCTTCGACCTCAGCCGCACCAAATTCTTCCTAGAAACATCGCCAAAGGCAAGGGAAGCAAGGGCAAAAATGAACTATTGGTTGATCCCAGCACTCTTCAGCAGGTTGGTCTTTGGACTCCAAGTGTTTGAATTCCTTCCAAACTTTTTCTTGTGGTTGAGTTCCAGTTTCAAAGCATTGTGGACTGAGAATATGCAGGGAATCATCTCAATCTTTTGGTATCAGTTGAGTCCTGATTTGTGACCCAGTGTGTGGTCTATTCTGGAGAAAACTCCATGTGTGCTCGAGAAGAATGAGTATTCTGCTGTTTTAGGGTGGAATGTTCTGTATATATCTATAAGGTCCATCTGGCCCAATGTGGCATTCAAAGCTCTTGTTTCTTTACTGATTTTCTGTTTAGATGATCTGTCAGTTACTGAGAGTGGCATGTTAACATCTCCTACTATTAATGTATTCATATCAATATGACTCTTTATTTTGATTAATAGTTGGCTTATGTAGTTGGCAGCTCCTATATTGGGGGCATAAATGTTTACAATTGTTAGATCTTGTTGGAGGATAGACCCTTTAGGAATGATGTAGTGTGTTGGGGCGCCTGGTGGCTCAGTTGGTTAAGCAACTCCCTTCGGCTCAGGTCATGATCCCGGAGTCCCAGGATCAAGTCCCATATCGGACTCCCAGCTCTGCGGGAAGTCTGCTTCTCCCTCTGACCTTCTTCCCTCTCATTCTCAGTCTCTCTCTCTCTAATAAATAATAAATAAATAAATCTTTAAAAAAAAAAGAATGATGTAGTGTCCTTCTGTATCTCTGACTACAGTCTTTAGCTTAAAATCTAATTTATCTGATATGAGAATTGCTACCCCAGCTTTCTTTTGAGGCCTAGTGGCATGAAAGATGGTTCTCCATTGTTTCACTTTCACATCGTATGTACCTTTTGGTTCCAGATGTGTCTCTTGTAGACAGCATATATACGGATCCTGTCATTTTACCCATTCTGCAACCCTGTGCCACTTTATGGAAGTATATAGACTGTTCATGTTGAGAGTGATTATTTAAAGGTAAGTGTTTATTGACATCATGTTGCCTGTGTCATAGAGACCAATGAGAATGAAGATACATTGATCCAAACCTATGGAACATGGCAAAGGCAGTCCTAAGGGGGAAATACGTAGCAATTCAAGCCTCACTCAAAAAAAATGAAAAATTTCGAATACACCAGCTCTCTTTACACCTTAAAGAACTGGAAAATCAATAACAAATTAAGCCAACCCCATGCACAAAAAGGGAAATAATCAAGATTAGAACAGAGATTGAGTTAGAAGTTACACAAACAGTAGTAGCACACATCAATGAATCCAGAAATTGGTTTTTTGAAAGAATCAATAAGATTTATAAGCCACTGGCCAAACTAATCCAAAAGAAAAGAGAGAGGACCCTAATTAACAAATTATGAATGAAAGGGGAGAGATCATGGCTAATCCAAAGGAAATAGAAACAATCATCAAAAATTATTATGAACAGCTATATGCCAATAAGTTAAACAACCTAGAAGAAATGAATGCATTCCTGGAAACATATAAACTTCCAAGACTGAAACAGGAAGAAATTGACAACCTGAATAGACCAATATCTAGTAACAATATTGAAACAGTGATCAAAAACTTCCCAAAAAACAAGAGTCCGGGATCTGATGGATTCCCTGGGGAATTTTACCAAACATTCAAGGAAGAAATAACACCTATTCTCCTGATACTGTTTCAAAAAATATAAACAGAAAGAAAACGTCCAGATTCTCTCTATGAAGCCAGCATTACCCTGATCCCCAAACCAGGCAAAGACCCCATCAAAAAGGAGAATTTCAGACAAATATCCCTGACGAATATTGATGCCAAGATTTTCAACAAGATCCTAGCTAATAGAATCCAATAAGCACATTAAAAAATTATTTTTCACCATTATTTTTCACCATGATTATTCATCATGACCAGGTGAGATTTATCCCTGGGATGCAAGGGTAGTTCAACATTTGTATATCAATCAATATGATAAAACAAATCAATAAGAGAAGAGAGAAGAACCACATGGTCCTGTCAATTGGTGCAGAAAAAGCATTTGACAAAATTCAGCATCCGTTCCTGATTGAAACTCTTCAAAGTATAGGGATAGAAGGAACACTCCTTAACATCATAAAGTCCATCTATGAAAATCCCACAGCGAATATCATTCTCAATGGGGAAAAGCTGACAGCCGTCCCTTTGAGATGAGGAACACGACAAGGATGCCCACTCTCACCACTCCTGTTCAACATAGTACTAGAAATCCTAGCATCAGCAATCAGACAACAAAAAGAAATAAAAGGTATTCAAATTGGCAATGAAGAAGTCAAACTCTCTCTCTTCACAGATGACATGATACTTTATATGGAAAACCCTAAAGACTCTACCCCTAAACTACTAGAACTCATACAGCAATTCAATAATGTGGTAGGATACAAAATCAATGCACAGAAATCAGTTGCTTTCCTATACACTAACAATGAAAATATGGAAAGGGAAATTAGAGAATCTATTCCATTTACTGTAGCACCAAGAACCATAAGATACCTGGGAATAAACCTAACCAAAAGGTAAAGGATCTGTACTTAAGTAACTACAGAACACTCATGAAATAAATTGAAGAAGACACAAAAAAGTTGAAAAGCATTCCACGCTCATAGATCGGAAGAATAAACACTGCTAAAATGTCTATACTGCCCAGAGCAATCTATACTTTCAATGCCATCCTGATCAAAATTCCACCGGTTTTTTTTCAAAGAGCTGGAACAAACAATTCTAAAACTTGTATGGAACCAAAAAGACCCCAAATTGCTAAGGAAATATTGAAAAAGAAAAACAAAGCCGGGGGCATCACATTGCCTGATTTCAAGCTTTACTACAAAGCTGTGATCACCAAGACAGCATGGTACTGGCACAAAAAGAGACACATAGAGCAGTGGAACAGAATAGAGAGCACAGATATGGACCCACAACTCTACTGTCAAATAATCTTTGACAAAACAAGAAAAAATATACAGTAGAAAAAAGGCAGTCTCTTCAATAAATGTGCTGGGAAAACTGGATAGCTATGTATAGAAGAATAAAACTTGACCGTTCTCTTACACCATACAC
>CM052806.1:7901224-7921530 GCA_028533885.1 Nasua narica
CACTCACAAAACAGATAATCACATCAAAAAATGGGCAGAAGAGGGCCCCTGGGTGGCGCAGTTGGTTGAGCGACTGCCTTCGGCTCAGGTCATGATCCCGGAGTCCCGGGATCGAGTCCCACATCGGGCTCCCAGCTCCATGGGGAGTCCGCTTCTCACTCTGACCTGCTCTCTCTCACTCTCTCTCTTTCCTAATAAATAAATAAATAAAATCTTTAAAAAAAAAAAATGGGCAGAAGACATGAACAGACACTTCTCCAAAGAAGACATACAAATGGCTAACAGACACATGAAAAAATGTTCATCTTTAGCCATCAGAGAGATTCAAATCAAAACCACACTGAGATACCACCTTATACCAGTTAGAATGGCCAAAAATCAACAAGACAGGAAACAACAAATGCTAGAGAGGATGTGGAGAAAGGGGAACCCTCTTCCACTGTTGGTGGGAATACAAGTTGTTGCAGCCACTTTGGAAAACAGTGTGGAGATTCCTCAAGAAATTAAAAATAGAACTACCTTATGACCCTGAAATTGCACTACTGAGTATTTGCCCCAAAGAAGCAGATGCAGTACAAAGAAGGGCCACGTGTACCCCCATGTTCATAGCAGCAATGGCCACAATTGCCAAACTGTGGAAAGAACCAAGATGCCCTTAACAGATGAATGGATAAAGAAGATGTATGTATATACAATGGAATATTATGCCTCCATCAGAAAGATGAATACCCAACTTTTGTATCAATATGGATGGGACTGGAAGAGATGATACATCGTGAAATAATTCAAGCAGAGAGAGTCAATTTTCTTATGGTCCTACTTACATGTGGAGCATAAGGAAAAACACGGAGGGCACTGTGAGAAGGAAGGGAAGGGTGAATGGGGGGAAATCAGAGGGGACGATGAACCATGAGAGACTGTGGACTCTGAGCAATGAAGTGAGGGTTTTGGAAGGGAGAGGGTGGAGGGTTGGGTGAGCCTAGTGGTGGGTATTGAGGAGGGCACATATTGCATGGAGCACTGGATGTGGTGCATGAACAATTAATCTTGTTACAGTGAAAAAATAAACGTATTTGGGGGGAAAATGAACTTTTGGGACTTCATCAAGATCAAAAGCTTTTGCACAGCAGAGGAAATAGTCAACAAAACCAAAACACAACTGACATATTGGGAGAAGATATTCGCAAATGACATATCAGATAAAAGGCTAGTATCCAAAATCTATAAAGAACTTCTCAAACTCAGCACCCAAAGAACAAATAATCTAATGAAGAAATGGGCAGAAGATATGAACAGACATTTCTGCAAAGAGGACATCCAAATGGCCAACAGATACATGAAAAAGTGCTCAATATCATCCAGCATCAGAGAAATACAAATCAAAACCACAGTGAGATACCACCTCACACCAGTCAGAATGGCTAAAATTAGCAAGTCAGGAAATGACAGATGTTGGCGAGGATGCAGAGAAAGGGGAACCCTCCTACACTGTTGGTGGGAATGCAATCTGATACAGCCACTCTGGAAAACACTATGGAGGTTCTTCAAAAAGTTGAAAACAGAGCTACCCTATAACCCAGCAATCACACTACTGGGTATTTACCCTAAAGATACAAATGTAGTGATCTGAAGGGGCATGTGCACCCAAATGTTTATAGCTGTTGTGTCCACAATAGCCAAACTATGGTAAGAACCTAGATGTCCATCAACAGATGAATGGATAAAAAAGAGGTGGTACATATATACAATGGAATACTATGCAGCCATCAAGAGAAATGAAATCTTGCCATTTGCAACAATGTGGATGGAACTAGAGGGTATTATGCTAAGTGAAATAAGTCAGTCAGAGAAAGACAATTATCATATGATCTCTCTGATATGAAGCATTTGAGAGGCAGGGTGGAGGGGGTCGTGGGGGGGTGGGGGAGGGAAATGAAACAAGATGGGATCCGGAAGAAGACAAACCATAAGAGACTCCTAAACTCACAAAACAAACTGAGGGTAACTGGGGGGTAGGGGGGTAGGGATAGGGTGGCTGGGTTATGGACATGGGGGAGGTATGTGCTATGGTAAGTGCTGTGAAATATGTAAGCCTGGTGATTCACAGACATGTACCCTGGGGCAAATAATACACTGTATGTTAATAAAAAAAGAAAAAAGAAAAGAAAAGCAATGATCTCTCTCCTTTATCTTTGGCTCTAAGGTTTTTTGTTTTGTTTTTGTTTTTGCTGGTTTGAGGATTGGCTAGAGGAAAATGTGATGGAGATTTTTCTGGCAACAGAAACCAGGGCCTAGAGAACAGATGAGTTTGTGAGTCATTTATTTCTTGAAATATAAACCTCATTATTCCCTCTTCAATCTCTATACACCTTCCTCTGTTGCTTATGAAACACTAAAAAAGGAAAAGGGAGCCAAGAATTTTTTAAATTAATGTCTTTAAGAAATGCAGAAATAGTGGAGGATTCTTTAATTTGAACCAACTTTCTTGCTGAAAATGATTAATTAGAAAATCAGTTCAAAATATCAGAAAATAATTATAAAAGCAGTACAGAATGTATTTCAAAGCATTAGGGAGTTAATAAGTTAGTGCAAGGATATGATAGAGGAGAAAGAATCAGGAAGGTGAATCCAGCATGTAGAAGCCTTTTTCCATTGGGGCCTTTGCTGAAAATGAAAGAAATGGCTTAAAGACTAAGGACCATTTCAGTAGCCTCACAAAATTAGCAAAGCAGAGATCAGAATCCAGAAATGGGATTATTCTGGCACACTCCCAGTGCTATATTTAGGACCTCAAAGAGTTGATCCTAGAATTAAGACTGAATTGAAATAGTCAGTTTCTTGCAGGGAATTTAGCTTAGCTTTGAATCACCGTGGGATTAAGATGATCCTGTTTTCCTAAATGTCAGGGTTCCTAGATGTTCCTATATTGCCTTCACATATCTGGTAAAGGTAGATATAAATTCTCCATGAGGAAAGATAATCTCATAGTAGGCTTCAAATTATTTTTATAAACAACTTATGTTGTCCAGGGGTGCCTGAGTGGCTCAGTTGGTTATGCATCTGACTCTTAATTTTGGCTCAGGTCATGGTCTCGGGGTAGTGAGATCTAGTCCCAAGTTGGGCTCCATGCTGGATCTAGTCCTGAGTTGGGTTCCACGCCTGCTTGGGATTCTCTATCTCCTTGTCCCCCTCCCCACCTGCACAAGTGCCCTCTCTCTCTAAGAATTAATTAATTAGTTAATTAATTAAATATAGAAGTGTATTGTCCAACATAAAGTTCAACGTAGCCCAAGCAAACAAGGATGCAAGATATCATAAAAGAAAGATGGCAGGGGAAAAAAGGATCATATAAATAGAAATATATTCTATGTGTTGGAGATATACAAATTTAAAATAAAATTCCTTCCTATGTTTAAGAAGATAAAGTAGTGGGGCACCTGGGTGGCTCAGTGGGTTAAAGCCTCTGCCTTTGGCTCGGGTCATGGTCCTGGGGTCCTGGGATCAAGCCCCACATCAGGCTCTCTGCTCAGTGGGGAGCCTGATTCCCCCCCTTGCCTGCCTCTCTGCCTACTTGTGATCTCTCTCTGTGTCAAATAAATAAATAAAATCTTAAAAAAAATAAATACACTTTAAAAAAAAAGAAGATAAAGTAGAGTAATTGACATGTCCTAATTCATCTGGGATTTTTCCAGTTTCAGTGTCAGAAGAACTGAAGAATCAAGAGGGTTGACCACCTGAGAAAAGGCAATATTGAAAATTTCTACAAAGAACTAGAAACTATTTTTAAAATGTCAATTCTACAAATGAAAAATACAATAACAGAAATTAACAACTCAATAAATGGGCTTACTATTGCAGTAGGCACACTAGAAAAGAGAACTAGTAAATTAAAATTAGATCAGAAGAAAATATCTGGAAAGAAAAAAGTATCCAGCAGGAAGACAAAAAGAAGTACAATACAAAAAAAGATGATAAGAAAGAGAAGACAGAAGGGGACTAAAAAAACACATAATTTGAGTTCTAAAAGAGGAAGAGAGACAAAGTGGGTCAAGACCAATATTTTAAAAGTTAATGACTAGAAATATCTCAAAACTGATGAAAGACATCAAGACTTAGATTCAAAATGCACTACGAACCCCCAGCAGAATGACATCTTCGGCCCATCAGAGTTCAAGTGCTGAAAACAAAAGAAAAGAGGAAAAGTTTTGAAGTCATTAAAGGACAGTGACAAATGACTTACTGTCAATAGTGACACCTTGACTGACATCTGACTTCTAAACAGAAGCCATATCCAGAAAACAGTGGAAAAACATCCCAAGGCAGTAAAAGAGAACAACCTCTAGGACTTCTAGAGGATAAGATCAGACACATAAATCTGAATCTCAACAAATCCTTCAAAAACTGGCCAGAATAGCAAAGAAAGCAAATTAAGCCCCCTGTAGCTATGCCTAGAGAATGACTGAGAAAAAGACTATCACAAACATAAAACTCCCCGTGAGCAAGAAACAAATCCTTCAAAACCAGCAAAGCCAGCTCCAGGACACATCCCGGAGCCTTATCACAGGATGCCCGAAAAGATCAAGAAAACAGGAAACCATATCATGGTGTTCACAGTGATGACCAAAGATGAAGACACATTATCTTCTCCCTTCCACCAAAAAAAAAAAAAAAAAAAAAGACTTCAATCCAGAATAGAGAAATTCTTACAAGCGGTCTGAGACCTAGCAGAACTCCCTGAAAATTAGGTAATTAGAAGAAAAAGTACAAGGCCAGAGGTTGGGTCTCAGGAAGGCAGCACTTGTGAACAGAGGGTGTTGGTGGGGAAGTGGTGGTGGGACTTTGTAGTCTCTGCGGTCATGGCAAAAAAAAGAATTATAAGCAATGAAAATTAGGGGTCTATAGGGAAAAAAAATCACAAATTCAGGAGATAGATCCCCCTGCACAGAAAAGAAAACTATCATTTAAAAAAAAAAAAAAGAAGTTTATTATACTAAAAGAAAGGGGCATTCCTGAACTAAGAAATTAAGTAAGCCACTCCAACCTATCATAACTTCCTACAAGTGTTTGTCCAGAAAAAAAAAAAAGACCTTTAAAAATGAATAAAAAAGAGCAAATAACATCCACACAAGCTAGTAATAGATGAAAATAAGAAATAAGAACAAAATATTTCAGCTAAGGAAAATTCTCACCATGAAACAACTGTAAAATACAATACTCCAAACTGAAATAACATCTTTAAGCAAAAACCACATATATTCCAACCAGACTTTTTTAAAAATAAAAATCAAAAATACATGAAAACAACCATGTGAAACAAGAATTAAGAGAACTCAGGAAGAAATTTCTTAAGAAGGACAAAATTCTCTTAAGAATAAAAATATAATTAGACCTCAGAGGAAAAACCAATTTGTAAAAGGCGAAAGATTTATACGATCTGAAGAGAAACCAGAGTATAGGAAAAACCAATTTGATTAAAAATATATTGAGAGGAATTAAAGAGAGGAATGAAAACAACAAAGAGAAAAAATAAAGTCAGAGGTAAATAGGAACAAAGTAAAAAAAAAATGGACATAAAAAGACAGGGAAAGAATTGGAGTCACATAATTGAAGTTCCTGGGCATTTGCGGAGGGGCAGGGGGTGGGGAGAGGGAGTGTTGTAGAAAACAAAGACAATGTAGCTAAAAACGTACTTAAAAGTATAATAAATAAAATTTCTGTATATAAAAGAAACCTGATCTACATATAATAGAACCTGCCAAGTACCTGGAAAAATTTATCTGGAATGGTTAACCCCAGCATATACCATAACAGCTTTATTGGACTTGAAAGAGAGAAGTATTTCTGTGCCTATAAGCAAAAGACCAAGTCACAAAGGAAGAGACGGTTTGTCAAAAGACGTTGCAACATAACTATTCAATACAAGAGAACAGTAATTCAAAATTTCTAAGAAACGTGGGGAAAATGTGATTGAAGAATTTTATATCCAACCAAGCTCTCCTTGAAATAGCACAGCTATTCTATGCAAGTGCAATCTCAGAAAACACTGTACTCTCATTCCTAGGGTCTAGTTAAGGATCAGCTTCGTATAGTCAAGAGATAACCAGGCAGAATTCAGCAAAAGGATTGTTGATGACAGTTGAATGTATTTAATTATAGATCTAAGACCAAAGCAAAAGCAGGGACAAGGAAAGAAGGATATTATGTAAATGCTATATGTTATGACAAAGTAGGAACAACTACAATAAATCAAAAGAATAGGGAGGAAAAAAATAGGAAAGTAGGAGAAAATCTGATTTACTATTGCACGGCAGACTTGTGAAAGTCAAAGAATATCTTTTAAACAAACAAACTAAATAGTACAAACCTAAATGAGCAAACCTAAGGGCTAAGAACATTGTATAACATAATAGTAATTAGTAACCAATAGAATAAAAATGGAAACTTTCCTAAACATCAGAAAACCCCTATAAAATGGAGCAAAGAAAACAGATCATGTAAAGAAGGAAAATGGTAAATACAACAAAATGTACACAATAAATAAAACATAAAAAAATGCAGCATAACTGTTGTATCGATAAATACTGAAGAACATGAAACATCCGTTGGAAAAAGGACTTCCAGATTGCCCAAAGGACAAAATCCAATTCTATAACAAAGAGATTCATGGAGTCTAAAAATTAAGAGGATGGACAAATATATACCAGACAAATGCAAATACTAGGAAATCGAGGATAGAGAGCTTGATATTAGATAAGATTAAATATAGGCCAAAAAGCTTTAGACATAGTAAAGAAAAACATTTTATAATGCTAAAGGCAACAAATTCCAATGAAGATAAACAGTTATAAATGTCTATGCAGCAAATTACTAAAGATTTCTTTGATAAAACAAAGTATAGAGATGCAAGGAAAAAATGGACAAAAATACATTAATAGTAAGAGATTTTTGAAACAACATTCTCAGTCTAAGATAAACCAAGTGTACCAAAAATAAATTATACTATTAGAGTTCTAAGCAATGTTACCCATAAAGCAGGACTTTTTTAGGTATATACTGAAATTTTCCTAGTGATGTTGACCTTAGCACAATTAAACCATTTACAAAGATTTATAATATGTAATTTGATCACGAAGAAAACCTCAAAAAATTCTATGCAAGTTTTAAGTCAAAATTAATAGCAAAATTTTTAATGTATTGGAATTAAAAAAAAGACCAAAATTGTACAATGTCTAACATAAATATTAACATACCTATTGGAATATACGAGCTGAGATTAAATAAATGATTAGAGAAAAACTAATAACCTTAAATATTAGCCTTATAGCCATCAAAACTGAAGATTAAAATTATAATAATTAAATGAAAGCCTCTACAAAACTAGAAAAAAGTATAAACTGAACAAGGAAAGAAAAAATAATAAAAGAACAAATGTGGTAGAAAGTAGAAAAATAACACAACCAGTGAATAAGCCAAAATGCTTTTTGGAAAAAATTAAAATTAAGGAAAAAATTATTAACATAGACAAACTACAAGTTTCTATAATAGAAATTTATTTAAGAGAAAAAAAGGAAAAATATATAAAATAAATGATAAGGGAGCAATAAACATTAAAAGAGATGAAATTTTTGGGGCGCCTGGGTGGCTCACTGGGTTAAAGCCTCTGTCTTCGGCTCAGGTCATGATCTCAGGGTCCTGGGATCAAGCCCTTCATCCGGCTCTCTGCTCAGCGGGGAGCCCGCTTCCCCCTCTCTCTCTGCCTGCCTCTGCCTACTTGTGACTCTCTCTCTCTCTCTCTGTCCAATAAATAAATAAAATATTTTTTTAAAAAAGATGAAATTTTCAAAATAATAAGGCATTACTTTGCAAAACTATGTAATTTGAATATCAAGATCAGATGAAGTAAATAATTCCGTGGGGAAATACAATTTGCAAAAATTTACCCCAATAGAGACAAAGTCTAAACCAACCAATTTCCACAGAGAAAATTGAAAAATTATTAAGTAACTATCTCGTAAACAAAGTCCCAGGCCGGAAAATTTCCTAGGAAATTCTACCAAATATCCAAAGGCCAGATAATCAAAATACTACATTTGTTGTTCCAGAAAATAGGAGAGCAAAAGTGAAAACCTCAAAGAATTTTTATGAAGCTAGTATACAATGATACTCAAAACAAATAAAAGTAGAATAAACAAAAGAATCTGTAGAGAAGTTATTCGAAATAATACTTGAGGTAAAATCTAAAATGTAATGGTGGGGTGCCTGGGTGGCTCAGTGGGTTAAAGCCTCTGCCTTAGGCTCAGGTCATGATCTCAGGGTCCTGGGATTGAGCCCTGGATCGGCTCTCTGCTCAGCAGGGAGCCTGCTTCTTCCTCTCTCTCTGCCTGCCTCTCAGTCTACCTGTGATCTCTCTCTCTCAATCTCTGTCAAATAAATAAATAAAATCTTTATAAATAAATAAATAAATAAATAAATAAATAAATAAATAAAATGTAATGGTGTTTCTTTATATCAGCAAATTTGCAGTAATATTGCTTATAATAACATCGAAATTACCAAATACATATGAATAGATCTAATGAAGAACATACCAAATTCTATGCAAAAAGAAAAACTATAAAAAATTGAGAGTTCAGGGACACCTGGGTGGCTCAGTGGGTTAAAGCCTCTGCCTTTGGCTCAGGTCATGATCTCAGGGTCCTGGGATTGAGCCCTGGATCGGGCTCTCTGCTCAGCAGGGAGCCTGTGTCCCTCTCTCTCTGCCTGCCTCTCTGCCTACTTGTGATCTCTCTCTCTCTCTCTGTCAAATAAATAAATAAATAAAATCTTTTAAAAAAACTGAGAGTTCAAGAGAATAAAAAATAAACCAGAGATTCAGGGGAAAAAAACTGGTATGACAAAGGACTTAAACTATAAGTGCTTAAACTATACAAAGAACTCTTAAACTCAATAAAAAAAACAAACAACCCAATTTAAACAGTTGGTAAAAGATCTAAATCAACAACTTACCAAATAAGATATATAGCAAATAAACACATGAAAGGCTTATCAACAACGTATGTAATTATAGATTGCAAAATAAGACAATGATGTATCTATTAGAATGACAGAAAAAAAAAATGGAAAACCATATCAAATACTAGTGAGGATGTGGAACAATAGGAACTCTCATTCATTGCTTGGGAAGACCACAGATTGGTACAACTATTTTGGAAAATTCGTTGACATTAACTACTAAAACTAAAAATACATTACAACATGGTCAAAACATTTCACTCTCAATTTTTTATCCAATAGAAATATTACTCCAAGAGACATGCACAAGAATGATTACAGAAGCTTTGTTTCCAATGGCCCCAAATTATAAACTTAAGTATCCTTTTACAGTAAACGTAGAAAAGGCAATGTGTTCATTCACACGGTGGAATTCCATGCAGTGATGAAAATGAACAACCTATAGCTATGGAGCAGCACTGGTGAGTTTCACAAACACAACATTGGGCAACAGAAGCTACACACAGAAGGGTACATACTGTTGGTTGGTATAAAGTTTAAAACATATGCCAAACTAAGCTGCAATGCTTTGATGGGAAAGAAAAGCAGCCAAATGATTATCCTGGGAGTCAAGATCATGGTTACCTCTGGGAGCTGGGAAGGGCAGTGCCTGGACGGGGACACAGAGCAGCTCCTAGAATGCTAACAAGGCTCCATTTTTTCCCTCTGAGTGGTGATTGCCTACGGGCTCACTATGGGATACATCACCGAGCTGTACCTTTTCTGTTTCGTGCAAGACCTGCTGAGCAAAGAAAACAGTTGATAGAGAGTTGACAGCTTATTTCACAGTAAAAATATTCAAATGAAAAGTTATAAATGCTTTTTTAAAACCTTGTTTATTTCACGTTTTTATTTAAATTGTAATTAGTTAACCTATATGGTAAAATTAGTTTCAGGGGTAGAATTTAGAGAGTCATCACTTACATTTAATACCCAGTGCTTGTTACAGCAAGCACCCTCCTTAATACCCATCACCCATTTAGCCAATCCCCTGACCTCCTCCCCAATATATGCTTTTGATGTGATAAAATCTAAGGAGTACCAAAGGGTATAGGA
Source organism: Nasua narica (assembly GCA_028533885.1). Lineage (NCBI taxonomy): Eukaryota > Metazoa > Chordata > Mammalia > Carnivora > Procyonidae > Nasua > Nasua narica. The sequence goes on from CM052806.1 coordinate 7,911,332, forward strand.
TGTCACTAGAGACAACCACTGGTAATGTGTCTTATATATCTTTTGAAAGTTTTCTATATATAAGCAGAATAAAGGAAGGGAGCCGAGAAGGAAGAGTGGGAAGGAGAGGGAAGGAAGGAAAGAAGGAAGGTCAGGAAGGAAGGGAGGGGAGAAGAAGAGCAGCAGGGATTGAGGGAGAGATATATAATGGAGAGATTATAAAAGATAGATGATAGATGATAGATAGATAGATAGATAGATAGATAGATAGATAATAGAATAAATGATAGAAAGATAAAAAATAGGTGTTCTAAAGGAAAAACATGCCATGAAAAGAGGAACATAAACTGTATTCAGACTGTTCTGCATCAGACCTTTTCCACTGAACTAAATGTCTTGGAGATTATTCCATATAAGCATATAAAAACATAGCATGTTCCTTTTAATGACAATATCATACCTGCAAAAATATACCAGAACTTTTTCACCCAATCATTATTGATGGAGACTTAGATTGCTTCTACTCATTTGTCAATACAAATCATTCTGCAATAGACCTAGTATATGTGTGGCATTGATATATGAAAACATATGTAGGCACGTTTCTAGAAGAGACAGTGCTGTCATAGAGTGTGCTGATAGCTACCGACCTCCAAAAGTTGGATCCATTTACATCCCACCAACAGTGTATTAGAAGACTTGATCCCAGTTTCACCAACACTGTAATCCTTAGTGTTTCAATCTTTGCCAACTGAATATGTAAAAATTGACCTCCAGTTTAAACTTAGGCTTCTGTTGTTAAAAGTTTCAGATCTTTATATATATTGCTATTTCTTTTTCTGTGAACCATTCATCTCTAGCTTTTGTCCACTTATATTGGAAATAGATAACATTTTTTGGCTGAGAAATCAAAGGTTACAGTAAAAGACATAGTAAAATTTCCCTCCCATACTTTGACCCCCCACTACCCAACATCCCCCTCCCATAAGCAATCAACTCCTTTACTTTAGCCTATATCCTTCTGCAGAAATCTTATGTATAAGCATGTAAATATATATGCATGTATGCATATACACATGCATATGCATATACATATGCATGTATGTTTGTTTCCCAAATAGTAACTCACTCCACACATTCTTCTGTACTTAAACCAAAGATTTCCAAAGACTTTCAAGGCTTTCCCAAGTCCCAGCTAAGTAGAAGTATGCAATAGCAAATTAATTCCTACCATCCAGCGACAGCAAGGAAGGCTTAAATGTGGATGGCAGAAAGAAACCAGGAGAAAAAGAGATCTGTTTCCAAGACGTTTTTCATAAGGCTCTGCCCTGAAACTATTTCTTCCCACCAGAAACCACAGGGATAAACAGCCCCTCCCAAAGTGGTGAGGAATGCAAACAACAGATGTACAACGGGGACCTGAGCACATCGGAAGGGGCGTGGCACAAACGTGGGAGTCCTAGCCAGCAACAGGGAGGAAGGATGGTCAGTGTGAGGCCAGACAGGTGGGAATGCAGCTCACACGGTAGGGTTGGCAGTGCCACGGAAGGAAAGCTCTGACCCATGAAGGCAGCCATCGGTCCTCTGCCTGGGTGTAGGGTGATGCAATGCCCAACGGCAGAGGCCCAGAGGAGCAAGGGCAACAGCAGCAGCACGAGTCAGAGAAGCACGACATGTTCTCTAAGAGTGGGACAAGGACTTGGCACTGAGAATGTGCAGAGCACGAGATTCCAGAACACACGACATGAGTCAGACGCCCAGGGTGGGGCTTAGTCCCACACTAGGATCCCAGCAGAGACGTGGCTTCGAGGCACTATGATTACCGGAGCAGAGATGAGTGATTAAACAAGATCTTACCTGCACTCTGCATATTATAATTAGCTGTGTGCAGATCTAAATTAATTAGGAGGTAGAGTTTTATCCTCCATAGGATTGTCTGATTCTGCTCAACTTAAATCCCTTTCTTGTTTTTCAGTATTCCTAATCAAGGAACTTCAGCCATTATTGGAGAACTGAAATACCTAGCCTGACTATCCTTCCTGACCATCCAGTCAGGCTTGAATGCATCCATGGGGCTACCTTCCCATCAGTTCAATCATCCATTCTTCGTACACTGATCAGTCTTAAGCACTTACTGAGTTCCAAGCCAAGAGATAGAAGGCAAGACAAGTGAAGCAGGGAGTCCCTACTCTCCAGGAATCTAGCCTGTTGTGGGTAAGAGAGACAGATAATTAAAGCAAATCGTTAAAATCCAGTACAGAAAGTTCTGCAATAAAAATAGTAACTGAGTGAGAGGAAGGAGTCACACCAATCCTGCTTAACGTTGTCAGAAAAAGACTCCCAGAGGAAATGACATATGAGCTAGGTCTTAAAAGGGGATTGATAGGAGCTTTCTGGCTGAGAAAGGGAGGAAGACATGCTGGGCTGGGAGAACGGTGGTTATAAACGTGGAGTCATAGCTAGGCATAACATTTTCAGGGAAGACTTAGAAGTTCATCGCAGCTGAAGAAAAGATGCAGAGAAGGTGAGAGAAGGTGCCAGAGAAGAGGAAAGTGAAGCCCCAATTGCCAAAGTATCTGGGAAACCAGCAAGACACAGCCTGTATGGATTCAAACAGGAGAAACCAGTGGCCAGGAAGGTAGTGAAACCAACTTCAGAGAACAATGAGGGCCACCAGCGATGCATGTATTTGGGATGAACTATCCAGCTAGGACCTGCCTTGAGTGGAATTTTGCAGATCATCTGACTTTACACATCAGTGCTGAGCAGGAATTACTCCTCCCATCCTTATCCTGTACCAGTGGTTCTCAGCAGAGGAGGAATGGAGGCCACAGTAACTAGCTATTAATCAGCAAAAACTCACATTAATCATTATCGCATGGTATCTCTATTTCTTGTGTGTATTTCTATCATTATGTTTCTTGGGGCACGTTATCATTAATTTCTTCTCACTCTTTCTCTCTCAGTAGACTTTGGGCTACTCGTGGGCAGGGACATTATCCCAGTTGCCTAGGACAATGTATGCCTATTCCAAAGGAGGTGCGCCATAAGGATATGGTGAATGATGTAAGTGAATGCACGTTGGCAAGATCGGGAAGAAATAGCAGAGGCAGAACGATATAAGCAAATACAAAAGCTGCTATGGAAGGAATAAGAAGTATGTGCACTCTGCCTTTAGCTTAATCTTAAGGGATGAGTAGGAATTAACCAGGTAAACAAGATGGGGAAAAGAATTTCAGGCAGAGGGAACAGTGTGGTGGCATGAAAATGTGAACAGATGAAAGAGGATAGTTTGTGTGCATTTGGGGAAGGGAAGAGAGCAGAGTGTATGGTCAGGGGTAAGGCCACTGAGCCTTGCCATGGACGTCAAACTTCATCCAAAAGTAAGGGAAAGCTGTTACTGGGGTTCAGGCAGAAAAGGTGACAATTGCCATGAAAGAAAGGCCAATATGGCTCATAAAAGATCTGATGGAAGGGAGGCCAGTTTGGAGGCTACTGCTATCCTTTTCTTGGGAGAGCATGAGAGCCAGACCAAAGCCATGAGGGTGGAAATAAAGTGGGAGCTGTTCAAGAATTCTCTAGATGATTCCCTAAAGCAGAGCGCTGTTTATAAGCACAGAATGTACCCAATGACAGGGAAGTGGAGTATTAAAAGGAGACATTTTCTTAATTAAAATGATCTCTTCTGAGTAATTGATATTAGAGCTGTCCTAATGGAGACATAATTTACATAAGGGGACATACAACCTTTCTAGTGAACAGCTTTACTAAGTCCAACAAATGAATACAACATACACACAATCACCTCCACAACTGATACATAGCACAGTTCCATCACCTTGAAACATCCTCCCAAGGCCTATTGGGGTCAACTCCTCTCCCTACTCCCAGGTCTGCCAATCTTGTCTCTGTCCCTATGGTTCTGCTTTTTCTAGATCATCGTATAAATGGGATCACATAGTCTGTGACTTCTGAATCACGCTTTTATTAATTTATTTATTTTGACTTGTCACCATGTATTTGACAGGCATCCATCCTGCTGTGTGTATAAGTACTATGACCCTTTTCACTGCTGAGTAGTATTCCATGGTGTGGGTTCCTTTGTTGGCTTAGACACATGCCCGTTTCAAAGCATGTGTCAAAGTTGGGTGACTTCTGGTTTGTGGCTATTATGAATAAAGCTGTTATAAATACACAGGTGCAGGTTTTATGTGACCGTATGTTTTCACAGCTCTTGGATGAGTAAATAGGAATGGGTTCACTGGGTGGTAATGGTAAGTATATATTTAACTCTAGAAGAATCTGTCAACTGTTGTCCAAAGGGACTGCAGCACTTTGCATTCCTACCGGAAGCATGATCAGAGTCCCAGTTGCCCCTGATCCTCTGGAGTCTCGTATTGCTCGTATGTTGGGTTGTTTTTGATTTTTCTGGCTTTTGTTTTGTCTTGGGGTTTTGTTCTTTTTTTACCAATTCTTTTTTGTTTGTTTTGTTTTTGTGCATGTTTTAGCCATTCTAATAGGTGTATGCCAGTAACTCATTGTAGTTTTAATTTGCATTTCTCTAATACTAATGATTTCAGCATCTTTTCATGTGCTAATTTGCCACTCATATATTATCTCTGGTGAATTATCTAATTAAACCTATGCTCATTTATTTATTTATTTATTTGCTCATTTTTTAAAATTAGACTGTTAGTTTTCTCATTATTGAGTTTTGAGAGTTCTTTGTATATTCTGGATGTAATGTTTGTCAGATAGGTGCTTCATAAATATTTTCTCACTGTTGATGGCTTATTTTTCATTCTCTTAATAATGGCTTTCAGAGAGCAGAAGTGTTTAATCTTGATGGAGCCAATTTATCTTTTTTAAAATCTTTTATGGGTTATGCTCTGGGTACCACATCTGAGATATCTTTGCCCCACCCAAGATTACAAAGTTTGTCCTTTGCTTTATTCTGGATGTTTCATAGTTTTAGATTCTACATTTACGTTTATAATCCCATCCTGTTATTTTTTATATATGGTGCCTAATAGTAGGTTTTTAACTATAGTCTAGAAAATGGTAGCTTATAGTCCTAGTCTTAATAATTTTACCTAAAAACTAAGGAAGGAAGTTCCTTCTCTCCAAACTTTCTGCAAACAGATCCAAAGTGGAAGAGAAAACCTAGTTAGATCCCTTCTAAAACAGTAGACAGGGGGGTTTCTTAAGCATTTCTTGTTTATCTAGAATAAATAATCAGTGAGCCTTGCTTTATCATTATATTTATTTTTTATGATTTCTATTCTAGTATAATACTGACCTCAAGATAACTCTTTCATTTCTGCTTCTTTTTTTTTTTTAATCTCTAATTCAACAGCTGTATTCTAGTGGCAAGTTTATCTTTTGTATTTCCCCCATACTATTCCATGATAAATTATTGGGAATTAAATTAAAAGCCTTAAATTCCCCACCAAAAAAAAAATCTCATGTGGTTTGCTCTTCTGACCCCAAGCTCTTAGCCCTCGTGATACATTCATTATGAAGACCGCTGGTTGGTTTTATAACCAAATGGTTTATATTTGGAGAAATAAATCTCACTACTTAAACTAGGACAGCAAAACAGATATTGACAGGCTTGTGTGCCTAGGTCAACAATAACAGTTTGAGGTGGTTTGGGTTTTTTGTTTTTTGTTTTAAACTAAATGCTTTCTGGCTAGATGAGGTGACATTTGAACCTCAAGCTAAAGTGGTGTGTTTTGTATTTGGGCCAATATTTAGAATTGAAACTGAAGTTATTAAGCTTGTAATTGAAGACTTTAAAGTCACATTACCGTTAACAGAGCTAGACTAAAGAGCAGGCCAAAAAGAACTAGGCTTCCAACCTAAAAGGGACAGAAAAACATCACTGTGACCTCGAATTATGCTAAAAATCTAAAGAAATGGGAGGGAATCTTATTTTGTAGCATTCTCAAAGAGAAAACTGTGATTAGAAGAATTTTGATGGGTTACTTACAGGGTGTCCTGGAGGTAGGGATGGAGGCATCAATGACCACTTCAGTGTATGAACTGCCCGCTAAGGTGGGGAGGGGTTTCTGGGAGAAGTGGACATGTGAGACCCTGGGTCCTCCTTTCTAGCCATTTGGCCTCTCCCATAAATGGAGGTCAAATATTCAGTTTATAAATGTTATGCTATGGTCCCCCAAATTATTAGCTTGTATATTCACATATTGTCAGCTTTGCCTAAATCTTGAAGTAGTAGATGACATTGCTGATGCATTAATCCATATGTCAAAGGATTTCAAGAGAGGTTTAGTAAAGACAGATATATGCCATATAAAATTGATGTCCAAATTAAGCTTATACTTCGAGCTGCCTCCATTTAGGCATCAGTTTGGAGAGACATTGCACCTGAAATCAAACGATGAGCTTGTTTGGTTGTTTGGTTGGTTGGTTGATTTGGGGGCTATGTTTCACTTAGGGGAGGGGATCAGGGGTCTATTTCCAGCCATCTTATCTTTAAAGGGTAGATGTGGATGTCACTGTGAGAGCTGTTGTAATCTGCACCCATGATCTAAGAGATCACTTGACGTGAAGGAGGAAACGCTCACACTCTGGGATTGTTGTAGAAGTTGGCATTACCCCATTTCACAGAGTGGGCAATGCTGCAGGGAGATTTGGAACAGAGCCAGGCTCTGTATGACATCTTCTAAGGATCCCTGCCCCATCCCAGACTTCTCCACTGCAAGCACCCAAAGGGAGGGAAGAGTTCCTTCCTGCCTCTCTACCCTAGTAGTATCAAAAAACAAACAAACAAACAAACAAACAACAATAACAACAACTCCATCGGGGCAGTAAATGTCCAAAGAGGGGAGTTGAGAGGGCTGGGAAGTGGGCCCTACACAGATCTGCCTGGAACAGGCACTTAGCTGGTGAAACAATTCAGTATTGGTTTTAGGACTTGTATTCATGTTAGTTTCAAATCTCCATTCTGCAGGATCTCCTCATCATTGTAGAAAATTGAAAATGTTTCCCTTTATTTTAGGTTGGCTGAATTCCCTACAAAGAGCTTCTAGAAATAATACACGACAATATTAAGAATGACTATGAACCCCGCCATTTGGTTAAGAGTATAATTATTCCTAGAAGTGGAAGCCAGCTTGCATTTGTTGTCTGTATTTCTTTTAATTCCAGGAGGAAATGTAAACCGTGTACTCATATTGTATTTAAATGAATCATTCCCATGACAAGAATCTAAAAGTGTTGCCAACCACTGGGCATCTAAACCTCCATGGGCTGCCAAGAACAGCTACTGACAGCCATTAGGTCTGGACTTCAACAAATCACACGCCCTCCGATGCTTTCTTTGCTCTGGTCATAAAGTAGTGTGTTAACGTTTGCTGCTGCTACCCTCCCCCTCTCCCCCCAACACACATGAAGCCGACTCTGAAGATAAATAAAACGTTGTGAAGTGACTGGGGATGAAAGGTACTAAAAGAACAGAAAGGGGCATTAGTGAGCCAACCTCCCACCCTACAAACTCAACCAGGTGAGAGCTGAGCACCCATTATTATTAAATAATATTGTCCTGGATAGGAGCCAAGGCGTCCAAGACTCTTTCTCTATAGCACCATTAAGTGCATGAGAATCAAAAGGAGGCAATTTCCCACCTATAATCACCCTTTCATTACAAGCCGGTTCTGGGAGTGATTAGTCTCTTCCTCAGGATTATTTCCACCTCCCCTTACAACACCCCTATCGTACAAGGTGGCTGTGTGACTTACCCTCCAGGAAGGACAGCGGTCCTACCAGTTACCCGCCCCTTCCAACCCGGAGACATCTCTGCATTTCTGAGTTTCTCTGCCTGTTTAGAACTGCCAGGATCTACTTCTGTCTTTTTCAACTACAGGAATGCCTCAGAGATGCTGTGGGTTTGGTTTCAGACCACTGTTATAAAGCAAATATTGAAATAAAGCTAATAAAGCAAGTCAAATGAATTTTTTGATTTCCCAGTGCGTGTAAAAGTGATGTTTACATGAGATTGTAGTCTATAAAGCGTGTAATAGCATTATATCTAAAAACAATGCATGGACCTTAATTTAAAAATACTCTATTGGGGGCATCTGGGTGGCTCAGTGGGTTAAAGCCTCTGCCTTCAGCTCAGGTCATGATCTCGGGGTCCTGGGATCCAGCCTGCATCAGGATCTCTGCTCAGCGGGGAGCCTGCTTCTCCCACCCCCGCCTGCCTCTCTGCCTACTTGTGATCTCTCTCTCTCTCTCTGTCAAATAAAATAAATAAAATATTTTTTAAAATACTTTATTGACACAGACACAGAACATGAGCAAATTCTGTTGGATAAATGGCGTCCATTGACTTGCTCAACATCAGATTCCATAAAACTTCAAGTTGCAAAAAACCCAGTATCTACAAAGGGCAATAAAGTGAAGCACAATAAAATGAGGTGTGCCTGTGGTTCCTCCCAGTGCCAGTCACTGAAGCCTCTGCTTCTAAACACACATGCTAACAGGCGTAAATCTATACTCAGTTTTTGGAAGCAATTAGAAAGAAAAAGATATTTAATTTGTTGCAGTAGCAAGGAGGCAGAAGATAGAGGGGCCCGGGAGGAAGGCATCCGGCCAGCTGCTCAGAACCACCACCACCATAATGGGGCCCACATGTTCCGGGAGCCGGACCCCGGGGAGCGAGGGATGGAGAGTGGACTTCGTTGGTTATTCACAGTGTACCATTTTAGGGACAGTAATGCATATTAGCCAACCATACAAAAATGGGCAGCAAGACACAGAATTTCTGCTCATTAATTTTACAGGGTAAAAAGAAACATCCAAGCAGACCCTCCTGTTTTTATCAACTATTAGAACAACAGAGAGAAGGTTATCTACTGCAGTCCCTCTGGGGACGGCAGGCATCAAGTAGCTTGGGGAAGGAGCCTCTGCTTTAAGGAATGCTCCCAGGCATCCTTATGCCTGCTGCCTTAGCCAGCATGGAACCCTAGCAAGAATTTCCACAGAAGATCTAGTCACCCAACAAACATTAGCAACCCATCTTCTGGGGAATACAGTGGTACAAAGGGACTCCCTGTCTTATCCAGGAACAGATTGTGTAGAGCAAGGCAATGTAGCACAGGAAAGTGTGCTAGAGTGTGCCCACCTGCCCGGAAAATCTGACTGGGTTGAGGTAAAGAAAAAAAAAAAAAAGGATTTCCCATGGGAGTGGGAGATAACATCTAAAAGGGTTTTAGTGAAAGAATATGAATTAGCTAGATAAAGAAGATGGAGAAGGTGTTCATCATAAAGGAAAAGTGAGAGCAACTTAAATGCTTTAAATACAGTAAGGGCACCCAGGTGGCTCAGTTGGTTAAGTGTCTGCCTTGTGTTCAGGTCATGATTCCAGGGTCCTGGGATCGAGTTCCATGGGGGGCTTCCTGTTCACTGGGGAGTTTGCTTCTCCCTCTGTCTCCGCTGCTCCCCCTGCTTATGCTCTCTCTCTCAAATAAATAAATGAATCCTTAAAAAATATCCAACAGTAGAAAACTAGTAAAGTCATTCAAATTGAAATTTGAAAACTTTTTTTTCTCCCCAAATATGTTTATTTTAATATTTCAGTGTTACAAGATTGATTGTTCATGCACCACACCCAGTGCTCCATGCAATACGTGCCCTTCTCAATACCCACCACCAGGATCGCCCACCCCTCCACTCCCTCCCCTCCAAAACCCTCAGTTTGTTGCTCAGAGTCCACAGTCTCTCCTGGTTCATCACCCCCTCCGATTTCCCCCCATTCACCCTTCCTTTCCTTCTCACAATGCCCTCCATGATTTTCTATATACTCCACACGTGACACCATAAGAAAATAGACACTCTCCGCTTGACTTATTTCACTCTGCATAATCTCTTCCAGTCCTGTCCATGTTGATATAAAAGTTGGATATCCATACTTTCTGATGGAGGCATAATATTCCATTGTATAGATGTACCACATCTTCTTTATCCATTCATCTGTTGAAGGGCATTTTGGTTCTTTCCACAGTTTGGCTATTGTGGCCATTGTGGCTATGAACATTGGGGTACATGTGGCCCTTCTTTGTACTGCATCTGCTTCTTTGGAGTAAACACCGAGTAGCGCAATTGCAGGGTCATAGGGTAGCTATATATTTAATTTCCTGAGGAATCTCCATACTGTTTTCCAAAGTGGCTGCACCAACTTGCATTCCCACCAACAGTGG
>CM052806.1:7922030-8020682 GCA_028533885.1 Nasua narica
ACATGGAACATTCTCCAGAAGAGATCACATACTGGGTCACAAATCAGGCCTCAAACAGCACAAAAAAACTGAGATCATACCATGCATATTTTCAGACCACAGTGCTATGAAACTTGAAGCCAACCACAAGAAAAAATTTGGAAAGACCACAAGTACATGTAGGTTAAAGAATATCCTACTAAAGAATGAATGGGTTTACCAGGAAATTAAAGAAGAAATTTAAAAATGCAAGGAACCAAACAAAAATGAAAACACAACAGTCCAAAACCCTTGGGATGCAGGAAAACTGGTCTTAAGAGGGAAGTATATAGCAATACAGGCCTACCTCAAGAAGCAAGAAAAATCTGAAATATACAACCTAACCTAACACCTAAAGGAGCAAATAAAGAATTTGGAAAAGGGGAAATTTGGAAAAAGGGAAAAGAATAGCAAATAAAGCCTAAAAGCAGCAGAAGAAGGGAAATAATAAAAATTATAGAAGAAATAAATGATGTAGAAATTTTAAAAAAAATAGTAAGAGATCAATGGAACTAGGAGGTGGTTCTTGGAAAGAATTAAGGGTACTGAGGAGGGCATGTATTGCATGGAGCACTGGGTGTGGTGCATGAACAATTAATCTTGTAACACCGAAAAAATAAAATAAACATATTTGGGGGAAAAAAGTAATACCTGGGAGCTTTTATAAATTAATAAATGTATGTATTAATTAAAAAAAAGAATTAACAAAATTGATAAACCTCTAGCAGACTTCTTGAAAAGAAGAAAAAGGACCGAAATAAAATCATGAATGAAAGAGGAATGATCACAACCAACATCAGCATCACAGGAATACAAACACTTATAAGAGAATATTATGAGCAATTATGTCAACAAATTGGGCAATCTGGAAGACATGGACCAATTCCTAGCAACATATAAGTTACCAAAACTGAAACAGGGAGAAATAGAAAGTTTGAACACACTGATAACCAGCAAAGAAATTGAATCCGTAATCAAAAATCTCCCAAAAAACAAGAGTCCAGGGCCAGATGGCTTCCCAGGGGGATTCTACCAAACATTTATTCTATTCCAAAAAATAGAAATAGAAAGAAAACTTCTAAACTTATTCTATGAGGCCACATTACCTTGATTCCAAAACCAAACAAAAACCTTACTAAAAAGAATTATAGACCAATATCTCTGATGAACATGGCTGCAAAATTCTCAACCAGATACTAGCTAATTAAATCTGACAATACATTAAAAGGATTATTCACCAAGATCAAGTGGTATTTATTCCTGGACTGCAGGGTTGTTCAATATCCACAACTTAATCAATGTGATACACCACATTAATAAAAGAAAGGATAAGAACCATAGGGTCTTCTCAAGAGATGATGGCCATGACTGTGCAAGAAGCCTTCCCTACTGCTCTACCAGGAGCCAAAAGCTAAAGACTGAGGATGGAGAAAGATTTCCTCATCAGCCACAATGTTAGTAAATGTGAACTTAGGAGTCAAGCTAATGCCTTAACACTGATGAAGTTCACCTAACTAGGGTGATTTTTGGAAAGTTGCTGCTTCAATCCATGAAATTGATCCTAGTTTCCATAGTCAATATCACTTTCCTTTAGGATAATCTTAAATAGTCTCAACAAAGAATCCCAGATAAAATTTTCCAGCCCACTTTGTGTTTCCATCCTTATATCGAAATGCCTAATTGATATTTCCACTTAAAGGTTTCATGGTAAATCTTACAAAGTATTAAAAAAAAATTATTGAAAAAAAAGAGATGCAGAAAAAGCATTTGGCAAACTACAACACCCATTCTTGAAAATAATTGTCAACAAAGTAGGGATAGAGGGAACATCATAATGGCCATATAAAAAGATGCACAGCTAATATCATCCTCAATGGGGAAAAACTGAGAGCTTTTCCTCTGTGGCCAGGGACAGGACATGGGTGTCGACTCTTGTCCTTATTATTGAACATAGCACAAGAACTTCCAGCTTCAGCAATCAGACAACAACAACAAAATAAATAAATAAATAAAAGGCATCCAAATGGGCAAGGAAGAAGGCAAAATTTCACTATTCACAGATGACATGATGTTCAATGTAGAAAACCCCAAAGACACCACCAAAAAATTGCTAGAACTGATACATGAATTCAGTAAAGTCACAAGATTTAAAATCAACATATAGAAATATGTTGCATTTCTATACACCAACAATGAAGCAGCAGAAAGAGAAATCAAGGGATCAATCACATTCACAATTGCACCAAAAACCATAAGATATCTAGGAATAAACCTAACCAAAGAGGTAAAATATCTGTATTCTGAAAACTACAGAACACTTATGAAAGAAATTGAAGAAGATACAAAGAAATGGAAAAACATTCCATGCTCATGGATCAGAAGAACAAATATTGTGAAAATGTCTATTCTACCCAAAGCAATCTACACATTCAGTGCAAACCCTACCAAAATAACACCAGAATTTTTCATAGAGCCGCAACAATTCTAAAATTTGTATGAAACCAGAAAATACCTTGATTAGCCAAAGTAATGTTGAAAAAGAAAAGCAAAGTGGGAGGCATCACAATTCTGGACTTCAAGCTATATTGCAAAGCTGTAGTCATCAAGACAGGATGGTACTGCACAAAAACAGATACATAGATCAATGGAACACAGAGAACCTAGAAATGGACCCTCAACTCTATGGTTAAATAATCTTCAACAAAGCCGAAAAGAATCTCCAAAGGAAAAAAGATGGTCTCTTCAACAATGGTGTTAAGGAAACTGGACAACCACAGACAGAAGAATGAAATTGGACCATTTTCTTACACAGTACACAAAAATAAATTCAAAGTGGATGAAAGACCTCAATGTAAGAAAACCATCAAAATCCCACAAAGAGAAAACCTCTTTGACTTTGGCCACAGTAACTTCTTATTCAACATGTCTCCAGAGGCAAGGGAAGCAAAAGCAAAACTAAACTATTGGTACATCATCAAGATAAAAAGCTTTTGCACAGCAAAGGAAACAATCAACAAAACTAAAAGGCAGCCCACAGAATGGGAGAATATATTTGCAAATGACATCAGATAAAGGGTTATTATCCAAAATCTACAGAGAACTTAGCAAATTCAACACCCCAAAAACAAATAACCCATTAAGAAATGGTAGGAAAGCATAAATAAACTTCTCCAAAGAAGACATCCAAATGGCTAACAGAAACATGAAAAGATGCTCAACGTCACTCATCATCAGGGAAATATAAATCAAAACCACAATGAGATACTACCTCTCACCTGTCAGAATGGCTAAAATTAATAAGTCAGGAGACAAGAGATTTTGGCAAGGATGTAGAGAAAGGGGAACCCTCTTGCACTGTTGGTGGGAATCAAAAGTAGGGCAGCCACTCTGGAAAACAGTATGGAGGCTCCTCAAAAAGTAAAAAATATAAAGTAAAAACTATCCTATGACCCTTACATTTGCACTTGCAATTGTACTACTAGTTATTTATCCAAAGGATACAAACATGCTGATTCGAAGGGGCCCATGCATCCAAATGTTTATAGCAACATCATCAACAGTAGCGAAACTATGGAAAGAACACAAATGTCCATTGACTGGTGAATGGATAAAGTTATAGTATGTATATACAATGGAATATTACTTGGCAATCAAAAGAAATGAAATCTTGCCATTTGCAACAACGTGGATGAAACTAGAGGGTATTATGCTAAGCAAAATAGGTCAGTCAGAGAAAGACAATTATATCATATGAGAAAGACTAAGATCTGGAATTTAAGAAACAAAACAGATGAACAAAAGGGAAGGGAAATAAAATAAAATAAAATAAAAACAGAGAGGGAGGCAATCTGTAAGACACTCTTAAATATAGCAAACAAACTGAGGGTTGCTGGAGGGAAAGTAGGTGGGGGGATGGGCTAAATAGAAGATGGACATTAAGGAGGACACCTGTTGTAATGAGCACTGGATGTTATATGTTAGTGATGAATCACTAAATTCTACTCCTGATACCAACACTACACTATATTTTAACTATCTTGAATTTAAATTAAGTAAATAATATATAAACAAACAAACAAATAATTAATTCATTACCATGGGTATATCATAAGGGAGGACCCTGTCCTGCAGATAAGGATTGAATAATTCTGAAATTTTATAATCTACCTATAGAACAAATGAGATTTTAAAAAAAGAATTCTTCTAAATCTACTCTGCTTGTGTTCTATCAGTCGAACAACAAAGCCTGGATGATGGCACATCTGCTTATCACATAGTTTACTAAATATTTTAAGTCCACTCTTGAGACCTACCACTCAGAAGAAAGATTCCTTTCAAAATGCTACTGCTTATCAACAATGTAGCTGGTCACCCAAGAATTCTGGTGGAGATGTACCAGATGTACCATTAATTAATGAAATTAATATTGTTTTCATGCCTTCTGAATACAACATCCGCTTATGTGCACTGGGAAACCAAAAACATGCATTTGACTCGCTTTATTGAGGAGTTTGATTTCTTGCAGTGGTCTGGTACTGAGCTTGAAATGTCTCTGAGGTAGGTTTGTACGTATCATAACCAGGATATTGATACTAATACAGCCTAAAGATCTTCAGATTTCCCAGTTTTACTTGCACTCACTCATTGACATCCGTATGTCTGTGAAGCCTTAAACAATTTTAACATTTGTGCCAGATGGAGTATCCACCATCACCGTCAAGACACAGAATAGCTCCCTCACTGCAATAATCCCTCAAGCCACCCTGTATAAACACATCCACCTCACTCCCCACCCCTCCAACCCTATCCTGACCTTTGAAAATGACAAATCTGTTCTCTTTTTTTTTTTCACTTCAAGAATGTTACATAAATGGAATCATCCAGTACATTACCTTGGGGGATTGTCTTTTTCATTAATCATAATTCTCTAGAGAGTTGCCACTAACATCAATAGTTTCTTTTTATTGTTGACTAGTATTCCATAGCATAGATGTACCACAGTGAAACCATTCATCTTTTGAAGGACATCTGGCTGTTTACAGTTTGGGGCTACTACAAATCAAAATTCTACTAACTTTCATGTCTTGTGTGAACATAAGTTTTCATTCCTCTGGGATAAATCCCAGGAATGCAATTGCTAAGTCATAAGTAATTGCATGTTTAGTTTTGTAAGAAACTGCCAAGTTGTGTTCCAGAGTGGCTGTATCATTTTACTCAAGCAATTTTAAAAAGAAAGATATGATTTTATATTTTCTGGGCTCTTCCTTATCTCAGAAGATCTCTCTGTTGCCTTCACACATATGATAAATTGGCTGGGAAAATATACTTGTTTCACAATAACTTTTCCTTAAAGTTCTGTAGAATTTGCTCCAACATCTTCTAATAATCTATGTTTCAGAGAAATCTGTGCTAGCTCAATTTTTGTTTCTTTGCAAGCAGCCAGTTTGTCCTGTTTATTTACTTTATATGATGCTTTCTTTTTCTTTGCTTTTAAAAAAACCCACAAGGTATATAAAAACGGTCTTTTTTCAATGATATTCCCTTCCTATGTATTTTCTAGATCTATTTTTAGACCTTTGGTTTAGGTTCTCAATTGTTGTGGATCACTGAGTGTGCTGTTCCCATTTTGTCTACACCGCCATCATTTCTCCTACTCATCCTTTCAGTTGGTGGTCCAAGAGAGCATCTCAGGCTCTTCTCATAGGACAATGGTTCACTTCTACACAGTGTCCATCTAGCTTTTGAGCACCTCCCACAGGATTTAAATTCTGCGATTTGGATTCTATTTCAAACCTTCCATATCACATATATTTTCTCTTCATATTGTTCCGGTTTCTTAACTTCAGAGAATCCTCACATTAGATCTCTCTATACCTGCTTCAAGGGGTGATAACTTCTTATCTTCAGTTGAAGTTACTGAGAATGCTTTTTTTTCCCCCTGCATCTTATAATAAGTCATTTTCATAGACATGTTTTCCCCCTGAATTTGAAGAATTGTTTCTTTCCTTTATGCTGCCTTATTTAAATGTTCCTTGTAATTGAAGTAAAATTCACATAACCCGAAATTCACCATTTTAACTAAAGTATACAATCCAGGGGGTTTTTAGTACTTTCATGGTGTTGCACAACCATCCCCCGTCTAGTTCCAGCACATTTTCAACACCTTGAAAGGAAACCCCACACCTATGAAGTAATCACGTCCCACTCCCCTCCACCCCTAAGTCTCCGGACACCTCTAATCTATCTTCTGTCTCCACGGATTTACTTCCTCTGGATATATCCCATAAAGAGCATCATGCAATATGTGGCTTTTTGTGGCTGAATTCTTTCATGTAGCAAAATGTTTTGCAGTGTTTGCTAATGTTAAATTTTCTGTTTTGGTCATTATTCTCACCTACACAGACTAAACTGGCCACCATATTTGCCAAGAGATAGCGTGGCTGAGTTGCCGCCGTGATATTTGCGTAGTGGTTGGATAAGCCCCTTCTCCACTCCTTAGCAGGAGAGCTCGAAGATGTGTCAAGATCTTATCCCAGTTCCCTAGGTCTGCTGGCATTCATCTAGTGTTTCTGCCGGGATCACACAGAATCATCTCTCCCCTCCACTGGCTAATTGAAAAGCCTGAATTATTTTTAGAAAACTAGTTTCTGTTTAATACAGAATTATTTAATAATTCTGTTTAATACAGACAGTTTAAATAAATATTTAATAATTAATAAATTAATAAATAATAAATTTTAATTAATTTAATTAATGATAATTAATTTTTAATAATAAATTATTAATAAATAATTAATAATAAATAAATAAATATTTAATAATTCTGTTTAATACAGACAGTTTAAATAAATGTCTGATAATAATAGCTTTGAAAATTGGATCCTTCTGGAACACTGGAGAGCAAAAAGAAATGTTTTGAAAGAACGAGAATTCTGTGTTGGAGATAGTTTACGTAATTGGAAGGCAGAATAGCACCGTACTCAAGAACTAAGGTTCAGAAATCTGGTGGTCAGAGTTGAATGCTATTCTGTCACTTATAGGAAAACCAGAAACAAGATCCATAACTGCTCCATACCTACTTAGATGGAGGGAAATAGTAATACTTATTTCACCTGCCACTCAGGGATTAAATGAGCTAACACATTTAGCACATAGACTTATGGGGAAAAAATAGACTGATGACTGTTACACATTTAGCACATAGACTTATGGGGAAAAATAGACTGATGACTGTTAAATTTTCCTTATATTTTATTAGTTTATAATTTATAATACAGTTTATATATATTATATATCATATATAATATAGTTTATATATATAATAGTTTATAATTATTAACCTTAAGCATGCATTCTCAATCAAATCATTAGACAAATTATCATCCGAGTCCCATATTTTCCATCAATTCATGATTTTTTCAGATTTCTTGTACTTTCTGTGTTCAATATACAAAAGAAGAGGGTAGTAACTCAGCTTTTCTGATTTTAACTTCTAATCACAAATTTTGGTCCTGGTCTTCCTTTCTCCACTCCCGGAAATATCCTTATCCAATAGCATCTTCGTTTTTTGGCAGCTCATATTAAGCATGCTACACTTTCAACTATGATACCACTATGCTCGGTAGAGGTGATTCAGGCAAATGTGTCCTCAGTCGGGGGCCCTCTCTGCCTGGTCCAACTATGCCCACCTTCCTAGAGCAGACTGAGCAATTATCTCACCCTTTAGAGTGTTGAGGGGCTGGATCCCTAGGATGCAGCCAAGAGGAAGGACACCTCTTCTAAAGAATCTGTTCCTAAAGTCTCTTCCAGGTCTACCTTTCCAGGAATCAAAGTGAATTTTTTATTCTTCTTGTATTCTTTTTAGCCAGAACTCTCCACTTCTATCATTGCAGGAAAGGACATACAGCAGACTATTATTTATTCCTCAGTTTTGACACAGTCCTATTTGGGCAAGGACCTGAGCATATATTTTTGTAAAGGAAGATTATTTTCCAGGAGAAAAGTTGACAGTACTTGGAAACCTAAGGGCTTCTAAAAAGCTCTATGTCTGGGGAAGCACAGCAGGGAAGACAGATTCAGGGAGAAGCCACGTTGCAGAGAATCGGAGATGAAAAGGTCACAGAGGCCTTTGGGTTTTGCACATTAGGAAGGAGCCACTTACCTACCTCACTAGATAAAAGACTTCCAATGCCTTCAAGAAAAGTGGCTGGGAAGGGATGTTTCTACCTATCTGAGGCTTTTAGAGCTAAAAATAGCAAAGATTTTTTAAATGTTGTATGTGTGAGACAAGTACTGTACAGTAATATCAAACTGGCCAAGGATCGTATCCCATTTTGAGCCTAGTGGGCTGAACGTCTTGGCTCTCATTTTATAAACGGTCAAGGCTTTGAGCCGTGTGTGCCTTAATTACTCTCTCTATCAAAGTATCTAATTCAGAAAATCATACAGATGATTAAATAATGCAGTTACCCCTCACTCCCAAAGAATGTAGCCATTCAGAATCCATATAAGAGAAAGATCACTGAATAGAGAGCCTTAGAATCAGAAGCAGTGTTGTTACTCACTAGGTGTTTGCTTTTCCCATATTATGTAAACTCTCCTAGTTCTGGTTTCCTCACTTCCTGGTACATAGGCCAGCATCAGTGAGTATTAGTCAATGGTGGGAAGAAGGAAGGAAGGAAGGAAGGAAGGAAGATAGATTAGCTCTGCCTACCTATTAGGATTTTGGCAAGGACTACCTGAGATAAAAATGGGTCAACAAACTGAAGGGTATCATAAAAATGTAAAGTATTGTCATTATTTAAATAAATAATAATAGTAATCTAGAACTGATAAAGCATGTAAGCAAAGTCCTTTTTTCTACAAAACCAAAATACTGCCTTCAAATCCAAAACCCACAACTCTTTAAATTATGAGTTACACAAAATTCAAACACACTTAGAATATGTTTTGAAACAGAACAGTTCTTTACAAGACAGTAGATTTTTATTCTTATCAGAAAACAGTAAGTCAGAAGGCTGAGAGGCTGTAAAATTGAGGCAAGAGGGGAGGATTTCAAGCTGACTGCAAGAAAGGAGACTGCGAAAAAAAAAAAACTATTAAATCTTCTGGATTTGAGGGGAAGATTATGATTATGTAATCTAGGTGCAAGTATCCGACTCTTAGCCCTATGGGTATCATTTTATTACAGCATTTTGCAACAACTGATTTTAATAATAATGATGAAGACAACTTAATTGGTATGACGATACTCTAGTTAAAAGGCAAAGAAATGATTAGTGCACATCTTTGGAACTATTTCTATTAAAAATGCTTCTTTAAAATGTTGGTCCTTTACAAAACAGCTCTCAACACGTGGGGGGAGAATGTTGCATCATTCTAGATCTCATTCCCCAGAAGTTAGGTTTTCTCTGCCTTACAGGTTGGTAATAAGTGAACCTACTAACCCCAAACAAAACCTTTGTCTTCCCCCCTCAACCCAGGACATTTCTGCTCAAGAGCTCCTGAAGTGTAGTCCTTAAAGGCCCTGCTAACATGTTCCAAAGTCTCTGTGTGAATTCTGATGGGCAGGTAACTCGTAATTCCACAGATCCTTACTACTTGGAATATTGTAGTTAAAACTTACTAATTGAGATGTTAAAGATCATTAACCTCAGTGTTCATAGATGGAAATTAGTGATTTCTTTGAGTTTACTGAGGATTCTAAATCCGTGTTTTTCTGAATATATGTCTGTCTCTCTGACCTGCAAAGGTCCTACTGCGTGTGTACATGTAGATTTCAAAATGTTCAGTTTGGGGGGAAATTTCCACTTTGTTAGAAGTTCGTCAGTTCTGTTCTCTCAAGTCAGTGGCATTTCTTAATTGCTGCTGTGTTTGCTTTTTTAAATATAAATTACTCTTTAACCTCTGTTATTATTTCATTGTGTTGTGGGTTGCTCGGTTAGTCCAACCGTGTGGTGAGACATAGTTGCGTCAACAATATTTCTGACATAAAATGTCCAATTACTAGGCTTTATCACATGCATGTGTTATATTTCAAACATGACTCATTCTCTATTACTAAAACATATAGAAAAATCCTCCTCCCTTTTGTTTTGCACAACGCCTTTGCATTTGTGCTGTTTATACTATTAAAGGTAACCTTAATGAAATTACTGGGCCATTTTTTAAGTTAATAGAGCATAATTTCATAATATAAAACTGTGATAGAAGCTAATAATGTCTCCTATAAAGTAAATAATAAGCAACTTGACTGGCGTAGTTTATCCCTCTCTGATTCTTTGTTATCCCAAAATTATTTTCTACTAAAATCCAATGGGAGGTAATGCAGTTGAGGCGGGGGAGTCCTCTAAACTGCAAACACCATACTCTCCAGCATGCCTCATTCTATACAGATTCCAGGTAACTCAAGTCGTGACACACACGGAAACCCAGCCAAATTATCGTTACCCAAGAGCTTCATGAACAAGCTATCAACAGACATGGGTAGCTCTGTTGTACAAACAGAATCCCCTGACTGTCCTGGCTGGTAAGCCAAACCAGCAGAGGAGAATTTACTTCTGGATCATTCATATCAGCCCAAGGTTCTCCCCTGACCAAGGAAATGTAGGAATTTACATTCCCCAGAATGCATGGCGGTCCCCACCTCTCACCTCTCGCTCTCTGTGGAGACCTATTCTAACTGCTCCTCTCTCCCTTCCAGAACCAGGGCAGGCCCCCCCACTCTCCCTCAGCAACAAGGCCCACTTTCAGCCTTGGTTCTGTCCCTCAGCCTTGCCTCTCTTTCTGGATCTTATAAACAAACCAAAACACTCTTCTCTTTCATTCATGACCTTACCTGCGGCATCTATGCTGCTTTGAAGATTTTCCCTGGATAGTCCACTTAGGGGGTGTTCAAAATCACTTTTCATACCTGTTTCCACGTCTGTGCTGTGGGCTGAGCTTCCAGTGCTTTCCCAGGCTGCACTGTGTACAACGTCATCTCCCTGGCTACAGGGTCCAGCTGCCCTCTGTTCCCTTTCAGAGTCAGGAGGTGAGTTAGAAACTCGGGACAGAGAAGGGCAACCATCCAGTAAAGTGATGACCACTTTGCTTTCTGGCTAGGACAGATCCTGGCTCTGAGTCACAGAGTGGGGAAGCAGGAGGAGAATGGATGTCTTCTCTCCTTTCTTCTTTCAATGTCACAAGCAGGGATGGTCTGAACAAGGGGAAGGGGGGTGAGCGATCGACTCTCATGCTCAAATCCATCTCTGCTGGTCTTAGAATTTTAAAAGTTCTCAAAGATTCTGCAGACGCCTTTCTTTTTTGAGAAATATTTGTGTACTTCCGCACCATCTGGGGATTTTTGGTGATATGTTAGAAAAGGTCAGACACCATCACTTTTTTCCAAAGTATATTGAACAAAGTATTTAAATTGAAAGCAGGAGCAGTCAGTTTAAAAAGGCATTTGGAGTGTCTTCATCCACAGTCTTATTATAATGACTAGAAAAAAAATTAAAGCATCTCTGAAAACCAAAGATCACAAGCAAAATTTTGAAAAATGCTTGGCAGTATTGCCAAAATTACTACCAAGCATATTTAGTTGTATTGAGAAACAGAACAGATTTCTACATGCTTTACCCTTTGAAATATAAGATCACCTTTCACAAAATAGGTAGGAAGAAGCTTCAAACTTCCCCCACAATCTACTCCTAGCTGGGACATCCATGGTCTGCAAATGATGGAAAAAAGAAAGAAAAAACCCATAGGGCCATCACTGCAAAGACACGGATTGATAATGTAAATATTTTTGCTTGCCAAATCCCTTCAGCAGTACCCCCATCAGCATTCTTTCTCTACATTTGTCCAGAGGTTCTGACTCATGGGGGGAAAGGCGTGTTTCATGGGCAGAGAGTCCTTTCTGTTTGAAAGAGGCACTGTTTCCGTTGGCTCTGGTACCAAGCGAGAGGGCCACCCAGTCCTGCAAGTGATTCTTGGATAATGTGAATGACGGTCATCTACAAAAACCTATCCTGTTCAATAGACTCTTCTCTTCTCTGTCCTATGCCCAAGCCGGAAACAAAAGAACATATATCTTATCAACAGGTAGGTATTTCCTTTTACATCCAACACGACAGGTAAAGCAGGATGGGAAGAGCCCTGGGAGTGTGAGCCCTGGACTGAGCACTTTCTATGTTTGTATCTATTGAAGGAGCTTCTGTTCACATAAAATATCAAGGTTTCCTCACTTCTGAGAAAACTGGGCAAGGAACAGGTGAATACTCAGCTTGAATCCGGAAGAATAAAAGGCTTATTTGAAGGGAACAGAGTGCATCAGTGGCCCCTCCTGCTTTCCAGCTGGGAGAAGTCTTCATAGCCTCAGCCCAAGTGCACGGAATTGAGGCTCTGGGTGGGTCTCGAGTTATTAGACAGAGAGTAGAGAAAAAACAGCTGCACAATCACATGGTATGGGGAGGGGGCAGGGAATACACACAGCACCACAGAAGGAAGAGTATTACCTGGTTTTTTTGCAGGCACAGTTCACCTCTCAAAATTATTTCTGACAGGAGACACGAGAACATTTCAAAAAAGAGCTTCCTGGTTTTCTCAAAAGGCAGGCCTGCATAGCTCCTGGAACCAGGAGAATAGGTTCATCTGGAGAGATAAAAGACAAAGAGGAGGGGCAAAAGCCACCACCTGAGAAGGAGGCTGAGGGGTAAACTCAAAGCAAAGCAAGGCTAATTTTGAAAAAGTACAGCAATGCAAATTAAAATACTCACAGCAGGCTTAAGGGTAACTTTCATTTTATTATTCATGGTCTTCTGCATTACCTAGGTTTTGTAAAGTGGCTATTGTTTCATAAACAGGAAAACTAAAGGTAATTAATAATGCTACTGTGTTTTAATTATAAAAGCAATATAATAATGGAATAGAAAAAACTCAACCAACCATCCGTTGTCACTATGGGAATTCTCTACTTTATTTCCTCCCTACTTCTATTGTATATGTTTTAATCATGCTATAAAAAAAAATGGGGGGTTTTCTGTTTTTAATTTATGCTATTTAGGCATTCTATTCTGTTCATTCTATTTTGTTGCATAATCTTCACGTGTTCATTTAATGGCTGTAAAACATTCCACCAAAACAACTATTCAGTAAAATCCTTCATGCATCTCTTACTGATGGACGTTGAAATGACTTCCAAAGCTTTAAACTGTAACTGATTGTAAAATAAACACCTTTGTATATGTAATCTTTTCATTCTTTTAGATTCATTACTTAGATTCTCTGAGCAATTATGTTTAGTGAATCCAAACAACAACACTTCTGAATTGGGTATTATTATTATCTTCATTTTCAGAAGTGGTAGCTCAGCTCGAGAGAAGGGAAGCACGTTCCTGGAGTTGCACGGTTGATGTGGTGGAACCATGCTCCCACAAGGCAGGCTGGAGGATCAGTTCACGCTGCCACCTCACTTTCCAAACCTGGTCCTTTGCAGATTACCATTCCTAATTGCCATGCCTAACTGTTCCCATTTTATTCCACCCTCACCAGCAATTGGCTATCTGTGTTACTTTTTTGATGACTTAATGAGCAAGGCAGGGGTGAGGAGCTAATACCTTTTGTCTGAATCTTTTTTTTAATATTTTTTTAATTTATATGACAGAGAGAAAGAGAGATCACAAGTAGGCAGAGAGGCAGGCAGAGGGAGAGGGGGAAGCAGGCTCCCCGCTGAGCAGAGACCCCCGATTCGGGGCTAGAGCCCAGGACCCTGAGATCATGACCTGAGTCGAAGGCAGAGGCTTTAACCCACTGAGCCACCCAGACGCCCCACTTTTGTCTGAATCTTAACAAGCTACACCATGGCACTGTCTTCCTTGTTGATTATTTAGATCACTAACAGGACTGTCTAAATGCATAGCAATGCCTCCACATTTTGGGTAACTATATCATTCTTACTCATATTATCTTACTCATATTACTCATATTACAGGTTCACATAAGCTACATCAACTCAAAACAAACATGAAAGCAGAATCAAAAACAAAAAGCTGAAAATACTTAAATTAAAATTGTTGCAAGAATAAAATTAATGCATTGAAAGTAATCTATACGGTGAGTGGATGCAATGTTGTAGACAGAAGGTATTGGACTAAATAATTTCTTCAAAAGGTTGCAGAAAAGAAATCCTGTGGATTCCCTGAACAGAGGTTTTGGCCGGAAAGCCATGACTGAACACTATAGATTTCTACATAGCAAATATCATAATAGCCTTTGTGCCTCTCACATTCCCTTATATATATACAAGTTGTCTATGTACTCAGGTGGAAAGGAGAGACAATATGTAAGCAATTATTAAAATGAATTCTAAGGGAAGAAAAAATAAAATACCCACCTATACTGACATAACATGAAGATCACAAAATACATATTTCACCCCACAGTGCTTGTCAATTCCTAATTATAAAATACCATAGCCATCAGGTGTCTACTTTATGTTTGCCATAAGAGTGAGAGCCCTTTACATTCTGGTTTGGGGCCACTTCTCGAAGTCCATCCCATTCTTTCTACAACTGCCTTCTTACTTCCTCACCCATGAAAATGCTCCAATGCAAAACTTCAGTGGAACAGGGTTAGAAGATGGGGCCAGGGTGCATGCACATAAGGCTCTGATGGGGGTGGGCTAAGCAAAAGCAGAGCCCCCATCCCCACCCCACTGGCATAAGACCTCATCTGTGAGCCACAGACCAAGCAGAGGCAACGCTGCTCAGTACCCTCTGCACCTCCACATCCATATTTAGGATGGCTGGGCTCCACCTCCCGAAGCCCTCTGACTGCCTTGACACTTCCATACTGTGGGCCCTTCACCTTGACCCAATTTTTGCTTTTCAGCTAATTCCCTGGACATAATGCTCGGGTCTTCCCATGCTCCCGGGCCCACCCCTCACCCCTTTCTTTCACGAAACAGCCATATCTACCTAGCTTTGCCCAATCCCACACAGGGTCCCAGCTCAAAGAAGAAAATATTCAATCTAAAACCAGCCCTTGATCTCCGACTTTCTCAGAATGAAAGGTCTAAAAACCAGAATCTTGTGGATGGTAAGTCTTGGGCGGAATAAGTAAGACTAAATAGTTAGAAAAGATCAGAAGCCTAGAGGCCAATGAAGAACCTAAAAAGGTTGGAGAGCTCTTTACCAAAGTTTACTAGACACCTATATGTTTGAGCTCTAGAACGAACACAGTAGGCATTGCAAAAATGCAGGAGGCAAATGACCAATAAGAATATGACAAAATTCTCAACATTACATCACTAGGGAAATAAGAATAAAAACTATAATGAGACATCATTTCACAGCCTTTGAGATGGCTACTATTAAAAAATAAAAATAGGGGGCATCTGGGTGGCTCAGTTGATTAACCTTTGCCTTTGGTTCAAGGTCTTCTTTATCCCAGGGTCCTGGGATTGAGCCCCACATCAGGCTCTCTTGTCAGCGGGATGTTTACTTCTCCCTCTATTTCTGCTTTCTCTCCCTCTCCTTCTACGTCCCACTCTCCCTACTCTCATTCTCTCTCTCTCTCTGTCAATTAAACAAATAAAATCTTCCAAAAAATAAAATAAAATAAATTTAAAATAAATTTAAAAAACTAACCAACAAACAAAAAACCCTCCAGAAAATAACAAGTGTTGGCAAGGATGTGAAGAATTTGAACCCTTATGCACAGTTGGTGAGAATGTAAAAGGCTGCAGCTGCTGTGGAACCAGGATAGAAGAGCAGGTCCTCAGGTAATTAAAAGCATAATTATCATAGGATCCAGCCATTCTACTGTGGGTATACTATCCAAAAGAATTGGAAGCATGGTCTTGAAGAGATACTTATACTAGGCGGAAACAATTTGAGTCCATCAGTGGATGGATGAATAAAGAAAAATGTGGCAAACACATGTGCATGCATGCACATGCACGCACACACACACACACACACACACACACCAGAATACTATTCAGCCTTAAAAGAGGAGGGGATTCTGACACATACTACAACATAGAGAAATGCCAAGGACATTATGCTCAGTGAAATAAACCAGTCACAAAAAGATAACAACTGTGAGTCCATTTATAGAAGGTACTTAGAGAAGTCAACATCACAAAGACAGGAAATTGGTTGTGGGGGACCTGGGGAAGGGAGAACGGAGAGTCATTGCTTAATGGGCGGTGTTTCAGTTTTGTAAGATGAAAGAGTCTTCCAAGATTGGTTACACAACAATATGAATGTGCATGATACTGCTGAACTGTATACTTAAAACTGATTAAGATGGTAATAAATGAGATGAACAATAACATATATTGCATATGTGCTGTGTTCCAGGCTCTATTTTAAATGCCATGGCAAGAAAGCATCTTGAAATACAAAGGTCTGTGCTTTGCTTTTCTTCTCGTCCTCGTACAGCTCCCATAGAACCTGAAGGAGAAGGGGGACAGTTGAAAAACAGAGAGAAAGAAATAGTCAGTGTTCAGTTGTTTAGCTTCCAAAATAAGCTCTTGATCCCAGATCAGAAACAATACTTTTGAGAGCCAAAGTTTTTGATATGCAAGAGGAAGGCTTTTAAGAGAAGAAAAGGCTATTAAGAAGCAAAAAGAGAAGGCCTTGGAGAAAGGAGGGCAGAGCATTTGTGCCAGAAGAAGGATTGAAAAGAGGATGGAGGAAGACCAGACTCCCACGCTCCACCCCCATAGAGGACAGAGTAGATGCAGTTCAACCTTTCTTGAAGACTGGAACATTCCAGCACGAGAGTAGAAGGAGGCCTGGAAGGGGACCAGCTGTGCAGGGCACCCAAGGCCCAAGACCATCCAAGTCCAGCACCAGTGAGGCTGGAGGACTGTGAGAGCCAGGCCCTGCCAGCAGCTGGCTGTAGGATGACCCCATGTGACCTGCACATCTGTGGCAGGGCCATGTGTGAGCCCAATCCACCTGCCTCACTTTCTCAGCCCCTTTCCTGCAGGTTCTACAGTGCAGGTCTTGAAAGGGTGCTCTACTCGTTTATTAGCAGCAGACTTTGGGCAGGTTACTTAACCAGTGGGTCTTAGAAAGCAGAGCTGGTTCTTGTGCATGTGACATACAGAGGATTGTTTTAGGACAAAATCTATAGGAAGTGAAGGAAGTGTGGAGGAAGGAAGAAAGAGAGGTTCAGGGAAGAGGGGCAATCGGGGGTGCCGCTGAACTGCAGCCTTCAGAGACTTCATCTCTTACCTGAGAGGAATTCCACAGTATGCGATAAAGGAATCAGCAGTGAGGCAGGACTTAGTGAAAGACAAAATAGCTCAGAATTTACCAGAATGAAAGATAAGAGTCTTCCCAGGAAGTATGCATTGTGTGTCAAGAATATCTACAATGAAACTGATGAACGCAATTAGTGAAAATGCATTAAATAACACCAAAGATAAAAAGAAAATATTAAAATCTAACAGAGAGAAGAGACCAATTACCCATTAAAAAAGTAGCACTTATAGAGATAGCAGTTTTCTTACAAGCACCAACTGAGCCAAAAGTCTAGGAAGTAATGTCTTTAAAGTGCTAAGAAGGAGGAGGAGAAAGAGAAAGAGGATGAAGGGAAGAGGGAAAAAGGAAGAAAGGAGAGGGGGAGGAAGGGGGCAGGGAGTGGTGAAAGGAGGAAGGAGGGGAAGGGGGAGAACTGGAAAGAGGGGGAGGGAAGGGGGAGGGAGAGAATGAGGAGTGAGGGAGAAGGAGGACTGAAGGGAAAGAGAGAGGGAAGAAGGAGGACTGGGAAAGGGAACGGGGAGAAGAAGTACTTGGAGGAGAAGAAAGAGGACTAGAGAAGGGGGGGAGGGACGAAGGGAGAGGAAGAAGGACTGGGAGGGAGAGAAGGGGGAAGGGAGAGAAGGAAGGAGAAGAAGAGGAAGGGGTAGGAGGAGGAGGGGGAGAAAAAGGATGGAGGAGGAGAGGAGGAGAAGAGGGAGGGGGAGAAAGGGGGCAAAAGAAGGAAGAGAAAGGTTGGGAGGGGGAGAAAGGGAAGGGGAGAAGAGGGGAGAAGAGAAAGGTGAAAAAGGAGTATAGGAAGGGGGGAAATGGGGTGGGAGAAAAGGGGGGAAGGCAAAGGAGAAAGAGGACTGGAAGAGGGGAGGAGGAGATGCAAAAATGGGAGGGAAAGAAGAACTAGGAGGGAGAGAAGAAGGGGAGAGCAGTGGGAGGGGGACAAAGAGTGGGGAGAAGAGGGAGGGGAGAAGGGGAAGGAAGAGAGGGAGGAGGGAGAGAGAAAAGGGGAGAAGAACCTATTCACCTAGATTTCTACATTTCACTAAATGTTTATCGCAGGAGTGAGAATGAAATAAAGTCATTTTCAGTCATTCAAAAACTAAAAAACAGAATATTACCAATGGACTCTCCCTAAAAGAAATACCAAAGGATGATTTTTAGCAAAAATAAAAATCAACTGCAAGGACAGAATGTGATGCAAGAAGCAATCATAGGCAAAACTAATGGGAAAATAAAGCTGTGAGTTAATTAATTATTCACCAAAAGTATAACAAAAATAGGACTAAGACTCAATTTTAGACTATCCAAAGGTAGACCAGCAGGAAGAACTTGAAAAAGTATTTGACTAAGCTAAAATATTTGGTTCTCGTCAGGGGAAAACCACATATACTGACTTATCTCCTATTTCATGAGAACATAAAGTGATAAAAACTGAAAGATAACTACTGAAAGTAGAAATACCAGTAACAGCTCAGGTATTAGCAGGATGAGAAAAGTGAGCACATTTCATTGGCCCCAAAATTAGAGAAGAATAGAAGCAAGGGGGGAAACCATGAATGAAAGGCATAAAATAAGAGGGCAGAAATAAGCCTGGATTTATCAATAATCATAATGAGCATAAATGAACTAAACTCATTCATCAAATGATACTACTTGGTTGGATTGGAAAAACAAGGCACAGATATATGTTTTTGTGCTACATAAACACACTAAAAATAAATGAGCAAGAATCTAAGTATCTGTACTGGCATTAGACAAAATTAAGGTGAGAAACTCTAAGACAGTGACATGCTACAAAATTCTCCAAAGAGGACCAATCATCGTGAATCTGAATGCACCGAAAAACAGTTTCCAAAAAAAAAAAAAAAAAACAGTTTCCCAGCATGTGAAAAACTGTGTATCTTTGTTCCTTTGACTTTTCAGAGAATCATAAAGATCTTGGCGGCTTTTTAAATTCCTGTCACTATATATGGCAGATGCTACAAAATTTCCAGTTGGGTTAGATCAGGGTGATTTTGTCTCATGTATCAGGATATTTTTATGTTGTAATCACACAACAGCAATGAAAGAAAAATAATGGAATAAAGGTTAGCTCACTTAACTAGAAATCTGGAGACGAAAATTTCTAGAATTGATTAATCCAGCAACTCCATGACACCAGGGTTCCTGGTCAGTTACATTCTGATTGCCTTGGCTTTCTCCTCATGGTTCCAAGTATTGCAAAAGCTTCCAGAACTACTTCTTTACTCATGGATGTCCATAAATGGAAAGAAAGCAGGAAGGGCCATGTCTCATAAACCTATTAGCAGACTTCTCAATATGTCCACTGGCCAGCCAGTAGTCCCATGACTATTCCCAAACCCATTCGCTGACAAAGGGCAAAGGGCTCATAAATGGCATTTGTGGTTCAAACCCAGAGTGGGAGAGGGGGACCATAGATACCCCCAACAAAACCCTTTCTTTTGGCAAGGAAGCAGGGTGGTAACTTTTGTAAAGGCACCTAAAAGTGTCTACTAGCCCCTGAAGAAAGTATTGTTACTGAAGGCTTGTCCTTTGTTTGGTTCCTGCTGCCCTAAGGCAACAAATCTGCATCTCACAGCCTCCTATTCATTTTTCCATTCTCCTTAACATTCTAAATCTACTAAGCAGAAAGATAAATACACCTGGAATATACAGCATGAATAAGTGAAAAGTTATGCTAGGAATGATTCTTCAGAATTCTTAGGAAGTGGATCAAGCAAGCAAGTGGTATTTGGGCAGATAAATAAGGACTCCTGCCCATGTCTAAGTTTGTTTAAAGTAATTCATACACATGATACATTGGCATTATTTATAAGTCATGCCTTAAAGTAACTCTTAAACACCCAGAATCACTGAGATTCTGCCTCAGAAATATGTGACTCACCCAGTGTCCAGTTAGCAAATAAAGATTGTACCTCAAAACGCCAGAATCAATCCAGATTACAAGTCACTTCACTCATCCTTGGTCAAAAATCCTTTCCTTGCTCCTCATTATCTCAGACACACAGTCCAAATCTCTCAGCAGGGCACATATGACTGGACTTTGTCTTTTCCTCTAGTCTGTGGTTTGCTCACTGAACAGTAACACCTTAAGGACAATATGAAATATGCAGTGCACCTGAGTGAATATTTACTTGTTTGTTTCTTGTCTAACTACCCCCACCCATAAAGCTTCATGATGTTAGGACTTTGGCTACTCCTGAATCTCCAGTGCTTAGAAGACTGGCCTGGTGTGGAGCAAGCAGGCAGTCAATCCTTGAGACTGGATGAGTGGATGATGGGTGGTAGCCATCTTGGAAGCCCGGGAGTTAGCTCACTTACCAGACTGAAAACAATGTGTAACAACACCAACTGCCCAGGTCCTCAGGCCAAAAAACCAGGATTGCTCCTTTTCTCCACTCTGTCCTCTGCCTGTACCCTTTCCATCAAGAAGTCCTCTTGTCTCTACCTACAGAATGCATCCCTAATCTCTTCTTTGTCTCCATTTTTCACTTCCATTTCACTCCAGTGCAAGCCAACAGTCTTTTATCAGGATGTCCTTCTTGCTCTACCAACTCTCATTCTTGTCCAATCTCCCATTCTCCACATTCTATTTTTTAAACTTCTAAAAATATAATCAAACACACATTACTGGTTTTTCAAATTATGTAATAGAGGGAGTAAACATTCTCACTGCCTTGTTTATCAAAACTTTATCCACTACAGGTAATCAGTAAGTGCATGCTCTTCCTAATATGGTTCATTTATACATTTGTATATGCTTATACACACACACATGTCATGCACATATGCTTTTTAAAAATATTATGTCCTTCATGCATGGACATACCATGGACATCTTTCCACTGTTATCTTGACAGTGAATGAATAAAATAATGAATAGTTTCATACATTACTTTTGTTTAAATGAAGCACAGTATGTGCAAGGAGCAGTGGGAATTTCCACAGATATGTGAAACATCTGTGGAAACACAACTTAATTCTGCTGGTGGGATTATTTGCAGAAAACATGAAATAGTGGGCAGGTGCTCACCGTATATGTCATAGCCCACACTTTAGAAATTATCATACTCTCTAGAGATTGATAGCCCATGTAATTCAGGACATAATCGAAATCTACAATTTTGCTCCTTATTTCAATACCTATAATGTTTTTCCTGATAAATATTTTTGTTTAGAAGATACAGGGCCTTTGGGGCCAGCAGTTTCTCATGATAAATATCCAAGTTATTTTGTTTACATACAGAGAGAAAGCATCGTCCCGAAAAGCTGTGATAGCCCAGGTGTATGATGCTATCCACACTAAGTCATTTTGCCTGACTATGGAACAAAATGATGAGGAAAAGATATGGACCTAACAGACTATTTAATTAAAGATTAAATTCTTGTTAATTGAATCCAAGCTACTTTTAGTCAAAAGCCCAGGGGAAGCACCATATAGGTTACTGATTTAGATCCTAAATACTTTCCTTCATCAGAAAATCCAGATTGGAGAAAAAGGTAGGACCATCTATATTTTCTCAAAAAGGCGTCATCCCAAACCTTAACCACTTGCATGATGGGCCACAAATAGTTTTCTATCCTATAGAAATCCCTACAAATGCAGATAGCATGGTTTTACTAGTAAATTTTAAAAATTTTTAAATTTTAAAAAACCTAACAATATATTGTGAGCTTACTATGTGTCAGGCACTATACCAGTGCTTTCCAGAAGTTACAACATTTGGTCTTAACAAGAATAAATTACAACTGCTATCATCTTTGTTCTACAGATTATAAAACTGAGTGAAGATTAGAGCTCGAGTCTAATCAGAACTAGCCACATTCTTAACCACTTCCCTATAAAATACCACAAAAAGCATGAAGTTATGGTTCTAAGCCCTAAAGATAATGCTACCATTTGTTTATGAAGTAAAGTACCCCATTAGATGTTTATATTTGTTGAATGTCAGAGTGCAGTAGACAGGCCCATGAATTGCCTTCTTTATTCTACTCTGCAGACACAAAAAT
Organism: Nasua narica; assembly: GCA_028533885.1. Classification (NCBI taxonomy): domain Eukaryota; kingdom Metazoa; phylum Chordata; class Mammalia; order Carnivora; family Procyonidae; genus Nasua; species Nasua narica. The sequence goes on from CM052806.1 coordinate 7,944,332, forward strand.
AGTAGCATTTATTTATAAGAATAACATCACAATAGTCAAAGCTTAGATTGAGTTGAAAATTTGAGACCATGCTAACGACAACAAAAAGATTCTTTTAGTTAAGCTTGGAACAAGATGATAGACAAGTTGAGAATAATCTGACTGCTTGGAGAAGCTGCGATATTAACAGACGACCAAGTTGGTGGATATCTCCTACTGGCCCAGATCTCCAGCCCAGAGATGTAGAGCATAAAAGAGTAAACAACAAACCAGTTCATATATGCTTAGCTGCATTGTGAACAATAATACAGACTAAAACAACAAGCACAATATTCATGCACCAAACAGGAAGAAGAGTTATGGCGACATCTTGATCATAAGAAGGAAAACAAAGAAGGCATTCTCAAAAAATTAAAAATAGAATTACTATATGAACCAGTAATTCCACTACTGGGTATTAAAAAGAAAAAAAAGCACTAATTTGAAAAGATATATGTACCCCCGTGTTGACTGCAGCATTATTTACAATAGCCAAGATGTGGAAGCAACCCAAGTGACCAACAGTAGATAGATGAATAAAGAAGATATGGCATATATATACACAATGGAATATTAGCCATAAAAAAGACCGAAATCTTACCATTTCCAACCACATGGATGGATCTATAGGGTATAATGCTAAATGAAATAAGTCAGAGAAAGATAAATATAAGATTTCACTCACATGAGGAATTTAAGAAACAAAACAAATGAACAAACAAACAAAAAAAGAGACAAATAAAAAGCAAGACTCTTAAATACAGAGAACAAGCTGGTGGTTGCCAGATGGTAGGTGGGTAGGATGAATAGATAAAGGAGACTAAGAGTATACTTATCATGATGAGCACTCTGAGTAATGTATAGAATTGTTCAATCATTACATTGTGCACTTGAAACTAATGTAACACTATATGTTCATTATACTTCAATAAAGATAGGTAGATAAAAATAAGAAGGTATTCTAATATAGTTTGAAGGTAATACAAATAATTCGTGAAAGACAACAGATTCTGGATTCAAAAATATGAAAAGGTTTAGACATAATATATCTACACTCCTTTCATTAACACATTCAACAATAAAAAAGACAAAATTGAACTGGACCACAATATATGGAACAGAGCTAAGTACCAGCAAAAAGTTCTAAAAGTCCTAAAACTGCTGAAGTCTTACAGGTAGTATGGTATCATGTTCAGATCAATAAATAAAATAGTGGTACCTGGATATCATACCTGTTTATATTCATTCAATAATTGACTTGAGTGTGTATAATACACAGAGATATACAAGACAGACACGATCTCTGACCTTACAAATCTTGCAGTCTAGCTAGAGAGACACATATTAAAGAAATACTGATTAATTTGTTCATAACCAAGACTAAAGGAAAATCACAGGGTGCCAAAACAAAGACATCACAAGCAAACTACAGATCAATATTTCTCATGGACAGAGACACAAAACTCTTAAGCAAAACATAAACAGACCAAATCCAGCAATATGTAAAAAGAGTTATATACACCATGACCCATGTGAGTTTTATCTCAATAATATAAGGTTGGCTTAAAATCCAAAAAAGCAATAGATGTAATACACCATAATAGAATCAATGACAAAAAAATGACATAATCATTTCAGTAAATATAGATAAATCATTTGGCAAACTGAACATTCACAATAAAACAACAATGCACTAGGAATAGAAGGAAACTTCCTCAATCTGATCAAAGAATCTATGAAACACTCCTATGTAACATCACTCTAAACAGTAAAGGACCTCAAGCTTCCCTCCTAATACCAGAGGCCCGCTTTCACCACTTCTGTTCAACATTGTATTAGAGACTCAATCGCTTCTCGGCCTTTTGGCTAAGATCAAGTGTATTAGAGACTCAGCCAGTGAAGTAAGGGAAGGGAAAAAAAGGAAGAAAAGAAAAGAAATTAAAGCCAAATAGATTGAAGAAGTAATACCGCCTTTATTCATAAATGATATAATACTATAAGTAGAAAATCCCAAAACCACAAGAATTAATAAACTACTCTAACAAGATTGCAGAATGCAGGATCATGAGATCAATTTAGAAAAGTCAACTAAAATATACTATATAGTATATGTTTACAGAAACAACATTTATATTTAGTAGTAAATTTAAATTTGCTACATTTACTTATAAATACATAGAAATAGTATTTCTATTTATTAGCAAAGAAAACTCCAAAACAAAATTAATAAAATGCAATTCATTACAGTGTCAAGAAGAATAAAATATTTAGGAATAGATTTAACAAAAATATGGAAGGCTTTTACACTTAAAACTACAAAAGACTGCAGAGAAAAACTGATGGAGATCTAAATAAGTAGAGAAAGATTTCATGTTCATGGACTCAAAGACTCAAAATTAGAACGACAGTAGTTTTGGGGTGCCCTGGCTGGCTCAGTCAGTTAAGTGTCTGACACTTGGTTTCAGCTCGGGTCATGATCTCAGGGTCCTGAGATTGAGCCCCTTGTCTCTCCCTCTCCCCTTCCCCACCATTAAAAAATTAAATTTAATTAAATTTAAAACACACACCCAAAAAGATGGCAGTTTTGAATAATTGAAATCAATCCTTACTAAAATCCCCAGAGACAACTTTTTTTTTAAAGCAATTGACAAGCTGATTCTAAAATGTATATGAAAAACAAAGGACCCATAACGGCCAAAACAATTTTGGGGAAAAAAAAAGGAACAAATTTGAAAGTCATACACTAGCAAATATCAAGGCTTACTATAAAGCCACAATAATCAAGACAATATAGACGAAAGGACAGACATCCATCAGTGGAATAGACTTGAGAGTCCAAAAATAGATCTACCCATTTATGGTCACTCGGTGCTCAACAAAGGTGCCAAGACACTTCCAAAGGGAGAGGGTGGGCTTGTCAGCAATTTGTTCTGCAGTTATTGGATAGCCACATACACAAGGATGGACTTGGAAACTCGCATCACAAAATGCATAAAAATTAACCCAAACCATGCCTTAGTCAATTGAGCACCCGACTCATGGTTTCGGCTCAGGTCACAATCTCCAAGTTGTGGGATCCAACCCCACGTCCAGCTCCACACTCAGTGGGGAGTCTGCTTGGATTCTCTCCCTCTCCTTTTGCCCCTCTCTGCCTCAAATAAATAAATGAATCTTTAAAAATGCAAAAATTAAACAGGCAAAATTATAGAACTTCTAGGAGAAATTATAAGAGAAAAATCTTCAAGACCTTGGAATGCGCAAAGAGTTCTTAGGACACCAAAACATGATTCATAAAAGAAAAAACTGATAAATTGGATTTCATCAAAATGAAAAATTGTGTGCTCCAAAAGACAGAAAAAACAAGGTAAACTGCACATGAGGAGAAAATATTTGTAAATCATATCTCAAAAATGGCTTGTATCTATAGTACATAAAGAACTCATAACTCATTTAGACAAATAATTCATTTTTAAAAGTAAAATATTTTAGCAGAAATTTCCCTAAAGAAGAGACATGAATGGCTAATATACACATGAAAAGAAGTTCACAGTCACTGGTCATCAGGGAAATACAAATGAAACCACCCTGGGATATCACTCCACACTCACTACTTAAAAAAACAGCATCAGGGGCACCTGGGTGGCTCAGTGGGTTGAGGACTCTGCCTTTGGCTTGGGTCATGATCTCAGGGTCCTGGGATTGGGCCCCACAACAGGCTCTCTGCTCAGCAGGGAGCCTGCTTCCCCCTCTCTCTCTGCCTGCCTCTCTGCCTACTTGTGATCTCTCTCCTCTCTGTCAAATAAATAAATAAAATCTTAAAAAAAAAAAAAAAGACAGCATCAGGTATTGGTGGAGATATGGAGAAACTGGAATCCCCATATATTGCTGTTTACAGTATAAAATGGTACGGCTACATTGGAGAGCAGTTCATCAGTTTCTTAAAAATGAAACATAACTTACCCTATGCCCTGCAATTTCACTTCTAGAAATATACCTCGAAGAAATGAAAACACGCATCTATGTGAAGATATGTACATGAATGTTCATAGCAGCATTATTCATTGAAGCCAAAAATAGAAAACAAGTCAAATGTCCATCAAATGATCAATGGATAAGCACAATCTGGACATCCACACAACAGAATACTATTCAGCAATGAAAAAGGATAAATATGATACAACATGGGTGAACCACAAAAACATTATCTTCAGTAAATGAATACAGATATTAAGAAGTACATATTTTGTAGTTCTATTTTTCTAAGATTTTACTTATTTATTTATTTGAGAGAGTGAGAGCAAGAGAGCACAAGCAGGGACGAGAAGGAGAAGCAGCCTCCTTGTGAGCAGGGAGCCTGATGTGGGGCTTGAACCCAGGACCTCAGGAACACAAGCTGAGATGAACGTAGATGCTTAACTGACTGAGCCTACTAGGTGCCCCTATGTGATTCTATTTGGGTTTTGTTTTGTTTTGTTTGTTTGTTTAAGATTTTTATTTATCTATTTGAAAGGCAAATTTAGAAAGAAAGTAGTTTGTTCATACCTAAAGCTGGAGGGAGGAGCAAGGATGGATGGCAAAAGGCATGAGGGGTTTTTCTGAGATGAAAATATTCTAAATGGTGCAATAATGGTTGTACAACCATACTTTACTGAAAAGTATTGGATTCTTTACTTACAATGTACATACAATGCTATGGCATGCAAATTACACCTCAATAAAGTTGCTTTTAAGAATAACAAGGCTAAGGGCGCCTAGGTGGCTCAATCGGTTAAAGCCTCTGCCTTCGGCTCAGGTCATGATCTCAGGGTCCTGGGATTGAGCCCCGCATCAGGCTCTCTGCTCAGTGGGGAGCCTGCTTCTCACTCATCCTCTCTCCCTCTGCCTGCCGCTCTACCTACTTGTGCTCACTCGCTTTCTGCCTCAGTCAAATAAATAAATAAAATCTTTAACAAAAACAAAAAAAAAGAGAATAACAAGAATAACAATAACGAGGCTCTTTCATAACAATGAAAGAGCACAGCAAGATGATCAAATTTCCAGGTGATCAAATTAGACTATGAAGGACAGGGAAATGTCTTTTAAGGAAAAGGCACACATTTTTTTTTATTAACATATACTGTATTATTGTTTCAGGGGTATGGGTCTGTGAATCATCAGCCTTACACAATTCACAGCACTCACCATAGCACATACCCTCCCCAATGTCCATAACCCAGCCACCTCAACCCCCCAAGACCCTCCCCTCAGTTTGTTTTCTGAAATTAAGAGTCTCTTATTGTTTGTCTCACTCCCTGGTCCAATCTCATTTCATTTTTTCTTCCCTTCCCCTCATAACCCTTGGCCCTTTCTCTCAAATTCCTCATATCAGAGAGATCATATAATAATTGTCTTTCTCTGATTGACTTATTTCACTTAGTATAATACCCTCTAGTTCCTTCCACATTGTCGCAAATGGCAAGATTTCATTTTTTGATGGCTGCATAGTATATACACACACATACACACACACACACACACACACACACACATACCACATCTTCTTTATCCATTCATCTGTTGATGGACATCTAGGCTCTTTCCATAGTTTGGCTATTGTGAACATTGCTGCTATAAACATTCAGATGCACATGCCACTTTGGATCACTACATTTGTATCTTTAGGGTAGATACCCAGTACTATGATTGCTGGGTCACAGGGTAGCTTTATTTTCAACTTTTTGAGGAACCTCCATACTGTTTTCCAGAGTGGCTGCACAAGTTTTCATTCCCACCAACAATGTAGGAAGGTTCCCCTTTCTCCACATCCTCACCAACACCTGTCATTTCCTGACTGGTTAATTTTAACCATTCTGACCGGTGTGAGGTGGTATATCACTGTGGTTTTGATTTGCATCTCCCTGATGCTGAATGATATTGAGCACTTTTTCATTTGTCTGTTGGCCATTTCGATGTCTTCTTTGCAGAAATGCCTGTTCCTATCTTCTGCCCATTTCTTGATTGAATTATTTGTTCTTTAGGTGTTGAATTTGATAAGTTCTTTATAGATTTTAGATACTAGCCCTTTATCTGATATGTCATTTGCAAATATCTTCTCCCATTCTGTTGGTTGCTTTTTGGTTTTGTTGACTGTTTCATTTGCTGTGCAAAAGCTTTTGATCTTGAGCAAGTACCAATAGTTCATTTTTGCTCTTGCTTACCTTTCCTTTGGCAATTTTCCAGGAAGAAGTTTCTGTGGCTGAAGTTGAAGAGGTTGCTGCCTGTGCTCTCCTCAAGGATTTTGATGGTTTCCTGTCTCACATTGAGGTCTTTTATCCATTTGAGTTTATTATTCTTTGTGGTGTAAAGAAATGGTCCAGTTTCATTCTTCTGCATGTGGCTGTCCAATTTTCCCAACACCATTTGTTGAAGAGACTGTCTTTTTTCCATCAGAGATTTTTTCCTGCTTTGTCAAAGATTAGTTGACCATAGAGTTGAGGTTCCATTTCTGGGCTCTCTATTCTATTCCATTGATCTATGCATCTGTTTTTGTGCCAGTACCATACTGTCTTGATGATTACAGTTTTGTAATAGAGTTTGAAGTCTGGAATTGTGATGCCATCAACTTTGTTTTTTTTCCCCCCTACATTCTTTGGCTATTTGGGGTCTTTTCTGGTTCCATACAAATTTTAGGATTATTTGTTCCATATATTTGAAAAAAGTTGATGGTATTTTGATATGGATTGCAATAAATGTGTAGATTACTTTAGGTAGCATAGACATTTACACAATATTTGTTCTTTCAATACATGAACATGGAACATTTTTCCATTTATTTATGTCTTATTCAATTTCCTTCATGAGTACTCTATATTTTCTGAGTACAGATTCTTTGCCTCTTTGGTTAGGTTTATTCCTAGGTACCTTATGGTTTTGGATATAATTGCAAGTGGGATCGATTCCTTAATTTATCTTTCTTCTGTTTTGCTGTTGGTGTATAGATATGCAACTGATTTTTGTGCATTGATTTTATATCATGATATTTTACAGAATTCCTGTGTGAGTTCTAGCAGTTTTGGAGTGGAGTCTTTTGGTTTTTCCACATAAAGTATTATATCATCTGCAAAGAGTGAGAGTTTGACTTCCTCTTTGCCAATTCAGATGCCTTTTATTTCTTTTTGTTGTCTGATTGCTGAGGCTAGGACTTCTAGTACTATGTTGAATAGCAGTGGTGATAGTGGACAGCCTTGCACCATGTTCCTGATCTCAGGGGAAAAGCTCTCAGCCTTGAGAATGATATTTGCTGTGGGGTTTTCATAGATGGCTTTTATGATATTGTGGTATGTGCCCTCTATCCATACACTGTGAAGAGTTTTGATCAAGAAAGGATGCTGCATTTTGTCATCTTTTGATGCCTTTTCAGCATCTATTGAGAGTATCTTATAGTTCTTGTTCTTTCTTTTATTAATGTATTGTATCACATTGATTGATTTGTGGACATTGAACCAACCATGCATTCCAGGAATAAATCTCACTTGGTCATGGTGAATTATCCTTTTAACGTACTGTTGAATCCTATTGGCTAGTATTTTGGTGAGAATTTTTGCACCCGTGTTCATCAGGGATATTCGTCTGTAATTCTCCTTTTGGATGGGGTCTTCGTCTGGTTTTGGGATCAAGGTAATGTTGGCCTAAAAAAATGAGTTTTGAAGTTTTCCTTCTACTTCTATATTTTGGAACAATATCAGAAGAATACATATTAATTCTTCTTTAAAGGTTTGGTAGAATTTCTCTGGGAAGTGGCTGGCCCTGGGCTCTTGTTTTTTGGGAGATTTTTGATGACTCCTTCAATCTCCTTACTGGTTATGGGTCTGCTCAGGTTTTCTACTTCTTCCTGGTTCAGTTTTGGTAGTTTACATGTCTCTAAGAATGCATCCATATCTTCCAGATTGTCAAATTTGCTGGTGTATAGTTGCTCATAATATGTTCTTCAAGTTGTTTGTATTTCTTTGGTGTTGGTTGTGATCTCTCCTCTTTCATTCATGACTTCATTAAATTGCATCCTTTCTCTTTTCTTTTTGATAAGCCTGGCCAGGGATTTATCAATTTTATTAATTCTTTCAAAGAAGCAGCTTATATTTGTTGATCTGTATTACTGTTCTTTTGGTTTCTATTTCATTTATTTCTGCTTTGGTCTTTATTATTTCTCTTCTCCTACTGGGTTTAGGCTTTATTTACTGCTCTTTCTCCAGGTCCTTTGGGTGTAGGGTTAGATTGTGTATTTGAGACCCTTCTTGTTTCTTGAGAAAGGCTTGTATTGCTATATACTTTCCTCTCAGGCCCACCTTTGCTGTATTCCAAAGATTTTGAACAGTTGTGTTTTCATTTTCATTTGTTTCCATGAATTTCTTTAATTTTTCTTTAATTTTCTGGTTGGCCCATTCATTCTTTAGTAGAATGCTCTTTAGCCTCCATGTATTTGAGTTCTTTCCAACTTTCCTCTTGTGGTTGAGTTCTGGTTTCAAAGCACTGTGGTCTGAAAACATGCAGGGAATGATCCCAATCTTTTGGTACCAGCTGAGACCTGATTTGTGTCCCAGGATGTGATCTATTCTGGAGAATGTTCAATGTGTACTAGAGAACAATGTGTATTCTGTTGCTTTGGGATGGAATGTACTGAATATATCTGTGATGTCCATCTGGTCCAGTGTGTCATTTAAAGTCTTTTTTTTAAGATTTTATTTATTTATTTGACAGAAAGAGTGATCACAAGTAGGTAGAGAGGCAGGAAGGGAGAGAGGGGGAAGCCGGGTCCCTGTTGAGCAGAGAGCTCAATGTGGGGCTCGATCCCAGAACCCTGAGATCATGATCAGAGATGAAGGCAGAGGCTTAACCCACTGAGCCACCCAGGTACCTCTCATTTAAAGCCTTTATTTCCTTGTTGATCTTTTGTTTAGATGATCTGTCCATTTCAGTGAGGGGGAGTGTTAAAAACCCCTGCTATTATTTTATTATTGTTGATGTGTTTCTTTGATTTTGTTATTAATTGGTTTATACGATTGGCTGCTCCCATGTTAGGAGCATAGATATTTAAAATTGTTAGATCTTCTTGTTGGATAGACCCTTTAAGTATGATATAGTGTTCTTCCTCATTTCTTATTATAGTCTTTGGCTTAAAATCTAATTTGTCTGATAAAAGGATTGCCACTCCAGCTTTCTTTTGATGTCCATTAGCAGGGTAAATGGTTTTCCATCCGCTCACTTTAAATCTGGCAGTGTCTTTGAGTTGAAAATGAGTCTCTTGCAGACAGCATACTGATGGGTCTTATTTTTTTTTTATCCATTCTGATACTCTGTGTCTTTTGATTGGGGCATTTAGCCCATTTACATTCAGAGTAACTATTGAAAGATATTAACTTAGTGCCATTGTATTCCTGTAAGGTGACTGTTACTGTCTAATTTTTCTGTTCCTTTGTGGTCTGTTACCTTTAAGCTCTCTCTTTGCTTAGAGGACCCCTTTCAATATTTCCTGTAGGGCTGATTTGGTGTTTGCAAATTCTTTTAGTTTTTGTTTGTCCTGGAAGATTTTATCTCTCCTTCTATTTTCAATGACAGCCTAACTGGATATAGTATTCTTGTCTTCATATTTTTCTCCTTTAGTGCTCTGAATATATCATGCCAGTCCTTTTTGTCCTTCCAGGTCTCTGTGGATAGGTCTGCTACTAATCTAATATTTCTACCATTGTATGTTACAGACTGCTTGTCCTGAGCTGCTTTCAGGATTTTTTTTTTTTTTTTTTTTTGGTCACTGAGATTTTAAATTTTACTATTAGATGATAGGGTGTGGACCTATTTTTATTGATTTTGAGGGGGTTTCTCTGTGCCTCTTGGATTTTGATGTTTGTTCCCTTCCTCAAATTAGGTAAATTCTCTGCTATAATTTTCTCCAATATACTTTCTTCCCCCTTTTCTCTTTCTTCTTCTTCTGGGATCCCAATTATTCTAATATTGTTTCATCTTATGGTATCACTTATCTGTCGAATTCTCCCCTCATGGTCCAGTAGATGTTTATCTCTCTTTTTTTCAGTTTCTTTATTCTCCATCATTTGGTCTTCTATAGCACTAATTAGGTCTTCTGCCTCATTTATCCTAGCACTAAGATGCTCCATTTTTTATTGCACCTCACTAATAGCTTTTTTTTTATTTCAACTTTGTTAGATTTTATTCCTTTTATTTCTCTAGAAAAGGATTTTATTTCTTGAGAAAGTGATTCTCTAGTATCTTCTATGTTTTTTTCTAGCACAGGTAGCATCTTGATAATTGTCATTATGAATTCTGGTTCTGACATCTTACTAGTATCCATATTGATTAAGTCCCTAGCCATTGGTACAAAGAACAAAGGCATATAGTAGAATTAGGGTATATTTTGATCTATTAGAAGAAACTGTATCCCAAAATTTCAAAGAAAGAGAAATTTATGTGTATACAAAAAATAAGTTTAAATTCAATGAAGAGATGGAATGTGACTATAACAATGAAAATTTAAAAATATTTTTTTGAAATGTATTGATAAGATAAAATAATTTAAAAAGGTTAAAATAAAAAGACAAAGTTAAAAAAATTTAACTTTGAAAAACTAAAGAATCGTGGGGGGAAAGCCATGAATTCTATGTGCTATATTCTACTAGCTCTGGAGTTCTACAGTTCTCATTGATTGGTGAGCTTGGTCTTGGCTGGATATTCTTGCTGCTCTTCTGGGGGAGGGCGATTGCATTTAGATTCTCAAATGTCTTTGCCTGAGGTGGAATTACTCCAATCTTGCCAGGGGCCTGGCTAAGTAATCTGCTTGGGTTCACTCTCGGGAGCTTTTGTTCTCTAAAGGCTTTCCATACAGCTTTGGAGGATGAGAATGAAAATGGCCACCTCCCAATCTCCAGCCCTGGAGGAGCCAAGAGCTTGTGGCCACCTCCTCAGTGCACCCTCAGAGAAAAGCAGTCAATCCCTCCCATCTTTCTGGTCTCTGGCTGTACCTCGTGCTCACCTGGCCTGTGACAGAGCATTTCTATCTCTGACACGTGGACCCGTTTAGAGTCTCCAAACCCAGCAGCTTCCTGCAGTGCACTCCTGTGCCACTTTTCCTGGTGGAGGAAGGGAGGGGTCTCCCTGGATCTGCCACTTGTAGGGTCCCTACTTCAAGAGTAGCAGCCCAACTATGCCTCAGATCACAGAGCAACCCTGTTGTTGGGAGCCAATCCTCAGCTCCATCTCTGCAGCTGGCTTCCCTCTTCTGATACCTGGGAGCTCTGCCACACTCAGACACTCTCGGTCTTTCCGTGACCCCAAGGGACCTGAGACCACACTGAACCAGTGAAGGTTCCACCCCTCACTTAGCCACTGGAACGATGTCCCTCACCAGAGCAAACTTCTAAAAGTTCTAATTTTGTGCCCCACTGCTCTCTCACTAGCCGGGAGCCAGCTGATGGAGGCTCCCTCCCCCCAAGGTCTCCCTTCCCATCTATCACCTCAGATTCACTTCTCCACACACCCTACCTTCCAGAAAGTGGTCACTTTTATGTTCACAGAATTGCTGCTATTCTTCTCTTTGATCTCCTGTTGAGTTTGTAGGTGTTCAGAATGGTTTGATAACTATCTACCTGAATTTCTGGGACCAGATGAAATTTAGGTCTCCTACTCCTCTGCCATCTTCCTCCTCCCCTCAAGACATTGAATTTTTGATCTGAAAGAGGACTAGGATTTTGCCATGTAATGTGACAGTGGGGTAAAGGGAGAGCAGAAAGCAGGGGAAAGCATCAATAGTGTCCTAGCCAGAAAGAATCACACGGATGAGGATCTTGAGTGTGAGAAGGAGACTGGCAGAACACAAAGGATATTAGTGCAGATGGACTGTAGCAAAGAGGAAAGACAGCTATCAAGGAACTTTGGGCAACTACTTAGTGCTGTCTTTGTGGCTCAAAAGTTGCCCCTGATAGAAATGTAAACAGATGATGTTGGCTGGGCTCCAATAAACTTTATTTACAAAAATAAATAGGGTGGGCAGGATTTGGCCCTCAGGCTACAATTTGCTGAAGATAAACAATGGGTTAGAGTAAAGGGCAAATCTGGGATTAAGGCAACCAGGTTAGAAGGCAAGCAAGAAATATAAGTGGATTCATGCAATGTTTGTGTTTCTCGATTATTTCATTTAGCATAATACCTTTCACTTTCGTCCATGTTGTTGCAAATACCATTTCTTTGCTTGCTTGCTTTTTTTTTTTTTAGACTGAATAATATTCCATTGCATATTCATAGAAGCAGAGAGTAGAATGGTGGTTACCAGAGGCTGGGGGTGGTGGAAATGGAGAGATTTTTTAAAAGTAGAATGGTGGTTACCACATGCTGAAAGGAAGGAGTCATGGGAAATTCTTGCATAACGGGGAGAGTTTTAGTTTTGTCAGATGAAAAGAGTTCTGGAGATGGATGGTGGTGATTGTTGTACCACAGTGTGAATGTACTCAATGTCATTCAATTATGCTTAAAAATGGTTAAGATGGCATATCTTATATGTATTCTACACAGTCAAATTTGGGGGTAAAAGGTAAATGAAAAACAATGTGTCTTACATAAGGGTTGGCAGTAGAATCATAGAGAGTTGACTCCAGACAGGAATTGTGCTATATGTAAGGAGGTGAGGTAGAAGGAAGGGCCCACAAAAACCATCCAGTGTCTGGAATGAGTAACTAGGAAGATGGTGGCCAGCTCAGTATCTTGGTGGAGAAGTGAATGCAGGGCTGAGGTGAGGAATTACCATGTTTGTGGAAAATGAAAAAAGAACCAAAGAGTCCAAGTATTAAGGCTGACATTTAGGTGAAGTAGTCCAACACTAAGTGGTCCTTTGAATAATGCTTTGAAATAGTCTTAGGGAAAATGCCCACAGAAGATCAATAGAATAAATGAAGGATACTCATATCTCTCTAGTGTCCCAGAGGTTCCTGCCATTCTCTTTGACCTCTTGAGGCTCTAATAAATTCACACAAGTAGGTGGGGGCAGATTACGGGATTTGGATCTTATTCTACAGGCCATGGGAAGCTTTTAGAAAGCTTTCCTTCAAGAGGAGCAAACAGATGAAAGCCATTTTTGGAGCCCATAACAAGGATTGAGGCATCAAGATTTAGGGCTCAAGACTTAGCTGGACAGTCAGTCAATAAATTTTGAGTGCTTACCTAGCACTGTGGTAAGTGATGGAGTGCTACAGAAGAAGAAAAGGTGCATATAAGAGGTATTTTGAAGGAAAAATCTGAAGCAACTTGCTCACAGCTTAGGCACAAGGAATTTGAGATGAAGAGAATAATTTTAAATTAAATTGAAGTTGTGAGTTTCAGTGACTAGGAAGATTAGTACCCATGAGAGAAACCAGGAAATGTTAAAAATCAGCTAGTATGACTGTCAAGGTGAACAGATCTACATTCTGGTTGGCTTACGGTGATTTGGGGCTCCCAGTAGGTTGGATGGGAGCCACCAGCACCAAGATGTAAGTTGATGCCCTGGGAGCTGATGAATTTTCAAACGGAGCATAAAGAAAAAAAAAAAAAAAGGAAAGAGGGAAAGGAAGGGGAGGGAAGGGTAGGGAAGGGGGCGAAAGGGAGAGAAGGGAAAATGATATTTCTTCTCAAACTAATTTGTCTTGCTGTGAACCAGAGGGCAAGAACTACAAGAATGGGAAGCTGAAAAAGGAGAGAATGAAGCACTTTACTGGGGAAAGTGGGATCGTGTAGCCATGTGAAGACCCTCAGGAGTTTTTATATATAACATTTGTTTTTCTTTCAGATGTGTTCACTTCTTTTCCACCACCTCTCTTAGTTTGGGCCTCCATCACTTCCCACTGCATTTTTCTTTAACCCACCTCCATGCTCCCAGCCCATCCTGGTTCAATTCAGGCTCCAGAAGCCCTCCTCCTTCTGTGCCTTCCCCCTCACTCTACTGGATGACACCTTTCTGTGACACAAAGGCATGAGTGTGTTCCTTGTCTATGCTTCCTGCATCACCTTTCTCCCCCACCTCTCTCTTACCTGAAGTACCCAACTACCTAGCCCCACATCTCTGAGCCTTCCAACTGTAGTCATCTTCTTTCCTCCAGTTTGCATGTATCACAGGGGATGTGTTATTAATAATAAAGTTCTGAAGTTTGTGAACACTTGCCTTTTTAATTAATTAGAATGGGTTCAAAAGTGTCGTCAAAATACCACTTTCCCCTGTTTGCACTCAACTAGGCCATGCTTTCCTGATTGAAATGGAAAGCAGTAGAATAAATTCATGAAACTTGCCATACATGTGAAAATTAACCATTATGGGATCAAGATAGGAAAAAGCACCACTCTTCTAGATAATATAATGAAATACACGGTGTTCTTCCCACTACAATTGTCACACTTAATTATAATTATTTATTTCTGGCTCCCACTGGGAGCTGGTCAAGAGTATAGGCCTATCATTTTTACCTCTGCACCTGGTACCTGAAAATGCCTACTAAAAATAGAAGGGATTTATTTCCCTATTTACCAAATGAAGTCAGAGATTATGGGACTTCTCATGAAGATAGCCAAGGATGCCTTCTGGAAGTGGGAAACACATTTCATAAATGTGTGAATGATTTTGGCTGGAACTGGAGGCAGGAGTGTGTGGGTAGGAAAGGTGACAACAGAAGCACGCTATCATTTCAATAATTCTGGCAATGAAAGAAAGGAGAAATATAGGGCAGGGAATAGAGAATAGGTTCAAAGGAAAACTCTTCAGCTTCCCCACTTCCCATTCCCTCCAGCCTGGCTCTTTTCTAACCATTTCACAGAAACTACCCTATTGCTATTGTCACTAATAACTTCCATTGCCAAATCTCTGGATCCTTTATTTCCGCCCCCCCCAAATATGTTTACTTTATTTTTTCAGTGTTACAAGATTAATTGTTCATGCACCACACCCAGTGCTCCATGCAATACGTGCCCTTCTCCATACTCACCACCAGGCTCGCCCAACCCCCCACGCCCTCCCCTCCAAACCACTCAGTTTGTTGCTCAGAGTCCACAGTCTCTCATGGTTCATTGCCCCATGGCTCCTTTAAATGCTTATCTTCTTTGATTGCTCAGCAACATTCAACTCAGTAGACCAGTCATTCTTGTGGAAATACTCTCTTTTCTCCAACCTCTAAGATCAGGTTTCTTCCTCGCTTTGTGGCTACTGCTTCACCTGCATTCACTCTACACGAGGCAGTTCAAGACTTTGAATGGAGCCCTCTTGTCCTTCACACTGCACGCTTGTCCAGGCACTCTCATTCATTCCAGCGACTTTGAATGCCAACTATATGTGGATAACTCCTTTCTCTTTAAAAAAAGTTTTGACTACGCTATTGTACAGACACAGTCAACTGCATATCCAGACAGCTTCACATAGCTATCTCACAAGTCCCACAAATGCATGTCCAAAATTAAATTCTTTATCTTCCTTCTCAAATCCCAGTAAAAAGACACCACCATCACATACTTGCTCAAGGCAGACAACTGAGAATCATTCTCTCCTCCCTCTTCCTCACCTTGCCTCCCCATTCTTAACCAGATCCTGTCAATACAATTTGCAAAATATACCATCATCTATCTGCTTCTCTCTGTCTCCCCTTTCCCTGGGGGGTTTAATCCATCAGCATCTCTCCCTTGGAGTTACTGCAGATAGCCACTAATGGGCTCTCAGCTTCCATCACCTTCTAATCCATCAGTTTGACTCAGATTTCTACTCCCTCAAAACTCTTCCAAACCTTAGGTGAAAATGAAACTCCTTGAGATGGCCCCGGAAGGGCCTTGCAAGATCTGACCACTGTGTATTAACCCAGCCTACTTCTGGCCACCCCTGTCCACACAGGCTCACAATACTCAACCTATTGGTTTCTCCACTTCTGATGTGGCCAGAAGGCCTCGTGGATGTGATTTCTTTAACCTAGAATTCCTTCCCTGTTCCTGCCCACGTCTTTGCCAAATCCTACCTAGCATGCCTTCAGCTTAAATGTCCCTTGCTCAAAGGGAAATCGCCCACTGCGCTCCAAGCAAAATGAAGGGATTAGGTGCCCCCTGTTAAGATCTTGTTTGGGAGCCTGTGTTTTCTTTCTTGACACTTAGCACAGTCAGTCTTTATATGTATGTTTGTTGGGTTTCTTTCTTCCCTACTGGACTGTCTGCTCCATGAATGCAGGAACCGTGTTTCACGTCTATAACCACGAGCACTTAGTCCAGGAGTGGTAATATACAGGTTTGTTAAATGAAGGACCAGATAAATAAAATATTAAGTGATTATTTGAGACTGAAAAAGAAAAGGCCTGAGAGCTCAAAAGACTTCATCAATGAAGCCCATAGCTAAATTCCACCACTAAATAAGCAATGCTGAATTCCAGGATTGGGGAGTAATAACCGTGGCTCCCCTTTATTGAGACCGTCCCATCCTTTGAGAACAGGTTTAAAGCACTTCACGTGAGAAGTCACTTAACTCACATAGAGCCCGTGAGCTTACACATGAGAAAGCCGGGAAATAAAAATTTTAATTAACTTACCCAGAAGACACAGAGCCGAGAGGAGGAGAAACAGGGACTCCGAGGAGGAGGAGGCAGTCTGGCTCCAGAGCCTTCATGCTTAAGCGCTGTTTAATTCAGAACTTCCCAGTTGGTGAGCCCCGAATGAGTTGCAGATGTGCTCCCAGAAATCAATTGGTTCGGCCATGGGGAAGCCAGCCCGGTGGCCTAAGGCTGTGAGCAGCCTCATCCAGGGCTCCTCAGCAGGTAGCTGAGGGGTCGGAGAGCTGAGCCCAGTCCCACCACAGGAGTGGAGAGCCCAACAGACTGGCTGACGCGCCCTAACCCTGGGAGTCCGCCTCAGCCTCGACTGCAGAGGGCGCCACCGCGCATTGGGAACAAGGCGCAGGTGTGCCGGGGCGGGGCATGGGGAGCAAGCCCAAATGCTGATGCTTGAGAGTCAGGGTGGGAGGGGAGGTCGGGCAGGAAACTCTGTCGTAAGTGAATACATCTGTGGAGTTTGACTGACATGACTGTCCCTTGAGGGGGCTCAGCGGGCTGCTCCATGGCCGCCCTGACACGCCCTGAGCTTTCTGCCCATACAAGTTTCATCCACACCTTAAAATGCTTTATTTGTCACCGCTGGGATCGCTTTGGAAATCCATTCTCACTTCCACCTTTTTCCATGAAAACCAAGAAGGGCTTGGGGATATTTTAATATAATTTTTAACATTTGTATCGTTTTGAACGATTGTAAAATAAAACGTTTTGAATGTTTTATTACCTGTGTGAGCTAAGTTTCTTGTTGATGGTGATTACCAAGACTTTGAAGAGATGATCCTTAAAAAATCTTGAGAGGAGCTCCTGATAGACGTTTGAAGCATAAAGCAGGTTATAAAAGTGTTACGTTGATGGAAACAAGCGCAAGTTCTTTACCAAAAATGTTGGAAGGATATTATTACTTAGAAATTTTATATGAATTTATATTGATATTTTTAATACTTTTTATTTTATTTTTGCCATAACTATGTAATAAAAAGAAAATGTAACTGATTTTTCACTGAGCATCATAGAGATGCCCCCAAATTCTGTCTCCTCCAGCTGGCTCTCTGTGTGTGTACTATAATCAGAATGAGGTAAGAGCACATCTCCACACAGATCTTGGCTCTAAATGAAGTGTTCAATTTCAATACATCTACTTGACAGGCCTGTCCCCATTCAACCATACTAGATAACTCGGAGTTACTTCTGAACACCCATCCTCTCTCTTGCTGTTTCTCTGTGTAGTGGGTAAGAGTGGAGGCTTCGGGACCAGAATGCCAGGCTTGAATCCCATCTTTGCCACTTACTGGCTGTGGACTCTGAGCTGGTTACCTAACCTCTCTGTTTTATCAC
The DNA here is from genome assembly GCA_028533885.1 of Nasua narica. Lineage (NCBI taxonomy): Eukaryota > Metazoa > Chordata > Mammalia > Carnivora > Procyonidae > Nasua > Nasua narica. The sequence continues at coordinate 7,962,265 of CM052806.1, forward strand.
GTAACAAGGGCATCATCATAACAACTACCTCATACACATAGGCATCTCAGAATGATGCCTGGCATATAGTAAGCCCACATGCGATGTCAGCATTTGTAGGTGCTTATGTCTCCCTCCTTCTCCTCTCCCTGCCCCTTCTTATCCGCCCTTTGCCTAGCGGGATTGTACTCCACCTCATGACCTCAGCTTACATGTCATTTCCTCTGACTGACCTTCCCTGCCCACTGTAGATGAAGCTAGTGGATTCTCTTAGGAGCTCCAGGAGCCCACAGTGTTGTGTCACTTACCACAGGGCATGGAAACCTTCACTTTCTTGTCGATTGCCCACCGCTGGCTCATTAGGGTAAGTTCCCTCAGAACAGGAACCATTGCTTTGCCTTATGAATTACAAGCACCTGTCATGGCGCCTGGACCTCAATAACCAGTCAATGGATGAGTACCTGAATGGAAGAACCCCATTCTGTCCCACTTCCATAGCAGTGACACAGGAAGACAGGAAGAGATTGACAACTTTTCTAATAGGTTTTTGGAAGTCTGAATACAGAAGCAAGTATTCATACTACTTACCCACTGATTTTCCCCTGTCTCAACTTCCCATTGGCTTTATACGGAGAAAAATGGCTTCCTCTCTCTTCCTACAAGTCCATACAATTGCCTGTGAGACTTTGCATCTCCTTCAGAGTTGTCCATGGATCAGAAAAAGGTCTGGGCCACTTTGGTATCAGCTATGCGCTAAGCTTTGTGATAACATCTAAGTGCTTGGACAGTGTACATATTCGTCATGAGTGAGATTTCCCTGGCTGCTTGGAAGTCAGTTTAGGTGGTCCCTGAGCCGAGGCCTGAAGAAGGGCCACATGAGCTGGACTGGACCTTGCCGCACAGTGATAACTCCTGACTGACAGCTACAGAAGGTTCTGGGCTCTGACTCCATCAGCTAATTGAAGTACATCTACTTTGATGCAATATGAGTTTGTGAAAGCTTTCTCATTCTTCCTTCAATGAACCACACACATCCACCTAGCTGTTGTTTTCTGCATCTAGACCCCTGAAGATTCAGGGATTCGTTTGTGGTTTGTTTTTAGTGTTTTTATTTCTCTTTTAAGAGCTGAAAATAGCAAAGGGAAAACAAATGGTCCATAGTATAGAGAATACTGATTTTCCAGCCATCACAACTGGGTCTTGTGTAAGCTCCACATACTTTAGTGCCCTGGGTTAAGTTGAAGGAAGAAGGAAAGGAATAGGAGGGAAGGAAAGAAATGAACTTCTAAAAGGTGTGAGTGTGAGTGTGTGCACCTTGTGAAATTGCATGGGGGTTGGGAAGGAAAAGGGGGGTGCACGTGCATGCACAGCTGTGTGTGTGTGTTTGCATGGGGGTTAGGAAGACAAAAGGTGGCAAAGGGAACTAACATGCACTCAGCAGCTGCCATGTTGACTCCACACTGGGCCCTCGGTGTGTTAACCCCCTCAGTCCTCACCGCCTTCCTGTAAGGTAGCTGGTATCACCTACATTTACAGATGGTCGAAATAAAACACAGCTAAGTTAAATAACAACCTCGGGTCAAGAAAAAAAAACATTGAAACCAGGCCTTTTTAACTTGACCCCTCACCCTTTTGTCCCACTAAGACAGGTTAGCGAACCCCCAGGCTGGATTTGGCCCTCCACCTGTTTTTGGATGGCTGAAGCGAAGAGCAGTTTTTCTATTTTAAAATGGTTGGGGGAAAAATCAAAAGAAGAACAGCATTTTGTGACACACAGAAAATATGAAAACTATATGAAATTCAAATGTCATTGTCCCTAAGCACTGAAACACTGAAACACTGTCCCAACCATTCTCCTTCGTGTTGTCTCTGGAGACTTCTGTGCTACAACTGCGGGGTCGTGTCCCCTAAAATATTCTCCTAAATTCTAAAAAGGATAAGAAAATTATTAAATAGATGTCAAATTCATATCTTATTATAATAAAAATACTAATATTTGGTCATACTCATGATAAGGTCACTCTTCTGTCTCCTCTCTGCATATTTTTATTCCTTTCTCATCAGTATCTACAAGTTTAATTTGCAGGATATTGTTGAGGAAGAACTTAGCAGAGGAGAGGAGATGGGGACCTGGTTCTGGCTCTGCTTCTAACTAAATTAAGTGAATCGCTTAATTTAAACCCTCTGATTTAAATTTCCTTATCTCCAAATCGTGGGCTGGACAAGATAATCACTGAGGACCCTTGCAGTCATAAAATTATAGGCCTCTGTGACTTAGAACATAATTTTAAAATGTTAAGTGATCACTGAGTTTTATAGCAGTTATGGCTTCACATTCATGGTAGATTGGTGGCCATATTTATGATTTATTTTACTCCAAATCCTTAGTCAGTATCTCAACTCCCAATTATGCTGCTGCCCCTATAGGAAAATATGAGCAACTTTATGATGATTGGCTTCTCAAGAAGATTTCCAGGGATGCATTGAGAGAAAAACTGTAGAAACTTTTACAGTTCTGTAGTTTATTACCAATTTGAGATTTGAGGGACTTTAGAAGAGGACTGAAAACTACGAGTTTCAAATGGGCTTCTATTTATTTATTTGTTTGTTTGTTTGTTGTTAAAGAATATACTTGTAGTAACTGACAAGTCCTTTGGCCTATGGACCCAAACACTACAATGAGTACTCATTGCATTTTTTAGTTGTACAGATTTCTGTCAGAAGTCTGGGTCTATTCTGATTGGTGGATCAGGAATGGAGACTCAGAAACAGAATTGTAATTCTACCAAGGGCCAGTTCACATTTTATTCTGCATTGCCACTGTGCTGTCAGGACTACCAGTCTGGAAAGAGAAACACCCCCTACAGGAAGCCTGCCCAGAGCTGAAACTCCAGATTTAACATGTTCTGTCTATCTTCCCTGGGGAGGGAGCTGACGTATAGGGATGAGGGAGGGGAGAGATAGTGTTTGGTAGCCCCTGCTTGATACAGCATCAACGATTTCTCATCTTTTTCTAATACTTTGGGTTTCACATCATCCCATCAAAAAATTAAGTACTGGATCGTGTACAAAATACTTAAAAGGAACAAGAGACTGGCTGTAGGTTGAAAAGAAATGGAATGTTTTACATTCTTCCATTTCTGTTGTTTACTTTGTTCCCCCTGAAATCTAAGGATGTTTGCAACCGGATGAGACTTGTAGCCTTTCAATACATTGTACCATAATGGTACAGTGTCATGGTTTCAAGTTCTTCATCAGCTTAAGAACCTGTAGACTGGAAACTCATACCAACTAGTCCAAATCAGTTCTGGGCAACCTTTTATGCAAGTCCATCTAGCTGGGGCTGGAGGAGGGATGTCACATCTTAGTTCGGTGAGCACCAAAGACAGTTTACAATGCTCATCCTCTCCCCTCTACCTCCTACTCTATGCACCTTGCCAATGCCCCCCTTGAAACAAAACGAAAGAATAATAGGAACTACCTCTACCCCCAGGCCTTGGAAAGCCAAGCATTAAACCACATTAGGCCTGCCCCTATATAACTAACTTAGGGAAATCAGTTAAAATTTATGGTGCAAATAATTTGAGGCTAAATTAATGAAAATGTTGACATATGAGTCACTGGTCCAAGAAATCAACACTCCAAATTCTCAAATGAATCGTTAAGTGAATGTTTCAAGCACAATCCCTTTGGGTTTTGCTTACATAATTGCTTGCTCCGACAGACCAAATTCTAAGTAATATACCTGGTGAAGACTAGAGGGGCCACAAAAATGGCATGTGCTATGTTTGAAAAAATGGGAGGAGGGAAGGGATGGTTGAGGGACAGAAGGTCTTACCTGGAAAAACCTTCTGCTTGTTATGGTTGACTGACTACAGCGGTACATACACAGCCATCTGAGCTGCCAGAAGGTTCCCTTTTCAACCCAAACTCTCCCTCCTTTCAGTATTTCGTCTCCACTCTCTGACTTCCCGGTGTAGACCAACTGCAGTCCCACAATTCCCCTAAAACTGCTTTCCAAAGACACCAATAGTTCCCACTCTTCTGCTGAGAGTGAAAGCCAACTCTTTATGAGGTATATGGTCATACTGTCTGACCTCTTGAGGGTCAAAGTGGGATGTCCAGATGAACAACATCATATCAGCTGGGGGTCTTATTAGAAATGCAGGATCTCAGGCCCCCTGTAGGCTACTGCAGCAGACCACACATGGCACCCAGATCTCCAAACAAGTGAGATTCACATTCAAGTTAGAGAGACACCATGTTTAGCTCCTGCCTTCCTTGCCTTCTCCTCAGCATCTAGGACAGTGCCTGGCCCATATTAGAGGCTCAATAAATGTTTATTGAGGAAGCCAAATTGCCAAATTCATTAGCCACTTTTCAATCTTCACTTCATTTAACCGTTCTTTGTATTTGAACTGTGACCACTCCATTCTGTAACAACCTTTCCTTCCTTGACTTCATTTCTTCTGCTCCAGTTCCTTTTCTCTGTCTTCCTGGGTTTATTGTCATCCTTAGTCCAGCACTTAGTGTTGGCTTTGCCCAGGGTTGTGTCACATGGTCTTCCTTGGGTCTATATGCCTTTCCTGCTGAATCCATCTTTTTTCCAGAGCTTTCCCTAATATGTACTTAGAATTCTCAAACTTTTTTCTCCAGTTCAGACCTGTCCCCCCAACCGAGACCCAACTCCATGTTTATAGACCTAGTATCCAAGAATATTTCTAATTTTTATGACCACGCAGACTTCACAGTTGAAATATCAAAATGGCACCTCTTCTCCCTGGCCTGCTTCTCACAACAGCCTTCCCTCTGCCACCACAGGCTCTTCAGTTCCATACTATACATTAGGTTGGTGTAGGGTGGTGTCACCATCTTCCCACCAACATAAGAAAGTGGGAATTAACATACACTCTCCCTCACCTGCTACAAAGCAGACCAAACAACAAGTCCTAATACCTGCATCTAGGTTTATTGTATTTATCTCATGGGATTTTTGAAAAGAATCAGAGGTAGAGAGTTATTCCCTCTCCAGGGTCTGAAGCCTGGTGGTGGATTTTCTTCCCATCTGAGGTCATGTGTTCTACATGTGGTTGGAGAAACACAGTCGTGAGCCAAGGCACCAGGATAAGAGATGAAGAGAGAGTCTCAAAAGTGATACTCTGGGGGCACTTGGGTGGCTCAGTTAGTTGAGTGCCTGCCTTTGGCTCAGGCCATGATCCCCGAGTCCTGGGATCGAGTCCCACATCAAGCCCGACATCAGGATCTCTGCTCAGCAGGGAACCGGCTTCTCCTTCTTCCTCTGCCCTTCTTCCTGCTTGCATTCTTTCTCACTCATGCTCTCTGTCTCCAATAAATAAATGAAATCGTCAAAAAAAAGAACAAGTGATACCCTGAAGGTCGTGTATATTCTCCTTTCTTGAGGCTTGCTCTCATATTATCCTTCTAATAATTTCCTCCTTTTGACTTAAACTATTGGGTTTCTGTGATCTGCAAATAAAGAGAGACCCATGAACATCAAGCACCTGAGAGGCCACAGCAGAAACTATGTTCAGAAAAAAAAAAAAAAAAAGAAACTATGTTCAGGGTTCTGTGAATACAGACAGGTAGCTTGGGGGGATGGCACAGAAAGATGGGTACCTACAGACCTATTCTCAGAAGATATCGGGGACAAACTTTTGCCAGATTGTATCAGCAGAAAGGATAGTATCCCCTAAAAAAAAAAAAAAGACACTTATCATCCAAATAAGCCTTTAACTCCCAAAGGACTAGAAATTTATCAACTGTTGAGAATAACAGCTGGTTTTGGGGCCTTCATAAAGATTTTATTTAGAAAGGGAAAACATAGCTTTGATAATTCCCTCGGATGCAAGAGTCACAGGTCCAATGTTGTTCTATTTTATACTGTATCTACAGTCTACTCTCCTAAAATCAATCTGATGGGGCGTCTAGGTGACTCAGCCATTGGGCCTCTTATTTAGGCTAAGGTCATGATCCCAGGGTCCTGGGAATATTTAAAAAATTTTAAAAAAGAAAATAAAATCAATATGACTCCTTGATAAGGTACAGTCATTTCCTCTTTCCCTGTTAGGAGGCCATATGCTTAAAGACAGCCTTGTCCACCAAAAAGAATATATGCAGTTGTTAATAAATACATAAATGGGAACAAAAAACTCTCATGCATGAGTGATTTCCTTTAGACCATGTCTACATAGAGAGAGAGGTTGGGAGACAGAATTGGAGAAATTGCAAAGCAGTGTTTGGGGCTAAGGAGGCGGGTATGAAGATTCCAGGGGTAGGCTGATGTCAGCCTAACAGTATGACTGGCCACTCCCCTGTTAAGATGTGGTGTAGGGGCACCTGGGTGGTTCAGTGGGTTAAAGCCCCTGCTTTCAGCTCAGGTTATGATCTCCGGGTCCTGGGATCCAGCCCGCATCAGGATCTCTGCTCAACGGGGAGACTGCTTCCCCTCCTCTCTCTGCCTGCCTCTCTGTCTACTTGTGATCTCTCTCTCTGTCAAATAAATAAATAAAATCTAAAAAAAAAAAAAAAAGATGTGGTATAGCCCTTCTACCCCAGACCCAGGTGGACACGTGGGTCCCGGTGTCGAGCTTTTATTAGACCTATGCCCCATGGCTTTGAATGGCAACTGCAGAACTAGGTAGGGGGAGGGGCCCAGCTCCAGAGGATGTGGTCTTTCTAGCCTCCCATGGGCCTCTGCCCAATCTCTTTCTACTTACTTTGGAGCTGAGAGTGCTTCTTCCAGGTCTTTGTGACCTGTGAGCCACACAAGCCTTCCAGTCTCTATTTGAGCAGAATACTATCCAGCTTCATTCAGTATGGTCTTTCTCTCCTCTCTCAGCTCTCTTTGTCATCGTCATCTGTTTCACTCATTTAACAAAGGTCTTTGGAGATCATATCCTGGAACTACTCTTAAGTATTTTTCAGATAATGAGGAAAGAAATTAAGTTGAATATCTATGTATTATTTTATTTTCATTCTTTAAATCATTTTATTAAGTAGATCTTAGGATTCCATTTTACCTAGGAGGAACCTGCAGCCCAGAGAGTTGAGTGGCTTGCCCAAAACCATCTGGCCAAGAAGGTATAGAACTAGAATTTACCAAGGTTCTTTGAGCCCAGGCTTTGTTACCCACACTGAGCTGAATTTTCTGGATAAGGTAGTTTCCATACAGACTTGGTAGCAAGTGGCTGGGCTACTTCCCTTCCATTACTTCCATAACTGGGATCTTTCCAAAATGAGCTGAGAATGGCAGCCCAGCACACCATAAACCAGTAGTAGACCCTTCTTTGAAGGCAAACAAGTTAGAGCTGAAGGTCATGATTCTGGGATATGAATCATTTCCCTTGGGACACACAGCTATCTAGGCATGGTATAATTGGCAATACAAAAAAAAAAAAAAAAGTCTTGAAAAACCCTAAAACCTTGTCTTTCATAGAAGCACTATTGTGAAAAGTGCCTTGTCCAAGCTGAATGCCCTCTCTCTGGGTTGAAGAAATATGTAGGAATTTAATTACTTGCCCAAGTCCCTTTTCTTTGGGTAAGCTTGAATGGATCCTTCATGGCGCGGCTCCTTTTTTGGGAGACTTTAACCTTGATGGCTATCTAGCCAGCACCTTGCCAATCAGCACAGTGATTACTTAACATTTTTGAAAAGAAAGGTGTTTTATTCTGGCTTTCTGATGCAGCCTCCTGATAAGAGCAGAATCTGGCTAATCCAGGCTAACTAACCACTTTTTGCCTTACTATAAAGATAACTTACTGACATCTCCACTTCGTGTTGCTCGTGTAGGTGCAATCGGACTGCGGTCATTCAGGCACCGTTAATTCCAGTTAACAAGTAAATAAGGCCACAGTGCTCTGATATTTCAGGATCGACCTTGATTTTCCTTACAGTCTTCATACAAACGTGCTCGTTGGCGGGCCTCTCTTTGAAATCTGCTCCACACCTTGTATATTTATGTTCTGCAACATACCTAAAATGGTCGGGCTTACAAAGTGGGCAGCATGACTATTTCTCATTTGGTATTTCAAATGGTAAATAGGTCGAGCATGCTTCTCCAGACAGAGTCTTGGGAACCAAAGCATCACGTAGAATCAATTATTTCAAAAACGCACGTGAAGCGTTAAGGAAATGCAATGTGTGATTCTTCATTTAAGTAGGAGTAAAATTATTAACTAAGCATATACTGACACTTTCATTATAATAACATTCCTTCTCAACCAGGATCTTGAGACCCTTTTTGACATCAGTGGAGGCTGTGGGGTGAATTTCCTATAACAAGTGGAATAGAAGTAGGGCCGACAGCAAGCTACTCTCCTGAAATCTGGCAAGCTCTGCCTAGCTCAGCACCGGTCGCCGGTCATGCTGCTGTGTCTCCCTCTGCCTTGGCCACACTGTCAGCTTGTCACTGCCCATTATCCTTGGATCTCAGCCCCAGACACCTTCTCAGAGAGCCCCCACCCCCACCCCAGGGGTGACCCATTCATGGTAAGGACTTACCCTGCTCTCTGTCCCATAGAGCCTTGTTCTTTTTCTTTCTAGTGCTCATCACATCGTGTGTGTTTGTGCTGGTGTTTGCCTTCCCCACTAGGTTCTCAGCTCTATGCCGGCAAGGGCTGTGATTTTTGGCTCCCCCCACATGCCCAATGGCTGACCTCAATAGCTGCTCATGTGGATTCCACTCAATGCATGCTTGTTGAGTGAATCGACGAACAAACGGAGAATCGATCTAAGGTTTCCCAGGTGTATGCAGTCAGGACTAGGAAGAAAACCTCTTCTCTCCACAGAGCTCTGTCTGCACACTGTCATCTTGCCAGCCGCTCTTGTTGATGGGTTTGTATAAAGAAAAACCTAGAGGACCTAAGGGTCAGGCGCTTTGACTCTTTGCTCTTTCTGTACTGGTAAATGACTTCTCAAAGATCACGAGCAAGGAAGAGTAGCGAATTTTCTGGAATTGGCAGGTGGTTTCTTGGAAAAAATGTCTCTCCCAAGAGCTTGTTGTGAGTAGCAGACTCCTGAGATAGTTCTGTGGCTTTGTGTACTTGGATAGAGAAACTATTCACATTGAGTCCCACTTTTATAGGTGAAGTAGAACAGAGACTTAAAACCCCACATCTCCAATGTCTTCCTTGGTGGCTTTGAAAATCTGTAACTGGTAACCTGGGGCTCAGTTGGCATAAAAAGTAGGAGGAAGAGGGCGCCTGGGTGGCTCAGTTGGTTAAGCAACTGCCTTCAGCTCAGGTCATGATCCCGGAGTCCTGGGATCGAGTCCCACATCAGGCTCCCAGCTCCACGGGAAGTCTGCTTCTCCCTCTGACCTTCTCCCCTCTCATGCTCTCTCTCACTGTCTCTATCTCAAATAAATAAATCAAAAAAAAAAAAAAAAGTAGGAGGAAGAGGGAATTTGCTTTTCTGGGCATCTCCTAGACTGACCAGAAGGCCCGCCCCTTTAGATACACCATCTACTGTCCTGCCCACAATAACTCTGTGAGATGGATATCATTATTTCCAATTTACAGATGGGCAAACTGAGTGCATTGACCTGACAAAGCTACAAAGATAGTAATGGTGGAGAACAGATTTAAATCTAACTCTGTTCTGTCTTGTATGCTTCCGATTAATATTAAAACCCCAAAGAAGTGAGATGACAGTCATTATCATAAAAATTGGAGCCATGTGCTATACCTTATGGATAGACAGATGAGGAGACAGAGATCGAGAAGGCCTCCCCTTCACCTTGTCTGTAGAATGCAGGCTTCTCTCTTCAGCCATGCCAGATCCTTGGAAGAGTCATGAGAGGGCTCTTACAATAACAAAGGTATAAAAATAATCACTGGCTCTCACCTCTCAGCTCTCAGCCACTGGATGATGAAGCACAGAGCTCCTATGTCCTTCATTTCCCCTGCTATGTGCTCTGAAGTCCACATTATCTTTGGTGTTCATTAATTTTCTTCCATGGCCACCAGAAGCGCAGTTCTACAAGTCCCACTCCTCCCTTGCTGCAGCTTTGCAGGCAAGGGTGGGGGGACTCCTTTGTTGTCCCTCACTACTCATGTGAACCTCTCACTCTGATCTCAGAGCCCTTCCTCTGAACTCCCCATCTACTGAGGTCAGAGAGGTATCTCTCCCTACAAGCATCATGGTTCTCAAGTACATGACCACTGCTTCTCTTCTTTTCTTAAAATATCTGAACTCAGGGTGTCTGGGTGGCTCAGATGTTGAGCTCAGGTCATGAGCCCAGGGTCCTGGGATCAAGCCCCACATCGGGTTTCCTGCTTGGTGGGGAACCTGCTTCTCCCTCTTCTCTGCTGCTCTCTCCCTCACTATCTCTGTTTCTCTCTTTCAAATAAATAAGTAAATAAAATATAGATATAGATATATATCTGAACTCCTCACTGTGTTCCCAGATCTCTGTTTTCCCAGTTTCTTATGTAGCAAACACAAGAAGTTTTATTCACTGAAGTTCTTCCTAGGAATTCTTTGTACCCTGTTTTGAAAAAATATACTGATGAGTTGCTGGGTGCGTGTGTAGAGGACTAGAGAGTGAGACCCAGAAGACAAGATGAGTGTACAAGACGTTCTAAAAACCTCTTTCTAAGGAAGATAGATCCCGTTGACTGGAAGCCTCTTGGTTTGCTGTACATCGGAGTCTCTTGATACACCCAGTTTAGAGGGGCAGAAGTGAATTGTTCTGCCCGAGGAAAGAGAAATCAAGGCTCCGAACTGGAGAAAAGCCGAGTAAATAAAAATAACGCAGTGGGGGCATGGCCAGAAACAGATGAAGGACAGAAATTCTGGTGGGGAATATTGGAACTCGTGGCTAGTGATGGGTTTGAAATTACATCCTCTCCTTTACAGTCCGTTTAAGGAAAAGACTCAAGATAAACCCCACAGTTGTGGGTGCCTGGGTGGCTCAGTTGGTTAAGTAACTGCCTTCTGCTCATGTCATGATCCCGGAGTCCCGGGATTGAGTCCCACATCAGGTCCCCAGCTCCACGGAGAGTCTGTTTCTCACTCAGACCTTCTCCCTTCTCATGCTCTCTCTCACTCTCTCTGTTTCCTAATAAATAAATAAAAAAAATCTTTAAAAAAAAAAAACACAGTTTGTGTGAGTGGATTGCGGGGGGCAAAACCACACAACCTCAAATGTTTTCAGGGGGAGACAGATCACGTCCACGAGTGTAGCTGCAAGTGTGGGAGTGGTGGAAACCTCAGCAGAATGTAGAGGTCAGGGTCACATTCACTCCCGCACTTCAGATAATATGCATCGGCACACCACATGTGTCCCGCCGGTCGCTGCTTGACCCTTAAGGAAACTCAAAAAGGCTGAACATTGCCGCTAGGTTGATGGGAGATGATCCCAAAGGTGGTAGAGCAGACCTGGGCAGAGGGAGACTGAACCAGCACGCCACATGAAGGAAAAGCAGGTGAACTTTCCAGAAAGAGAGGCTGCTCGCGCAACTGCTTTGTTGGCGACCCAGAAAGAGACTGATTTTATCTGCTGGAGATAATCCACTGAAGCTACCCAAATAGTCAGGAAAATCTACCAAACTGGCCCCAGGCCCACTGTGGGTGGGTTTCCTGTGGAGGGGGACCTTGTCTTGTGGGGTTCTGAACTTTGCAGAAATCCAGAGGGAGGAGTTGGGAGGTCTTCCCAACTTGTGGGACTGGCCGAGGTCCAAGCCAATTACAGCTACATCTCCAAGGTGAAGAGGGACACAGCTGACATCTGGGTTACATTTATAATCCCAGTGTTCCAGGAAGATGGAAGAATAAATTACGGGGGTGCTGAGTGAGAGACCCTGGGAAGGGCACCTGTGTGATGCATACGCCCAAGCTGGCAACCAGCCAGTCTATGTGGGGAAGCTCACGTGGGTTCACTCTGCTCCCCCCTCAGGGAGTGTTTCCTTTCCAGGGGCACTCCCAAGACGTTTGTGCAGCCGAGGATGAGCCGGCATCCCCCAGTGCTTTCCCTCCATGTACCCTGGCTGGTGGGTGCAGTGTGCACAGAACCATGATGCCAGGAAATGAGAGAGGGCAGCAGGAAACTGACACGGGCCGAGTGTTGCCCTCAGGAAGTCAAATCATCTCAGTCTAGGAATCATTTGTCATGGCCCTGGGAGCGCATCCAGGAGAGAGCACTTGAGGAAATTAGGAGGTCAAAGGGGGGAGGAGGAGCTGCAGAGAGCGTAATGAGCAAGTGCCACTGGGGTCTGGAACCTTGGTTCTTGCTCGGGTCTCCTTGTATGTCTCCCACCGACTTGCCCTCTCCTCCTAATGACATCCATGGGACAGCTCAATGTGTCAGGGCTTTCTGACCAGGGAGAGAAGGGGATGACTTCTTTTGCTGCTCTCGCTCAGGGGCAGGTCAATTAGGGGAACAAGGAGAGACTTAAGAAACCTTATTTTTGTTCTGGAATCTAGCTCTCAAAGGTAGGCAATATAGTATCTGAATTCCCACCATTTTTCAAGGTATTGAGAATCTCTAGGGAAGGGTGTCTTAACTAGTATCTACAAATTTGTGAGATGGTCAGATAGAGGCCCCAGTGGTCCTAGTTTCAGTGTTAAACTGTGTTCTCTTGCTGTAATTCAGAAAGGTTTGGAAATGATAGGGAGGTTAGTTATGCTGTCTGTAAGTAGCATGCAAATATGCATGCCAGACTGAAGAGCCTCATGGGAAAAAAACTTACTGTATATGAAGAAAGCATGCAGCAGATAAGCTTGGTCCAACAGTAGAGTCTCACTAGTGGATGGTGGGTACTTATCTGGGTGTGTGTGAATGTTTGCCTCTCTATCATGAGGGCCTTCATTATCTTCAGTTTAGGGACATGAAAGTGGTGTCAATCCTCAAGCCAAAAAAAAAAGGTCCTAAGCACTTCCAACCTATTTTCAAAAAGAAAATTGGTAAGCTGTTCATACATTAGGAACAACATATTGAGAGCCCTGTGATCAAGTATAACTCCTAAGACCAAGAGAATCCGTCTTGTCACACAGATGTGGGATGTATGGAAATTCAGAGTACTGGGGATGCCTGAGAACATGGTGGATGGAAGGCATCAACCCCCAGCAGGCAGCCCTATGATAGGCAACAGAAACAAAGATGGTAGTCTTGCATTCACAGGAGGATACCAGTGCAAAAGAAGAAGAAAATGGCAGGCATCATGGTGGGTTTTATACAGCATATGTATTCATCGTTTACCTGGCATGCAACTATCTCTTTTGCTTTGCCAAAAGGAATAATGCATCCCCTTGGACAAGGTGCTTAATCTCTGGGAATGCAAATAGTGGGATTGACTATGTAAAATGCAGCTGTATCCAGCCATCTCCTTGGTTGACTAAAGAAAGTTTATATTAGTGAGAATAATGCCCAGATGAAAGACACAAATAGAATTCAGCATACATCTGTTGAACCCCTGGATCCTACCTTTCCTGAAGCTTACCTAAACACATGTGGACTTTTCATCAACACCTTCCCTCTCCCCTCCTTTAAATTTAATTTCAGCCAATCTGAGTTGGAATTTTGTCACTTGCAGCTGGGAGTTTTTCAGTACACATGATATATCCCCTTGGCGGTTCCCAACAATTAATTGGGGACCACTGTGAGGAGATGGAAAAGCTGCAGTGGTAAGGAAGGGCAAGAATGGTAGTTGTGCACAGTTGTGCACATGACTGGGCAAAGAAATGCAGGGGAGCATCTGGGGTTTGTTCTCAGGCCCATCCTTTGTCCTCTCCATTGTGGATATTTCATTCCTTCTCTATCTGTTTCAGTGTTGTTATGGGTGGTGTTGAGACCCTCCGGAAAAAGATACATTGCAATTCTAACTCCCGGAATGGCAGAATGTGATCTGATTTGGAAAGGGGGTTGTTACAGATGTACTCAGTTAAGATGAGGTCATGCTGGCCTAGGGTAGGCTTCTACTCCTGTATGACTGATGTCCTTAGGAAGAGGAGAAAGAGACACAGGGAGCAAGCCATATGATGAGGGAAGCATGAGTAGGAGGGAAACAGCTTCAAGCCAGCGAATGCCAGGGATTGACAGACACCAACCAGAAGCTAGGAAGAGGCAATGAAGGAGTTTTCTCTAGAGGTTTCTGCAGGAGCAAGGCCCTGCTGAGACTTTGATTTTGGACTTCTAGCCTCCAGAACTATAAGACAGTAGATTTCTGTTGTTTTAAGCCACCCAGGTTGTGGTAGTTTGTTAAGGCAGCCCTAGGAAGGGAATACAAATATCTTCAAGTCTACTTCATCCAATTTTTGCCAAAGAAGAAAAAAATCTGTCTTATACATTTAATCATTTTGAGGACTCACTATATTAAAATTTCCTGGGATATTTGCATTTGAAAAGAGAACTGATGAGCGAGAGCAATAAATTAATGTATAATGGTGGAATTTTAGGTACGGAGGAAGGGCAACCTCAGAGCCCAGTACATCTATAAGTGCCTATTTATCATTACAGGGAGGTTCCAATGTTTTCAGAGTGACTTTGGGATTTTTCGAGATGTCTTAGGAGCCACTGCAGAAAAGGGATGGGTGACAAGAGAAAGGCAAGGGGGCTGGGCTCTGAGACCCCCACATCCCAATTACAACAGGAGTAACTTTTTTTTATACTTAAGAATTCCATAGAAAATTTCATTTGGAAAAAGAGTTCTTGTGTTAAAATAGGAAGTCACAGCATTATGGCATTCTTTAACTCACACTAAGGCAAATCATTTTTTTTTAACTCCACCATTTTGCAAAATGTGCCCACTTATATGTTTACCACTAAGGCGGAGAGCGGTTAGGCTCTTGCCAAGAATCTAAGGTGAAGAAATGGAGACGCACAGGAGATGCCAGCATCTTCTTTCCCTTTTGTTTTTTTGCTATTCCGGTGGGTAAAAGAGGAGAGATTAGCTGCCTTTTCTTTGTTCTTGTCTTAAAAAAGTGATACTCGAGATCTGCATGATCCAAAATGTGCTAGAAGACTGTTTTAAGTAAAAGTCAAAATATCTAGTTTATTCAAGTTGTTGATTTATTGGCTTTCTTCTTTTTATTTATTTTTTGCCAGTGGGTGAACAGAAGAGGCTATCGGGATGTATTATTTGCATTCATGTGATTGAGGCAGAAGCAGTACTTGAATACCAAAAAAAAAAAATTGTGACTGATGCTGGAGGAGTGTGTATGGGAAAGAGTAGCTTGCAGTTCTCTGCAATTGCAAAAGGATGATAATAATTCTTACACATTTGTGTCCCTTTATACTTTCACATGTATTATCTCATTGCAAACCCACACACATCCTGGGAGGTTTGTGGCCTCATTTTCCTATCATCATCCCACAGATGGACTCAGAGCCCACAGAGGCTCAGAGAATCCTCCCTGGCCTGGGCCTGGGTCCAGTTAGTGAGGGGAAGCTGGGACCACCACCCAGGTGTCCTGAGACCTCTTCTCTGTGCGATGAGTGAGTGGTGGTTTATTTATTTTTTTCAAAGAGCGCTAAGAGAGAGAGAGGAATCTTAAAAGAAATGGCTAAAAGGACCTTCAGCCCTGCTTTATCTCCAGCTTCTCCAGCTTCACAAAAGCTGAAGTCAGGGTCTCCTTCTGTCGTGTCTCTGAGATAAGCAACAAGTCTCAGGAAACAAATAGTGAATATCACCATCAATTTCGTTAGAAACTTCTCCGGTTAAGCATTTGAATCTCAAAATGCTCTTCAAATCATAATAGCTAATCACTCATCCACCCACGTTCTTCCTTCAGTCAAGAAGCTCAGCGAGTCAACACAAGCGCGCCCTCAGCTCCCAGCGCGGCTGGCTGGCGGCTGGTGGGTGGGTTAGACTCTCCGCTTACCCCAGGAAGAATGGATTTTGGAATGTCACAGGATTTTCTTTTCTTTCTTTTTCATATTCCCCCCCGCCCCCCCCTTCTCGCCGCCGCCAATTCCTTTTTTTCAGCTACCGGTCTAGGTTGGGTACATTCAAAGGGAACAGAGGAACGCAGCCTGCTTGGTTGAGGAAGGAGGGAAAATAAATTTCACTAGTATGGGCCGCTGCAAATAAATCAGGGACAGAAACACTTTGTAGCTCGGGGAAAAGCACCACATTGTCGTCCAGGCTCCCAAGCTGCGGGGTCTTTGTTTTTGTGTCTTTTATAAAGTGGCCCATAGGGACTGTAGGCTGTGTAGTGGGAGTTCCCACTTCCCAGATTTGGCCCCAAGGGCAGATGAGTTTGGTGAAGAGGAAAACCCTGAACTTCCAAAAGCATCCTCTGGCAAGCAAGGGAGTTTCAGGGTTGGTTTGGGGAAATGTAAAAGGAGAAAGGGGGAGCAATGCGGGGTGTGATCAGTGAGAGAGGCCTTAAAAGAAGAAAAGGGAGCCCAAACTGGGAGAAAGAGAAAGGAGAGCAGAGGCGGGGTGGAAGGCGATGGGAGCAGACAGGACGCAGCGCGGCGCGCGGGCGCTGGGCTGGGGGCCGCGGGGGCGTCCGGGCGGGGCGGCGGGCGCCGGCGGTGAGGACGGCTGTGACATCACGCCCGGGCCCCCTTCCCCTCACCGGGTGGGTGGGGCCTAGGCGCGCCAGGCGGGCGCGGGGTCAAGGAGGGGGAAGAGGAGGAGCAGGCATGACTATGTCTGAGTGAGGACCCGGGAGGGGCGGAGGGGGCGGAGGGGGCGGAGGAGGCAGAGGGCTGGGAGAAGCGCGCGCGTGGCTGGGGGCGCCCAGGCTCCCCCCCAGCCCCACCCCCAGCCCCCAACCCTGGCCTGCGGCGCGCCGCCTCCTAGCCGCAGCCGCCGCCCGCGTCGCAGCTGGGACCCGCTCCCGGCGCGGGGACCCGGCGGACGGGGAAGCGCGGGCCCCGGCGCGGCCTGGAAGGAGCGAGAAAGCAAAAGTAAGGCAAGCAGCACTCCCAAGTTTTCCCAACTTCGCCCCCTGCGGCGGCAGGCGTCCTGCTGTTCGGCGCGTCCCCTCGCGCCGGCGAGTGGCCGAAAGAAAAGGGACGGGGAGGGGGCGGGGGCGGAGGCGGGGGGAGCGCGGGGGAGAGGGGAGAGTCCGGCAACTTCTGTTAAAACTTGGGGGAGGAGGAGCGCGAGGAGGAGGAGGTGGTGGAGGAGGAGGAGGAAGCGGAGGAAAAGAGGGAAGGAGGGAGCGCGAGGGAGGGAAGCGAGAGCCGAGGGACAACTTTTCCACCTCGTGAGTAGCGCCAGCGGCGCGGGGTCGGGGCGGGGGGCTCCTCTACTCTGCATTGGCGGCCGGCCGGGATGGGACCTTCTTCCAGAAAGTCGATTGGATGCCAGGAGGGAACTGCGGTGGGGGCTTGCTTTCTTTCTCTTTCCCCTCCCTCCCGCGGGTGAACCAAATCAGAACTGTCACTCAGGGCCTGTGAGTCAGAAGGGATCGGATTACACGATCCCTGAAACCGATGCCGGAGCTGCACGAGCGGGAGGGAGCGGGCAGGGGCAGCGCCACCGGCACCGGCGCGCTTGCACATTCGCCCTCGCGCACACTCGCCGCCCCGACTTGTCCTCGCCGCTCGCCCGCCCTCCCCGAGCGCCCGGCGGCCGCCCGCGCCGCACCATGCCCGCGGCGAGCGCACCCAGCGCCCGGGCCGGCCGCTCGCCGTAGCCCGAGCCGCCCGCGGCCGCGCGGAGCCCGAAGCAGCCAGCCCGCGCCCCGGACGCGGGTCTATGGGAAGTTCGGGGACTTGACAGCCGCCGTCGCCCCAGGTACGTCCCGCCCGAAGTTCTTTGTTCCGCGGGCCGGGCACTGGCTGCCGGCTCCTGGGGCCGCGCCCGCGCCTCCGGGTTGAGAGGGGGGTCCCCGACGCGGGGAGCGGGAGGAAATGAAAATGGCTGTCAAAAGGCGCCCACATTTGGAGAGCAACCCGCGCGGCGTCGGAGCGAGGCTCTTGCATTCGCTTCCTCCTCTTCGGAGCTCCCTTGCCCCGCGCCAGAACCCGCGGCAAGCCGGAGACGGACTGGAGAATTTCCCATCCTGGAGGGGAACGAAGTTTGCAGCAGCCGCCACGGCCCCCCGCGCCCCCCCCCCGCGCCCCCGCTCCTCGCCCGGAGCCCCGGAGCCCTCCCTCGCCCTGCTCTGTGCCCCCTCGGGTGGCGAGCGCGGGCGGCGGCGGGCGGCTAGGTGGGTCTGCGCGGGGAGCGCAGCTGCGGGGGCCACCTGGAGCCCGCGCCGCCTCCGGGGGGCGGGGGTGTGGTGTGCGCGGATGCAAAGGGGCGCGCCGCGGTTGTCGGAGAGGAAAAGTGAAAGTTGTACCATCTGTGTATGATTTGGGATTCTTTTATTTCTCTTTCCAGGGACAGCGCAAAAAAAAAAAAAGAGAGAGAGTGAGAGAGAAGAAAAAAAGAAAACAAAAGAAATAAAAGCGTGTTAGAAGCTGCAGGGAGTTGAGTGCGGGGGTGCGTAGTCGTGGCCCGCGCAATAATCATTCCGGAGGCCGCATTTGCGCAGAGTAGAGTTGGGTATGAATCGCTCTGCAGGGGACAGTTACTTTCTGGAGTTGCAGAGGGAAAATGGGCGGGAGGAAGTAGAGAGGGAGTAAATATTTACCCCAAACTTGGAGAGTTTGTGAAGAGACTTTTAAGCAGATTGCCAGATGCCAGAGTGCCACCGCACACCCCGGCCTTTTATCCTTCCCTGAACTTTGTGCTCCTGTCCTTGATTGCACCTCCGTCAGGAGATGCCATCCCAAGAGGGGCTGGACCCAGGCTTCGCTTGCTGACCCCGCGTAGAAAGTGGATCTAGGAGGCATCTCTCTCGCTCCTCCTGCCGCCCCTAACTTCTCCTTCCCTGGTGTGCAGTGCCGAATGGATTCTGGCCTTGGGTACAGTACTTGTGGCCTTCTGCCAGTTTATATGTACATATATTTATGTAAAACATTTTCTCCCAGCTCTTTGCCAGCTGTTCCACATTTTCCAGCTGCCATTTCAGTTTGAAATGATGGACTGACCGCATCTCCAAGTAAAAGAGCCCTTTAGCCGGAGGTATGGAGGGCCGGCCGCTGTGCAAAGACATGGGTAGTGCCATTAGCTGGACGGGTATTATTAGTTTTAAAAAACACCTTCTGCTCTCCTTTTCCTCTCCTCCTTCCTCTCTCCCCTATTAGTCTTTCCAGAGCACTCTGCTGGAAATTCACAATAACTAGGCTTTTCCCTCCAAATGTGATTTTGTGCAAAATTTGGATGAGGCCGCCCTTTTTTTTTCGATCCCTGAAATGTGTGTCTGGTGGAAATAAATTAACTTTTAAAAAGAGTTCCAGCTTGAGTGTGTTGGGCATGGCTGGTGGGGGGCCTTTGCCATGGCCAGCTGAAATGATCTCATTTAGCCTGTTTAAGGCAGGAACTATTCATCCTTTCCATGTTACACTTTTTAGGTTGGTTGATGTCTTAGCATATTATAGACTGAAATCTTCAAGAATTGGCCTAAAGTATTAATTTTGAGTATTTATGTAATTGTTCTGTAATTTGAATAGGTGCCTTATTGATTGATTCCTGTAATTATTTCATTTAGGTTTTAAATTAAAAATTAATAATAGTCTGACAGTTTCTTAATTACATGTGTCAAGAGTATTTTGAAGGAAGAAAATGCTCTGTTTTAAAGTAGTGAAACAACCTCAAAATCTCTTCATTTTTCTAAAGCAGAACAGTATTTCAGTTGAGGGGCAATATTAAAGCTGCAGTGATTGGTCTTAACAATGTAAACTGTGTGAAGTAGCTAAAGATTTTGTTTATGTTAGGAAATATTGGTCTTAATAACGTGGTACACAAACGCTTTGGCCAGTTAGACTATAGTCAGACCTAAAACAAACATGAAATATCGTTTAAATTAGTTGTAATAGACTTACAGAGAGAAGAGAGTTTATTTTATACTAAAAGCTATTTAATTAGAAACTCCCTGCCTAAGGGGAGATCCTTTCAGGGTCTATAATTCTTAAAGTCAGCCTCGGGGAGCTTTGGTTTAAGATGCCTGAAGGAGTCCAATGTGAGCGAGGTGTCTAGTGAAATTTCACACATGCAGAAGCACTTTACAAGGTATGGATTGTTATTATTCATAGGCTAGCTGGCCCAACTCAGATACCTACCATTTCCCAGCACCTTTGAGGTGTACGTATTCCTTGATCGAGCCCTGATATAAACACACTTTTACTGTATGCCTCATTTGCAAAGGACTACAGACAGAAATGAGAAAATTCAGTACTGATGAAAAATGGCTCTGTTGAGTTATTTCATTACTTATTTAATGAACGAGTCATTAATTTATCAGTTTGATGCCCGAGCCTAAAAGTTGGACTTTCCTTTGTTTCTTGGCCACTTTTCTTAATTACCTGCATGCTGGAAGGGTTTCAGACTTCCTCCTTGCTTAGCCTTTCTGAGGTCCTTCCCTAGATGTAAGGTATCCTGCTTACTGAGATTCTTACCGCCCCCCCCCCCAGCTTTTTTGAGGCTAGGGTTTGGGAGTGTAGGAAAGGAAATAATTTAATGATCATTGTTCCATGCACTTACTTATATGGAGACAGTAATGGACTAAGGAAAAGCAGTCTTGAAGGAGTAGATCACTGAGTCATGAAATCCTCAAGAAAACCTTAGCAATGGAATGTTAATGCTTTTAGACTATAGTAGATTATCTTAAAAGTCAGACTTTTCTTCTTTATGCAATTGTTGTGAATCCCCAGCTAAAGAGTTCTTTGAAGGAGGTTTTAGTTTTGCTAGCTTTCATAGTCCATAGTTGGTCTGACTTGTTTTGGAAGATTCAAGAAATTTTCTGCCAACTTCTATCATGAGAAGCAGTTACAATGCTGAAATGACTAGAGAGGAAATTTGTGTGTGTGTGTGTGTGTGTGTGTATAAATTTAATTTGTTAAGCAAAATATTCCACTCTCATGATGACTTTGGGTTGTCTTCATTAAAGGCTAGTAGAAGATGCTGCCCTCCACTTCATGTCATTTTCTGAGAGGAAAATTGATTTGTTTGAGTTTCAAAGCAAATAAAGAGAGACAGAATAAACAACAACAAGGCAGGGGTACTGCTGCAAACTTTTTCAAGTACTTTCAGTGTATTTTTCATCTTTACTTTTATGTGATGGGCCTGTGAAATAGAGCTGTAGACTGGCGAAGACTTTAAATGAAATTTCACACTTTGATGATTTTTTTTAAACTTTGATATATTGACAGCAAAAGGAGCTGCAAAGCTTTTATATAACTTGAGCAGTAACGCCAAGCAGCAGTCAAACGTCTCTATGCATTTGTGTTTAACTGCAGAAGAAAAACATGTCCATGGGCAGTAGAGGTTCTTATCAACCCCCTAATCCCAGATCCCAGCAAACCTGGAGGGCATGCCTCAGATCTTGCTGAAATCACTGTAGACTCCCACAGTTTGCAGATTAAATATGCTATGTGTTCCTGGCTCCAACAACAGTTTTATGAGCTCACTAGGCTTCCTGTTTTAAGATCCTTTTTTTAAGTTTTTAGGAGCTGCTAAAGGCAATGCTGTCTGGAGTAAGTGGTGTTGTTAATTTAGAGACACTTTGGATATTTCATTCTCTCTTTAAAAATTGCCAAAATTATTATTTGCAAATTGAAGGGCTTGTTAGGCGGGGAAGAGGGAAGGGAGCCCTTTGAAAGAAATGGGATGTTAGATGCCTGCCTAAGTGCGAACTTCACGTGGTGTCTCAATTGTTCTGAGGCACTTTTCCTTCCCCCAGCCCCTTAAAATTAGACTTTTTCCACTTGTAATTCTAAATGTACTATATTTCAGTGCCACACTTCTTAGTTACTCGTGACCACTTTTAATTTGTTTTTTTTTTTAATGTGAAAGTGTTTTTTGTTCTGTGTGTGTATATTTCAACCCGACAAAACGTCCCAGAAAATCTATGGCTCTCTAAAGAAACTGAATGAACACGCCATTACGTAGCTAATAAGGTGACACTGGAACATTCCAGCCTCCTCCTGAAAGGCAATACTGTGTTGAGCTCCACATCTGCATCTGTCGTATCTATCGTCCTGTCCTCATATAGGGCGCTTTTGCATTTTGCATAAGAGTCATAATTACCAAAGAAAATACTTACATCATCGTCCAACAACATGTCATCGAATTCCCCAGAGAACTCAGCCAATTTTGTGCTTAAAGGTTATTCAATGAATGAAATTGTGAAAGCCCATTTGTCAAAGTACTGCATGGTTTCTGTTAGTTTTCAAGCCCCAAATTCATTGTCTGCCCTGGCCCAGCCATTAGTCATCAGTGTATTAGTGCTGCCTTCAGGCCATGCTGCCCGGCACTTCTTCACACCATTATAGCTTTGAAAGTGTACTCTGTCGACTTGTAGAATTACTGCTCTGATTTCCGCTTGGCTGGGTTTGAGGTAAGTCCCCTCCCTACCTTCTAGCTGACTGTAATCCTTGCTTTCTTTTAAAGCTCCTTTCCAGAGATTTAGGGGAGAACTTTCTTAAGGGCCCTGTTGGCATCATACTGGGGTTTTGTTGTGGCATGCACTGTACATATAAATCGTACCTGAACAAAATTGGATTGATTGCTGGCCTGAAACAGCTTTGGGGCTTTTCTTTTTTTTACATTTTTTTTTTTTTTAATGGGAGGGGGCAACAGTGTGCATTTATGTGAGGGAGAGAAAAAGGGAGGGAGGGAGAGACTGAGAAAGAAGTATTGTTTTAAATGGAAGCATCTGATTGTATATATTTGAGTCATTTTTATGCCACAAGATTAAATAATGGGAGACAAATGTAACTTTATTTAAATCTCTGTCCGTTGGAATACCTTCCGAATGCAGTGTGATCTCTTACGTGCTTGTTTTCATTGGCACATTTTTAGCTTTAGCCACTTTGACTTTTTTGAAGATCGCATAAAATACCTAACAATATTCCGGGGTGCCTTACATTATGAACTATTGGTTTTTACAACAGGGGACCTCGTATACTCCCAACTTGGATGCAAGATAACTTTCCAAAAGCGCAGTCATGAAGGCAGGAGACAGTTCAACCCTATTATTGATTTAATTTTGTGATATTTTTAAAAAGAATAACTCCATCTCAAGAGAGTTACCTGTGTGTACAGAAACCTCAGCCAGCCTCCTAAGAACGAAGTGGTAATGAACTCCGATGAATGGAAACCTGAATGGAGTGGCCAGGAGTATGGGCTAGGTGGTGCACCTGAGAACAGCATCTGCTGTTTGAACTGTGGACGCTCAAATGAAATTCCATACCCAAGCATTTCACTGGCAGAGTGTGTGGTTTGGGGCTAGTTTGCACTGACAGTTTTGTACGTGATCGGGTGGGCAGGTGTGAACGATAAACTGAAGAATTCTGTCTGTGAATAAGCAAAGTTCATAGGCTCAGAGGACCAGGGCGTGATTTGTACTGAATGAGATTTGATTAAACATTTGTACATTTTTGAAAATTTGCTTTTAAAACTGCATCTAAGATCACAAGCTTAAAAATCAGGAGGATAAAGTATGCTGTGTGATGAACACATCACCAAAAAAATACACTGAGTACCTTTGGGATATCTCTGGCTGATTTTGACACCCAACAGGTATTACTGGTCTAGGATTTGTGATGTTTTAAAAGTAAATTACTATTCATAGGCCATGAATAGTAGACATCTGTCCCCTTAAGCTTCATTGTAAAGACACACATGACTTTAGGAACCAAAAGTTATGTCAGTTCCAGAAGAAAAATTTCTAAATTGGGGATTTTTGTTTCCTTCTGAAAATGTGTGAGAACATTTAATTCCCGTAAACCTCAGTGAAGGGAGACAAGGCACAGTTTGGTCAGACGTGATGTTTTTGTCATATAGGTGGGTTTCCGAGAAATACAGTTTTCATGAGCTTAGCTGATCTGGGGACTGATAAATGACTTAGTGATCTCACTTTCTGTCTGAGGATTGTCTGTCTCCAGCACCCCCACAGAAAGGGGGGGTGCCATCTTGCTCCGCATTATTGCTCATTTTGTTAATGGCACCTGCTATGCAGGGTGTTTCTGGCAGAGCTTAACCACAATACACTAGACGGTGTTCCCCAGTTTCGCAAAACTCAGTGAATGGTAACCAGTATTAAATCATGACCTTACACTCCCCTCGAATATTTCTCCCGAAGTACTACTGGCAGCAGAGAGAACCAGAGCAGCTGATGCTCTTTTGTTTTAAATACAGATGGCAGAAAAGTAAAACGGGTGCACAGAATGTCATTTGTGATGTTATCCATAATAGCAGCAGTCACTTCATGTCCAAAAAGCTTTTCAGCGGTTGAAGGTAAATAAGGGGAGTTCTTAAAAGTTTACATGTCATTAATTTACTAAAGCCAAATTCACTTAATCCATAGCCAGGCAGTTATTTCCCCTTAGAGGAATTCCATTCCTTTTAGAGTACTTCCATTTTGGGATGTCTATCATGAGTACTGCTTATCTGAGATTAGGAGCCTCGGAAATATAGGAAAGAAAGATTGAAAACAATAGGCAGCAGATTTGGGGAACCTCGTCGGCTACCAAAGACCACTTCTGGCAACTTGAACAGCTTTCTTATTTGCAGGCAACACTTTAGGGTTTCCTAATTAAAGAAAAGTCAAATCATATGGAAAGGTAAAATAATCGTACCTTTAAAAATACTATAGTTAAAGATTCATGAAGGTTTCATTAAGAACTTATGAAGTAGAGCTTCTTTTCTTGCAGAAGAGGAAAGCAATGCAGACAGGGAAGGGTGAAGAGAGAAAAGGAAGCTGTTGCTGTGTGTCACAGGTTCTGCATATATAATGGATTTGAAGTTCAGATAGTTGGGAGCCCAGGGAAATTCCACCACATTACAAACCTGTAAGAGGTTTTCTACAATATGTGCTTATATGAAATCCACTGAAACATTTTAAATTCCCTCAATTTTGCTCATTGAAACTCAGACCATTTTGTACTTCCCAGAATTGATCTAAAGTTAAAATCAGCATAGTTTGTGCTTCTTGATTTTCCTCCATCTTCCTAAAAGATTCATTTTCATTAATGCTACAGGAAGGTATAACTATTTAATAGGAATTTTACCTATACAGTTGCTTCGTAGCATCTTGAAGTAGCAGCTAATCTGCTAGTAATAAAGTGTGAGAGAAATGTCACTGCTCAGTGATACAGGGGAGACCCCTCAGAAATCCTTACACAGGCTGCTTCCTTCTGGCTTTTTAAAACATGAGCACGTTAGGGAGATCATTCAGCTTATAAATATACAGGCAGGTGTAAGTAAATGTAATTTCTCTGGAGGAAAGCCTTATTCCACTTGAGCAATAGGTCCCTAAGCTGCACAGAATAATTTCTCACTTAAGGCCAAATCATGGTGCTGTTAAGAGCACTGCTCTGCCTACTGGAATGCCTTCTCTCTGATCCCTCATTGGCAGGAGCTGTTTTAAACCATCAGAAATGCATCAGGTTCCCACATCAAGCTTTTAACTTAGGTTTTTACATCCTTAAATGCATTAAGACAAAAATGAAAGAGAATTATTGCCCAGGTTCAGGCAACTTACAAATAAACCAGCTGGATTAGGGAAATAAATTAAGTTGTCTGCTGTTCTCAAAGGATGCATTATCAGTTTATAAACTACTCTTTCGTTTCACCTTAGATTAGAAAGTTGTATGCAACTCAAACATTTTATGTGTTGGTTTTAGCCCTGGTGCTGTCTTTTAAAAATTTGTTTCTATGTTAAGTGATGAAGAAATCTTCCTTGTGTGTGGATCCCAGGTTTCACTGCAGAGCCTTGCCATGGGAAAGGCTGATTTTTGCTCATGTTCCCAGAATTGTGATTTTTCATCCTCTCTATTGACTACTTAAAGCCTCCTGCTGGAGGCTGAACTTTGGAACTCCACTGAGCGCCTCCCTCCCGGAGAGACAAGGAGACGTGTCTGCCCCCTGAACCATTCACAACGCCTGAATCTACTTCGGGCAGCAAGTGGAGAAACAACATTTGGGGGCCAGGTTAATGGACAGTGAGTTGGGAGTTTGGGGAGTGAAGCCCACACCCATTAGTTTCCTGAACTCTCCAATGTTCCCCAATGTTTTATAGTGAGACACACAGGGTGTTGCATTGCAAAGTACCTGGAAAGTTGCACCTCCCTGGGTTCAGCTGGTGCAAACAGCTGTGAATGAAAGCAGGGTTCCTGCACCTCCCCGGTTTCAGCTGGTAGAACAGCTGTGCGAATGAGAGCAGGGCTACCTCGGACAACTGTCTGCTGGAAATGCTGCAGGGCCAGCTGCAGACAAGAGTTTTCCATTGCTCGGGACCATTCCCGAGGAGCAGGGCAGTCAGGGCGATCAAAGCGATAAGGGGTGCTTTTCTCCCTGCAGGGAAGCCCTTGCCGGTGGCGACCATTCAGCCCCGCCGTTTGCGCTTCGGGGAATGCGGCTCCCAGAGGGGCGCCGGCGCCCCCCGCGGCCTCCGACACCCCGGCGGCTTCTGGGAGTCAGGTCCGTGCGGGGGCGCGCGACGCCGGGGGCAGCGGGGCGGACGAGGGGGCGCGGAGCCCTCCCCCAGGGTGATAGCGGCGGCCGGCCGGGGAGCTGGGCCGGGGGCCCAGAGAGCGGAGCGCCAGCGGAGAGCTCGCAGGCCCGCGGGGGCGGCGCGGGGAAGTGAGACGGGGGCGGGGGGTGGGGGGTAAGGACTGGGAGCCTGGAATCGCCCGCGGAACCGCACGCAGGGCAGCGGGCGCGGAGGCGCAGGCCGAGCCCTGAAGGTCTCCCGAAAGGACCACGGCCCACAGCCTGCAAAAGGATTACAGTAATGGGAACTCGTTTTTGTCGCGATGAAAGTTCCTGGGGTTTGTTTTGCTTTTTGTTTTCTTCATTGCAGCTCTAAAGATAGGGACAGTGGAGGCTCTCTGTGGAAAAGAGCCGTTTCAAATGTAGGTCCTCACAAGAATTGTCCCGTGGGGTCTGTTGGCGTCTTCCTTGAGCTGACTTGCACGTGGAGCCCTACAGGAACTCCACCTTGACCTGGTCGAGGCCCGGCAAGCATGTAGAGGCTTCCTCCTGTAGGAGGCTGATGCAAGTTCAGATTTATAACTCAGACAGGAAAGACCCACATGCAGGCAGGTTGCTAGTGGGCGAAGGAGTAGGTTTGAAAAATAAGGTCTGGAATTAATTGTGCCCAGGGTTTAGGCCTCTGGGAAATTACAAAACGTTCAGGGACAGTTGAATGGGGAGAAGGCATGCCTGCTTTCAGGAAGGAATTTTTATCTCTTCATTTACCTATGCAACTTCAAACTCTAGCTGGTCTGCACCGTCAGAGATTTCCTTGGTGGTTTTTTTGTTGTTGTTGTTCATGTACTCCAGCTGCTGGGACTTCCAACCTCAGCTACAAATAGTTGAGGGTTTTTTTGTGTTTTTTGTTTTTTGTTGTTTTTATTTTTTTTCCCACAAGTATAAAAAGTCAAGGGGCACGTCAGCAAACCTTGCCTGTAATGTTGCAAGAAGTGTAAGGGGCTGAGGAATAGTGTGGAGTTCTGAGAGGAGGAAACGTGGGGGGTGGGGAAAGTCACCTTTCATTCACATCTAAAAACCAGCGGCATGTTTTCCTCAGAGAAAAATCTTTGAGGTGAAGCAGAACTGAAAAGTTTTCCTCCGAACTTAGGTTCTAAACAAATGATACTTTCTTATTTAAGAAATCCCAGGTTTTAAAAATAGTACAAGGGGTCACCGCTTCAGATAGGGATATTTGAAGACCCCAGGAGGAAGTTTTACTGGTCACTGGTGTACCTCAGGCCCTCAAATATCAAATCAGGACCGAGTTTCCCAACTGGGCTTAATGTTCTATGAAAAAAAAAAAAAAAAAAGAAACCTGGCACTACAGCTAGAAGCAGACCCTTTTCTGCTAACTCTTCATGCATAGTTTTGATGAGGTGTGAGAGCCTAGAATGTTAAAACTTTCCCCTTTGTAAGGGACAGTGACAAAGTTGTGTTCTTATCAGTAAAATAAGGTGATAGAACTTATAGGGATATACAGGAAGCAGATGTCTACCTTGGCAAGTTGCCATTTTTATAGTCCTGTTCCAAGCCTAAACCACACTTTTAAATAATTAGTTACTAACTAATGAGATCCAAAAATAAGTTGTCAAAATAGAAGAAGGGGGTAGATTCTTGAGTGACCAAGGGCCCATTTTTTAAAAATCCCTTTCAAACAGGGGGAGGGGGTAGGAATTAGTATTCTCTAAGACCATTAATTAGTGCAATTTCAGTCAGTGCCTGGGGCTTTACCTCTTCTCACGTGAGCCTCTCTCTCTCTAGTGATGAGTATTTGGAGGGTTTATTGCTTTGTTAAAACGAAGTCCTTTGCTTGGGGGAAAACCAACAACTCCACAAAACCCAAGTTTGTCAAGGAACTTTGGTGACTTGTCACCTCATAAGTGTTAATTAGCTCCCTTTACTAAAAGACTTCTTAGCTGGGAAGGAATCCTATCTCTTCATGATTTTTTTTTTTTTTTTCTGGTCCATTGGCTTGTTTCCACGTGCAGTTTACTTAGCAAACTCCATCCAAATTCGACCAATAAAACTATATGGTGGGTTTTGAGGGGAACAATTATAGTAAATGCCTGTTTATCCAAAATGGGTGCGAATGGAGTGTTTTGATGAAATATTCCTAGTTTTTTTTTTTTTGTGACATCTGTCAGTTTTCAAAGAAACACTGGATATCAAAAGAAAAGATACATAGTGGAATCAATGGTGATCAAGATTGAAGACACTGCAGAATTGTCTGAGTCACCTGGTCCTCTCAGAATCACTTATTTACTTGGTAAACATTCTTATGGGTATGAGGTGCTAGGAAGATAAGCCATGGCGCTTGTCTTCATGGAGCTTAGGGTCTGGAGGGGAAGCTAGCCATGAAGCCATTCGGAAAAGATTCCGGAAGATGACTTCATTGTTGTGCTGGGCGCTGGGAAAGGCTCATGGTAGGCTGTTGAAATTCAGTAGTCTGGGGTACCAGCATTCATACATTTCTTCATCCAGTTGGCAACAACTTCAATGGGTACCCGTTGCACTGGGTACATGGCAGTGAAGAGAACTGTGTGGAACAGGTGTCCGCAAGCTTTGGTAAGCCTGATGCTTACCGGTGCTGGCTAAAATAAAGGTTCCAGGCGCTACCTCCGAGACATCTGGGATGGGACCTGGGAATCCGAATGTCTTGCAAGCAATGTAGCAATGCTAATCTGGGTGGCTCTTGTCTGACCTTCGGAATCAGCGCTCTGGATTGGGTTGGACTGTTCTTGTGGCATACCATAAGATGATCTTTCCCTTAGTTCGGGGGGAGCATTCCGAAAAATTAGAATCGTTCTGAGATCGTTAGAGCAAAAGGAGACTGTCCAAAGTCTCTCCTTCAGGGTTCTCTATCCGGATTCATGGAAGAGCTTGGAGGGCCTGTGATCCCTTCAGAATCAAATGTACACTCTTTGCTGTGTTGAGGCATGTTTTTCTGGGGGACAGGATCCATGACTTTGAACATATTCTTAAAGAGGACCCTACCCACCTTCTGCCAAAGTTAAGTCTCAAGTCCCCAGGTGTGATTCTGGTCATGTGGCAGATGAGAAAACTGAGATGCAGGGTAAATCCGGGGGCACCATTCAGGTAGCAGCCTCTCCAGAGGCTGGGGCCTCTGGACCAGCCTGGCCTCAGCCTAGTGAAAGGATCAGCAGCTCCTTTGCTGTGGGACTTTGTGAGCGCTCTTTGAGGGATGTTTCTGAATTTGGAGTGGATCTCACAATTGATATGTAAATTTAACTCAGTGCTGCTTTATTTTCTTTTTTATTCTAGAAAAGCTGTTCTTAAGTAACTTGTGTGTTTTACAATGAATGGCAGTGGATAATCAAGGCAAAGAAATGGAAGTTAGCAGAAGAGGGGGTTCTCTAGCACCCAGAAGCCTCTGGACCTTAAGCCTTCCCAGTTACTTGAATTCCAGACCAAGGGGAGAATAGCTCATTACAATAAAGAAAGACTTGGCAATTCCTTTGCAAGTCTGAGTTAAGAATGACTAGAAAGATTTCAACTAGTGTTTTAACCCTTTCAGTCGGTTAAGCAGGTGCTTATTTTATTTTGCTGATCTTTGTTTGGATTGAACCTGGTGGCAGCTGCTAATGGCCACTGTGAGTGTCACAGTCTAGACATCTTGAGGAAAACGTGCTGGAGAGGACACTACCATCTTGCA
This sequence comes from Nasua narica, assembly GCA_028533885.1. Classification (NCBI taxonomy): domain Eukaryota; kingdom Metazoa; phylum Chordata; class Mammalia; order Carnivora; family Procyonidae; genus Nasua; species Nasua narica. Next base: position 7,992,416 of record CM052806.1, read on the forward strand.
TTCTTGTTATGTGTAGCTCACGACTGCAAAAAAAAAAAAAAAGGAACAAGAACCAGAGAGAGTGAAAATTGATGAATAATGAGTTAGGCCAATTATCACATGAATGAAGTCAGTGAAAGAGGACCTACTTGCTGCCCCACTTGCCTGTAGCTGGGTTTTCTTCTTATTTCTTAAGCGATCCCAGATCCCCAAGTCTTGGCTGTCTTTTGACTTTTCCTGTGGGATCCAGAGCAAGTTGTTTTGTTGCCTTCGTTGGTTTTAAAAATGTAGCACGAATGAATTGAGACATTCTCGTGTTTTTACGAAAACCTAAAGAGTATGGTTTACCTCCGTGAATTAGGATAGAGGGGCATATTGCAATTTAGGTAGCTCAGAGAGGGAAGCAAACATCATGGGCTGCTTGGCCCACATCACACTCTGCTTCCAAACTTGGAGTTGGGCATGGATTTGAGAAATGGCCATGCTCTTTCAAACATCTAGTTAATATTTAAAAACCTTCCCCTTTTTTGGAAAGTTGTCGCAATGCCTGCCCCTCCTCATAAATTTGGCCACCTGAAGAGGTATTTGTAGATATGGCCTAAAAAAGTCAGGCGACACTTGGGTTTCACACCATAAACACAGCTGAAAATTGAGATCTTTAAACCACTTAATAACAAATGCCCACTAGGAATTTGGGGAGAGTCTCATGTTATGGATAGTTCCCTTTTGCATGTGTAGACAGAATTCAACTGACTTGTGTATTACACCTTGGAGATGTTTTGACCAGAAAACTTGTGGGCAAGGGTCTTCTTCCGATTTTGAACTTGCTAAAGCTCTAGGCCCCTCCTCAGACCACAGTTGAAGTGGACTTTTCAGTGAGATTTTTTTGCCCACTCTTCCTGGAAGTTGATGGCACCATTGTTTCGTTTTTAGGCGTTCCTGGTAGCAGAGAGCTGAAGTAATGAGAAGACATCATGGAGGCCCAGTCCCACAGCTCCACGACCACTGAGAAGAAGAAAGTGGAGAATTCCATAGTGAAATGCTCCACGCGAACAGATGTCAGCGAAAAAGCCGTGGCCTCCAGCACCACATCCAATGGTGAGCAGCCACGGGGATCTCCAAAGGCCAAGCCTAGAGTCATTTCTGTGTTCTCTGCATTCCTTGTACATTGAGCATTAGCACCTGGACCAGGGTTTGTTCCTTTAGAGGCTAAAGAAAGCAAAAGCGGGGGGTGGGGTGAGGGATGGGCAGGCTTTAGTAATCTCTGCTTTGGCACTGAAACCACATGTTTTCTTCCAAATTTTCTAATTTGAGATGTAAATGTGATAGGTTATTTATTATAGGAAGTTCCTGTTGTGGCATTTTGGAAATCATCTTGATTAGTCTGGCAGGAGTTCAAAATACTTTGCATCTCCCATGGAAAGTCTACACTAGTTGGAATAATTCGTTATTAGTTAACACAAAAGACACAAAAGTTGCCTTGTCAAGATTTGGTGAGAGGATCCCTGCCTCCCCCACCAACTCTATGCAGTTCATTCAGAAGGAAAGTTGTTAATGATTGGACCGCAAGGTAACACTGGTGTCTGAGATGCAGGTTTTGCTTTTGGCTTATAAAAATGGACTTAATTGTGTTCACAGGTAATACCTAGCTGCTGTTTCTGGGAGCTATATTTTTTTTTAATATTTTAAGCACAATGTCGAGAGACATTTCAATTCAAGCATGGAGCATTTGCAAACAAATTCCAGAGCCCCCCTCTGGAGAAAACCAGACTGAACAGATTAATGGTGACTGCTTCCTTTTCTCGTTTTTCTACTCTCCTAAGTCAGTTGGTGCTTTTACTTTTTGTAGATGTCCTAGCCTCCCCAGCCTCTCCCCATCGCCCTCCACTTTTCCATGTGCTCTTGAGAAGAGTGAGCTGGTCTTTTCTCCTGCTTTTTGGGTGCTGCACGTTTGGGCACACTGATTTTCAAGAGCCAACCTGCTTCCTGCCTCCCTATGGGTTTGTATTTTATTTATTCCAAGAAAGACTTTACTAGGCTGATTAGTAATTTTTGTTTTTTTTTTTTTTTTTACATACAACTGGAGGGTCAGAATCTACTTTGGATGGTAACTGCACCTTCCTTTCCTGACTGTGGCACTGTCTGACCTGACACCGAGGACACTGAACCCTGAGCCCTGTGCCCATCCCTGTCCGCTGGTCCCATTCCTGGCTGTCACCAGCGTGCTTTGCTGGCTTGGCTGGGCCACGGGAGGGGCTGGCGTTAAATCCGCCGCTAATGAATCCACTTTTGAATTGATCGTTAGGGACATCTATTTATGTCTGAGTTAAAATAATGAATTTACATACATGTGGAAATTTGTCCTTATTTCTCCCTTTATTTGTGGTATTTAAAGTCTGGGCTGGATCTTATTTTAATGGGGATGGATCATTGTATTATTCTTCCGGTGTGCTTACAGAAGCCCTGTTTTCGTCTTAAAAAACATTATAGGACTCTTGTTTGTTTGTTTGTTTGTTTCTCTCTCTCTCTCTCTCTTTCTTTCTTTCTTTCTTTTTTCTGGAATTAGGAAATATTAGGCAAATTTCTTATTTCAGAAATACCGTCAGCACCTGCAGTGTAGGCTGTCTGGTAATTTTCGATAGTGATGGTGCAGGAATAAGCCTTGTTGGGTGTTAAGCTTCAGGAAACATAAACTTTGGTTATCTTGAGGGCTGGCATGCGTGTGTGAGCGTGTGTGAGGGTGTGTGGAAGTGTGTGGGCACGTGTGAGCCTGTGTGCATAGGAGTGTGCACGTGGGTGCGTGAGAACAGGTGGGAAGGAGGGTCAGCTGGGTGCCCTGAGGGGACCCCCGGGAAGGCGCTGTCCTTTCCGAATCTCAGTAGTGTCCCCCCCCCCAGTGGTCCATCCTACCTCTCCCACCCACACCTGGGAGGGTTTATCCTGAGCCACGCTGACCACACGCTCCTCTCATGAACCTATTTTGGGTGACTCAGAACAGAACCAACCTAACCAGTCCTGTGGGAGACCAGCCATCCCTCAAGAACATTAGCCAGAGAAGGAGAGATCATGATTCACCACGTTGGACCTGTGTCTGAACGAATCACGGATCCTGAACCAAACCCCGCTGGCTTTTGGCCCTGAGCAGCCTGTGTCCTTGGAACACATGTGGCCTCCTGAGCAGGGGTAGAACCTGTCCTGTTTGGGGCAAATGCTCACGAGGTTCGTGGGGCACAGGCCTGGAAGAGGGGTGCGCTGCCAGTCATGCCCCTCTCTGTTCCCAGTGTCCCTGTTTCTCCTAAGGGCTTCATTAACTTCCGATTTGGGGGTAATATAAAGACCCAACCAAGTCAAAGAAAAATGGAAGTGGTGGCTTGATGCATGGATTGCCATTTTCCTGGAACATTCCAGGAAAACTGGAAAACAAATTTAAAGACAAGAACTAATACCTTTTTCTTCGAGATTGCTCTGTGTTAGCAATGCTGATAATCGTCCCACGGTCCTCTGTGGGTTTTCCTAACTAGTTCACAGCCTCTTTGGAGCCCCAGGATCCTGCTCCAGGGGCTGGAACAACCCAGCCTCTTATTTGTTCTGCAGAATCCCACCTGGCCTCCTGCTTCCCTCCACACTTGAGCTATGGTCACCCAGCCCGGCTGGGGGCTTTGGTCCAGGTTCGCTTTGGGTTTCAGCGTGCGTGGGGCTGCTGGCGCTCTGAGTCTGTGCTAGCAGATGGCTGTCATTGCGATGGTCATCTGATCTTTTGTCCATTCTGTCTCCTTTTCTCTCTTTGCTCTTTACAAGCGTTTCAGAGGTGCCTCAATACCGGCACGGAAGCTGTTTGCACAAAGGACATTAAAATCATTTCCATCCGATCGTAGCTGGTGTTGATTGCTGCCGCATCCAGGGGTGTTCTCGGGCTTTCTTTACAAAGCTCTGAAATTCAGGGATTTGTCCAGGAACGATTAAAGATGAGTTGAGCACCAAGAACCAAACAGACGCAATACACGCATTTTTTCCCCTCCCGTCTACAATTTCATGATTGCAATAAAATAAAACAAGCAAACAACAAAGTTTAGTTATTGGTGCTGTGTTAGGTTGACTTAATTTCCAGCCATTATGTGCTACGGTTTGTTCCCGATTGTGAACCTTTCAGCCAAACCACGCACATTCCAGTGCATGTCCTTGCACATCTGTTTTCTTAGTTTTCTCAGCTGAGTATCTAGTCCTAGAACAACACTCATATAGCATTTTGTTGAAACACACACATTCACACAACCCAAAGGTATGGTTCAAAAACCGAACTGCCTCCTAAGTAAGCATTTGACTCAACGCTGAAATTTAAAATGACACACACAAGTGAAAAACTGTTCTGAGTCTTGTATGGGGGGGGGGGGAAGACAAGCCACATTTGATTTTTGTAACATTTAAGACCGAATACCAACCTAGAAAGTCTTTAGTATTCTTACCCAGGAACTGCAACCTGTGTGTTTCATGTGTTTGATTTTAAGCTTTAGGGTTATTTAGTCAATGTAAATGACAGAAGAAAAGACTTTCTGTTCTCTGAATCTTTGTGACATGCAATTGTGAGTGAAGGATTATTTTTGGCATCTAATATATTTCACATACACAGTGAGCGCTCACATATTAGGTGCCATTGTTTACTTAAAAACCACCAAATGTGCTAATATGCTAGCACCATGAGGAAAATTCCTTAATAATCCGTTCGTTGCTGGTATGGGTTCATAGCTTTCAAAGCTGCATGTTACATGTTGTAAATAGTAAATGGTTTTTAGTCCAGATAGTCCAGGGTTTTAAACACTATCCTTATCCTGTAACATTTTCTTCCATGACTTACAAATACTGACTTTCCAATTTGAAGTGTTTCATGTCATTTTGGCCTATGATTTTCTTTGAAAAGAGTAATCTGATCTTTCTTATTAACCTACTACTCTGCTTTAACAACAAGAAAGGCCCTAATAATGAACGTATGTAGGCCATGGTCTTGGAGATCTTTTATTGGCTCTGATGGTTATTGGGAACATACCTTAAGTGATGGAAAGCAGAAATTATTATCCTAATGGTGATGCAATGTGAATCAGAGTTGATAGATTAATAATGCAGAGGAAGTTCCCTGTTCACTTTATTTCTTTCAAAAGGAAGGGCCTTGGTTCTCCTCTCCTTAAAAAAGACTCTTAAAGGTTTGTAAGGGGAGAGTGCTGTGGTCTGCAAGTATGTAAGGAAATACTTTTTTTTTTTTTTTTTTTTTTTACTTTAACCTTTGGTTACTTCCTGGCCCTGGGATTTTCTTTCAAACTGTCCAATAACACCTATCAGTGTATTGTGGTAACAATTGGTCTCCTGGCTGAGAGTAAAGAGGTTCAGAGTTTTGTTGGGAATTTGGAATTCACTGGCTGTTCTCCATCATGGGCTCTTGTCTCCTTGACTTTTTTTTTTTTTTTTTTTAATAGTAATAGAAGAGGTACTTAATTCTGCTTGGAAATGGGTGAGCAATTTGTACCCTGTAGACTGTGAGTTTTAGTTTTCTTGTGCCTTTAGATGTTCAACCCCCTCTTTTTTTTCATGGCCATATTGCGTTTCCTGGCGCATGATGGATGGGAAGGGCTGGCAGATCAAATGGATTTTAAATTATAGGATGGTTGGTTAGGAGAACCCACAAGTTTGGGGATGAGAGGACTTGAATTGAATTCTGGCACCGGGTCTAGACTAGCTGTGAGTGCGGGCAAATTAACTTCTCAAGGTCTTAGTTTCCTTATCTTTTTAGCAAGAAAGTAATGAGACCCACTTCACAGGATCTTTAAGGGATTAAGTGAGGCAGTGTCTGTAGCCTTCTGTCGGAAGAGCTTAGCAAATGTCATTGTTCTTGGACATTGTTCTTGGACAGAACATGTGGACAAGTTAAATGTTACAAATCCAAAACAAAAGGATTGTGTTTTCTTGAAAATACACATAGGTTTTGAAATTAAGGGAAAAATGTTTGGAAAAAGTAATTTTGAATCTGCCGGACCCTGGAAAACAGTTCAAGATGTCTCACAAATCCCGAATGTGAGCAAGTTTGCATATTTTTAAAAAATTAACATATAATGTATTATTTGTTTCAGGGGTACAGGCCTGTGATTCATCAGTCTTACACAATTCACAACACTCACCATAGCACATACCCTCCCCAGTGTCCATCCCCCAGCCACCTTATCCCCCCCAACCCCTCCAGCAACCCTCAGTTTGTTTCCTGAGATTAAGAGTCTCTTATGGTTTGTCTCCCTCTCTGGTTTCATCTTGTTTAATTTTTCCCTCCCTTCCCCTATGATCTTCTGTCTTGTTTCTCAAATTCCTCATATCAGTGAGATCATATGATAATTGGCTTTCTCTGATTGCACATCTTAAAGAAGAATGGATAGCAAAGTTTCTGTACCATTCTTCTGAATCCTTCCTTAAGCCAGAAAAATCAGGAAGATAATTTTGAGAACATTTATTTTGAATTCTTTTGACCTTGAAAAATAACATCCATTGTATGTATGGCTTAGCATAAGAAATGGCATGTGCATGTCCCTTTTCTTGATTCTTTTTTCGGGGGTAAAGTGTTTCCCATTTAGGAGGAGGTTCGTATTGTATCAGAGTTAGATTTTATGCTTCTTAAAGAAGCATTCACCTTTTTAAACCAACTAACTAATAATGATGGATAATCTGATTCTCATAAGAGCCCCGGCTACCTTGCACTCCACACTCACGTGTCTCAGAACCCGGCAACCTCTGATTCTTATTTTGGCTGAGTAGATCACCTTTCCTGCAGTCACCCAGGCTTGAAACCGCACGGTCACCTTTGACCCCTCTGTCTCTCATGCTTCCCACATCCTACTGGTTTTGAAGTCCCGGTAGATTTTCCTCTGTAATTATTCACCCCTGTGTCCCTTCAGGCCACCCTACTGCGCTGTGCTATTTAAAACCTACTACCTCATGCCTAGACAGTTAAAGTAACCTTCTATCCAATCACCTTGCCTTTGGTCTCTGTGCTTCTCATTTATGGGACTTGTTCCTGCCAAATTAATCTTTTTATGGTTCTGCTCATGCCACGCCCCTCCTCTAGAACCCTCGGTGATTTCCAGCTACATATAGAATACTGTTCAAAACCCTTTGATTAACATTTAGGTATCTTCCAAAATCTGACCGCAGTCTGACTTTCCAGTCTGATCTGCTGCTACCATACTTTCCCATCTGTAACCCATATTTTAGCTAAATTGAAGGGCTCTTTGCTTCCGTTTATGTTGTTCTTCCATAGAATCTGTGTAAATTCTTCTCAGCTGTGACTATGTTCCCTCTCTCTCTCTCTCTCTCTCCATACGGACTTGTGTCCTTTTGGCAACTACCTGGTAGCACTTGGTTTTTTGGGTATTTTATTTATGATTATTGTTTTCATGAATATATTATATTTTAGAGAAGTTTTGGGTTTACAGAAAACTGGAGCCCTAAGTATGGAGTTCCTGTCCACCCCCTAACCCTTTAGGTCCCCTTGTTGTTAATAGTGTGGTACATTTGTTAAAATTGAGGACCAGTATTGGTACACTATTATTAACTGAAGTCCCTAGTTTTCATTAGAGCCCGCTCCTTGTGTTGTAGATCCTGTGGGCTTGGACAAAAGTGTCAGGACCTGTAGCCGCCGTGACAGTGTCCTACAGAATAGTTTCACTGGCCCAAAAATCCTCTGTGCTCCACCTATTTCTCTCTCTCCTCTCCATAACACTTAATGTTTACCTTTTGGTTAAAACTTTTTTATGTGATTTAAGTTTTAGTTAACATACAATGCGATTTTGGTTTCAGGAGTAGAATTCAGTGGCTCATCACTTACATACAATACCCAGTGCACATCACAAGTGCCCTCCTGAGAACCCGTCCCCCATCTAGCTCACTCCTCAGCCCTCCATCAGCCCTCAGTTTGTTCTCTGTTGTTCAGGGTCTCTGATGGCTTGTTTCCTTCTTTCTCTCCTTCTCCCCCCCCTCCTTTTTTTACCCCCTTTCCCGTATGTTCGTCTATTTTCTTTCTTAAATTCCACATATGAGTGAGATCGTATGGTATCTGTCTTTCTCTATTTCACTTAGCATAATATTCTCTAGTTCCATCCGTATCATTGCAAATGGCAAGATTTCATTTTTGATGGTTGCATAATATTCCATTGTGCCATATATACCACATCTTCTTTATCCATTCATCAGTCAACAGACATCTTTCTCCAGTTTGGCTGGTGTTGATAATGCTGCTATAAACATCGGGGTGCATATACCCCTTCAAATCTGTATGTTTGTATCCTTTGGGTAAATACCCAGTAGTCAATTGCTGGGTCATAGGGTAGCTCTATTTTTAACTTCTTGAGAAACCTCCACACTGTTCTCCAGAGGGGCTGCCCCAGCTTGCATTCCCACCAACAGTGTGAGAGAGTTTCCCTTTCTGCACATCCTCACCAACACTTGTTGTTTCCTGTGTGCTTGATTTTAGCCATTCTGACGGGTGTGAGGTGATATCTCATCGTGGTTTTGACTTGTATTTCCTTCGTTAAAATTTCTTTGAACGTAGCACCTGATTTGTCCCCCCACGCCCCACCCCACTTCAGTGTCTTGTGCTGGGTGGTCCCCAGTGGACATTCAGTGGGCCTGCACCGTACGCTGCCCAAGCCTGCCAGGACTTACAGCCGCTCCATGGGGACTGGGACATGTGAAGCCCAGTGGCAGTGTTAATGCCGGGACTTGAACCCCAGCTCTGTCACTTCACTGCTGTGTGATCTTGGGCTAATTACTTAACATCTCTGAGGCTGGCACTGAGTGCCCATCCTGTCAGCTATTATTAGTAAGTAGGCTCTTTTGAGCATAAGTCAACAGGATTACATTCACGGCACCTCTCATCTCGTTCTTTCCGCACAACATCATTTGGAAATAATCTAGGAGTGGGTAAACTCTAATCTGATCAAGAGAATTAGAGGGTACTGGTTTGCAGAAAACTCTTAAAATGTGGTCCTCAAGACCTAGTTTAACAGGCAAGTAAGCAGATCAACAAACTGCCTCGAATCACTGGTCCCCAAATTGGCATATGTTTGGCTATAACTAAGCAAATGCTTTCAAGGTCTACTTCTCATTCATAAATATTCATTCAAATTATGGGATGAAATCAGTAATTCTGTGCTAACGGGCTTCCCCGAGGGCAAGGCTCCCTTTTCTCGTGGATATAACTATTGGATTTCTCCTCTAAAAGGACAATTCTTGGGCCCCCAGATAAACGAGGAGTGAGTATCAAACCCATCTTGCCAGAGCCTTCCAAACTTGGAAATAAAAAGCCATGGTATGGTGTGTACGGCTTGTGGAAAGTTTCTGGGCCGCTTTGATTACTCGTGATCAGGAGATGTGGTTATTTCGCATTTCCAGAAATAAATTGGTCAGAATCGGAAACAGTAACTGTAACAGCAACAGCTCAGGGCTAAAATGGCGCTTGTGGGTGGGCGAGCTCCCTCTGAGGAGGTGGCTGGGCGGCCTTCCACCTCCTACCCCTTTGGCCCAGGTCAGGGAAGGGCATGTGTGTCCAGCAGCTCGCAGGGTGGGATGCTGGAGGATCGCCACACTGAGCTCTGGGTCCATCAGGGTCCCAGGCGGAGAAGGAGGTGGGGGGCAGGGGCGGGATGGTAAAAGCGAAAATCTCCGTGTTCTCTCATTTACATGGAAATCTTTCCAAATACGTCTGCTGTCATTCACATTTATTTAAAAAAAAAAAAAAAAACTTACGTGGGGCACAGTTCCCTTTTCTTATTGGGCACGCCTGTGAGTTTGGACAAATCGGTAAAGTCACCGATAGTGACTAGCCACCACCATAGTCAGGACATAGGTCCAGCATTCCCCCCCTCCCCCTGCCGAATTTGATAAATACTTTCTTTTTAAACTTGGCTTAGCGATACATGCCATAAGAGTCAGCAGTAATAATAGCATTAGAACTACAGTTGCTGCTGGATGTTACATGTATTTCATGTTTTCAGAAAGTCCATTTTTTTTTTTTAGGCCCTCTGCGCCTAGTTTTTTCCCCCTTTCTTTTTAAATATTTCATGTTGGAAGTGGAAGTCAAACGTTCTTGAAAATTGCCCAGAAGTATATGGCCTAGCATGTCTGCTAGTCTGTCTTTTCTGAGTGTCCGGTCAATGTATTGTTTCCTTTTAGGCCAATTTAAAATGTCATTTTACTTAAAACTACAAGGCACTCCTAGTACTGAGGGCTTTTTCTGCCACTGTTTTGCCTCCATGAATTAATTGCATAAGAACGTTAGAATCAGAATACGTAATGCAGCTCCAACCTAGAGAAAAAAAAATAGCAAAGCCTTTGTTAAATCTGTTTTCTTTCTTTCTCTTCTTTCTTTCCTTTTTTTTTTTTTTTTTTTTTTGGTAACTTCCTTCTCTTTCCCCTCTGCTTTTATAGATGAGACTTCACCTCAGGTAGGGGACATTTTTATTGTAAAAGTTATTCCTGCTCTGACTTAGGCTGCTGTTTTTTTCCTTTTTCACTCCTTTTTTTTTTTTTTAACCCCTTTCTTCGACTCTTTCCTCGGGCTCTCTCTCTCTCTCTTTTTTTCCCCTTTAGTTGTAGAAAGTTGAGTTCCATCCCAATTATTAAATCTTAGGAGACCATTCCCACATGGTTCCGTAAATGGTAGCTTCATCCCGCGTCCTTTCATCTCTTCCCCTGCTCTCTGGCTTGACAGTTGAAAAGGTCTGGCTGTGCCACACAATGGTTTGATTGGTTTCTCTGGGGGAGACTTTTCCGTGGCTCATCATTCGCCAGGCAGGTGGACCAGAAAGTCTCTTGATTCTTTTGTTGCCTCTCAAAGTCCGAGGTCTTTGACTGAATAAATCCGCCGTCATGGGATAATTTGCTAAAAGGAGCCTGGAAGATGTGAGAGAAAAGCCTCCCGACTTGGGTGCCGCATTAATGAAGTAACGGAGCCTTGGAGTTTGCAATTGAAAAATCACCAGGAATGCAGTGGGTGGAGACGAGCTTCTTTTCTTTCCCATAATAAACTTTTAGTTCTACCATTTAAAGCCTGCCTCACCCTCTGCTTGCCTGCCACAGGCTCTGGCTGCATTTGCACCCCTGTTTCAGGGGACAGCCCTGTCCGGCTGCAAGCCGTTTGGGCGCTGTGTCTCGTTAGTCATTAGATTATTACCCGGGGATGGAAAGAATTCCATATGACAGGACTAAGGTTGAGTTAACACAGGACGAAAAGTAATTTACAGATAGGCTGTCCCCAGCCATCTTTGTAGCCCCTGATAAGGTTTCATTTCAGAATGGATAGGCGACATTTCCACTCACGGGCCCATTCCGCGACACCTGTGATAACAGCTTCTGGATCCTAATTGAAATTGGTTTCAAAATGGATTTTCACTTTTCTCTGTCTGTAGAAAATATTGAATGGACTCAGAGCTGCCACAGAGAACCCCGGACCTTGGAAAATGGAGCAGGAAGCCAGGATCATCTTTCATAACAGTGTCGATGATATGACAGTTTTGTTATCTGTCTTATTAATGAAATCATTGATCACCTGATGAGGGAGATAATACACTACGTTCCACCGTGTTCATGAAGCTCAATTAGATTCGTATTCCAAATGAAGAGGGGGGGGAAACAAACAATGGAACTAAAGTAGTAAAGGTCACTTAAAACTTTTCATTCCCAGAGGGAGCGTTTCAGATCAGAGCATTCGGAGTGATTGCAATCCAAATCATTTTGAAATGTTCAGAGCCAAGGCGACATCCCACAACCACATTTTTTTGGCCAGTGTGGAGTCACCCATGATTTTAGTAAAGATTCATTAAGTGAAAATCAGAAGTCAGCAGGGGAGTTGGGGGGGTTGGGGAGGGTTGAGGGGGATCAGCTCTGAATGAAATGCTTTGGAAGGAGCAGAATGGAAAAAACAAAATCTGCAGAAGCTCTTCCCTCCCCATGGTGAAGGAATTTGGGGCTTGTCCTGGGTAGGTCCAGTGGATAAGGAAGACCGAACTGAAAGAAAAGTAGCTCATTGTCTGCTCCTGCTTTAAAGCGCTTTGGGAATCCTAGTAAGATGGGAATTTGGTTTGGATTTAACGAGGTGGCTCTATTGTCTGGGGTCGGGCTGCCCTGGAATGTGCTCTCTGTTCCTCCCTAAGGAGGGGACTAGATGCTGATGACTGCTCATGTTTCACGGTGAACTGTACTCCTAGGTGTTTCTCCTTTCTCAGTGCCAGCAAGGATCAATCCGGTCCCATCTGAGCTTGAAAGAGGAGCTGTGATCAAAGGCTCTAATGATGTCACTGATCTGTGGTGATTGATTAGGAACAGAAGTTCTGGGGAATTCTGCCTTATAATTCCTTATATTTCCTTATCATTTCAAATTCATTAGTGTCTCCCATTAGGGGAGCTAGCTGCTAATCTGCAAAATTACAAAAATGAAGGATAGAGAATGCAGCGTATTTTTCTTCTGGATCTGTCTGTGTCTATTTTTAAGTTTATTGGAGCCATGGCTTCATTTTATAAGAAATCTTCTCCTTTAAGTGTCCTGCAGAGAAATCGAATTCCTTCTATAAATCGGGATACATACTTTGGAATTCTGCATATAGGTTGGGACAATATTATTTGGGAGTGAAAGCTTTTACATGGTTTCCAAAGCAGTCTGATCATGTAGAAGGTGGTTACACATTAGGTAGGCAATCATTAAATGTATTTGAATGTTTTAGTACCTTGGAAATTCAGGATTTTAGGATTTCAAAGATCCTTTTAGTTATTTTTATGGAACTAGTTAACATTTTCCTCTTACCAGTCAAAAATAAAAATCACTGCATTCCATGCCAAGAGGTGAGAAACTGGGACAACTGGGGAAGATTCGACTTGGAAGGAAAAAAAAAAAACAACGAAGAGTGAGCGAGAGATCTCTTTCTGGAACCGCTCTCAACTGTACTGTAACTATTGGCTTAGGTCCACCTAGAGTAGGGTTGATTGCGAAAGCACTGGAAAGAATTCTGTTTTGGAAAGCACTGCAGCCCAAGAAAGAGAAGTTGAATGGAAAATGGAGAACGTACAATATTATTAAAGTTAACACCGTTACCTTGCGTGGTTTGCTCTGGGCTGTCAAGGACCATTGCTTCATGCTTGCTTACAGCTAATTCCTTTTACAGAAAACTTCATTTTGAGAACCACTCTGAGTAGGATTGATAAATGTGTTCAGAGTCAAGAGTGTCTAAGGAGGAGAGACCATGCAAATGAGCCTTTGGGAGAAGTTGGTAAGGTAATTATGAACCCTAAGCTGTAAGGATGTCAGAGACTCCCCTTTCACAGAATATGTGTGAGTTCTATTGGCAGGGATAAGAAAAATAACCCCAGACCCTCGCCTATAAGCAAAAGAGAACTAGAAAGAACAGAACAATGACATGGTTAAAATAATGGAAATTCCAGCAATGTAAACATTTTCTGGTAAAATATGAACCTAATACTCAGTTGAAGATTTCTTCCAAGCATTTAAAAGCTAGAGAACACACAGTGGCCCATTTCACATTAAGTTTAAATCAAATCTGTCTTGAAAAACTAATGTTTCTAGGCTTGTTTTCAAATCCTGGCAAGTTGCAGGGCAGTAGAAAAGTTCCTTTCCTATAAATGTTGACAGCAGTTCCGGTGGAGGCTAACAATGTTTTATAAATAGAGTTTACTTAGCAAAAACCATATGTATGCCGAGTGAAATAACCTCACATTTATTTATGTTTTGATTTATAGAAAACATGTGCCCCTTGACAAAGCCTTTGGGCTCTTTTCCGCAATTAAAAGAAATCACATTTGAAAAAAAATAGCTACCATCTTAATGGGAAACTTTTTCACATAAATTCAAAGCACCTTCTTTGATCAGTGTCACACAAATTGAGACTATTTCCATCCTTCGGTTTAACCCCCAAAACTGGGTGAATTGAAGGAAAAAAAGATGCTTATAAACACACACACACACACACACACACACACACACACACACCAGCGTACACACTGGTTGAATATTGGGGAATCCAAGGGTGTAAAAGGCTGAGTAACAGGACAGTGGTAATGTGTCCTTGAAGCAGGATGGTTTCTACTGTTGCTTCCTCCTGCTGGTGACTAGTGTTGGTGTAGCATGAGGTTATAGTCCTCTGGTTTGCTTTGTTGTTTTTTAGATTGCAGAAGGGGAACATGGTCCCATATGTACCTGTTGCCAGGTCTTGGTCTCGCTGTCAGAAAAGTGTCTATACCTTGATTCTCCTTCCAAGAAGAATTGTTGAGAAGGATAGAGAGGGAGAGGGAAGTGCTCTGTAAATTCCTTATCTAGTTCCTTCTTCTTTTTGAAAATTGTATGAGCTGGGGCCGGGCTATAAAATACTGCTTAGTTACCGTACTAGACTAGATCAATGATTTTTGTACCGTTGATGCCGGGCAGTGGGGGAGATTGGAGGCAGAGAGAAAGTCAGTGTTTAAATATAGAAATTTGATCATACATGCATATACTAATGAAACAAGTATAAATCTTACATATAGTTGCTGGTTTAATTTTGTAGCCTGTTTTAATTCGAGAAGCTTTTCATTTTTAAGTACAAATGAGGGATTATGTGTGCTTAGAAAAAGAGAGTTAAATTTTTGTGGAAAATATTTCTCATGAAGGTAGTGTCAGTTTTCCAAGCCTTTCTTAGCCTAGTTCCTGCCTTCGTGCAGTTGGGAACGAGTTCTATTGAGCATAGAGGGAATTGTTGTAAAAGCAGCATGGCCTCAAACAGAATTGAACCACCTTTTTCAGCATGGAGTTTCAGTGGCAATCCAGGACCCCTTGAGGTGCACGGGTAGACTTTGGAAAATGGACCGACCCCTCGAAATTGTTTCATGTCCTGCTTTATGGGCACGTGCCTTTGTTCGGGTTCTTAAAAACATTCATGACAGGGTGTTTGCCAGAAGCACCTGTTTACAGGATAGTTTTGCAGCTGTAACTTTCTTTAGGAAAATATTGATTGAACGATTAGTTGGTTGAGTGGCCCGCCAACTCTTGATTTCAGCTCAGATCACCATCTTGGGGGTGTGGGATCGAGCCCTGCCTTGGGCTCCATGCTCAGCGTGGAGTCTGCTTGTCCCTGATCCTCTGCCCCCCACCCCCATCTTGCACACGCTCTTTCTGGCTCTCAAATAAATAAAATCTCCCCCACACACACACAAAAAAAAGAGAAAGAGGGGCATCTACAATTCTTTCAAATTACTCTATACAGGTTACATGCCTGGGTCTGTCTTGGGTTAAAAGCTGATGACTTTGTTTAGGCTACTGTGTGCCATCCTAATGGGAAGTAGAGACCATCCCAGGTATTTTAAAGGGCAGTCTATAGATAACAGTTTCAGGTGCAGATCTAAGATTTTTGCCTGATTTCGACTGGCTTGCTGATAATTACAGGTAATCGCCACGAAAGCAGTAGATCCCCTGAAATGTGAGATGGGTGCATCCTTGGTTTAGACCTGGTTTCATTAATTACTGACCTGACTTCCGGCACTCATCTTCCTGGGCGCACGCGGTCACCGTCTGTGTCTGGGACTGCTGGAGGAGCATTTCGCCTTTCGTGTGACTAACTCTTCGCAGACCTCGGCCCTCCTTTAACCCCCCCGACCATCCTCCTAGAGCGCTTGGCACAGTCTTCTGTCTGGCATCTGGTTCGATGTAGTTCTATTTCAGCTCCGCTTCACTGTGAGAGCGTTTGCAAATTTCTTTGATGCTCATTGACTTGCTTTAAACTCTTTGGAGTGGAAAAAAGAAACAAAGCCAAGAGCACAATAAACTTTGATTACCGGGCTCCTAAACACGCAACCTCTCGAATAACCCATATTTTGTCATTATTTTTTGAGAGCGGTATTTATAGGCTGAAGCTGGGGAGCGCCGTTACTGTCGCCCTTCAGATACAGCCCAGGGAAGGGGGCTCAGCCAAAGGCCGGAGGATGTGTGCAGATGTGAGATGATGCCATACGATGAAAGGAAGAGGACGTGGTTCGTTGTACAGAGCACAGTTGAATAATGCTTCTCGGAAAGCGTTTCCGTGAAAATGGACACTGAAGAGTATGCACAATGAAGGGCACCTGAGACCTTAGTACCCTCTCTCTGGTTTTCTGCTCTCCGCTCAACCTTCTGGTTCATTCCTTTTTATTAAAGGAACACCTGCTCATTGGGAAATCCAGAAAGACACAGACAAACACAGGCATTGTTAACGTTTGGGCTTATTTTCCATCTTTGTCGTTCTGCTCCCGGTCTCTGTCTTGTGCTGCGTGTTCAGGGAGCCCGACCTTGGGGACACTTGTCATGTCACATACCCCTGCAGCTTGACGTAGCTGGTGATGCGATCCGGTCCACCAGTCCCCTCTCGCCGGCTGTTGACGTTTCTCTTTTCTTTTTCTAATTGCAAATGAGGATATGATGAAAATTCTCAAAAATTCAGTGGGTTTGGCCACACCTCACCAAATTAGCTTCCAGAATTGTAGCAACTTCGATTTCCATCAAGCTGTTTCTGTGAGTGCTCATTCTCAGAGACCCTTGGCAGCATAAGAGGATGGGTGAAACGTCCCCTCGTTTCTTAAAAAATTCTAATGGAAGTATAACACGCGGATAGAAAAGTGCACATGGCTGGGGCGCCTAGGTGGCTCAGACCGTCAAGCGTCCGCCTTCGGCTTCGATCCCAGGGAGATCGAGCCCTACATCGGGCTCCCTGCTCAGCTGTTGGCTGTTGGGTACTTGATTTTTGGTGGACCTGAGGACACGTTTCTTTTGGATACACACCTGGGAGTGAAATGACTGCTCCAGAAAGAGAGTGTGTATTCAGCTGTAGGATGCTCTGCCTCCTGGTTTTCCAACGTGGTCGTTTGGCTTTGCTCCTTGTTCTTGCCAGCACTAGGTTATGTCCCAATTTCTTATTTTAGCTCTTCTGTTGGCCATGTAGTGGTATTTAGGTGTGGCTTTACCTTGTTCCTGAGGTCTGAGGGAGTGAAGCATCTTTTTAGATATTTATTCATTTGGATATCCTCTTTAGTGAAGTGTCAAAGTCTTTTATTATTATTATTATTTTTAATTTTAGTTTAGTTCTTTAGTTCTTTGGGGATAAATGATTGTTTACTAGTTGTCCTATCACTGATTTGAAATGTTACTTGCATCTGACGCTGCCTTCCTATATTTTATAGCCTTTTTCTGTTTTACTCTATCGACCTGCCTATTCTTTAGTCAAGTGTTACCGTCTTTCAGATGTTATAATGTATGATACACCTTATCTGGGAGTGCCCCTTACCTTTTATGATTGTTCCTTTTCAAACGCTCCTTGGCTCATGTTTAGTTTTTTCTTCTAGGGGAACTATCTGGACACCTTTTTGGAATTGTATTCTTAATGAACTCATAACATATATAGTAAAAGTATAAAATCATGGATTGATGAAATCGGTTAGCAATAGTGATTACTTCTGGGGAGAGAGGAGAAGGAACAGAGTGGGGAGGGTTCAAATGTATGTGTATCACCTTCTTTCTTTTTTTTTATTACCTTATTTAAAGAGAAAAGCTTTTGAGCAAATACGGCAAAATAATGTATAGATCTGGGTGGTGGGTAGATCTTGATGTTGCTTACGTTTTGCTCCAAAATACGTCATGATTAAAAGATACCCTTTCCAAATTCCGTTTGGAACTATATCTAGCTCATTTGTCCAGGTTTTCTTGGAATTTTGTTGTTGTAGGAAACTGTCTTAATGGTTTCTCGGCCACATCTGCACAAGGTGACTTCTGTCAGAGCACATGCAAGGGCTCACTCAGTTGGTGTCTACCTTCTGCATTTGTCTTCAGAAGCATTTTTTAAAAATCTGTCCCTTATAGGAAAATACTTAGGAAATAACAGTGGGCAAGACCTAACAGGTGTTCGCTTTACTTTCACCTTAATGCTTTAACTCATTCTGGAAGCAGTTTAATTTTAGCTTTGTCTCTTCTGTCTTGAATCGAGAGTTGCAGGTACATCGATAAGTGCTTGAGTTAATGCAAATGTCTTTGGAAAAATGCTGTGCTCCAGCTTCCCTGCGTCTGGCGGCATTTTTATCCAGTTCCAGCAGCTGCCCTCTGTATTCCCTGATAGTGGTATCTGTTCCATTGTGGCTTTTTCTGCCGAAATAAATCAATGCCAGGGTCAAGGATCAGGGGTGGGTGGGGGCTCTTTGTTATTTGTTTGTTTGCTGCTGTTGTTGGGAGAACTTTGACAGCAATGGAAAAGGCCAAAGGAATCTTGGCATTTTGACTTCTGCCGTGAAGTTAGCCTAACGTTGGGGTAACCTTAGCTCCCTAATGAGCAAGTGTGCTGGATTGAAAGTGATGCTGGTCATGCCCAAATTGCTGGGCAAGGTAGGTGAAGCCTACGGTCTCGGGTCTGTGTGGGCTGTGTTGCTGTGACGTACACGTGAGAAGCAGAACTCATAAAAGAAGGCAATCACAGACATCTTGAAAGATGCCAAGTAGCAGAATATACATCCCTTTGAAGATACGAAGTGTTGCCGCCAAAGGTGTAATTCCAGTAGTTTCTTAAGCCTCAACTTTCTACACTTGAAAGCATGCCCACGACTGGCTGCCTAAAGCTTTTGGAAATAATTGAGAGACATGACTCTTGCTTATTCTCCAGATTTTAGATCATTGAGCATTTTGCTGGCCTTTTGTCTGGGGAGATACACATTCACCAGAGCTATGCCAATAAGCACAGAAAATTTGCCAGCCCACAGAGAAATTCGAACTTCCTTTTTTTTCCCTCAGGAGTATCTCGGGGAAATCGTGGATACAATAGGACTTTTCATGTCTACACCCTGCCCAGGGGATTTCTGTCTAATAAGAATCTTTTCTTTTTTTCTTAAGCATACTCAAATGGAACAAAGCTCAGGAAGAGGTTGGGGATAGAATGCAGGGAAAGCAAATATAGGAAACCCCGGACCATCATATTTTCCCAACTCCCTCGCACCCAAGTCCACATAGTCATGAGTGGAAGGTCCTTTTTTACCATCGTGCTGCCCATAGTGAGCAGGTACTCCTGAGGCCTTATGAAGTGCCCAAACCACCACATCTGGTTGCAGAGATTAATAAAGTATGGGGCTGGGTCTCAGGACGCTTGCGAGTGGATGAGTAAACTACCACTATACAATATACTTACTAGATGTATGTAAGTGAGCCCTACAGAGTATCAAAGCAAGTTTCACAGAAGAGGCAATTCTTGAATTAGATCCTGTAAATGGTTAAGGGGGGGCTGCTGACAGGAGTCGTGGGGGTGGAGAATAAGATGAAAAAAAAAAAGGAAGGCCGGCATGTAGTGGACAGGCCTGGGTTATGGCTATGTCACCGGAGAGTCACATGTGGAGGCCTGTGAATGCACAGCTGAGGAATGGAAGACATTGGGCTTTATCCTTCGTGTGAGTGGGAAGAGGGGAGCGACAGGGTCTCCTCTGCTGATGGCCCTGCAGAGAGCAGAGGCGTGGAGGGCCAAGGGCGCCGAGGGCGGGCCGTGCAGGCCGTGCACCTGCTGCGGAAATGGAGGGCAGAGGGAGGTCATGTCAGAGGAAGGCCAGAGAGGCAGTGGAGAGAGACATGAGCCAGGCCTGGAGAGCCATTGGAAGTGTGCAGGAAATCGGGAGAGGGGAGGAGGGGCCCGGTGGGAGGGAGCTTTCCATGTTAAGCCCTGTGACTTCCAGTGTGTATTTGAACTGCACACAAGGGGCTCAGGAGAAAGGCTGAGGATAAGGATTCAGGATACGTCTCAGACGTATGTGGGCAGTAATGGCACCGGGCACAAGTGAAAGGGAAGGAGACACACTGCAGTGGGCCAGCCCTGGGAGGAGCATATGACAGGTAAGAGGGGATTGGGCTTGAGGACCAGGACCACAGATGCTGGAACATGGGGGCTGGTATCCAGGCCGGTGCAGGGCAGGGGGATGGAGAGCTGAGATGGCAGTAAGGTGGTCTGCAGGGGGAGGCCCAGCGGTGGGTGTGGGAAGGGGTGCTGTTCAGCATGGGTCGCGCTTTAAGGAGGTGCAGGGCGCTCCAGCTGGAGACATAGGATGGGCGGTTTGAGGCAGGTTGAAGGTGAAGGGCAGTGAGGCAACAGAGAGCAGGGAGCTGGGGGCCTTTGCAGGCCCCTGCAGGTGAAGCTGTCAATAAAAACTGCAGGGAAGGGAGGGAATGAAGAGATTCGGTGCCCACTGGCCTCTGGTTCTTCCATGAACTTGTAAAGAACGGTAGGAGAGGGGCACCTGGGTGGCTCAGTGGGTTAAGCGTCTGCCTTCAGCTCAGGTCATGATCCCAGAGTCCAGGGATCGAGTCCCACATCAGGGTCCCTGCTCAGTGGGGAGCCTACTTCTCCCTCTCCCTCTGCTGCTGCTCCCCTTGCTTGTGTTCTCTCTCTGTATATCAAATAAATAAACAAAATCTTTAAAAAAATGATAGGAGAAGAGCAGGAGTGGGTGTAGGAATTGTAGATTCTGTGAGGAATGGAGGACATGTGAGTCAGTTCACCCAGTAGCATCAGGGCCTGGCTGAGGGCAGACGTGCTGGGTTTTGGACGGCATCTGTAGCCCCCCACCCACCAGCTGCCGCTGCTGGCAGAGCAGAGGAGCGAGCAGCTAACCTAGGCTTCTGGAGGACAGAGACTAGCCGGATGCATGGCTTCTCTCACCCCCTCAACCTGGTAACACACACACGTGCAAGGAGGGTTCACACACTGGGTCATTTATTTGTCCACAGAGGACGGTTGTGAAAGTCCCATTGTAGGGAGGAGGGCCAAGGCCTCGCCTTCGTCCATGGGGACGCTGACCAGCCATGCGGACTGGATATTGACATACAATGAGTAGAATCAATACTGACCACTCCTCTGACATACGGTTCCTTATAGTAGAATCGCTGTCTTACATGATTTCAGAACCAGGGAGGAGAGCTGGCCGGGCAGTGGAAGGCCCTGCTCGGGGTGTGTGTGTGTGTGTGTGTGTGTGTGTGTGTGTGTGTGAGAGAGAGAGAGAGAGAGAGAGAGAGAGATCTCCTATGAATTTCAGGTGAGGTCAGATTTTGGGGATAACAGTGATCAAAGACGGGCCAGTGCCCTTTTCTTTGGAATCTTATTGTAATCTTACTTACTATAAGTATTAAATATTAAATATTTTATTTTTTATTTTTGTTTTTTTGGTACAGAAAGATGCTTTTATTTTATTATTTGTTTATTTTTTATTGTGTTATGTTAGTCACCATACAGTCCCCCATACAGTCCCTCATTAGTTTTTTTTTTTTTTAAATGCTGGTTCCCGTGTGTGTGTGTGTGTGTGTGTGTGTGTGTGTGTGTGTATCCACTTTGACCTTTTAAATTCTTTTATATGGAAAGCATATTCAAATACCTTTTTTGTTTTCTGTTCATGTATTACCTAGTATTTCTTTTTTAAAAAAGATTTTATTTATCTGACACACAGAGAGAGAGAGAGAGAGAGAGATCACAAGTAGGCAGAGAGGCAGGCAGAGAGAGAGGGGAAGCAGATTCCCCGCTGAGCAGAGAACCCGACGCGGGGCTCGATCCCAGAACCCTGAGATCATGACCTGAGCAGAGGCATCAACCCACTGAGCCACCCAGTTGCCCCATTACCTAGTATTTCTTAAAAGGCGTGGTTAGGTTTTGAATTTATCTCTGTCTAGAAAGACGTTGGAGAAATACGAAGGATATTTACACACTCATACACATGCACACATCCTCTCTTCTTCGTCCCTGCCCCTAGCTGGTATTCCTTAAAGGCCTGCAGCTGGGCAGGAGAGCATGGCCACAGGGCACTGACGAAGGCCAGGGAGAGGAAGAGTAGGGCATCTGGCTTCATGTTGACTGTCTTGGCAACTGGAGAAGGAAAATCGGACTCCCTGGGGGCCGTCAGGTAGCCAGATGTGTGGAAGGGAGGAAGGAAGCAACAGGTGAGTGGGGCAGGAGAGATGCCCTAGGGCTGGCCCAGGAAAACAAAATAGAGCTTTTCCCTGCCAGCCAGCCGCCCCATCTGGAGAAAGCAAATTATTTTCCTGGGAGAATGTACCATTCTCTGTGTGGAGAAGTTGTACTCATAGGGAGCCTGGAGGCGGCGCAGTCCAGACTGCAGGGCCTGCTTGCCTGAAGCCCCACGGAGACCCTGAGAATGTTGAGAGACCCCTAGCATCCCAGGCATCCTCAGCGCTGTGTGACGAGCTGCCCTGGGCAGCCCTCAGGACCCAGCGGCAATTTCACGGTTTCTAGTTCTCTCTTTTCTTTCTTGTATTAATGATGATGGAGTGACAGCCTTGAGGGTTTTGATGTGGGGACAGATACATATGTGAAGTCCTAGAAATTGCTTCCTGAAAAATAGCTTATGAGGTGGGTGAGGGCGAGCATTAAGGCGTCTGTGTTTTCTTGGCCCAAATTAGGTTCCGTGCTTCTGGATTCAGGAAGCATGACCGAGTAAAGAGCTTCTTGTGCACAGCCTGGATGTGTGAGAAAGGAGGGCAGGAGCTAGAGAACAAACCTGGGGGGTTGATGAGCCCCCAATATCTGCCTAAGATCCCTGGCTGCCGTGACCCAGTATTTATGTCCAGTCTGTCAAAT
Source organism: Nasua narica (assembly GCA_028533885.1). NCBI lineage: Eukaryota > Metazoa > Chordata > Mammalia > Carnivora > Procyonidae > Nasua > Nasua narica. The sequence continues at coordinate 8,015,044 of CM052806.1, forward strand.
AAATTTACTGTGCTTTTGCGGAGAGGTCCCCCTGTTCCCTGCAAACCACAGCTTGCCGGAACCCAATGGAGTTCGCTGTGCTAAACACCCCTATTACAGAGAAGGAGACTGAGGCTCGGAGGTTGGGTTTTTCCAGGGTCCCAGAGCTGGTCAGAAGGAGGACTGCCCCAGGCTTCTGCTCGCCTGACTCTTGGCCCCCTGACGCTCAGAGCAGGGTGGGGATAGTGAGCCACAGAAGTGTGGCAGTACATTTTGGTATCTTGATTAAAAAAAAAAAAGAAGTCACAGCTGTTGCAGAATGTGAGAAGTGATCATCTCTGCTGGGTAAAGTTTAGTTGCCAACCACTACGAAATTCCCATCTAATATGTATACGTATAAAAGCTGTATAAATGCCAGGGAGCATGTGTCTTTTCTGTTTCTCTATCAGTACACAGCCTGCGTGTTTTTCCTCTCTGAAATCTGTGTCCTTTTTTTGCCATTGGAAACTGAAACATGATTCCATCTCCGCACAGCAAACTGAGAAAGGACTACTTTGAAATACAAATGAAGTATCTGGAAACCCTTTAAGAGGTACTTAAAAACACTCAGGGGGCGCCTGGGTGGCTCAGTTCCCTTAAGCAGCCAGCTCTTGGTTTCAGCTCAGGTCCTGATCTCAGGGTCATGAGATTGAGCCCCACATAGGGCTCCCGGCTCAGCAAGGAGTCTGCTTCAGGATTCTCTCCCTCTGCCTCTCTTCCCATTCTCTCTGTCTCTCGAAATAAAATATAAAATCAAATAAAATGAACAGTATAAGGGTTGTCTTGTGTCACTGGCTGTGGCCAAGCATTGCCACGCTTTGGGTCTTATGATGGGGAGCTTCACCTGCCTTGTAGCTCTGGCAATTGGAGCCCTACGATGGGGACCCTTACTCTTTATTCATGGAGTTTGGGTAATTCTAAAATGCTCACCATCTTGTTTTCTCTCAAATCCTAGAGCACATAGACCTGGGACTCTTCCATCTCCTAGAGGTATTCTGTGTGTTTTCATCTCTGTGTTCAGACGGGTTCATCTTGAACCAACCCAGATATGAATGTCTTATTTTTTATTCCTGGAAAGTCTTGATGGAAGGAGATTCTCCCATCTCCTGATTGTCCACAGTGCCCAGGAAGTCACAAGGGACTAAAAATAAAACATAGAAACCGAATGGCCAGACTAACCTGTCTAATATCAGAAGCATCCCTTCAGACCCAAGAAAACAGTTCTTGCCACCCTTATTGTAAATTTACACAATGTGTTGGCCTGTGAGCATCATTTTTATATGTACACTACCTTTCCTTTAAGGGAGACAAGTTGTTTTAAAAAACCAACGCAACTAATAATTTTTAATCGGCCAGCAATTTTCAGAACCCAATTTTGCAGGCGAAAAAGTAGAGTTAGTGGAATGCTGACTTAGAAGTCTTGGGGAAACAGGGGCAGCTGCGTGGCTCAGTAGGTTAAAGCCTCTGCCTTTGGCTCAGGTCATGATCTCAGGGTCCTGGGATCGAGCCCCACATCGGGTTCTCTGCTCAGCAGGAAGCCTGCTTCTCCCTCTCTCTCTGCCTGCCTCTCTGCCAACTTGTGATCTCTCTCTCTCTCTCTGTCAAATAAATAAATAAAATATTTAAAAAAGTTTTGGGGGAACAAAGCTTCTAGGGACCCGGTTGGTATAGAGAGAGAGAGGGGGGGGATTTGCCCATTCATCCTGTTCCCCGCATCCCAAGTTGTTGGCCCTCCCTGGGGAAGCAGGAGGACGCTGAACCAAGCTGGGCCTGGCATTGGCAGGGAGAAGAACTTCGTGGATTATGCCTTGGCTGTGTCCACGTGTGGTACCCGCCTCTCTGACTGGGAAATGCCTACCTGTCCCGGGACCCCCTCCACACGTCCACGTCCCTCCTTCAGGTAAGCTGAGGAGTCAGTGCCGAGGTCAGTACCCCTTACAAGATGCTTCAGAACAGAAGGGTGGGCTGCTGGAGAGCAGCTTCTAACATGTGTGGCTGCAAGTCTTCCATTCGTTTCAGCTACTGTTGCCAGCACTGACAGACGTGCTGTGCTCATCCCTCCCTTCTTGGTTTTTACCAGAGGGACGCTTTCTTGATGGTTAAGGGCACGAGTACACACACTGCCCCTTCCCCCATCTGCCAAGAGGAAGGAATCTTCATAGAACCATCAGCTCCTGGACGTGGGAAGTCTGGGCGCTCCTGGGGTCCGTCCCTCCTTGGATGCCCAGATGCGTGGGTCAGAGCCTTGTGCAGAGGCCCCGCGCCCTTCGCCAGCGTGCCCATCCCTCTCTTAGACTGGGCTCCCTATTACAACATTCTTCCTTGTGAGGGGCACACACCCAACCCCGCCTGCCCCTTTCCTGCCCTGTGGCCCTCAGCAGCCCTTCTGAGCGTGAATGTGGGAGGCCTGGTTCATTCTCTGGCCTTCTGGAGCCACACAGGGGATCCAGATCCTTCTGTGTTCTTCTATGGCTACTCGGGAATATTTGAAGACGGAAGCCCCCAGACCTCCTTCCCTCCGTACCTCTCAGGGTCGGCTTGGAGTATTCACTGTGTGCAGAGCGGAGCCGTCTCTGTTTCTGCGGGAGACTCGGGTAGGTTCGGGCTCGGTCGCTTTTCCCTACAGGAACGCGTAACCCCAGTCGCCTTTGGAGTCTGCGTCACCGTATTCCTGCCACTCGATGAAAATGCATGCAGTATGGATTTAGCCCTCAGCATAGGCCTCCATATATACCCTTTTTTAAGTGTCTTCCTCTTCCCCTCAGCCAGACGCGACTCCTGCCCTCAAAGAGCTCGCCTGGTGGTGGATCGACGGGGCTCACCCATGGGCGCACACGTGCACGCGCCTGCAGGTCACCCTCCTTCTGCCTTTGCACAGCAGCCGTCCCACGTTAAAAACCCACTGCAAGTGGAGTGTGCAAAGCAAAGGAAAACTGATGGAGAAGGGACAGGATGAAGCGCGGGGGGCCTTGGCGGCTGCACAGGAAGACACAAGTGGAGGAGGGCGGGCTGCGTGCCCGGGAATTAGGATGATAATGACTGTGCTTCCTACAGACAGATGGACATACTAGAGCTAGCTCTATTGCCTGTTGCCCCATTTCTTACCTTGCGTATGAATGAGTGTGTATGGATGGTGGAAACTTTTCATCTGGTCCCGAAGCAGGCTAGCAGGCCTGAAAATCATTTTCAGAAATTTTAGAAATGTTAGTAACCCAACTTTGTGGTGAGCAGTGAAAACCACATCTAACATTTGGATCAAACTGTGCGTTTTCAAAGCACTGCCGCCCTTCGCACTCCTGACTGGGGCATTTCTAACTCCATTCTTCATATTTGCTGTGTATCGTTTTGTTTTTGGTTATTGACCAACTGCTTTATAGATGTCATTTGTTATCTATCATCAGAGTACATTTAGGGGAAAGAATGCTTTGTCATTCTGGTTGGCAGCGAGACTGTCCCCAGTCTTTTCTCCTTGGCTGAAAAAAAGACACTTTCTGAAAGAAGTTTGAGAATCTCAAGCTATGCCTTTTCACGATCATTGATGGTATTTTATCTGATTGTTTTTAAACCAACAGCCCAGCGTTTTCTCTGCAGGGAAATTTATGTGCCGCACACATGTGTGCATACCCATGTGAGTGTGGGTGTGTGTGGGGGCAAGGGGGCACGTGTCAGGGGGGGTATCGAAGTTAGACCTTAGAAGGATGTACTGATTCTTTTTTTTTTTTTAAAGATTTTTATTTATTAGGAAAGAGAGAGAGTGAGAGAGAGCATGAGAGGGGAGAGGGTCGGAGTGAGAAGCAGACTCCCCATGGAGCTGGGAGCCCAATGTGGGACTCAGTCCCAGGACTCCAGGATCATGACCTGAGCCGAAGGCAGTTGCTTAACCAACTGAGCCACCCAGGCGCCCGGATATACTGATTCTTAAGCATTTAGATATTAAACCAATCCCTTGAGGGAAGTACTATGGGCTTGATACCTATGAAGAGTCCAGGGCCATTTGCCTAGAAGGCCTTAACTCCAGATCTTGCCAAACCACCATGAGATGAGGTAGGAACTCTTTGGAGAACAAATAAAACTTGCCCTGGCCTGTGAGGCCAGTCGTGCAATCCTCCCACATCCCCTGAGTTCGGTGCCCCCAGTGTTGTCTCTGCAACATGGGTCTCAGGGCAGCTCCTCTGACAGGGAGGGGAGCTGGGAGAACTCACACCTGGGATCCTGTCTGCCCCTGGGCACGCCTGTTTCCTTCCTGCAGCGAAGCAGTAGCTCCTGGGGATTCTCTCTGCAGCCCTTGACCCTCCCTTGTCCAGCACTTCCCATCCCATTTCCCTTTAATTTTTTTCCTGAAAAAAAATTCATTGCTCTATGAAGCGATGAAGTTATTTAACTCTTTGTGTGTTTGCGTGGTTACCTCCCTTGGCCAAAGAAGCTTCCTTCCTTGGCTTCATCTTCTTTTGGTATCTGAGAGATACAGCCTACCGATTGGGGTTGGTGGATCAGACAAAGCCTCCGAATGGGGCCCTGGTTGCCTCATTAGTCGTTTAGCTGCACGGACATTGCATAGCCGTAGAGAGGCTGTGAGGATGGGATCTTTCTAGAGACCCTAGGAGAGGTCAGCTATGCTGTGACGTTAAGAGCATTACATATGGCGGAGAACTGCTCTGAGTAAGGGTGAGTTCTACAGCCAGACAGACTCAGGTGGGAGTTGTGCTTCAGCCCTTGGTAGCAGGGACCCGCAAGGTACTTGGCAGGCCTCGGTGTCCATATTTGTAAGGCAGGGATGACTGCGCTGTCAGGAGTGATGATAACATGCGGGGGAGGAAGTCCCTGCCTGGCTGTCAAGTCCAGGTTCAGCTCCTTTCTTTTGGAAAATGTTGTGCCCTGGCTTCATCCACATTTTGTTCCATGAATAAATGTGATGCCAGTCGTTATTAAAATGGATTTTTACTTTTTTCTTTTTTTCTCTTTTCTTCCCTCTGCTTTTATTCTTTGTATTTCCCCTTGATCAGAAAGGCCCAAATTCTCCAGCATCTTGAACGATATATGAAATCCCCTTAGAATATCTCTTACCAAGTTTACCAACAGAGTTTGCCTAGGGAAATTGGAGTCTTCTGAGTCAGAAACCGTACTGTCGTTATCGGGTTCATCGGTCAGAGCCAGGAGGAAATTCAGGTGTTAACCTGGGAGTGACAAAGGTGGTGACCTCTTTAAAACTACATAAATCTGGAGCGCCTGGGTAGCTCAGCGGGTTAAAGCCTCTGCCTTCAGCTCAGGTCATGATCTCAGGGTCCTGGGATCGAGCCCTTGGTGGGGAGCCTGCTTCCCCCCCCCCCTGCCTACTTGTGAGATCTCTCTCTCTCTCTGTCAAATAAATAAGTAAATAACATCTTTACATAAATAAATAAAACGGACATAAATCAAACCTGTAACACTTTTTAAAGTGAGCACTGGCCAGTGTTTCTGGTAATATGCTTTTCTGGTTGCTGTTGTCCCGTGTAAGCATAGGTTTTTGCAAGGTCTCTTGTGGGAGGTACGTCTTCTGTAATAAAATGTTCATTGAGAGTGGTCTGCAGGAAGAGCATACTTTTAGCCTCTCGTCTATGTGCCCTCCCCTCCGCATCATCCGG